>OU824116.1:8750000-10000000 GCA_917499265.3 Mimumesa dahlbomi | reverse complement strand
TCCACGTTTTACCGTTTCACTTGAATAAATAAACCGACGGAATCGACATAAATAACACGGGTTCTACGCGGTGATGCTTTTCGTGAAAAAGTAATGTTTAGTTTATAACCATACAAACCGTATCAGGTTTGCCGAATCGGAAAGAAATTGTGCCAGTAACAAATGAACCGTGCTAGACCTTTCCCTCGGTGTTACATTTATGGTTATTAGAATTATTCGCGATCCACCAATGAGACGATTCCGTTGGGTTAGGTTAGAAAATGCTCGGCCACGATTAAACGTTCCTTTAATTATGGTGCACGTCGATCGGCAAGACTTTCTCCATCAATTAGACACTTCGGTCACGTTAACGATTAAGAATCGAAGAATTGGTCGAGATAAACCGTACTTCTTTGTAGGAAACGCCGCTTTTGCTTCGCGTAGAATTTTTTATTCAATAAACGTAAGTTTAATCGTGTCGGTGTTCTGTGACGGTGAACCAGCGGGGACAGTGACAAATTGTTGGACCGGTATAAAGGCAAAATTTCTCTAGAAACCAGAATAGAGAGTGTATGCTGAACAGCTAATTTTCCACAAATATTCCTGCAAAACTAAAGTAGAAACTTTCATTGCCGTTGCGTCAAATCGGTCAAATTGTATACATATATCACACAACTTCGCCGGCGTAAACATGCAGTTTTAGAAACCTAGCTTTTAATTCGTTTTTGTAAATTCTGGTTGCGTTGAAAAAAAAATTGTGCAAGAAATTTGAAAGTGTCTTGCAGAATTTATAATCGCGTTCAAGTTACGCTTTGATGTTAATTCGGGTAAACACTTGACATCCGATTTTACGCTACCGAAATCGAGACGATGTACTCGTTTACGAAACGTGTCTCGTCTATGAAATTAATTGCACAGGGATTAATCAACACTCTGTACCGATCTTTTTCGTAAAATATCTGTATTTACGTCGAAATATTTCTCTTCTCCCTTTCAACCGGTATATCGACGTTATCCTGCAACTTTCACTATCGATTAGACACCTGAGCACCGGTGTTATGAATTAGGTAACCGAATGGCTCATGCTACACGTCATTTCAGGATATCACCTGACTCACCGTTTAGCGACTTTCATGCCTAAAATCCATCGGCAGGAATAGAACGGCACTGACCGTACGAAACAATTTATTTCACTGATCCACGCAGTTTGCGATCGAAGCAGGATATCGTTGCAATTCTGTTCTCCATTGTTCCTTTTTGTCCGGTCGTTACTTGTAACAAAATCACAGGTTGCTTAACCGAACCAACCGGCAACCGTTCGGGATTTCTGCTTTTCATCGGCATTGTTCTGTGAATGGTACCTGCGTCATTGTGTTCCGGATAATATAACATTCCTGATTATAACGGTCAGGTGAAATAGAATGAACTTCTTTCGAAGTTCAACACACGATCGGTATCGTACGATCGGATTGAATGGTATTATCGAAAGTGAGGATCAATTAATTTACCGCTTTTATATTCATTTGTTCATTGGCCATTATGCTTTTTAATTTTCAATTATACCGACTCTATGGGGCGGAAACTCGTAAATATAATACACACGGATGTCGATGCCTCGATTGAAACGTGCTGTATGAAAGTTTATTACCCCTTTAATAGTGTACTTAAGAAACTTTATTATGCTTCTGATCTACACGTGATTGGGTTTCCTTGTAGCTTTTTCCTGAAATGGTGATTTCCCTGTACGATGTCGACGATTAAAGAGAGCACCTCTAATAATTTATACGGTAAATATAAGTGTCTTTTTTTCTTTCTTTTTACTATATCGGCAATCGTTCGCGAGTGTAAGTACACAATGTAATGGTTGCCGGCACGGTGACCGTAATACATCTTCTAAAATTATAATTTCGTTCCGTGGTTAAGCAGAAACACGTTTCAGTTCATTAACTTTCTGCTCGCATAATCGCGACGGATCGCGTAAACCGTTGGAAATTGTTACATCGTATCGCATTCCTTTATTAACTTGTAAAGTAAAGGCGAACGGTTAGCGTCGTTTTCGTACCGGCAGGAATTCGTTCGGCCAGACACATTTAAAGCACGATTGTTGATTTAAACTCGGTCTATGAAGGAGAAAGTGGGTGAAGGCTAGAACGAACGATTTGCCACAATTACTCGCAATCTTCTGGGTGTTACACTTTGCTAACGAAGCAAGTCCCACTGCGAGAAAGTGCCGGTGTCCGGGAGACGTTTGGTCATAGTGTACGTTTAACGAAAACACCGGAACGTCGAACGAAATGTTGTTACAAAATAAATAACACACCGGATACGCTTACGATCGTGATTGACCTATAAAATGAACAATAACATTGCCGAAAGAAATACGATACTCGTTAAGCATTGGAATAGGAGAAACAAAATGTAAAATCTAGTAAATTAAAACCCAGAAAAAATATATAATGTCCAACATTTAGAATTTTACTATTTCACACCAAGTTAAAAGGTGAAATTATACGGAAATGAGAACTTATAGGAAACCAATCTATGACGAAAAAAATTCTATCAACCGATCGATCTTTTCATTTGAATCGCGTGTATTATTAGTATATTAATTATTTTTCCTAGTGGCAATAGTTACTGTATAATATAGAAAGCTGGTAGAGATTATTGCTTACCAAGGCGATCTATAGAGAACACGTTCGAGGTGTTTTTCTATGAAACGGCTATCCAGTATGTCGTTTCATAATAGCCAGCCGTGATGCATATTTGCATAGTCCTTTGAAGTTGCATCCACAACCGGAGCAGGTAGTCACCGAATTACACAATATCGGTAATACACACATATCTACTATAAACTTGGCTGCATTCCATTAATGCTGCGGCCTTGCTCGCATTTCTTTGCGGAATAAAATTCGTTTTAAAATCCACGGAGTCATTGCGCGACTCCGCGCAAATAGATGCACTAACAGCCTTCGATCAGAGATAGGATAACGACGGCTTATCGATCGTTGTGTTCCTACGGAATAAAAGGCATTTCAATTTGCTCCGCGAAAGATCCGATCGCACTGGATAGACAGATTAATGGCTGGCGAAAATAATAGACATTATGGTATTAAATATACACAGAATGTTGTAGAAAATACTTGAGAGAATTACAAGAATCCTGTTACCGTACGTTGCGAAACTGTGGCGAACAAATTTTGCATGGTATGCAAGGGAACTTGTATGTTCGTCGTAATTATACGTGCCCGATGGATGATTGATACGTCATTTCAATTCTAATCACTGTTTGCCCAAGTGTCAAAAGGCGTGTACGATAAATCATCACTTTCGCCCGTTCGCCTAAGTCTCTTACGTATTCGCGCGTTACCGGTGAGTGTTAGAAAATCGGTCAGTTTTGCTAAATATCCTAAAGTGTTAATTACCAGCGACACTTTACGTGATTTTTAGCGGAAAAAAAGCTAAGTGGAGTGACATTCCGATCAATTAAGAGCCTGGCAAATCTTGAGTTCTTCATCGAAATGGGTGAAAATATCAAACGGAGCAGGCAGGTAATTGGTTTATTGGTGGAAGTTCGCCTATCGATCGTGATCGATGATAATTAAAATTTCCTTTTCGGTAGAGAACAGACTAAGAGAATCGAAAGTCTGCTCGCAGGTTCTTCGATCAGGTTCACACATTCTTCTTGCGCCGCAATTACGGGATTCGAAGCCAGAAATGGACGAATGACATAGTAACTCGGCTCAAGATCAAAAAATGGCGTTACACGACAACTCGAGGTCAATCTTTTTTTCTTCTTTTTCTTCTCCCATCGTCACGTTCTCAATTTCTTGCACGTTGTACGACATCCCACAGCAAGTTACACAAGATGTTCTAATACTCACGATAGCCGTCGTGCCCCGATTTTTAACGTGACTTACCGATCATGGTAGTCATTAACTAACCACCGCGTAGTATCGCGGGGAATACGGATCAACAATTTTTCAATTCTCATAACGCCGACGTTATGTAACAGCAAAAGTATACGATACAAACACACCGACGCGAGGAATGCGATACGTAAACCTGGTATCGTTTCCATAACGTCTAACTGACATTGAAATCGGAACGAACAATCACTTGACAAAAAAAAAACTTCGCATTCCGTGAACTTCGCCTTCGCGCTATTTCTTCACTCCCCCCCAACTTGAAAATATAAAACGAAATAATTGATTTAAACGCGACGACAGAAACGTTAATTATTTCCGTGGTAAAAGTATAAAATACAAAAATACTCTCGCGACAAAGAAGCGTGTACGTGTATGTATAATTCTATCCATAAGACAAGGTAGAGAACAACCAGATTTTTTATCGCTTAAAAACCTTTTCACCCGGATAAGATCTAAACGTTCCGTGATTCGTGTCATTTTCGTAGACTCTGTCTACCACGTGAGAATTTGCCGCGGCACGACGAAACGGCTCCTATAACGTCTTGTCGAGATTAAACGTTACCGACGATAAAATCATAACGTGTAAGCGAACGTGCCATAAATAATACCGAACTTCGCTAGCGATCGATCTGGAACCACGATGTTGTTAGCCGTAGACGTTTGAATCGATAACACGGGGAACGTAAACGCCATTCGGACAGCCGCGTGTCGAAAGTCAAAGGAGGCAAGGTTACAAAAGGCTGGACAACGAGAAACACCCGTCGCGGAAAGATCGATCAATTTTTCCACGTTGATTGTCTGGCCGTAAAAATTTGCCACGAGTAAAAGTGTACGCCGTCGACGTAGCCTCGGGGTGATTCTTTAATAGAACGAAAACATTCTATCCGGTCGAGTCGGTCTAGTTAAAAAAAAAAAAAAAATGCCTCCGGTCGCCGAAATGTATGGTTTCGCGTTCGATAATTGCCTTTTGATTCCGGGGAGAAAAAAAGAACAACACAACAGAACGGGGGAAAAAAGGAGAACGACGGAACGAGAGAGTACAAAACGACGTACTATATCATATTTAAGGGTACCCTGACCGCTCGATTTGCCTTTCTACATAATGATAGCTACATTTTCTCCGGCGTAACGTTCGAACGTCAAGCACGCTGCTTTCATCGCGTAGTTAGACGGTTGAAAGAATCGATTAGCAAGAAACGAAACGCTCCGTCCGAAATTACATAATTTTTCCTCCGGTGCAAACATCCCACTTTTCCACGTAATTATAGATCGTTCCCGTTACGTCTCTCGTGCCCTACGATCTTTCTTATTGGTCCGTCGACAACGTTCGTGAAAATCCATTTTCCACGACGTCGATCCACGAGACGATGAAATCGAACGATCGGATCTCGTGACGACGACGACGACGACGACGATGGATCCGATTTCATCCGATCGCCGGCCTCTATCCGGGAGCGCTCGATCTCGTTCGATCGTGATTCACATTTGAGAGTGGTCAGTCGACCGGTTAGGAGCATCGATCCGCCTGTAACATGCTCCGTTGCTCCGTGGCGGTGAAAGGAGTTGCGCAGGTTTTAACGCCCTCGCCGTAGCGTTCCAGCTAGATGTGCGCAAACAACTCCGGCCAGCCAAACATTCGCGTTTTACTTTCCGCTGGCACCGCACGCGAGTTCGCAACTTTACGAGGGTAATCGGATTACCTTGCAACGCTTTCTCGATGATAACTGTAAACCTGGTAGATATCGGGATTTTGTATACAGGATGTAACGTATCATCGGGGACCTTTTTTTTGAGAATCGATGGTACGCACCGAAAGGTGAATAAAAAGGTGGTATATGCATGTATGTGTATGTATGATGTATAGGATGCATTCGAAATTCTAGATTTATCAGTTTTTCGATATTTTGGGGGCGAGATTGTCTCAATTCTTGGGACATGTAGAGCATTAATGAGAATATGGATATTGTTGATGTTTCGGGTAATTAATTATAATCTACGAGGGGGTAGATGATCGTTTTCTAATTTTAAATGACAACTTTGGTTAATGTGAAAACTTTGAATGTTGTGTACGTCAATTATAATGAGACGAGTGTCTTTTATTACTTTGTAAAGAATGCTGGTTTTATTATAGCTCATAATATGTGTTGCAATTTAATTTTAGGAGAGCGATCGAATAATTATACTCTGGTTGTGATTAAGGACTATTACATTTAAATAGGTAACTAAAACTACATACTCGCAATGTAACTCTCAAAATGATAGAGCGATACTCGCTACTACGTTACGCTTCGACGCACAATTCTCTCCCCTCTCTCCCTCTCTATCTCTCTTTTAAAATTCAAAACGACACACTACTATATCCAAGCAAAACGCTACATATGTTTAGTAATACCTGCACTTATTTATCAATCTTATCACTTTTATTTAAACACCGATCGTTACACAATTTCGGCAGAAATAGATACAAATAAATAATCATTAACTTTAAGATTAATTCACATTAATCAAGGGTGTACACCCCTCCGTTCGCCAGAAACGAAAGTATTACTACGACATCGAATTATTATATAACCGCATGTTTCTCTTTTTTCTGTTTTCATGCGAAATGGTGTATTCGTGCGGTCGATCGTTATCTCCCGGAACGTGATTCTTATTATCGAATAAAAGTTTCGGACAACAATGCGTTTAGATAATAACACGTAACAGGAGAGCGATCGGCGTGCCTGAAAGGGTAAAGTCTCGCACTGGTAGCCACGTACCGTCAGTGATAGTGCCCGCCGAAGGACACTCGCTATACCCGCAACACTTTTATTCGCGGGGCTTGTCCGTTATTCGACGGTAAACGTCACGTCTGACGAGTCATCGGTTTGAAAGTGTTCTTCGGGCGCTGATCACTCGTGTGATTCCTTGACAGGACCGTGCGAACAAGGCTACACACCGCCTGTCTGCACTTTCACGAGTGCCTGGAAGTTACCTCGCCGCGCCGTCGACGGAGTATGCGAATTTCCTTTCTATCTTGACACCCGGAACGCGTCGAAAATCAAGAGGAGAGGGTCGTAGAAGAACACCGACGGTAGTTTCGCGGTTCCGTTCGCGGAATGTGTGTGCTCCACATCTGTTTACGGACGTTGATGGACAAACGATAGAAAAACCAGTATGCTAATTGGCGAAATGATATTTCATATATATTATATTGGCAGGTGTGTTTTTCTTTTCCGTCTTATTTTTTTGTTTTTTTTTTTTAGTTGCTCTCGGCCCGACGAGACGTAAAACGGTCACGATTTCTCTGCCACCTGTCGCGAATAGATTAGCTTCTTTCGAGAGAATCGATTAAATAGTTTAATTGACGGTTACCCAGATTTTACAAGTGGATCAGACTTTTATCCGAATTGTCCGACACTTTCACGTCTCCCGTTTTTTTTTGCCTTCTTGTAATCGATCGATCGAGTGAATCTGTACGGGTCGAAAGATATTACACAGCTCCCTGTAATCTGCGTGATGTGTTTCAACGAACGTTATGAAACTTTTCGCGACGATGCGATTGTAACGTCGTTGTTGCAACGAGTTACTGCGTTGCCCAGCCGACATGGAATTTGAACGCCACTGTAATTACCGACGTACAATGTCGTACTTCCTTCCTTATACTCCTCCATTAAATATTTCAGGCAAAGTATTGGGCATTATTAATTCTATTATTTTTGTTGAATAAAATACATTTAAAAAGCGGTTTAAAAAATATGAAATACAGTTTAATAAAACATATATGTTTTATATAATATATCTTACAGAGACCTACGAGTACACAATGACTAATGACAATAGTATTGGAAGTAACAGGCCAGCTTGTTACGAAGTTTGCCATTTAAATTTTACAATTAGACCATTCGCGGTTTCAAATCCTGTCTTTTGGCTTGTCTTTAGGCACTCGAGCCACGCCTTGATTTGTTCGACGATTAGAAACCCGATAGAATTCAACGACACGATTCGCCTAACGAGTCGATTCTCTCATAAAGCTAACCGTCTCTTTTGAACTTTCGTACGGAACGGTGAAACGTGGCCAGGTAAATCGTTTTTCTGGCAAATTTTTCTCGCTCGTTCGTTAAAGTTTCAAGTAACCTCGGGGTGGCATTACGAACCAGTCCATTATATCAGATCGAAGTTCGTTTCTAACCGACGAATTGGTATCTTTTCCATGGTTTTGAAACTGCCCGACGGGCGCTTGTTCGCCCCCATGTAATCACAGTTTATTACCCCATCGGATTACCGTACAACCGTTTAGTCAACGCGTTGACGAAATTTCGATAATTGTGGATAATCGTCACGATTAGACTTCGATTCTCTTAGACGTTCGATGTAATTTCGTTTACGATTACACCGTGTACGGTGCTCAATGAGACAAAGTGTTTCCGATAACGTATCGAAACAACATGTCAGCTCGGTGTCCAGTATTATCTGTGCATGTGTATTAATTCGACCGTACCCCCGCAGACTATCACACAAATTAATACCTCCTGTCACATTTTATTCAAAGTAATCTTATCGCAATACCATGAAACCACACAAGTCTCCTAATTATCGTCATAGCTTCGCTATTAATAAAATTGTTTCACATATCCGAAAGTATAATTTATCGGCAATACAATTGTGTGTTTTCTGTAGATCTCTTATCGAGAGATCCCGCGGAATATCCGAGTAATTAAATCTTACCTCGTCGTTAAAAACCGGGAAAAGAAATTGTCTCGCGTACCGCGATTCGCCGGTGGTAATACACTTTTCTCTTTCGTTTTTTCACTGTCGAGAGGGACTCGTTGTATACGTATACACGTACATATACATCCACGTACGCAAATTGTACACACAATCGATCGTATCGCACGCGCATTCTTCTCGGCTACGCGGAAAGAAGATCGAATCGTTTTGTTAATTCGTGCCGACGCAGCAGAACGCGGGATATCTTTATACCGATGAAATTTCGAATTCATTCCGGCGCTAGATTTATTGCCACGATGTTTATCAGCCGGCGAACTCCGGCAATCCCGCGGGTTCATATCTGCATCGTCGAAAAATCTTTACGACTTTCCAAATCCCGGCGGTTAAGTGGCTCACTTTTGTTCGCCAGCTATACTTTCTTCGGATAGGTTGGGTAACCTTCTGTGATCGTTGGTACGAACGATCGACCAACAAAAACTGAGCGAGAAATCGGTCTTAGGACCTGTACGATTTGATTTTGCTCCGTACGCATTTCTCTCCCGTCAGCCGTGATTGTATTGCAGCAGCTCGATTATGTCTTATTGACAACGTGCTCGGGCGAGCATGCGAAATTGAACAATGTATGTACTACAAAACATATACATACGTACAATACAAGTATGCACACGTAACGGTGAGCATAGAGAGTGTATCTCGTGCGATCTACACTCGTCGCAAAATTACGCTTGACATTCAATTAACCTACTCGGGAATCGATCCGGCGTAGATTCTCATACCATTAGGCTCGGTGATAATTTTAACGACGTTAATTAACTTCCAGTACAAGTAAATCATCCGCAACGGATACGAATTCGTTTTCTTCTTGATTTCACCTCCGCCATAGTAACCGAGGCAATAGAAAATATTGTTTATTTATCGAGAAATGAGTTCGTCGTGTTTATTTACTTACAACGAGTTCGAGTTGTATGACAAAAAACAACGAGAACGAGGAAATTGATTATTTCGTTCGAATAATAATTAATACGGTTAGATGAACATAAATTTCTTTGATGAGGACGTTATTGTGGACCAGGGTAAACTAAAATGAAAGTGGCTGTAATTTCTTTTCACTATGTATGTACACGTTCGAAATGTAAAGAGAGCGAGTGCAGGCGTGGCTGTATTTCCATAGTATATTATACATGTATGTATGTATGTATAATATAGAGAGACTTACTTGTTTCGTAGCTCGTTCAGATTTCACGCCGAGATCGGCGTCCAGGAAAGGAAAAGATAGCTCTGCGTGTCCGTGTAACACGTAGTAACGGCAAGTTAATTGATGTACGAGGTAAAGCGCTTGTAACTGATATGCACGCAATGGGGTTCTTAATGCACCCAGGGGAGCTGTCGCGGGGGGATAAAGCTACAAGGTTTCACGCTGAAAATCCGACAACAGTCGGCGGCCGCGTGTTACGGCCTGTGTAGGAAATATCCGTTTGCGCGATTGAAACCGTGACGGATCGATATTCATCGGGGAATTAAAAAAGATTTCGAACGAACGTTGTCGCGGCGTTGAATTTTCCATCGTCCGGAATAAAAGCGATAAAGTCTTTTGACGAATTCAAATCTTTGGGACAAAGGGAGAATTCTAAACTAAAATTTAATGAAAAAATCTTTTGATGGATTTAGTTACTCGGAGGGATATTAAGAGAGAATTGTAACGAAAGTTGTTCCAACGTCGAATTTTGTATTATTTCAAATAAAATCGAAGTCGGGATTTATGCAAATAGGTTGTGATAAATGTAGAAAATTAGAGAAACATTTATTTATTTAGGGAAAATACGAAGAATATGTATATCGATAATAATTAGGTTCCGAAAGATGAATTTTCATAAATGTAACATTTGTTAATGTACGTTTACAGCATGGGAATGAAATGAAGAGTATCTTAAATCACTGTCGCGTGATCGATCGTTACGCCGAGAGTTAAATTGTGATTGAGACGTATTTTACAAGTCACATTATTCCTCTGGCCGAATGATATACGCGTCTAATTCCAAAATTACATCTTTTTGATTCTGTGTGAGATCTGGACCGACGCCAGGGCGGCTGTGTGTCAGCTTCTGCCGCTTTAGCGAATGTGTCGGCTAAATCAAACACGACGTCTTTATGAACCCGAATTTCAATTTGACAGTAAATCACCGGAGACTCGGATTATCTTATACGAGACTAACTTACGCAAGTGTCATCGTACTCTTTAGTAAACAAACGTGATATTATTCTTGCTATATTAACGCCATGAACACCGAGGTGTTACGTAATTACAAAAATACGCTTCTTTTTTCATAAACTCGTACTTTCGTTCGTTCCAATTGCATCATTAGCATTCCGAGAAGACAGTTTTCACCGGCTCGTTCATTCACGGATTAAACTTGAGTGTGTACCCGTATGAATGTTTCAGACAGCATTCTTGACAATCGCGAAAAGCTTTTTAAATATTTTCACGCCGTCTCGTCGCGCAGAAGCGACGGATGAAACGCGGGGGACACAAGTAAAAGGAAAAAAAAAATCCTCTCGATAAAACACGAAGCTTCGGATGAACCGTGAAACGTGGGAAAGTGTACGATCGAAATTTACGACACGCGTGTAATCTCGACTGCACGCCGCAGAAATATCGACGACGGTAGAGGCGATCGATGGTACAAATTAATTACACCGGCTATCCAGTATATTATTTAATAATTTGTACGTTGTCAAGCGAGATCGATAAACGAACGTTTATCTGGCCTGTCCTGGAAACGTTTAAACGAAGGGAATGTTTAATATGCTTGATTACATCGATCATTACTAGAATCAATTATACCGCGTATCGAATCACAGCCTCAACGAAGCTTACGAGTACACTTTTATTACGCAAATTGTGCGACAGACCGGTATAATGAGCGTTGATAGTACAGGTCTTACCTCTTATTATTATTGTAACCGTGGAGGTCTGTGTTACATACAAGTGCCGATCGTGTGCGTATTGCTCTCGAGTCGAGAAAATAATCGACTTGTGGTACGTCGCTGTTTCAATCGATTGCATAAGAAAATGTGCAAAACATCACGCACCGCGAATGCAAACCTATTTGTTATTAATTTCAAGATCCGTATAATCACTGTGATTTTCCCGCTCCCATTGTGGTTTTAATTAGGAAATTTATAAATTCTCGGAGAAGCTATAGGATTCGAGTGTACGTTAAAAAAACGTTTACTATTATTCTATCGAATTCAATGATTCCCGAGAAGCGTTTATATAGTTGGATTGCTGTCAAAATAAAAAAGGATTAGAAAGTTTAATTGCAATGAAGATTCGGTTCGTTAAATATTTGTTTGCTCTCGTTCTAGGTTTAATTGAAGCATTTATAAATTCTTCGTAAACCGATAAGATCCCTCTATACATTAAGAGAACATTTATTTATTATTGCCACGAATTCAATGATTTTTGAGAAACATGTAGTTGGATCTCTGTCAAAAAGAAGACGATTGGAAAGTTTAATTACATTGATATTTTCCTTCATTAAATATTTGTTTAGGGTAATGATATCATTGTCCATTGTAGGGACACGTAGATAACAGGATATACTACACTGGTAATGAGGAACCTGTTACCCCATGCGCCAAGTTTCCATATACGTATCACGTTCGAATCTCGTATTGTGCCCAATTATCGTGGAACGCAGCCATTGTTACACCGTTCGCGTTTTAAACGAGTTAATGATGCTCGTAAATCGTACTCGTTATATCGTCCCAATAATAAAGGAAAACGTCTGTCCCCGTGAAAATTTTTGATTTGAGATCAACGACAAATCGAGAGAAGTAATTATAGAATAATCATTCGTCTACGTATGTGCGTGTGTTTTGTGTGTACGTGTATGTATGTGTGTGCATACGTCTGTGTATTGTCGCGTTTATCTTAGATCGAAGGGGAATTCACTTTTAACTTCAACCTGATTAAAACGTATGCACGGTGGCCCACAAACGTCTTCGTACGGTACCATCAAATTTATTCAGCTTCATTGTATCGTTGTTTTAACGATATCTTTAAAGGACCCACTCATGTATAATGCAGTACTCGATTGACGGATACAAGCAGCCGTGATTTCGGAGTTAAAGACATCTGAATAGTAGAAATATCACCGTGTAGATATTTCAGGACCCAGAAATATCACCGTATACAAATTTCGAAACGTGGAATTTTCAGGGGATAGAACAATCCAATTGGTAGATATTTCAAGACGGAAATGCGTGGAAATTTCAAGACCTAGAAGTATTCAGCGCGTTAAACTATAAACGCGTGGAAATTTCAGACTCTAGGAATATTCAGCGCGTAGAAATATTACCGTATAGAATTTTCAGTGCGCGTAAATTTTAGCGCCTAGACGTATCAGGCCGTAAAATAGTAAAATTAGATAAAAAAAAATAAAGCATCTATACAATCGTAATTAATATACTACTAAATAAACCAATGATATTAAATAAACTTAACTATAATCTACTGTGTACATATTATTATGCCCAAACTGTACATATATTATAATAAAACGTGGTAATAAATGTCAGATTATAAACATGACGCCATTACGTTAATTAAATGACTGAAAAATCATACGATAACAAATATGACAATTAATGACGTACAGCAGAAATATTTAAAGCATTCCGCTTTCTTATGCGGGCATCTCATTTGAATATTAAATGTGGTCGCCCCCGTTGAATGCGAACCGTTGAAGATTACGCGAAGAGATTAATGAATCTCATGCACCACCTGCTGAATGATTCGAGTCCGTGAAACGACATGACATTGAAGAGATATTGCACGGTTTGAACACACCGAGCTGACACGGTGGTTGCCGCTGATACGTATATACATACGGTATACCTGAAAACATGCCGACAGTTTTTTTTATACGACCGATTTCAGCATTAAACAGGGGCATTGTTTCGAGCGGTGTAACAAGTTAAACGACGTTGCTGTCGGCATTCGTAACTACCTTTCCGTCTTTAAATTATTTAACAACTCAATTATACCGCGGAACGCGATAACAAAAAAAAAAGAAAAAAAAAATGAACCCTTAACAAAGTGGCAAATAATCATTTCCCGTAATCGAGGATACCTTGATCCAAATTCACCGTAGAAAGTTTTGATACCGACAGAGTTTTATAGATTCGCAACCGTATGTATGTATGTACATACGTACACACATACGTGCGTGTGCGGAATTACACGGTAAAACTCACGCAACGGATTGTACAGCGAAATACATGCGAACGCACTGTCATGTAAGCGCGTGTAAGTAGAAAACTTAACGCACGAGTACAACTTTTTTTTTTACGTCCGATACAAATACGGCCTGCAACGTATTTAATTAATTCCACTAGGATATCCGTGATTCGGTAAAAAAAAAAGTAAAAATGATTGAGGTGTACCGGAGAAGCTTTTTTCTCGGTAGTCCCGAAAACGATGGAGAAAAAAAGATGAGATAATTACACCGGATTAAAATAAGTTCGTTTACGGCGAGTCGGCGGTGCTTATTGTTTGAACATTACCGCCGTTCACGGCACTTACACAATTCGCAAGAATCTTTTCATCTTTTGCCGTCGGACATGCAAAACTTGCGTGTTAATCGTGCGATACTCTCATCCCGCACTCGCGAAAGCGAACTCTTATCAGATTGGGTCCAATATCCTGCACTAAGTGGTTTTCTCCATTACCTTAACAATTTCGCGACGACCGGTGCGCATAACGCGGAAAGAATGAAATTGAATATAATCACCGCAAAAACGTGCATGAAATTGCTACCACTACCTCGTTATTAAATTTAACAGATCTTTATCGCGGAGATTTACAAATGCGATATTAGAAATATTTCAGATCGAAGTCGAGCCAAGCAATTTGTAAGTGTAAAAGGGAGCGAGGAAATTGCACGTTCGAGTGGAAACGTGGAAATCGGAGACGTTGATGGAAATTTTACCGCTGGATGGGTAATAACGGATTGGGACCCGTTGGGCCCAGGCCACCCATGGCGGCACGTGGACTACGTGGGAAGGAGAATAAATTTTGCGTGAAATTTAGTGTGACACGTGAGTAGAATCCTTTTGTGCAGATGTCGGTGAAATGAATACGAACACGTGACAAGAATCGTTTGAAACTTAACCAAGTATTCGAAGTAATAAAAATTCCGATTTAAAAATCTATAATTACGAAGATTTTAATTATCGATTTTCCATGGATAATATTCACATCGACTAGATAACCTGTTACTTTCATTTCGACGATTTTGGCCTGTATAAATATTAAACTTTCTCTTTGTAAAAGATAGACTGTTAAGAATCAACAATCGATGTTACTGCTCAATAATGAATCTAACGTTTCACGAATACCACGAGATTCTATCTAACATCTAAATTGAGTTGTCCGTCCATCAAGACATTGCGGAAGGTAATCACGTGGCAAATTATCAACGTAAAAAGTTAATCAGTTTCCCCTATGCTATTTAACTTATTTAATTCTCCAACGGATTATCAATGGAATTAAAGTTCCCGCTGTGAGTCATTCACCGGTTATTATCCACACCAACGCCATACAGAATTATCAGTCGTAAATTTACCGCATGCAAATCAAATCTAATTTCCTTTCAACCGTTCGGTTGAACCGCGACTTTTATCCTGCAGCGAATTTCTGTCAGGTTCGAGCGATTCGTTAGAAATGTCTGTTTTTTGCGGTGTGTGTACAGCGTCAAACGTTCGCGATACATTTTTATTGCACATTAGCGTGGCCAGCATCACGGTTCGGCAGACACCGAACTTTCTCTACGACGTGTGTGCGTGCGTGTGCGTCGATATTGCACGTATGCCATGTATTTCTCTATCGGTTCTTATTAAACACATTCCCACACATCAATCGCACCTGGCAAACCTCCGCGAACGGGTAAACAAACATATTTCAACCTGCCTTTAACAGAACACGAACGAAACAAAGTCCAACCGGGGAAATTAATTTCCGTCGATATCTCCCGTTGTTAATTATACTTCCATCGGGCATACGTACAGGGCGTAACAAAAATTCTGGGACACTTTAGATTTATGGATAGAACACATGAAAATAAGAAAAAAATGTCTTATAAGTTGTGGGCGCAACCCACCCCCTATCGAGATACAACCCCTTTTGTAAAAAATTTTTAAAATATCATATCTCCGAAATGGTACGTCGTAGAAGACCCGTTTTGTTTGCAATATAACCGAAGAAGATCAAAGATAATAGAAAAAATATAATGGCTGCGATTATTACTGTTAAATAGCATTTATTCTTGTTTAATCCAAACAACGTCGATTACCTACATCGTAGCAGGTTTGTAACAACTTGGACAAAATTGAGGGCATTCACTAAATCTTTCTTTGCGTAGATAGTGATATTTTTTTTCGTAAACTTTAGTCTCTTCCGGTTATATTGCAATCGAAATTGGTCCTCTACGACGTACCATTTCGGAGATATGATTTTTTTTAAATTTTTTACAAAAGGGGTTGTATCTCGATAGAGGGTGGGTTGCGCCCACAACTTATAAGACTTTTTTTTCTTATTTTTATGCGTTCTATCCATAAACCTAAAGTGTCCCAGAATTTTGGTTACACCCTGTATATTCACCGTCGTTATTATACCGCGTCGCGTTTTAACGAGAAATTTACACCGCCATTGTTCGTTTAACGTTAACACCATGGCAAACACCTGGACGGTTAAAGTACAGTGTCAAAGGAAACGCATTTCTGTCCAGCATTCCTGGCAACAACGAGAGCGGACATAAAACTCGCGGCGCGGGTAACGCTTTCGCATGGCATCGACCCACAGGTGGAAAACAGTAACGAGATTGCGTAACGTTTCGGTGGTGAAGAAAATGGAATTTTTGTTTACCATCGATTCGTGGACCCTGGAATCGACGGTAAAACCTGTGGATTTTTTTCCACTTCCTATTAGACTCACTCGCCGCGGGGCTAATTACGCTTACACGAAAATCCAATCGTGCGTGGCTCGCGCGGCCGTAATTATTTACCGGGTAAGATGGAAGTCCAGGGGTGTAGCATTACGCGGGAGACACCGTGGCAATGTACGGTATTTTTGTCGTTGTTGTTTATTATATAGTTTATCTCTTTATTTTGAAAATAGGGTGTGCTCACTTTTCTTTGAATGCAAATATTTTATTACAAATTAAATATCTCGTTAATTGTTATTTATAGTCTAGTTTCTTTAAATTTTAATTGCACTACTTTTAAGATTTATTTTGTTCACAGGAATATGTGCGATACCATTGTATTCAATAGTTGCAGAAATTCTATTTTGTTCTGTCGTGGAACTGTACGCAATTAACGAGATGAAATTAATAATCCGTGTGATTCATACGACATCTAATCTATGTAGTTATGAATATTACGTATAATGGGCATATGTTACGTGCGCCAACCATTTCACTTTATTACTATTTACTTACACGGTGTTAACCATGTCCCATTAATTTCCACGGTTTTTCGCGTAACATCTCGTCTGGCGATTCGCGAATGTAAAATTTAATCTCACGATTCAGATATGGGCGTGGAGGCGGATGTTCGTCGTTGTTTCGGTGTGGAAAATTGCACGTGTTTTTCGTAGTTTCTCTCCTTGCGTCACACGCGACTCCTCCCACGCGTCGATGCATAATTAAAATGTAATTACAGTAGTTTTTTTTTTTTTTTAATTTCACATCGCGAGTGCGGTTAACTGATGTGAGATTACCTGCCAGCTGTGATAAGTGGATGTCACTTGGAATTCCGTATTCTTATCGCGGAACTGGATTCGTTCGATATAATTTTATTATTTATAATTCGACACCACTTCGCCACGCGTATATCCTTTTCCGTTGTAACCCACTTTCGTCGAGGTCGATTACTATCAATAACGTAACACGTTATACGTGCCTCTTAATAGAGCGGACCAATTATCAATCTCAGTTATTTAATCTGGCATACATAATATCACACAGAGGTAATTAAACGAAAACGTACGATATTTCTAAACTACGAACTGCTAAAATATTAGCAATCGAATATTCATGATGTATTTCATCCATTAAGGTAATCCATGTATTATGTATATCCGTTCCATTTTAATTCCATGAAAATGTCAATAAATTAATTAACCCATGGAATTTAATTCTACCGTTTATACGTTGATTACATCCTAATTTTACTAGCAGATTTTACGTGAAAACGGTTCGGTCATTAATCACTAGCATTTAATCGTATAATCGCATCCATTATTCGGACACAATTTAGCAGTCGTTAAGATCACCATCGGATATCTTATGAATAGCACGGTAATACTGGTCGCTCCAGGTATCACGATTAATCCGTGTCACCTGTGAGAAGTTAACGAGCGAAGTGTTAGGACGTGTCGTAAGATTCTCGTTAAAATCGCTCACACTCTCCGTTGCAGTGTCGTGCCAATGGTTGTTTCTTCGGTTTCAAAGAATTAATGACCGGCTCACTGTCCCGCGTAATATAAATCAGGTCGGTGCCATTGATCGTTAGAAATTTCATAATCCGTTCTTCGAGCTGTTAACAGTAACCTGTTATTTTCTTCTTTGGTTATAATTAGATTGCGTCGCGGCTGCGTTCCTTTCGTACCACGTTTTGCGAAGTGCCGATAACTATCCGTCCGCTTTTTCTTTTTTCTTAAGCTTTACGCGATTTCCGACTGTTTTTCGATCGTTCCGTTGACGGAACGAAAGGGAATTGTATCCTTCGGACAACCGCGATGACGTACACATTTTTTTTCATTCGATTGTCGAACGGATATTCGGAGCAGTGGGACGCGTGATTTACCGTAGACACGTTTGAAGTAGAAAGATCATTGAGAATGATTTCATTGTTTGGAATGTTCGATCGACAACGGATCGAAGGAACCTGTTGAACGAATCTCTGCGAATTCCGCAAGATTGTTAAACCTGTTGCGAAAGGTCAGTTGTATGCTTCAATTAACATTAATTTCACTGGTTTACATGTTGTTTTGTAATTTATACAGGGTGGATGAAGTCATGCAGGACGTTTCGTCACGGTTAAAATAAATCCACAAAAATCCTGGTAGCAACTGATTGCGGTGAATAAGCGGTAACTTTCTTTTCCAAGGAATACGGTGTATTGATTAGGCGTGTTATGAAAATTAACTGGCAGCCGTGGATGTGAGAAAAAATGATTTGAAACTGTACATTGGGAAATAAATTTCCGCGCGCGCCCGCAAGAAATGAAGGAAAACCGGGGAAACGTGTTGATTAACATTCTTTCCAATCTCATTTAACTATCGCTTATTTACAATCTAGTAATTAAAAAGTAAAATCGTTCCCTAATAAAAACAATATTAATCACCCAGGTATAAAGTATCAACCATACCTACGTTCTTTCACATTCTATTCATAAACATATACCACAAACAAACGATCACGGGCAAATGTTCATAATCACATCGATCCCCGAAAACGAGACAAAAAAAATTTTCTTTAATTAATCTTTATTGTCCATAATTTCTTACAATACCACCTTCATACATACATAAACATTATATCTGTTTCGATCTCACAAAAAACTACCAGATTCTCATTCACGTTCAACAGAGGCTTTCACCGATTCAACCCGATATTGAAATCAAATATTTAAAACGTGAATATCAAAACGGACAGCCCAGTGCCACCGTGTTTCGCAATCGAACCGCACTTCCTGGTAAGGTAAGTGTTATTACGAGCACGTAGCGTTACATTCCGCGGATGACTCAGATGAAGAGAGGCGGTTGATCCCGCGGCTGGAGGACGATCCGTGATCTTGCTCGATCGAGGACGAACAAGGTGCAACGATCTTCAGTGATGTAACCGGCTTACCTGAACGATCCGCGCCGTGGATGGTGATGCAAGTTTCATTAACCTAGACGGAGACGCACCGTGAACTTGACGCTCAAGGGAATCTTCTATCCGTTTCAACGCGTCATTATCGGCTTGTCACCGCGGCGATGCCATTTAATTAGTGTACCCGTAGATGGATCCGGCACCCGTTCGATGGGTGACATTCTTTATAACGCTTTCAAACGTGTCGCTCGCCGATGGGTTACAGAAGGATCGATGATCTAATTTAATTAAATAAACTCTAATTAATTGTCCGCGTCGTTAAAGGACTTGTCGATCCCGTCTGACAGATCAATTTCGTATTTGACGGTGAAAGTATTGTAACGTTACGTAAACAACGCGCGGATATTACACAGGATAGATTGATAAAACCATTTAAACGAGTTCTTAACTCGTACGAGACACAAACTGTATCCTGTTATTGCTGATATTACAATTATCGTTGATATTTTAATGTCTGACGAACTTGTTTGGATTAAAAACGAAAGTTTTCCGTTTTTTATTACGGTAAACATCTCGAACGGAACGTCGACGATGTGACAGACGGACAATCACGGATATTATCCAATCGTTCAGACAAGTTACGCGTTCGACCGATCGAACGAGTGGAATAGAAGAAAAATACATATAATATACACATGTATACATATACGTACATACATATATCTGGTGTCCAGTATCGCGATGGAGTCGCGTGCGTGTTAAAACAGCCACGTTCGAAACCATCTGGTTCGCTCGAAACGAAACGGAACCACTTTTACGCCGCATTCTTGGCATTGAAGTGTCTTTCGTACCACGCCTGAATCGGGGTGGGTGTGGCACGACTGTACTCGTGACGTATCCTTATGAACCACTAGCTTCGTTACGACACGTTATTATAGACACGTATGGAATCATACATAATGCGTGTTAAGGATACGCAAGGAATGCGCGTGCGAATGTGCCGGATTTCACAATTTTCATTGTATAATTATTATCTCGGTCCTCAATGACAGGAGTGTTTTTTTTTTCTACTAAGTAGATCCTAGGTCTGTATGTTTTTTTTTATTTCATCGCTGTATATCATTTCCATTATTATGCACATTTTTATCTATTTAACGAATTACTACGGTCACGCGAAGCATTATGAAATGCGAATTATAAAAAATGGTTCGTAAGAATAAATTGCTCGGTTATCATCGTTGTGGAGATACACGTATCTGGAATACTTTTAACTTTGTTTTGATAAACAGATTTTGAGGATATACGTAGGTACGTACGTGTGGATAATTATATTTTTGTAGATCTAATGAGATATCGTGGAAGTGTATATAGCGTTACATAATAAGGTTTATAAAGACTAACGAGTAACACAGTAGGTATTTTACATAGTAAACAGCATGAATTTCAGGAAATTTACTTCGTTCCATTATATGAAGCGTAATAGGATATCATTCTCGATACTTTCATGTGGAGGGTGTTTCAGAAGTTAGCGAGGGAAAAGCGTGAGCGTGTTCAGCAAATGGAAAGAAGAAAACAAAGTTATGGGATAAATGCTGTTTTCGAAATTTATGGAAGAAATACAGAACGAGAATGGTAGAACGAAAACATTATTTGAAATGCGGAGGCTTGTTTAAGATTTTAAAATAACGAATAAACAAATAACTTTTTCCTTTTATTTAAACTTATAGTATACATGTACTCGTGGTCTACGTTCTTTAATTCTGGAACACCGTGTATATTCTAATTTGCATAGTTAAATAATACGAGATATTCGAATTCGAAATTTATTACCTACTGCTTTAATACTGTCCGATAGAAACTTAGTAATAACTATAAATTATGTGAAATCTTATTTGCACAGGAAATAACTTACGTGAAAAAAGTTTATTTCAGCATGTGCAGTACTGCATTAAAACAAAACCTATGACCACATTACTTAGAAACATTTTTAATATGAATTCATTCCTTTTACCACTTAACCGTCCCTATTTTACACAAGCTCATTCACGTCAATATCTTTGGTCAAATAGTTTCAAATATTTTCTAATCGCCCCTACGCAGCTGCAACCGCAACGACTAAAATAACACTCTCGTCGTATAATGGCCTCTATACGACTTTAGAAACGTTAGCTTTCCTCTTTATTGATATAAAAATTTAATATGAGAATATAAAAGAAAAGCGAATCAAAAAATATGGATTTTAAAAACCAAAGTAGTTAATTACAATTTGTCTTCAATACATTTGTTACATTCGCAGTAGTAGAACCCGCTAATATTTTCGCCCAGAAATAAGAAAACAGAAAGTGTACACTCTTTTGTGTTAAATAAATAACAATCCCTAAGAAAATTCTGTTCTTCGCATAGTTTCGGACCAAAAATATATTTTACCAGCGCTTTACATAAACGTTTCGCATTTTCCATTTTCCGCAAACCCTCGTACTTTGGAAACTCGGAAATTTTCCATCTCAGAATATTCAGTCGGTAAACAAAGTATCCCGCGGCGGTGTAATTTCCTTCAACAGAAAAATCTGATTCTTTTGTTTCGTCGGGCAGTAACGAGCCGTACCGTCGAGAGCACGAAACGTCGAAACAATACGATGAAACCGTGGCCTGCGATTACTCGACACATTTGTTTATTGGTCCACCGCGGATCTAAAGCTTATAAAATCATTTGCTCGGCGAGAACACGAGTCCAGTTTAAATGGCATTTCTGCAATTATTAGACACGCTTATCTGACTGTGCTAGCTGGCACCTGCCACCGTATAAAATGACCGACCGTACTAAACATAAAACGCTCACTTTTGCAAACTGTCGCAACACACATACTTCTACGGTGTATGCAAATTTCCTTGCAACCTGTCGCCTCTTGCACGCATGAAACATCCGGTCGATTCGTATCGTTGCTATCGTTGATAAAGAAAAGCGAAGTAAATCGCAATTATTTCCGAAATCGATAACGATAGGAATCATTCTTCGAGTATTACAAATTTTAACTAATGACCCAATTAACAATATCCAGTTTACCATTGCACCGATTTTATGAGACTTGCATATTTCCCGCGAAGTTGCCGAACTAGTTTTAGTGTTCATAGATTACGGGCTCCGGTTATTGCAAAATTCTGCAAATGCTGCGGGAACTCTTGGTCAAACGTTTCTAATTGAACCTTCGTAAAAATACTATCAAGTATTAGTTAACGTTCACCGAAATTAATATGAAAAGTATTTAACCCGGTTCGATAAAGAAGTTGTTGAATCACGATGTGTTATCGGAACGGTGTACATTTTACGTTTATCGCTTAATTGGAATATAAAAGAAAAAAAAAAAACGAGCGAATTGCACAGTCCAGGTGTCACTTAAACTTGGCTTAAGTGTGCATTGGATAGTACTACCAGAATACCACTAATCTTTAGCAAGTTGGAAACGAATTCCCAAAGGAAAGACCGACGCACAAGAAATCTTATTGACTTGATCGTAAGTGGCATAGCTATTTACTACGATTGGTTCGTACGTTCCTCTTGTTTTTAACACAACTTTCTTTAGATACGCAATCAAAGAATTATACCGCGCTATGTTAAATAATTAACTTTTTTTCTCGCACCAAGAATGTGCTTTTTTAAGTTGCCCTGTAATTATTCTGTTCGGATAATTCACTAGAAGTATGCGAATTAAATTGAAATAAATTGGAAATTAATTGATATTTCACCTCGTGTTTTTTTTGTCCCTCGTACAATGCTGTTAGGAATTATTAGCATTAAATCGGAAAGTACTTACCTCTATAGCTGAAATAGTATATTTTGGAAATTATAGTGGTTGAAATTGCGTAAACATGCTAAAGACATTTAATAAATTTTATTGAGTGCCAGGGAAATTATAGATAACTCGTTATTATTCTTTAATAAATTTTATTACGTGGTCTTACCTTAAAAATATGTCCAGTCACTTAAGTGCTACGGGTGGGATATTTCTATGTATAAGGTGTACAACATATTCTCAATCACTCGTATTTAAAGTGTGACTAAATAACGTTTTTCTTCTGAATTAATAAATTATCTATGCTGAATTGCATCGACACATTTTTTCCTTCATATGCGCCATATTTTCTGAATGGTAATTATATTTACCAGCGCATTCGGGAAATAATAAACAGTTATGGATAATTTCACAGAATTTTCTATATGTCGAAGAAAAACCCACGTCTGCCCCAATTAGAAGACTGTTTCGTGGAATTTTACTTTCTTACTCAAGTACTCCTAACGTATAGTCATTAAATGATCTAGTTCGTAAATGTTCCAGCAGAAGAAGGAGAAGAATTTCAAGTATACATAAAAATCCGGAGTTCCGCATTGAAGTAAAGTCTTTTTACTCGTCGCAACCCACTGGAAAAAATGAAATGTCCTCATTACCGAATATGATACACCTGTTGAAAATTTATGTTTAACATTCACTCTACGGAATACTGATCTACTTCATAGTTTAATCAAAATTCAATATCATATTCGACAGAATACGCAAAATAATAACAAGAACATATTGATAATACAAAATCAATTATTTCCACCGTAACTCTCGCTGGAATTTCGCTTCAAAAACTGACACGTATATCTAAGATTGAACTAATTTCACCCTCGACTATCCGCATACCTGACCCAACCAATTTTTCGACGACACACGCCGCAGAATGGTTAGAAGTAAAAGTGGAGCGATGAAATGCCTGCGGCTAACCAACCTGGCCCTAAGAATGCAAAAAGAAAAAACGATAATTAAATCAATCGCGGAAGTACCACTAACCCCCTGGTGACTTCCTTAAACGACTATAAATTCCACGAAAAAAAAAAATCAGCAATATGAGAGGGTCGAAAACGCTTTAGAAGCTCATAAATCATCCTCGACACCTTCGCTACTTCCCCGGCGCACGAAACACACCGCTTAAGCATTATTTAATTACACGTTGTACGTACACCACTATCTAAACACAACTCGATTGCAACTCAGCCGCGAATTATCTATAAACATACGGTAGCGCGACTTCCGTCAAACGACGTGGAAGTTTCACTCGGGGGTCATAGGTCGAACAACTTCGGCGAGAATTTCACGTCGGCCGGATGACAGATATGGAAGTCTGTTGGAACAATGCGCGTGAATTCGAGCGTGTTTTGTCGTGAAAGCATTTTGCGTGGCTCATCAGCGACGATGCAAACCACCACCACCAGTAGCGTCATATACGTCGATCTATCTTCGTCCATGGCGCGGTTCCTTAATTGCTGATTTCTCGCGATTATGCCGGGCTTCCTGTTCGCATCATAATAATTCAAAGCCGGCGGAATGATGCGGCCATAGGCGCGCACGCTCGCGTTTCTCGTTCTACGAAATTATCGTTACATCGAGCCGCGATGATTTAATTAACGGAATTGGGCGGACGGTTGCCGGTAAGATCGACTAATTGCGGCCACGGTGGAATCATTATAGGTAAACCGCGAGCCCGATAGGATTCGTTGAATATCTGTTAAATACACGTTTTGTTTCCACGAGCGGCTATCAAGCATGGGAATAACTGAGAATTTCGGATCGAGTTAATAAAAAAGCGTATAAATATGGAAAGAAACGTGTCCCAACGGGATTTACGGCGAAAACAATTGTATCAGGGAGACGTTGCAGAAATGTAAATTATGTAATTTTGTATAGCGTTTGTAGGATTTGTTTCGGCAAAGTATATCCCGAGATCGATCGTGAAAGTTAGATAAACGAACGATGGTGTTCACGGTGCCACGATCGCGCGGGGAATGATGAGAAAAATATTTTATTATCGATCTTCTCAGGACCTAACGAATAGTACAGCACGTAGAAAGTATATTTGCGTGTACGGAAACATTTTATGTAACAGGAATCCCGTAGATAACATTAGCCTTACAACTGGTTCATTGTGTAATTACTCGGATCGAAACCGTTGTCACGAGTACGTTTCACTTATCGTCAAAACGATAACGGACCGTGCGAACAATATTTCGCGAACCCTTTTCTTCTCGCTGTCGTTTTATTTTCCAGACCTTCGGGTTCTTTAATTAATTTTTGCACTCGCGAGCAAATTTACGTACGTACATCAATCCTTTTGCGACTGCACTTTTGGCACATTGTTTAACCTTCGACCCTCGTAATAACCGCTCATCGTGGTCATATTTGATCATTTAATAACACGTTGTCCACGTCGCAACAGGTTTTTACGGGGCGAAGTGACGTATCTCTTTTTTTTTTTTTCTTTCTTCTGTACAACGTGTGCCACGATGCGCCGTCCGGTTTACTCGCCGCGTTCGTATCAAAATTCGTAATTATACCGGGCACGACTAAAAACGTGATAAGATCAGGATTTACTGAATTACACGCTTTAAGGCCGGTAGTCTATTCATTATAATCCGAGAGGCGTAGTCGTTAATCTTTTTAATTAAGGCCTAGCATTCCGTTAACTCGGTTTTCTATCGCGAAATGTAACTCATACCGATTTGCAAGACAACGCCTCGCGGCTCCGGAGAAAACGTTCGGCACGATTTTTCGCACGATGTCACCCACCCGTGTGTTACACCGATTATAATTTGCCACACGGAAAAGGGCGGGATCTTCCGTGAGAGCGTGGAAAAAAAATCCACGTAAATAATCAGGCTACGTTCGCTCCGTGGTAATAAAATACTGTTCAGCCAGTACAGTTACGTACTTATTAACCAGTTTCTCAAAGTAAATCAAAATAATGAATCGATCCAACCTAGGGGAAGAAATTTTATACGGATATTTCTCTGGTCGTAGAATTACAGCGTTATACTAATAATTTAATATGTGTACGTACAGGAAAGTATGGTAATAAAAGTCATAAAGTACTGCTGCTATTACTCGTGAATTTGGAAACACAGAATTCGCGCTGTTCCGCGTTGCAATCCGTTGAATATTTAAAGTTTCGCAGTAGCAAAAATTACAATGCGGTGTTTCGCGAAATATGATTGCTTATTACGTGTAACAACATTCTCCATAATTTCTATTCGAATCGAGTATGAATATGGATGGACGACACATCCAAACCCTGTTGTAACTCTGCTGGACTGAAATTACCTCGAAGAGTGAGACATCACTTGCAAATTCAACGTTCCTCGGCACGATTGCAGATAACGCTGTTACCGTAATACAATTCGTCAAGCTTCGAATAATTGTTGGGTATATTTATGTAGCTGAAAGCCGTTGAAGAGCCGGGAATGTCAGGTAGATAAACGATAACAGGTGCGCGCTACCAAGACTTCATTTTCGCCTAGTTACGTGTTTAACGATTTTGCAAGTTCAGTGTGTTTCGCGCGGTGATACTTACGTTTCCATTGGCAAATCGACGGTAAATTAAAAAACACACACACACACACACACACACACACACATAATCAACGCCATGGTGTTTGTTACGGTGAAATAATACAAATATTAAAATCCATAATCATGATGTTAGGTGTAACAGTGTTGTAGTGGAATTTCTAATCAAACTGTAACTTTATAAAGTACATTTTCCAGTGTTTTTGCTACCACCGAGTAGAAATACAAGTGTATAGTTATAACAATTGAACTCTTGATCCATATACATACAATTATCTCGGAACTTGGATTTTATCACTCAATAACAAACTAGTATTTCGTAAACGCATTAACAGTCAACTAGTTATTCCTATCAATTGTATAATGATCCCGAGTGATTTACTAGGAGACTATTATATTATTATCTTATTATCTCGAGCCCAGAGCGATGTAAATACCTTGTAAGGCAAATCGAAGGAAGGTTAAAGCTTATTTTTTTATACACTCTTGTTTTACCGTAAAAAAAACAGTATTTCTTATTCACTTCGAAAATAAAACCCTATTTCTAATCAAATGACGAACAAAGAAATTTAATTAATTTTCTCCGTCTTTGTGTTTTAATGAAAGGTATGCAAAATTCTCTACTCCTCTTCGTTCTGGCCGTGAATTTCTAACACAGACAGCTTCTTGATTACCTATTCGTGGTAATTCCGCCGCAAGGATCGCTTAAGAGCAATCTGCGGTACGAGCTTCTCTCGAACAATGGCGAACTGGGCGTTGTCTTGCGGCAAGGTCTTTGCACACGGGGTTCCATATGCACTGCCAGTGAGAGGAAAGCCAATAATAGCATTATTACTATTATTTTGCCCGTTCGATTACACCGGACTTCGCGCCGTTTGATTATTTCACGGCACTCGGGGCTGTCCGGACTCGCCGTAACGTTCCTGCGAAGGGGACCGGATTAAACCGGTAACCAGTTCACCAAATACACACTCCGAACGCACTATATTTTCTATGGTAAATGTCGAGAGTCACCGATCCGGGATATTTGTCGCGGAAAATATGAACCGACTACTTTTCACCAAACTGAGACACTCGTTGACGTAATATAACCGGTCGCATAAAACGAAAGTTATAGGCACGGATAGGAAAAAAGATCGCGAATTGGAATTGCGTCTGGGTCGACGGTACGATAGTTTGAAATGCATCGGAAATAGAAAATAACGCTCTGCCGGGTCCAACGTTACGAGAGCAATAACGTTTTCAAACCGATCGGTACTAATGGCAAATCCACGTAAGGCAGAGACGGTTAAAATCCCGCGGGTCTCACCCTCCTATCACGGCTTTTGTTAAAGCCACCGCCGCACGGCGATTATGCGCAACACGTACGCAATTACTGGGATCGTTATTATCACCGCGAAAGTATTTGAATGCGGTGAACGGTCGCGTGGAATCGGAGCACCGCAGCGCCGATGAAGAATAATTACTTGGAAACACGACAAACGTGAGAATGCCGTTGGATCCGTAATGGTATTGTTTCCCCGATGATGCAAAAATAACAACAAAAAAAAAGAGGAAAGAAATGTGTATCTTTCGTTGCCAATCGTTCCTTTATGTTGCGCAAAGTTTCCATTCGTATTGTCGAAAGATTCAAGGTGACACGTGTGAATTCTTTGGATCGATAGAGAACGCTGTGTAAATTTTAAAAGTAAAACTACAGTGATTTGTTTAAAATATAAATAGAACACAATTTATGAAATTAAATGTAGTAAATAAAAGGTGTATTTATATACCATGGACAACGATTTTGAAACTTTTATCCTTATGGGATATTTATTAATAATGTTTCTAATGAAATGTTTAGAACTCGTAATATATATTTATATATTTATTTATTTCTCTATATCCCGTATACCCGAAGTTCCTGATTTACCTTTCAACGATCACGACTTGCATATCAGCCATTAAACAATCTTTACTTATCGAAACCCGAACCGACATTTTCTCGAGGCGGTGTTTCGACCGGTGCTGAAACGAGACATTCACCGTCACGACTCAATAGAATTCTGAAAACTGTCATTTCTCGAAACTGGTCCCCGATTAAAAAAAAAAATAAATAAAAATAAATAAATAATAATAATAACACTTCGAATATTCGACGCGAGAGGTAAACCACTATCGGAAACGAAATTTTGCCTTTTGGTTTCGTGAGATCGGCCCTCATTAAGAATAACGAGAATGAAAAGTTGGCCCGGGCGATAAGAATTCACGTATCGCCCGACGTGTTTAAATATTTTTCGTGCGGACGTACACACGGTTCCTTTTGACGGTGAACAGAAGAAATATTTCCCGATTTATATCACGGTCGGCGACCGCAAGCGAAGTGGCGCTGAAAGCATTCGTACATTCTACGTGTATGATAGTAAATATATCTTCCGCCGCGGTATTCGATATCGATCGTATAATTTATAGCCGATTAAAATTCTACCGGCCCGCGGAGCCTACGTACTTTGCTCATTTACTCCGAGTATAATTGAATTTTATTCCTACCGGGATATCTTCGATAGCATCGCGAAAGGTTAAAATCTTAATTAGTCGTTTCCCCCGATGGTCGATCCGATACCCTGAATATTCCAGTACAAAGCAATTATTCCCGGGGTTGTATAACGGCCGGATTTATTTCTACATGTGTTTCACTCGCGGCGCATGTCTCGTATGCTCTATTAGGAAATGTTTATTCGATACTTGATTCTCACGCGTGAAAAGCTTGTACCCTATAATAGTTGTGACCAATCGGAAATTGTTTTCTCCGGCTTGTAAATGAACGCGGAAGTAATCCGTAACGTGTACAACAACATCGTAACGATTAATGAAGTGTACGAAACTTCCTTGACTTTTCGACGAAAGCCATTAACAACAATATGTTTCTCGAACGGATCAACGATATAGTACACTTTCTTCTCCTATTGTCTAATAATTCCCCTTTCGAATTTATAGTTCCACCAATAATATAGTATCGCGATTCTCGTGGGAATGATAAAATTACTGTAAAAGAGAAAACGTAACGTCCAACAATTTCGGAACGTAACTGTGTATAATCAGATGCGAGCCACCCACGTTTTGAGTAATGGCCGACTTTTGTCTCGATCCGGATTTCAATTCTGCTTGTCCCGCGCGATCCCCTCCGTTGTCTCAATGATACATAAGCCAGCCGTGCAAGATCCGGACTCGATAAATTCAACGTGATAACGTAATCGCTTTATTCCTCGATCCGATACGCGAGCAGCGATTTAGACTTTTTTGAGGGCAGCTCGTAAAGCGAAACTGGTCTACGCGTCATTTCCCTGCGCCGATTCGCCGGAGAACGGCACAGACTTTCCGTCAGAGGCTGGGATATAAAAAAATAAAGGAGCGGCCCTCGTTTGCTCTTGATTTCGGTTACGTTCCTTGACACACACCACACACACGCACATACACTCGCACCATTTTTGTATCCTGACCCCGTTTGCGTATCTACGATAATCACTGGTGTACCCGTTAGATTTCGATATTTGATCACTTTCTCACACACATACACACACATTGGACAGGTGTTATAAATGGATTTTTGAAAAATGATCTATGTAACGGTATCGGAGTTATTCGCCAATATAAGATCGCGTGGGACGTCTAAGTAGCCTGAAAGAAAAAGTGACGTGGAATATTAATTGGTTCTATTCAACGAACACGTTTATTAAAACAAAGAATATTATTTTTACTATATACAATTCTTAATTCTTTCTCGTAACTACTGAATTCCATTTTACCACGTTCGATATCCGTTTGGAGAACAACTCTCGCTATGACTTCGGGCAGAATTGATCAACGCCCATGTTTCTAATCCCAGCGGAAGTTCACGAGTATCAAGTACACCATTGTTGCACTTGAAGATAGAACTTTGATGCGTTATCTCGTTCGTATTCCCGATTCACCGCTCTCTCTTAAACACCTTTTACCTGGTAGTAACTAAAAAAGGAAAAAAAAAAGCTAAAGAGGTTGTTCGAGCATCGTTCTTCCGGTCGAACTCTTGTTTCTGAAATTATAAACCGACCGAATTCTCCGATTTCTCGATCGACACGTGGTCGACCTTATTCCTCGACGCAAAACTCTCACGTCTTTCTCTGGTTCGCCTTTTACCCCGAAATTAGACTGCATCATTGCGTGTCAATCGTCTACCCCCACACATCACGGTATTCAAGACTTTTTTTTTGTTCATATCATCTCACAGACAGACGGACGATTCAAGAAATATCACGAATCAAAAGAGGGGGGAACAGATTTAACCAGCATTGGATTAACATCGGAATCTTATTATTTCACGTAAGATCCACGAGCGTAATGAATTACGATCGGTTTTACTTTCTACAACGTCTTTTCACCTTCGTTTCACGAAGAAGAAGCACTCCGAACGCTATCTGTATTACGTATCCCAATCTCGACAGCGTTCGTAACGAAAGATCTCTGCCGACAAGCGGATCTTTTCCCTCGTAAATCATAAAGTCAAAAGCGTGCTGTTCTAACATCGCACGCGTATCGTTGATCATTTCATTTTTTTTTGTTCATTTTCACAAAAAAACTAAATTGTGCGTCCTTATAGCGCAGCGGTTTTAATGATCTCGTTCTCAGCCGGTAATTAGTATCCTCTTTCTCTTTGTCTTCCTGCGCCAGGATCTCGACTGGATCTCGCAGCCCGAAGTCGTCAATTAGCAAATCGTCGATCGCTTCTGTCCCAGCCGGCGAAAGTTACGGTAACGCGAAATTCGTGAAACTACACGGATAGTTTGATAAGTTTGGTAAAAAAGCAGTTAAACATTTTGTTTTTTAAATTAACCTTCATTTTTCAACATAGTCTCCTTCAAGGACGACACACTTAGCCCAGCGAGATTCTAATTTTTTCATCCCGTCAAAAAAGTATGATTTGTCAAGGTCTGCAAGTAGGCATTCACGACATCGATATTTCCTTCATTCGACGAGTATATCTTCCCACCGAGTCATGTTTTCAAGTTGGGAAATAAAAAAATCACAGAGAGCCATATCAAGAGAATAGGGTGGATGCAGAATGAATTCCAAGCACAATTCGTGTATTTTTTGATATTGCGATTGCGAAAGTGTGAACTGATGCGTTGTGCTGGGAACTATTAGGTTGGAGGGAAAGTTCTGTCGTATTTTAAAGAAAATATTTGAATTCATTTATAAAAATACGTGTTTAATATTAATCAATTATATATGCTCCGTTATTTGTTACAACCTGTTGCCATCTTTCAGGTAACCTGTGAATTCCTGTTTTGTAGAAGTTCTCGTCCTTGGAGTTAAAATAGTCAGCAATTTATTTAAAATACGACAGAACTTTCCCTCCAACCTAATATTAACTAACAATAAGTCACTCGTTTCAAACGTCTACCAAATCTAAACAAAGTGTCGCTTTTGGGAAAAACGTGATATTTAGCAGTCAAATGAGTGCCACTTTGAGCTTATGTACTTCCAAATTTTTTCGCGATGCGATATTGTTCAATTTTTACCAGACTTATCAAACCGCCAACAACAAGTAAGAAGAAAAAGAAGAAGAGGAACAGGCAGAGAGAAGGAGAACGGCGTAACGCAAAGCAGGTGCCGTTTCCTTGGCGAGGATCGCGATTGAAACGGTGTCTGCACGCCTTCGCTCTATACGTACTCTAGAAAGGAAAGTGTTCTGCCCACCGCCACGCGATTTTATATATGGATCGATTTCATTCGCCGCCGGGGAACCTCTTTTCGTCTGGATCTCCCGTTCTTTCGGATTCTTTCTTTTTTTTTTTTTTTTACTTTTCTTAAAACGCGAGTCATCGATCTAAATTCGCCCGGGCGAATTTCGGAGAAAGGATATCCGCTACTCCTCTTTCACTTTTTTGTCCCCCTCCCCGCCTCCTTCTTATTTTCATAACTCGAACGATAATGAAATTTCGTCGGCCGTCCGAAACTAAAGCGGACCTCGCTTTCGTTGATCGATTATTATCTACCGTGGAATTCGACGCCTCGTCGATAGAGGCGATTAGAGAGATCGAATTTGGAAACGCGCGGTCGAGAAAGCAACGTTTGCGCGTCACACTTAAAGAGCTTCAGGAATCTCGCGGCGAAACCTTGATAATGCCCCGCCGTTGGGGCATGACATTCCGGTATCTCGTGGAATGGCAAATATTAATATCAGGAGCGAAGGGTAACACGAAACTTACAGCGCGATTAGCGTTACTTTGACCGTGAGAGAAAATTCCCGGCCGCGGAAATTCCGGGGTGTAAGAATTCTTCGAACGTAGAAACTTATTTAACATGCCTAGATACTTTAAAGCGTACGAATATCGACGCGAGAAAATCCCGGATGCAGAGATATGACCAGGTAGAAAATTCCAGGTGAAAAAACATTAAGGCACCAGCGATCTGTTAGGTTGGAAACTATGAAACGGGCGATTTTTTTAGTCTGTATTCAGCTGCGACTGAGAGAGTTTCAGTGTAATGTGTGCTCGATATTTTTATTTATACAGTTTTACGGTATTCTTCTTACCCCATTTCGTAAAATTTTGTCGCGTTTGTATCCCATTTTCATTTTGTTTCTCGCCGAAACCAGATGGAAACGAAACGTGATTTGCACCTGATTTTTTTGTACGAGTTCAAATTAAATCATAGCGCAGCCACAGCTGTGAAAAACATTAATGAGGTATTTGGAGATGGGTCCAGTAATGAAAAAAATGCTCGGTACTGGTCGAAAAAATTTCGATCCGGCAATTTTAGTATCGTCAACAAGCCTCGCGGAAGATCACCGGGCCACATTGATAACGAGGAATCAAGGACGACTCTGGAATCTAATCCACAAACAACTATTCGTGACCTTGGGTCTAAACTCGAAATTAGCTATACGGCTGTGTTAAAACATCTGTGTCAAATAAATAAAGTAAAAATATTGGATACATATGTGTCGCATGGACCGATGCAGTATTACTGCATGATAACGCGCGACCACATAAAGCTTCAATTAATTTCTCTACAATATGAAATTTTACCACATTCTCCATATTCTCCAGATATTTCACCGACCAATTATTACCTTTTTCGTAATTATGAATTATTTTTAAGGAACAAAAAATACAATCAGCAAAATGATATCATAAAAGACTTTGAATTCTTTATTAACTCTAAAAATGAAGACTTTTTTCGACAAGGCATACATGACATGCCCAATCGTTGGCAGAAAGTAGTAGATAACAGTGGAAGTTATTTGGTTTAAATATAATAAATAATGAGAAAAATAGCGCTGTTTGTTCTTTATTTTTACTCAACGCCCGTTTCATAGTTTCCAACCTAATACACGCGGCTCGAGCCAAATGTGATTAAAATTAAATAAAAAAAAATAATAATAATAATGAACGTGCATATTTGTATCGAGCTGCGAGCGTTGCACTTTCCTTTCGCGTTTTGAATTAAGAAGTTGGGAGCGGTTCGTGTATGTCAATCAGATCGCGCGGTAAAAATCCGTCCTGTCACGTAGCGCGTTGCACATGTCAAAAATGATTCGTCATACGTCGCGGGGGACGTCGCGATATCGCCCCGGTAACAGCGAATTAGGACACGTGTTTCACGGAGGACGTAACAAACACCGGGTGATCTTAACACGACGAATAAATCAGCGCGAACGAAATGGCAAGTCGCCACGGCAAAAAAGTCGCCGGTGTCGAGATAAGGCCCCATTAAAGTTCAGGGAGTGTAAATTTAATAGATTGTCCGCGATCCGGGCGTTACGAACGGTATCTCGGGGAAGCGAGAATGATAAATGAACTTTCCATTTGTCCGACCGGGTGTTATTTTCGTGGCGACGAACTCGCTGGGAAATAAATGGACGGATTCAAAATGATTTCTGTGTCTCGAAAGGACGCGTAACGTGGTTCGATTTAAGTCCCCCGTGAACGGCGTTACACTTTCAGACGATGCTGTTCGACAGGAATTTCAAAGTGTGCGTTAGTTCGTCGTTAAGTGCGAAACATTAAACGGCTAAGTGGCGTGGATCGATATAACTTATGGTAAACAACGTATTTAGAATTTAATTATACATGACGGAGACGCGATACGGTGAATATTCTGCGATAATCAACGGTTTTCTCGATTGAGATACTTGTACGTAACCGTAAAAATGTCCACTGGAATCAAATGATAGGGCGATCATGCGGGTATCGAGAATCACATCGTCACAAACAAGACCTATCGGTTGCAAAAGGAAATGTGTCTATTTGTATATGTATATTGATATTACAGTACATGTATGAGTTACGAGTCACGTTTATTCATAAGCTATAAAATGTACACTTTATAGCGCATAATTTAAACAACATTGCTATAGAATTTTTTGTTAACCGTTTAACATCGTTCTTAGTTTAAATGTCAACAATAACAACGTTCCAACGTGTGTACGCGTAGATAAAAAATACAGAAGTGTCATTGTCTAACAAACATCTCTGAGTTATCGTCAAATAATAACATTCTTACAATGTAATTACGACCGAGTAAAATATTTTCTTTGTGAAACAACTTTCAGTAAAATCTACTAATTATATTCTACCAATATCTTAATTATTTACGCTTGCGAGTAGTCTCCCACGAATAAAACTAGTTCATCTCAACGGTATCCCGGTGATGTGATATTTTCATTAGATGTTACGGAACGCAAACGAGGTACAGAGAGAACTTCACGTGAACGGAGCAGCCCGGCTAATTAATAGTCACGATTGCGATTGATATCGAATGTATATCCTTCAAGGCGTACAGATTTATGGGAATCCACCGGCGGAGCACCGCGTTTACGTTACTTTGCATCCCCGGCGATCGCGCAACGCCGCGCGTCCGATATGCAAATTTATTCGATCGCGGCGAATCACATTTCGCGAAAATTACCTAATCGGTATGCATAGTGACACCTGTGCCCCACTTATTACGGCCGGTGCGTGTGCACACCACGGGGGAAACGTGCTTTCTTCCAGTTCGTCGTTTTAATCAGTTCTTTGCGTACGCGGCGACGTGATTTATTGAACACATGCATAGACATTCGCGGAACAACGTTCGGCGAACGAGATGAAAAACGTGCGCCGTCTGGTGAACAAAAACGCGGCGGAATGCGTGGAACTCGTGATATTAATGTTATATAAATAAATAATCGATCAATCACGGAATTCAATGTTCCAGCGCGGAAATTTGTTTACTTTTTAACGGATGACTTCGTCTTCGTTAGAAGTGTGTCGAAGAAACAACGTATGTACATGAGAACACGCGGCTTCATGACGATGATTAATAACATATGAAGTATGTCGGAGAAAATTAATTGAACCATTAGTATAACGATGGTATCTGACGTGTGGTTATAGATTTATGTATATATTGTATACAAATTACCACGTGCGGATACAATAAAAAATATATTGCAATTTAATTTATTTATTCACTTTTATTTGGGTTATAACGTACTAACATACATATATATGTACATATATTTGAGAATTGGCAATAAATAATTGCAACTATGAACGGGAATGATAACCAGCGACATTAATTTTATTACATAAACAATACGATGGTTTTGCCAATTGACTGGATCTTTATCGAGCGATATTAACCGGCGTACACAACGGTAATATAAAAAGAAAGCGGAATCGCTTTCGATCCAGATAGGAAATGTTGTTTAGTATCGTAGAATTCGATCCCATGTAACGTGCTGCACGGCTTGCATACTGGGAATGGATATCAGTGAAAGTCGCTGAATGAAACGAAAAATGTGCCGATCTATTTACATTTCATTGGTTCTGGTGCACAAGTACGCGGGTTACGTAACGATAGAACATGCTATGCTAATACGATTATCCATAAGGAATCTGGTGGGCTGAAGTAATAGTTGCATGCGTATCAATTACGGTAATAAGAACTAAGGATAAATTTTAGAGCAGTTAGTTAGAGCCAGCTGGATATTTCGTGTGGTACACGTAGAAAATTCAATAGATTTTATGGTGGTCGCGAGGGAATTGGATTAACGCTGGGAATAGAAAACTAATTGAGAGAAAAATTTGCATTCGATTCCGTCATGTATGTATAATATGCATTCGATCACAGTTTTATCTGTTTCCTAATAAACATGTAACATTAGCGTCGGTCGTGATTAGAAAACAGATAGTGATATTCAAACGACGTCCAATCCTATTTTCATCGTACACGCTATGATATATATATAATTGAATGAATTTAATCGCGATGGAAAATTGATTTAATGTTAAATAAAATAATTTCAGTGAAACGTAATAAGAGTTACAAGTGTAAAAGTATTACGATTTTATTTTCACGTTAGTTTCCAATGTTTTAATATTATTCATCGTAATTCAGCAACAAAGTTTCGCCGTACGCACACGCGCAATAATGTATGGAATAATGAAGATCAGTGAACGAACGACCACCGTGAAATCAAATTCTTGTTAACGTTTACCTCCGCGTACGTTATCCGTGCGATCGGAAAAAGGAAATTCGTTTACACGCAGAAGTTATGTAAAATGTATACAGTAACATCCACATAAGCTCGCTACAAATTAGCCTTTACGCTTAACGATCGCGATAATACTCGAAACCGTGACAGAAACGAGTTTCATCTAAAATCGACGGAAATGATACGCAACGGTACTGGTACATATGTATGTGCCCATAATTATGAAAGTGGTCTAAGTCAATTTAAAAAAAAAAATGTTGGATATTACGTTTTTTAAAGGTTTTGAAACATTTATTAACAAATTATCAAGACTTTAATTTTTTTGAAATATTGACTTAGACCACTTTCATAATTATGGGCACATATGTATGCACGTATATACATAGAAACTTTCAAGGAGAAAAGTTATGTGTATGTACGTGTTACAGGTAGACACGTTCCCCTATTAAATTCCGTTTTTATCGTGGTTTTGCGTAAAAGAAAATCCATTTCCAGACCCGTTTGAAAATGTCGCGAGCGCGATAAATATATGTTTCGCAGCTGGCTGTGGAAAATGTCACCGAGCCACGACGAAAGTCGACAAGATTTATCATTTTAATTCCAATTCCACGATATTACGAACGTTTTTGACCGATTTAAACATCGATCAATGATATACAATCGTCGGAGTTTTCCCGTTCGTTTAAAGTCGAACATATAATTAATGATACCTCGCGATCCACGGATAACCGGCAATTAAATAGTTTTATAAACAAAGCACGATGGTAATCCGCGTGAATATTATGCCGCGCATCGTTCGTCGATGCACAGATTAAAATTTACGCGTGTTAGTGAACGTGCGGATTTGTAAATTAATTTACGCCCGTTTGATTTCGTACCTTTCACTGCCAGTTCCTGTTTAGCTGGACGTTCCGTGGGTCCGGTGGATACGACACTTTATCTTTACGACTACTTAAACGTATGCTAAATCGCACGGAAACCGCAAACGGAGTTCGCAATATCCGCGACGGGAAGATTTCCCCTTGGGGCGTAAATCACGGCCAGGAAGCTCTATGGCCGGATTCCAAGGTCCATAGAAACCGACCAGATTTAAATTAGAGTGTAGAAATTTACGATATAACATATAAACGATGATTAACTAACCCGCAAAATTATCATTTTGATTAGAACGAATAATCTTCTACGTTGTATCGATAGAACGTTCACTTTCAACTTCAGTGAAAAACTATTAGATCTGTCTATTAATCTTCCTAACACGTTCACATGTCTAACCTCGTTGCCTTAATCCGAAAGTATATCATGTCAGAATACAGGAAACTTCGAATAACGTTTGATATTTAGGTTTTTGTGAGAAATAAATTATCACGTTACTATAAATAACAATCTGTGTCTGGCAAATGATCTTAATCTCTTACTCATCGGGATTTGGAAAAAAATATATATGTATTTATATACCTATATGTGGAGCGGTACGAGTCATTAAATCATCCAAGTCGGTAACGTTATGAACACAGATTTCTAGTGTTACCGATGCTGCACCCATCTTTTTATTGTTTTTCTTACGGCTATAAAATATCCGCGACGTGTAACAGTTTCTTTTGAGTGTCTATGTATCGCTGAGAAGTCGTGCGACTTCCGTGTAGGACGACTGGTCTATAGGTCCCATTGTCTGGCTGGGGCCGACTTCATTCCATTTTTTCCCGGCCGATAGAAAACACGTGGAGAGAGAGAGCTCCGTAGGACATCAGGTATCATTATTGAATTTATATGCGAGCGGAGCGCGTGAAAGGTAATGAAATCATCTAATATATTTGACAGGATCTGACGTCAGAATTGATTAGAAAATTAAACGAATTTGTGATATCTGGTTCGACCGATACAGTGGTCAAATTTTTTTCGAATGAATCGGAGTGAAAGTGTTCGTGACAGGGAGCATAAAATTAGTTGTATAAATTTATCTATTTCCAACATTGTACATATATATATATACATTTCTTTTTTTTGAAATTGTGTGAGAGAAAGTTCTTTTTAACGACGCGGTTAGAGAGGGTAAATTTAACGTGGAATATGTATCTTGAAATCGTATATCGCATTGCCAGGAAAAAAGAGCATTCTACTGTTACGTTATTCGCACAATTTCACGGAAATTCTTCGTTTAATTGCATACCAGGGCCAAGTATATTAAATACTGTAATTCAGTGGTTTTTCTTCTGATCCCGAAAGAAATTGAGGCAGCGCGGGAGAAGTAAGTTCCGCAAGAAAGATAAATCAATTGGGTGTAAAATTAAACGTTTTACTATCGGCAGTGGGATCAAAGAAAACTGAAATCTAGATTGTGAGATCGGGACATGGCAGATCTCACTTTTTATCGAACAGGACACTACTTTCCCTTTATTTCCCCTGCGAAATTTAGCAATAGTTACGTTGCCTTATATTACCGCAGTTATGCTACATGGAATATTAACTAGCTAATTAATCTACCGGTATTCAACGTAATCTCCTGTACTTGTTCTTGAAAAGCAATTGTTATGTAGAAACTTTAGCGGAAAATCTATTGTTGTATCTCGACAATGGAAGCAAAGTCTATCGGTATATCTATACGAAACCTGACGTAAATTAGTAATTAACATTCTGGGATATATAAATTATAATTATTGTTAAATAACTTTACTAAAACTTCATAAAAATAGTTTTTTATAGTATTGTGAAATTTCTATACTTGGATATTCTTACATTCTATGCTTCGAAAAATCCTTAAACCCTTAAAACCCTTCAAAATAACTACACTAATTTATTTTTACAACATTGAACTAAACTTTCACAAAGTATTCCTACAATATCGATACGCTACCGTTTAAAAAAAAAACAATTCTTTCTAGTTTGCGAACTCCTTTAATAACCACTGTAATATCGTTTGACATGGAATAACAACCAAACAAGTTGCACACGGACAACAAGAATCCTTCGCTGCCAACGAATCGGTGTTCCCCGTGTAAATACTTGTCGGCCACTCAGGAAGTGCATCGTCGTGGAAGCGTGCTGGAGGATTTGCAAAGGTAAAGGTTGCACCGAAGTGCGTACTGAATTGCACCGCGAAACACTCCAACCAGTCCACTCGGAATGCACAAGTGCATTTCTGTACACCGTATTCCGTGTCACACTGTGCCGCGGCTTGCATGTAAATGGCAGGTCTGTCATCGACGAAAAAAAAATTAACGTTCTTGCCATTCAAATGATAATGTTCCGTTAAATAAAACCGTTCTACCGTTAGGCGACTCCACGCCGACTTATCATTTGTCTCGTTCGCGAACGGGATTATTTTTTCTTTCTTTCCTCGTTCGCGAAAGAAACTCTTCGCGTGCTCGAAACGAAAGCGTAACGAAAGTTTTCCTCAAAGATAGACTTTAATTTCGCATTATCAAAAAGAAATGGTACTACAAAGTTTAATGTAAATTGCCGCGTGAAAGATTTCCGAGGCACATTAAGAAAATCGCTACCTTGTATCGGAACAGGTTAGAATCTTATAGGACGTAGGAAAAAATTCATGTTAATCGTACCGATAAACGGACTATTAAATAATTTCACTCGACCGGATTCGTACCGCACGAGTTTTCATTTTAATTGACCGTGTAAAAACAGACGAAACCGAGTCTTTATGGATATGAAAGTCCGATAAGATTTAACGATAAGTAAAATGCACGTATTATGCACGATCGGTGTCGACAAAATTGATCCGCGCTTCATCATGATTCCCATCGCTAACGAGGAATGTTAATAAACGGCGGTGCCGTTTCCTGTGACTCTTTGTAACGGCGGCGTTCAGACCGATCGTGTTCGTTAGAATTTACACGTTAATTGACCGCTCGAAATACTTATTAGCGGCAAATTACCCGCCGATCATTAGTCGTTCGTTTGTGGAAACGAGGAATCAATTAGTACGCGAACGTATTTTCAAAACTGTCGATCGTAACGATGTCACATGTATTGTGTGTGTGAGTGACACGTGCACAATATATCGGATGTGCAGGGAAACATTTCAATAAAATGAATTACGAAGCCGATATATTTTTATCAGTTGACCCTATTTCCTAAGTGCGAATATTAATTACGAATTTTCCGATATTTTCTCGTTGAAATTCACCGTTTGAAAATTCCAACGGAACGCGGTACTCCGGTGGATTTCACCTGAATACCAGAAATGATCATTTTCATCAACGGAGTGGTCATCAGGGTACGTACGTCTTCATTATGCCACCGATGTGAAAAAGCAGAGTTAATGACATCTACAACAATATTTCATTCTAATTAGAGCCTGGCACGTGAATCTACCTGGCGGATGAAATTTACGAGCCGCAGAGGATATAAAAAGGAGGGACGCTTAATTTCGTCGTCATTAATGGAAATACATTCGCACGAATAATAATAATACCCAATGATCTACATAAATAAAACAAATCAGTCAGGAAATACTACATAATCCTTATTTAATCATCAAAGTCTTACGATTATAATTCCACTCACGTGTACGCATGTAATATAAATTATTATATTGAAATTTTCGTCATCGAATAAAATCTTCTATTTTTCATTACCGTCATCGATCCAGTCGACAGCTCGAAGCGTAATTGCTTATCGCCATTAGCCGTTGCATTTTATTAGAACTCATAAACTTGTTCCGCAACAACATTGTAAAACAGCAATTCACGGTTCAATGAGTAACTGAGCGAAGCGAGTGTTAGGAAATTTGACTGAAAAGCCGCCACTCGTTTAATTTTTTCCAACGACCACACGTACGTACATGTGTATGTATACCTGTTTCTTTTTCGTACGAGAAAATCGCGATTAAAAAATATCGATGAAAGCTTATAACACTCCGCGAACATAACGCAGATAGGTGGGACACTTTCAGATAGCACTCGGTGCCCGTGAATGTGACGCAGTAATTACGCTCGGCCGTGTTGTAATAGTTACAGAACATAAGATACGGGCACGTCGTAATCTTAAATAGCGTGCAACACATACATCACGAATACGTCATTATCGTAATTTCTACGTGTATGATCGCTGGTTGCGTACTCGAAGGAACACATTCGAAATTACCGCCTCGTGTATCTTTACGCCCGGAGAACTTTTACTTGTCAGCTGATCCATTGTTGTTTCACGAACGACGAGCAGAAGAATTAAAAACTGTACGGTTCGATTACAATGTGAATCAACGGTGTATAGGTACCTACAGGTACGAATAGTTCGCCGGAACGAAAGCATTCGGGTTTTGCATAGTAATGGTATTTATCAAAAGCGTGTATGTATACGGGGTGATAGTACCGTTGTTATTTAATACTTTTTTTATTATATTTTTATCAAAGAAATCGATGAACAATGTGAAAGAAGGGGGTCTAATAAAATGGGGGAAAAAAATATCGATAGATTGTAATGTGGAAAACTATGACAAGTATTATTATATGTATATAATCATGATATTACGACAGAACACGTAAAATCGTAGTAATATATGATTATTATTTTTTTCGTACTACAGGAATGTCGAGAAAGTTGATACAAAATCTTTATAGTGATTGTTATTTCTATGGTTCCGAGATCGGTAGATTAGACGAAGGGAAATCACTTCCTTATGATAGAAATCAAAGGTAACATTTCTATCTAAACGTTCCGTTCGAATCACGAATCTATAATGCGCTATATTCGAAACGTCTATTTTCCACTGATGTTGCATCGATATACATTCCTATCGTGGAACATAGATTTCGATTTGCATTCCATGTGACTGAAATCAACCGCGAAAGTTATTTCCACCGTGTTTCCCGTAGTTCAACTTCACCGATACGAATCGCGCGTGAGTTTTTTTTTTATCAGACGTTAAACTGATTTGCGTGAAACTATAACGTGCCGACAATTATTGTTTGATGTTTCCTTCTGTACTTACCGAGGGATTTATATCAGCATAAATACTGTATCGAACGATAATATGCATTTGTCTCGTTCCCGCGGTTATATTACGGGCGTGAAATTACGCGCTGATTCGTTCGATGGCTGCGAATGTATTTAAATGAAGTTCGGTACAGCGAATTGCAATGTCTGTGAGAAAATCTGTCTACCGTTGTCTGTCACGGTGTAAAAGAAGTTAGCGCAAGTCCATAACAACCGATAAGAATCTGTGTGTGTGTGTGTGTGTGTGTGCGTTTTTTTATGTAACACCTGACGGTTTTATGTGCGAAACTAAAGCAGATCTGTCCTAAATCTCCGAGAGTCGCACGAAATGTATTACGTGAATTTTATACGCGCACGATGGCTCCATCGGCTATGCAAATCACATTCCGACCATCCGAGAGAACAGCATATCGCAATTATCGAAATACGAAACTAACCAGAAGCATTCAATTACTTACTGTGGCAGTTAAGAACTCGACTTCCACGAATAGTCTCGCAATCGGACATTTAGGGCGAACGTTTTTAATACCCCCCCTGATATTCGTAGGTGGAGACAGAAATATCGGAGAAATTTACTTTTTTCAAGTAATAATACATTCGCTTTAAACTATGGTAGTATTGATTTATAAATAATTTCTCCATTTTAATAGTAGAAAAATTCAATTCAACTGATACCTAAAATTATATCAATCTTCTTTTGATCAATCTCAATATAGGAATATTATTTTGTATGCCATTACTTGTACTTTTTCGAAAATCGATATTTCGGGTGATAATATTTCTGATAAACTTTCAGAAGTTAATAAATCGGATCGAGGATATTAAAAACCGGATAAACATGAATGGTGAACGACGTTCAAATATTTACAATCGATATTATCCTGATTTATTCTTGTAAAAAGGTAATGGTCTCCGCATTGTTCTCATCGTCGGAGTGAATTTTTACATATCTGCTTAACGTTTTTAATCCCGGACTGAAAGGAAGGACTTTTTGTTACGCGTTGCTCGTTAAACTGCGCTTTCTTCTCGGACGTTTCTGAACCCGGCATTGAGGACAGTTGTTCGGCATTTCGGAGTACATCCCTTTCCTTTCGTATATTTTCCAGGAAACGCCTTTCACCGAAAGATAATAACCTTCTTACGGGACACGATTTATACAGTGATCCTCAAAGGCTTGCTAATTAAAGCCACGGAATATCGACACATAAAATTTCATAATTCCCCAAAACAAAATATCACGTTCAGTTCCATAACTTGGCATTCCTTTCTCACGTTCTTGCCGATAATATTTAATAAAACCAATAAAATCAACGTGTATGTACATACCTACATAATACGTACGAACAAAAAAAGAAATAAAAAAGATAAATCAAACGGAATTTGTCGCGCGACAACCTCGCGTTCGGAAAGGCGAAATCTTTATAGAACGAATGAAATTGATTCGACATGTTTGTATAAATCGACGCGTCCGTTTGACAATTCCCGACAAAAAGCCGACATTGTACATGTCATTTGCTGCTTGGCCACAGACGACGTAATTGTGCCAATTACACAGCCGCATTTAAGCATGTGTCTCGCAGGCGGCAAGAAGAAACCCGACGATCTACTCTTGTTTATACCGTATACGTGCACCATCGACACAGCAGGATCGTTAATCTAACGTTAATTCGCGGTTGTTGTTTGTCTAATGCGTCCCGCGGTTCCCTTGTAACCGGGGAACAGTTGAATAATTTGTACCGTGACTGGAAAATATAACACGCGGCGGATATAAACTCGTTCGCGATACGCACGGTCTGCATCCGACGTGAAATAGAAACCAACCGTGAAGAAATCGAGAAATCGTAAATTCATTTACGACTGTTTATGGCTACCTATCGGTAGTAACGATCATTTTTAATATCGTATCAAACGTTGTTCCGCACACTCGACGGAACCGGGCGGAAATCGTTTAACTATCGTCTAACGAGATATTATAGATAATTAAAGTAATCACTGTGAGTTACCGATAATCGTATTTACGAGTCGCGAATGACTAAACAACCAAAGACGGACGGCTGGGAATGAGAAGTTTGTATTCGTTACGTTTCATCCACGCTTCCGTATGGTCAATGATACAGAAATATTCTTCCCGGTCGTATTTCGCAACCGTTACTTACTTACTTTCTTCATTGCCGATTCTGGTTGACGTGCATTGGAAATGCCGCGAGTAATTTTTTACGGAAACTCGATTACGATCCTGAAATTTAAATATAATTATAATTGTATATTTATGCAGTTCGTACGAACGTTCACCTTGTCCATACATATGTACATATACAGGGTGTAACAAAAATTCTGGGACACTTTAGGTTTACGGACCGAACGCATAAAAATAAGAAAAAAAAATCTTATAAGTTGTGGGCGAAACCCACCCCCTATCGAGATACAACCCCTTTTGTAAAATATTTTAAAAATCATATCTCCGAAATGGTACGTCGTAGAAGACCCGTTTTGATTGCAATATAACCGGAGAAGATCAAAGATAATAGAAAAAAATATAATCACTGCGATTATTGCTGTTAAATAGCAGTTATTCTTGTTTAATCCAAACAACGTCGATTACTTATATCGTAGCAGGTTTGTAACAACCTGGGAAAAATTGAGGGCATTCCCTAAATCTTCCTTTGCGTAGATAGTGATATTTTTTTCGTAAACTTTAGTCTCTTCCGGTTATATTGCAATCAAAATCGGTCCTCTACGTCATACCATTTCGGAGATATGATTTTTTTTTAAATTTTTTACAAAAAGGGTTGTATCTCGATAGGGTGTGGGTTGCGCCCACAACTTATAATACTTTTTTTTCTCATTTTTATGCGTTCTATCCATAAATCTAAAGTGTCCCAGAATTTTCGTTACACCCTGTATACATAAAATACATACATACACACAACGATACTTTCCTCGCCATTTATATAACTAGATTTTAAAGTATGTATCCATTTCATGTCTGCAACATTTTTCCCTCGCCGAGGGCAACACACGGAAACAGGTGTAGCGAACTGTTGGAAGCGTGAGAGTAAAGGGTACCTGTCTCCCGTGTAAGATTGTTGGCACAAGCCGGCGATGGACAAACGCCGCCGACACGTCACTCGGGCCCGGTGCCAACGGGACAACGAGAGTGAGATTTTTCGGTGAAAGTGCACCGAAATGAAATATCGCGCGGTCTACTTCGCTAGATATCTAGAAGCGTGTACGGGGGACACGTCGCGCGCGTCTTTGCCTTTCTTTTCGCCGGGGGTCCGGTGTCGTCGCTACGTTGACCGGTTACGAAGGGTTTCTCGCGCGTTACTTTTACCAAATTCTCGCACGACGCGACAACGATCCTTTTGCCTTGCGCAATATTCGGGTCAACCTGATTCGCGTACGCTGGCAAATTTCAAACGATTTCAAATGGAGAATACTAGGAAGCTCGATGGCTGTGGGAATGTTTTATTTGTGGAGTACGTGCTATTTGGAGATGGACTTATATGTGTAGCAGTTTTTGGTAGTGTTTGAACAGGGTTAACTGTTTCGTTTTGGCTGGTAGAGATAAATAGTAACGGGAATAAGTAGCGAGGATAAAGGTGAAATCGATTTTAGAAGAATGTGAAAATTGTATAATTTCTACCTTTCGATGATATGTGTAGCATATTGGTATGTAAATTAATAGATGATTATGGAAAACACATAGGTTTCTATTTAAGTTTCTATCGGTAGTATAATGCTAATTATATAAAATGTTCTTCTGTCTTAAATCGTTTATTAAATACAAACCAGGAGTAGAAGAATTGAGATGCCTAGAATACAAGGGGTATAAGTGACTTTTATTTAGTTCTGAGAAATTTAAGTTCAAAGTTCACAAATGCTCACAAATCACAATATAATACAACATTTTTTTTATTCAAGAATGGGTAAACCATGTACAGGGTGGACATTTCACTTAGATCCCTTTACCACTAAATAGAATGGTAAATTCAAAGTTTCATGGCATAGATCTCAGTTCTTTTGAGAATATCACTTATACCCCTTGTATTCTAGGCACCTCGATTTTCCAATCAATAGACTTCGTATCTAAAACAAAAAAAAAACACTTATAAATCCATCTCATCTAAAAAACATGTCTTAAAAGCAGCCGTTCAGAGATGGGCGTGTAAGCATTCCTAATTCATTTCCAATTCTTCACGGACCCACATGATCAGTCACGGATTTGCTCCGTTTTAATTACACAACCGGTGTACGTATGTTTAATTAGTATCGAGAGGATCGCGGGAAGGCTTAGACGTAACGTGTCCTCGTACGCACACAATCGTGCCGTGTAAGGACACTGTCACGCAGGCTGACCAAGGAGTATTTCGTCAGAGTCAACGTGCAAGGTGTGCGATAAATCGTTCCTGTTACGACAAGGACGCACAATGGGTAACGTGTTACACGACCCGTTGTACCACCAGCAGAGATAAATTAAACATCGGAACAAAAGAGAGCGGCCGAAGGTGCCAGGCAACCGTGAGACGTAGTGCAAAACCCGTGGAGACATCCGCAATGGAACGTGGCATTCCCCCGGATTTCGTTTTCTGCTTACCGGTTTAATTATTGCCCGTTGGTACGTGCGTTAAATCGCTCGTTCGCGGAAAGATCTGTTTATTGTTTCGCCCCGGTAGCTTTCACCGGTGAATACTGAATTCGTAAAACCGGCGAACTGTATCGAACTATAACTTTGCTCTGGAGTCCCTTTAAATTAACGCGGTCCACGAATTTGTTTATACGAACGAGTTTCGTATAATATAATTCCATCGTTCGATTCGCAAAGGTGTTCGCGTGGGATCGCTTTACGCGACGTGGTTTAATTATGGTTTTCTTCGGAACCGGGTTCAGCAGGTGGAAGTGAAATCGATTCGATTTTATATCAGATTTTATGGGGAAAAACTGATAACTGGTCGTAGCGGTTGAATTGTACGTTACGTAGTTATATATTATGTATATGTATAAATGTATAATTTAGCATAACGCGTAGCAGGTATAGATACCCGCGTGTTCCGATTTTATTTTTCCTATTTAACGGATACCCAGCTAACATTGTAGAAAGGTACTGTACGCTGAATAGCCACCTCTTACTTTACCTTGAGTTTACCGATCGGAATTCGGCATTATCGAATTCACCCCGGTATCCGGTTCATTTCAATATGCAAATCCCGCCCGTATATTCGATCTACCGGACTACCAAATTAACCCAACCCCTCGCACACTTCCATCTATCCCAATCAAACAATTTCAAACACCGCGGTAACTACTGCACCCTCGTAGAAACTACGAACCCGGATAAAAAAAAAAAAAAATCACGAAAAAAAGACAATCAGCCGTATATATATATATATAACGAGGAAACACGTCATTCCCCTGGTCGATCGCTATATGTATTGTTCCTTCATTTATATTACGTGCAACCAGCCTGCTGAAACGACCTCACGTTTCGCGCAACGTCTGCGGCTCGTAGACGCAAACGCGGTGTCCTGCGAATAGTGAAAGTGTCCGATCGGCCGGGGCAAAAGGAATTATTTAATACTCGAAGCCCGAGCGGTTATCGAAAAAAAAAAGGGCCGGTAAACCGACGTGTCCAGTCGGGCGCACGACTCTGAGCGTTCGGCTACGTTCGGCTCTCGTGTCGCGAAAATCGTGCGGTCGCTCGTGCGCAACGAATTGCAACGCTTTCGGAGAACGTTCCGGCTGTCCGGTACCTACGTGTGCCGCCGTGAATGTGTGACCCGCTCTTGTTCTACCGGTTCTCGCATTTTCGCAGGTCATCGGTGATAATGGCACTAGCCGCACGAGCGAAGGGAGCCTTTCGATTTTACCGCGTTCGATTTACCGCGTCGGCCTCGACGTGCCGCACGGAATACGTATGTATGTATGTATGTACGTAGTGGGAGCACCGGGCAAACGCTTGATTCGGATCTTAATTACTTTCTCAATTAGCGCACCTGGTGGTTAGAATTAAAGGTGCACCGCGCGGACAGTGTATGATAGATCCTGGTAGTTGTGGGAGAACGATCATTTATTAGAAATGTTTTGATGGCTTGCGTAGGTACGTGTTCGGTTGGAGATAGAAGGTAGATATTCCGAGAAAGGATAAATGATAAATCGGAGCTAAGTGAAATAGTTCGTTTCTAATTGTTTCGCTGGTGTAATGTTTAAGGGACACACTTTTATACTTCTTGTGCTTGAAAATTTGTATTTGTATCAATATCTGTAGTCTAGAGATTGATGATTAATTTTAATCTTATCGATGTAGATAAAATGGTAATAATTGTGAGAGTAATTTTAGAAGTAAATTAGGAATATTATATTATGTCTGCTGGCGTGGTTCGGATAAAATAAAAAGTCTCGATGTTTAAAAACAGGAAAGCGAGTTGGGTGGCTATCGTAGAAAAAAGTATTTGGAACGGGCCAATAAGTTTGAAATCAATAAATAAAGTACAGACAGTTTAAGGTTATTTATATGAAATTTTTCCAAACCCGACGAAAGTGAATGACCCACTGTGACCGTGTAACTATGCAGATTTTTATCGTGCATACACGCCAACTATTGCATGTGTGCATGTAGAGCGGAACCGGAGGCTGTGGAAACCAATCGAAAAGGTTAAAATGAAAAGGTGGACTGAAAGGTGTAGCGAGAATTATAATCCGAATTAAATAAAATCAGAATCGTCGCGGCGCAAAAGGAAAACGTAAAAGTAATTTCTTCATTAGATAAGCTGTTACCACGATGATTATACAATACCGGGAGGGGAATTACGTATTCTTCGATACTTCCAGTTTATGCAAATTGAATTGCATCACTTTTACCTGCGCTTTAAAATTCATCCTTTTTACATCCATCGTTGTGTCATCGATGAAGTAAATACTTCGTACATTTTATTCGTAACTTTCATCCTTGTAACGCTAATGAACGCAAGTTATATTTTATTTATTTTACAATTATCAAGCGTTAGTTAAATATACTTACTTCTATTCATACGCTCCAGATGTTTAATATGATTAATTACGTACAATTACGTCGGTTAGAATACATAATAAGGTAGATAAAACGAGACAACAGAAATTAAGCGTTCCCAGATTTCAGCTAGCAGGACAGCGAAAGGGAAATAGCTAGTTGCGAGCAAGAGAGATTGTAGGCAATTAAATTCAACAGCGTCAACATGGTATTCCAGAATTTCCGCGGCTATTTATCTTCCATTGAATTCCCGCGAAAGACACTGCAGATCAAACAAGAAACAACGCTTCCGACTTTTCACTTTCTGTAAATATGTAACGGAACGACGATACGCTGCGAGTCCTCCTCTATCACGATTTCCGCGACTCATAATTATTATTCCCGTGATGCGTACGGATACGTGACGATCCTGCGAATCGACATGCTTTTATAGAAATCGCCGGGAAACCGACAGTCTATTTCATGCGTTTCCCACAGCCCGACGTTCTATGTACATACATGAAACTCTGGGAAGACGAAATCCACGTGCAACTCTGTATACATTATTACATTAACCCCAAGGTTCTTCATTAATCGACGGATCTAAAACAATACAACGAGACAGCGACGTGTCTCATGACGAATTACAATATTACATAAGTAATACTTGCAAAATATATCCGCTTAATACTGATGAATACTGAAACTCTCGAATTTTCTATTACACAATTGAAACGACATTGTAATTAATCATTAGTGTGAGTATGTACGTTAGATTGATATATATGTAAACCAATACAGACAGATACATAATGAATTAGATGTAATTTGGAAATTCAATGTGTTTCTTCTTTATATAAATTACACCGACGGTCGGATGTGTTTCGACGATAGATTCGTGTCGTGTATGTCATTTGCGACGTGTCCGAGCAATCAACTGCCTTTGAGGGTAAGCTAAGAGCCAATCAGCTTTTAATCGCACATAGAATTCGAGAAAATGACTGATTTATCGCGTTCGCGAAAGGAAATCCGCGAAGTGACCCGCGCAAACTTTATTACGTTACCTTGTGCGTACGAGGATGGCCGGCGGCCTTTCTTGATTGATGTCCGAATAAGTAACTCCGTTGAAATAACGTGAACCGACTACTTGCTACAGCCTCCCAGCGGTGATTAAAACCGAAACCATGGAACTTCCATGTCTGTATGTACCGCGATGAGCACATCTTTCGCGCGGGATTCTCGAAACTGCGGGAAAATCAACATTTTTTTCCGGCGGGAAATTTCAAAACACAAAACGCAAAGATTTCGCGTTGCCATACTAATCGAGGAATCTTAATATAAAATTGTATTCTGACTTACGATCGCTTATAGATACAGAAGTATGGAAACGGATGGACGTGTAAAGAATTTTTTATTATGACGAAGAAAACTGAGCGCGAAAAACGAGTCAGTTCTTTATGCGACTCGATACTCGAATATATTCGACAGTTACGAACACTCGTGGGAAGTTATAAAACTTTAATGGCACATTTAGTCGAGTCTACTTTCTATGGATCGTTACGAACGTGTAACTACTTCGCGAGGGGGAATGTTTTTCGAGAAAAAAAAATCATTTTAATAGCTGGAAATCCACTCGTATATTCATTTCCTACAACATTGATTTCGCGGTGGTCACCCGATGTAAGTATATGATTTTACACGTTTCTGCTGAAGGGTTAATTAGGTCTCGTTTGATTATCTGCTATCGTAAACTAGGTTGATAGAATGTTAATGGCCACTAAAATACGTATTTACGAGTAAAGGTGGAATGTCACGTTTAAGACAACAGCCGTCTAGGAACTCATTAAACCGACTGTCGTGTTTAATTTTGAAGTGCGCGCCACAAAGTAGAGAAAATCTCGCACGTGCCGCTGAAAGCGAAAAACGCGAACGGAAGATTAACGAATAGAAAGATCCGAGATATCACCATAAACGTTTATAATGTTATTTTATTTGCCTGTAAATACATTAACTCGAGTGAAAGCACATTTCTCTTTCAAGCGACACATTCTGGAAATTACACAAGTGGATTTTATAACAAAGAGGCCGACTTTCAGCGTGGAATGTAAATTTCTTTGTGGTAGCGCGAATTGCAGTTTCAATTTTATAGTGTCAGTTAGATTCGTTGTATCCAGCGTTATATAAATATTCAGATAATTTATGATCCCGCGTAAACTAAATAGAGAACTTGTATTAACATCATTACACAAAACTTTCTACAAACCGGAATTACCAATGATAAATATCATAATATATTAAACAGAGTAATCTTACAAGTGAAACTTTGTCCTTAAACTTTAAAAACAAACTCGCCATCTGCCGGCTAATGAAATTTGTTTAAAATTCCAATAAATAACTTTCATAATATCTGGAAACAAGACTGTTTATTCAGTTACGTAACCTAGGTTGAAAAAAAATACAAAAATTCGAATGCCGAATGTAGCTTGTAATTAAATTTTAATTAATCGATGCTTACACCTCAGGATTAGTTAAACGTGTTACATATTCCTCAAAATTAGATAAGACTCGCCTAACTAGATTCCATTGAACCGATAACATTAAAAAGAAACTCGAGAGTCCAGTCTTATCAATTAAAAACCACTTATTTCCTGCACTAATTTGACGCGGTTGATATCTATTCGAACCTTTTCTTTTCAATTCACTACTATGTTACAGTTTATATAAAAAACTTCGATTAATTCAGCCACGTTTTGTTTATCGCAGCCACGAGCTTTCTTCTTTCATACTGATTCGCTGCCACTGAACATGATTTACCTTTTAATACCAAGATTGCAGCTTTCCAGGTTCACTACGAATACACTGACAAGAGAAATGTACGGTGTGTTGCATTAATTCATTTTGCTTTACTTTTGCAATATAATTATCAACAGTGTCTTCGTTTTTATTGACCTCGTATCTGCGTGTTTGAATGATGAACTTTTCAGATCTGAAATTTCCACGCCATGTAGTTCGGTTCTTTTGAACATTTAACGCGATAAATGTACAACATGAAATTTCTAGGCTTCAAACGTGCAATGGGGTGAAATTCCAAGGTGCTAAAATTTCTGCGCCCCGAAATGTCCACGTTCGGCAATTTCTACGCGCCGAAATGTCGCGAAGTCGATATTTCTTCACCTTGAAAGTTCTCCGCGGTGAAAGACCAACGGTCTGAACTCTGTGCGCCTTGAAATTTCAACACGTCACAATTTCTAAAATTCCTGTCGAATGCACCCATTCTTGGAGGTGAGTGGTTAATTCTAAGCCAAAACCTGTTGCCAATTTGTTCATTGACCGTTGCATACACCAGTAGTCTGACTATTTTTAGGAGATAGTGTGAAAAGTTGATTCGGTCAGACGAAGTCGAATCAACTCTTACCGGTCTAAGTAAAGAAAACGCACTAAATATTCATGAAAAGTCTACCACCGTCTAATAAACAATTTTATTCACGTTATTCTCTTATGCTCCACTCACACCTCCAGCAAATAAAAATCTCACCCTTGTTAATAATTTAAACTAATTTCTCCTTAACCAAACGTCGCCTTATTATTCCTATTTTCTACTTACACTTATCACTATCACCGTTTGATAGACAATTTCATCAATTTCACATTATTCCACTACTCTCCACTCATACCCTAACAAATGTATATACCCTACCCTTTTTAATATTCCAAACTAATTTCTCCTTACCCAACAATCAACCTGTTATCCTTATTTTCTACTTGCATATTATCATTATCACCGTTTAATAAACAATCTTATCAATTTCACATAATTCTACCATCCTCCACTCTCACTCTCAACAAATAGAAATCTCACCCTTTTCAATATCTCAAACTAATCTCTCCTTAACCGATCATCACCTCGTTATCCTTATTTTCTACTTACACTTATCGCTCGCCGTATTTCAATGCCTACCGGGGCAACGGTGCCCTGTAAATATTCTCGAGTGGTTCGTCCGACGGCGCATCGTTACGACGGATGTAAACGGAGTGTGTACGCTCCCTTGTAAGGACTCGTGTTGCAAGTCGAAAGACTGCCGCGTACGTGCTTACATCACGGCCGGCTGATTACAGGAGAAAACGTCGAGAAGCAGTGCCTATTTGTAACGTATGTGTGCATATATCCGTTCCCGGGTACGTGTAAATGCGTCGTGGGTGACGGTTTCAACCGCGAATTCCGCCAACGACCACGTGGCCGCGTGTTCTTCAACCCGGATTCACTGGCGGCTTGCCGTTTCACGCACAGGTAACATATTCCAAATGTGGTGCACACACGCCGTGTGAAAATCTGCGGAATATTTCAATAGAATCCGCGAGCGAGCCATGCTTTCTACGGAGGAACGTAGAAAATAGTCACATGTATTTACTAACGTGTTCGTATAGTATGTATAGGATACCTACAAGTATATTAATATTAAAAATATCACTGGTATGTCAGCGATGACACTTTTTTTTCACGTATAAATATGCTATACTACTCATTTGAATTTTTAATAATTCATGTAACATTAAACACGCGGAATGTATGTACTACAAATATATGTTACGAAACGTTCTGTAGTGATACTTATTTAATGAACGCGTAATTAGAGTCGTGTAATGCGAGGGAATAATGTCGTACGATATAACTTCATTAATAGTAGCATAGAGAATTATGTGTGGATTAGTTGATGATAATGTTCGGTTTAATTACTGTTTAACGTGCTGTGTGCGCTATGGAAATAATTTTCAGGTTATGACCCAAGCATGTCGGAGATTTTATCGCGGCAGTCGTACTCTTTTCTTCGTCACGATCACGATTATCGTTCGGCGGCCGGATTAACATGGACACCAATTACGAATCGAGACGGTGGTTGCGTGCCTCTTTGCGCTCTCCTGTCTTATCGGTGATTTCGCACCCGTTTCTTCTTTTTCTTTCTTTTTCTTTTTTTAAACCCGAGCAACGCGACCGGGCTACATAATTCTTTCGTCGGAATTTTACTTTTAACGGCGTTATTTCACCGCGATCGATATACATACATCAGTGTTCATTACCAAGTAAATCGTTACGCGTAACGGCACAATGTAGTCGTTGAATAATCATTGACGTTCACGTGTCCGGATAGAACGGGTAAGAGGTTCGAGAACAGAGATATATATATATATTTTCTCGTTGCCATCGAACCGTGGTAAATTTATTCAATTCTACTTTACGAGCAATTATATCTTCTTAGGCGTAGTAAATCATTTCTGCTTTTATTTCGAGGGCGTTTCGGCATGTCGATTTACGGTTTCTTGCGAAACCACGTCGGCAGTCGACGAATGAAAGTCGAATGAAAACAGAGCATGCGAAATTTTGAATCGCGCATTGGAAACGTATTTTAGTTGGCCGCGGGTGATAAGTATCTTCGAAAGCACGATTTGACGGTACGTTGAGCGCGTTACTGAATTCTTTCTCATTTTTTTTTTTCGAATATCGCTGCAGTTTTTCTGGCAAATTTCATTCGAAAATTACGCTATCCGCAGTCTTACAAATGGTTCGTCCGTTTGATTCGCATTTTAATTACTACGCGGTTGGTGAAAAATTCACTGTACGGAACTGGAATACGAGTCGTTAGTGATTTTAATTGCCGAATGCTAAAATGTGTAAATTCTCGACACGTTCATTATTTCTGAACTTGCTGCTGAATGCTAATGAAAATTTCCGTGTAGAGAGATGCAGCTGTAAACCAATCACTGTTATGCTTTTCGACAACGCACGTTTTTGGAGCTGCAAAAACCTTCTCATCATTTTACACTTATTCCATGATTTATCATTTTGTGTATGAATACAAAATAAACGTGAGTTTATAGTGCGAAGGAGTTATAGATCTTATAGTTTTTACAGGTTAATAATATTATTTTCCTTGAAAAAAAGAACCCTAGGGAATAAAGAACAGTAAAATTACAATTACAAACAGTTAGTCACAGTAGAATACTATCCTTTTATTATCGTAAGATATATACATACATACAATATTTTGTAGTAATAGTTTGAAAAATTAAAATTATACCAAAGGGGGCGCTATGAAACTACCGAAATCTCTGCGTGTCGATAATTCAGTTCCCCAACGTAAACCCTAGTAAGTGATAAGTCTATGAAATATCTCATCCGTATTATCATTACAGGTTTACAACGAACGAGATGCGTTTTTTTTAATGAAATGTAAATGCACTTGAGATAATTACGTCGACTAATCATTGCATGTGTTTTCACGCAGTCAACAAACTTAATTGAGCAATTTTTCTCTAACGCCAATTTTGCAGCAGGTTTCACGTTGACAACTGACGTTGATCACTTAAAACAACTAATTTAAACTTTCATAGTATTGACCGGCTGCGAAAGATGATAATCTTTATGTATTTTAGTTTCCATCCTTAAAATTCAGTTTTCACCCGTGTTACGGCAGCTAAACGTGTCGGAGAGAAAGACTTGAGCACGTCGTAAAATTAGATAAAATCAGCTGGAATAGATTAACATCACGGAACGGAGGAAGAGGCGTTAAATTAGTTAATGAATTATACAATTCATTCACAATTAGCGACACCGTGTACGGCTTCCCTGAAATTTCCCGCCTTCTTACAGAACTTTCAGTAGCACCTCTAATACGATCTAAAGCGATAATATAATGAATACAAAGACACTCGAATAGATATATATATTAAATAACAGAAGGCAATTAAACCAGCAAACTATTGTTCTCCGACGATTCCACGATAGTTCTATTACAATGTAAGATAAATAAGGTATTAACCGAATGAATTTAACTGAAAAGTAATCAACGGTAGGATGAAGGGAACCCATTTACGCCAGGCTCACCTTTCTGCTTCTTTTTACGGCGTGTGCTAGCCCTAATTAGAGGCGGTTCGTTGCCCAATTGCCCGCGTTACTCTCGAAAGTTTCCCTCAGAAAGTGTCGGTTATCATCCTGCGAATCGTCGTGTATTCGAATAAAAACACGAAAAAGAATGTACATATGCACTCGCTGTACAGCGTTCCGATTCTACGTAAAAGTGTAAGTGTTACTCATCGTTTTACACGGTAATTTATAGTTACTCTTACCATTGGATTATGCTTGTAATACTTTGTATTATACAATTGTAAATATCAACCGTGTAAAAAAAGGTCTGCGCTCAAATCTTCCGTCACTGTTTATGTTCAAAAATGATTTCGCGACCGGACTTATTGTTGATTGCGAAAGATCGCCTGAAATGTCAACTGATAAAGCAACTGTCGGCAACCGTTGTAGCAGCTCGCCGAGGAAAAAGGTAGTTTCGGTCTCGGTACGGGCGTCCATGCGTGTTAAACTTCTACGTCTGATTTTTAATTAAACCAGTTTGATCGGTGTTAGCGATAGACAAGTTTACCTTTACCCATTTACTATCCCCGTATGCAAATTATCTGAAAATGAACGTTCTACTGCCGTTTGATTATCTTTTTAGTAAATTCACGTTACATTGCTTTTTAATTACGATTCTCGACGTTAATTGTCCGGTATATTTATCGGAACGTTAAGTATTACCAAGATCAGTAACCGTACGCATATTTCAATGCCTCCATAGTTAAAAGTCATTTTAGTTACGCTGTAGATAATATGTTTTAGAAAATCTGCATCGAAAATGAAACAATTTCGCAATTTATCGACTCGCGAACTTGACGTTAAACGTTTTTATAGGAAACGGTGAAGTAATATCAGTCTGTTCGACGGTCTCTTTTCACAAAGACCGAAAAACAGCGATACCCTATCGTATAGCGTTGTCCGTTTACACTCGACAGTTTCTCACGGGCGAGCGAGACGAAAGAAACGCCGGCAGAACGAAAAAGAAAAATTTATGTTGTATGAAATGTATGCTGCACACCGTGCATTCCACAAGTTATTGCCTTTTTGTTGATTTCACTCTAGCCGGCCGTCTGTTCTGTTTCCGATTCAAATAGACCTGGCTGACGTAACGATCCCGGCGTTATGAAATATTCGGACTCGTTATTTGATTGTTAGCGGCTGGTTGATGTCGCGATAGAAGGGAACCAAAAACGCTCGCTGGCCCGCGGAAAAGTTATTAAAAGGCATCGCCCACGGTGTTTCCGTAAACGTGAAACGAATTTATGAATCCATAAACCGTCCCACGAATCAACGTCGACTTTGGGCCTAGCTCGGTCGAACGTACGACGGCTTTACCATGGCTAATTTCCCATGGGATTTCGATGCAATCGGGAAGAAAAAGAAACGGGACGATGAAAAATGAAATGGGAAGTAATACTTGTCGCATGAAATTTCACGCACGGTTTATTTTTCCGGTCATCGTATATGCGAACGAGTAAATCTGAGAGTGAACCTTTTATTAGAATCACACTCAGTGTACTATAGTTTGCTCGTATAAAAGTAATGAAAATCTGATTTTTACTTAGGTTATTTAATTATATTCTGTAAAATATACTTTACAAATAATTCAAAAATGTTCTAAAATATCTACAAACTGTACCGTTAGATGTAAATCAATTTGAGATAGGTATAGAAATGAAACAATTCATCTTTACAGGGATGATATTTTGTAAATACACAGACACGATTAAAAAAAAAAATTTGTCTGAATATTAATAATTAAGCTTATAGTATATAAAATCCGATTACTTACTCACAAAGCTAATAGTTTCATCCTTTGAATCCTACCTCGGCTACTTCTCGTGTTGTTGCCATCGATAATATTATAGCACGCGGGTAGCAATAATTATAGTCTGTAATTCAACACAAGTTCCAGTTGCCCTGAAACTAATTACAGTAATTAATTGGCAATTGTAGGATGACTAGAAGTCCTGCTAATAGAGGTCTCAACCGTTCCTAACATCTCACTACAGAATCGATGTGAAATTGTTTCTCGGTAGATTTAGTTGCTGTCCACTTCTTATTCTCGTGTTAGGTATCAAAGCTTAGGGAGATATCGTAGGAAGATACGTTCTGATCAATAAACTGTCGCGAAGTAATTAACGAGCCCCCGATGTCTTTCGATATTCAATTAAAATTTCGTGGCAAGGCGTAACGAGGCAGCTTGCAACGCGGAAGTTACGTAGACGCAATATCTTTCGACCTTAATGATGGGACATCTTGTCAATAGTTGTAGACATCTTAGACCGGCGCTCTAATTAATTACAGTTCTACGGATCGTTTTACGTAACCGTCGTATAATCCGTGCATAATATTTCGACACTAGAATTACGCGAATACGGATACTCCAAAAAGGAGGGGTTAGCATATATGTATGTATGTATGTATGTATGTATGTATAACTTTCATCATTTATGTAATTTATTTGCAATTAACCGGTATCGTCGAAAATTGGATTCGATGAACGTGAAAACTACTTGACACCGAAGTGAAGTTCTCTTTCCAAGACACGTTACACCGATCAATTAGCTTTACACAATCTGTTTAATTACCACCGATATCTCGCGCACTTTAATTGTCTTAATTGTAGGTGAATTTCTTATTAGGAATGATAATGAACGCAGGCGTAACACCTATGCTTTTCCTGTAGAGATCGCCGTGACAAATGTGACGAAAGTTTCTACGAAATTTCACTTTTATTTCCCACATCAATACCTTCCTTGATCTCTGCTATAATTAAACACGTATGGGTTTTATACGCTGCCTACGTGTGTGCTCTTTTTCAAATTGTTCATTACCGTAATTAGAGAGTACAGGAAAAAATTCAGGGAAACTGCGACGCACGCGTGTAAACGTTGCATGAATCATACCACCGCTATCTATTAATATTAGAGTACTAATCTCACTTAATTAAATCTCCTGTCTCACTTTGTTTATCAGCATATTTATAAGTTAAGCTATTTTCTAACAATTACACCATATCTGTCCGGCATAAGTTCTTCTGCAAATTTCTGATAAACGGAACGTACTTTTAAACGTCCACTTTCGTATCTCTGGAGCAATTATAATTGAAATTAATAAATTACGCGATATCGTAATATTCAAGAATAGTAGGGGTATAATTTGTTTATATAATTCGTCACGTTACTTAAGCGATACGCTACAAACCGAAGAATGTCTCGTTTTCGCGTTACAAGATCATTTGGTAACTGATATATGATCTAATACGAAAGTCTCCCGTGTCATTGAAAAAAAAAATACCGATTGGTCAATCGACTAACGAAGAAAATTATGCAACTATGTCTGAGTCCTACTGATCTTTAACCTCCCCTGTCTACAACTATGAATGAATCGATGAAACTATTGTCAGCCGCGGGAAATCTATTTCATGTAGATCCAGATCACCGCATGCTGTGCTCCGCGTTGATCAATAGAAGTGCCACCGATACAAAGGAGATCACTCGCGCATTATACCGACGATGACTCGCGGAATAATCTAACCGAAGATCACTTTGTCCGGGGAGAAATGAATTTATCATTATTGGTCCACCGATTACGTTACAATCGATTAAAGTGACGATCGATGAAACACACGTAATAACAAATAAGGAAAAAGACTTTCTTCTCAATTACCCCGTCGTATTACATAAAATTGATTTAATATACGCCATTCACTTTTTATACCCTTCTCTGTCAAGTACAAAGAAAATTTCATAAAACACTCAAAAGGGAAGCTTTCATCTTATCGCGAATCCATTCAATTTCAATCGCTCTTTTTATTCCCGAGCACAAAGAAAATATAATTAAATTACCTTCTCCTATGTCAAGTCCAAAGAAATTGTTAAAACCACCTTAACTATCGGGCACGGGAATTCTCTGTAGAATTTATCCCGCGGAATATCGGAGCGTACCACCGAGTTAATGGATACACGCCCATATGTCGATCAGACGGTGAAATCCGCGATGGATGGCGATTTTCTGACCGTCGAAGAAAGTGTTTTTCGCACGTGTGTACGCACCAGTGTGTTTCTCCGGCGTCGTGTCCGCGGGACACCGGCCTAGTCACGTCTTGTATATTTACCACACGCGAGATGTGAAATTGAAAGCGAGACGACTTACAATCGTCCTAGCGCGGACCTTTTTGCCCGGTGCTGGTTTTTAACAGGAGCTATGATTTACTCGACGATAGCATTCAGTCCCGTATAATTGGTGCCATTAGCTTGCCAACAGTAAAACGTTGCACAATCGGTGTGCGCCCTGAATGTTTGTTGAATTACACGCGCTGCCGGAAACGTTTGGACTTGGACTGTTACCGGTGTGGTTGTTCTTCATCTTCCGGCCATTTACATAAGCATACTTGTCTCGCCTGATTAATTGCTAGACCTCTAAAGGAAATAATTACAACCCTACGAATAGTACTCCCGGTTTCTGTATATGTATGTCTGTGTGTGTTTAATGTTTTTCTTTTTTTTTTTTAAATTTTCCTCGTTAAAAGTTTGTTATATTTCGAGCATCCCGTTGTCTATGAACTTCCTTGCCATTGGTAGTAGAAGATTGAATGGGTGAGAATATCATTCGATGTCCGGGACCTATTATACGGTGTTAAGTACAACTCGAGACACCGTAAAAACAAAGAAATCTTTTGTCCGTAGTATAAAGGACGGAAGTCCTTCCTTTCTTGTCTTCATCTGATGAGAGAAGCTTTCATCTGCCTTAGAAGACATACCGCAATCGCGGAAGTATACTTCTCGCGGTAAACGTCTGTCACGTGAAGCGAAACCATTTTCTTTGTATTTACGTCATTCCGCGTTCTAACTATCGAAGACAATTAGTATCGGGGAATCGTGGGGATCGGTATGGCGGCTAATCAATGTTCTCGTTAAGCCGGATGGGGGAGGGAGGGGAGGGGAAATTCCTTTATCCGTAAACCGCGCGGCAAACGGTACAGGAAGTGTCTTTCCTACTATCGATCTCATACTCGGAAGATATCGAGAGCTGGGAACATTCATCCGGTTGGTCTACATTCGATCGGGAATCTGGTCTCGTTTATTCTGCAATCGCTCGCTCGTTACGTCATTGTCCGTGCACCTTCTATCCAGGCACGATCCTAGGATCGATAGTACACAGTCACGATCCACATTCACAATGGCACCAGGAACAGATCGTATGCGTGTATGTATGTATTTCGAACGCTTTTACTTCGGCCAGACAATCCGTAACATTGAAAAGAAACTGAAAATTGCGCGTGTATTCTCATGTACGTGCACGTATGTATTGTGTGTATTGTATGTATTGTACGTACGTACGTACAATCATCTCGGAGATCGTGTAAGTCATGTTCGCAGACATGGAATAAAAAAAAAAAATCATTTTTCTTTCGATCTATTCTCTCGGTTTAGATCGTAATCAGCATACGATAGATACAGGCGTATGAAATCGTTGAGTGAAACGTGCGAAACGTTACCATCGGTTAATTAGAACTTTAATGCCCTTTGAAAGGTGTGCGTTGGCAATCAAATTAATAAACGGCATATTTCTTGCGATTCTCATTAGTGTTTTAGTAATGCTATTTTAATCTCTGAATTAGAGACTTCCAAATTAGCTATTGGAAGCTATAAAAATAAAATGTGGAATGTTTATGATAATATTCAAAATATTGTGAAAAGCATTTATTTTTACGGTTTACCATGAATTTTTCCAGGTTCTATAGAACGGAATCTCGGAGTGAATGAATGCTAGAAAAACTGCGTTACAATATGGTGTAATTCCGTGATGAAACTGAAGCGGTTATATGCATTAGGTTTGAAAATGATACGTTCCCGGTGAATATAGCTGTCAATCAGCAGTTTACCAAGAATTACGACATTAATGCTTGTCACCTGTTCTTACGCCGAGCGTAGCTACACGCTTCGATAGAGAGCGATTTAACATGGTTCGCCATTCTGAAAACGCAAGAAATGTTTCTGAAAGGCAGACAGAAATTTCATCGTAAACGTGGATACCGGGAAAGTGCTCCAATACCCAAGTGATTTGCTACGCTTTATTACATTCCTCGGAAAATGTTTTTTCTTATAGAATCTTTATAGAAACGAACAAAAAATTGTAGAAGAATTATTTAATAGAAAACTAACGTATGACAGGTGTCTAACAAACGTTTTGTACTATTCAGGAGACAATTTTGTATAATTTTCGAAATATTTCAACGTTGTACGTTTCTGTAGTATTTCTGTACAGGTAGACCCGTAAATTTAATCGAACGATGTTTTTTCCCCCTGGGATCGCTACGCCGAGTTAACAATTAGCTGAATCTGCCGAAAAAATTATTTCATAATAAACTAGACTTTCACGGTAACAAAAACTCGTCGCGGCAATAAAACGGAGTAAGGGAACTACGAGCGTACTTTTTCGCTAAATTCAGATCAGAGAAAGTATAAATTGATACTGACCGTATTACGCACGTTTTTCTAAGTGATTACAAAAACAGCGTGTACCCGAAAGAAATATTTCAATCGTTAATTACAATCTCCTATCACTTGTTTTATAGTAATAACATAAATTATTTCACCTGTCTCTAGAATTATAAACACATTAACAGCCCACATAATAATTAGATTACGACAGCGCCTATTTCTTGCAAACGTCAAGCACGTTAAAAAAAAAAAAAAATACTCCAAACTCTTTTCATCAACTTCATTACGTCCCACCGATAGCAATGTTACATCGAATATTCACCAAACAACCGCCTTAGTTTCTAAATCCACAGCCGCGGTAGCCGGTACTCGGTTTATCATTCCATAAAAAAGAAAGAGAAAAAAAGAAAAATTCATTCCACCGCGTAAACCGAAACATATTCGGCGCGGAATAAGTGGTAGCCGCTTAACCGGTAGGTAAGTATACGTCAGATTCCAGGTGAATTTTACAAAAACTAATTATGGCAGCTTGTGTATCGAGATAAACAAACTCGCGTACCGTGTTAGAAGACGACGTCCTTGTCTCGCGTTGGGGGTAAAGTTAGCAGGAAAGTGGGGAAAAAAAAAATGAGAAAAGAACGCGCGTATCTGACGTAAGCCTGTCGCGAGCGTAGTTCAGTTCCGTTCACTCGCGCGAGTAACGGCGACAAGGCAGAATTTCAGCGCGGCTCGAACCACGCTGGAAAGTGTCAAGGCAGGCTTATCTGCATCGGTTACGCTTACCGGTTAATTCCCTTTCGATTTCCATGGGAATCGAAATCGGTGAAGTATGCGAGACTCGTGTACAAGCTAGGTCCCGCCGGTGATATACGATGGAATTTCGATGATGTCGAACGCCACTCGGGATCTTTCATAGTCGTTAGAATGCGTCGCGTGTTTGGCTTGAATCGCTTTTCATTGGCACGCTCCGCTAATCCCGCGGGAAAAGAGCCGGGGGAGGGGAACGGGAGGGGGAGAGGGGTTCTAGTCGCTGGCTTTCCATTTTAGAGAAAAGCGCTCTGGATTCTTGCCTCTGCATTCCCGATTCTCTACGCTTCCGGAGCCTTTTATCAGCGTACCATCCGCGGCATTTATACCTCCCAGGTTTCTGCGTTCATGTTTCTTTCATACTTTTCCTGTTTTTTTTTTGTTTTTTTTTTATCGACTACCTACCATGGATTTACATGTTAAACAGACCCTTTTAATCGACGAGTCAACCTACTTCTGATTTGTTTTTTCTCTCTCCTTATTGGAGACTAAATATGAATAAATTATAGATAAATTATTCGTAAGAGTGAATTTTAGAAGATAGGATAAGAATACTATAGAGAGCGCGATCGTAATTTCGTAGAACAAGTACCGTTTATTTTCTAGTTACTAGGAAATAAGTATTTCCAATCGTCGGCACTTCGCGTAATCAATTGCCGATAAGCTGAAACTGGTTTCATTCCGAGGATTTCATCAGAAACGACGGTACGTCACTTCCTGTATCTTTCTTTTCGTCAATTACGACCGGCCGTTCTCCCTGCTCCTTTTCTCTTTCGCGATACCTACTCGGAGCTGCAACGAGGAAAGTATCCGGGCTTGCCTTTGTCGGTGATGAATACACAACGTTGTTCCACCTGTCTCACGTGACGAATCCTTTCGATACGTTCGAGTTCGGTGCCCACCTTCGATCGGGCTTCCGTGTCGCCGTCTGGCCCATATCAGGTGTCGTTTTTAATCAGATGAGTTCGAATAGTGGAAAGCAATTATCGTAATGAATAATGGCGGCGTTAAACTGTATCTCGATTATCGCGCGTTCGAACACTTCAAACGTATAATTGACGCGGCCACGGTATTAATTCGATTGGACGGTTCGAAGTGTCCGACGAGGTACGTCGAGTCTCTTACGTATATTAACATACGAAGACCGATATATGTATACGGACGATGATTAATTTTTCAGACGATTACGCGACGGTGTATATTTTTTGAATACCAGATTCTGACAGATATAATGGTATAATTAATGATGAGATATAATTAAGTGGTCGAGGAAGACGATGGAAAAGGTAGCTGTTATTTCTCTTCTTCTTTTTCTGCTTTTTTTTCGTTTTACTGTTTTCTGGCATTTAAACATCTGCGTCATCAAAACGAAACGTTAACATCGTAACGGGTCTGACATTCCTCGGCACTCATAGACACGTTGAAGAAGCATAATTCTCGCGACTGGAATCTAATCGTGGCTCGTATACGTAGATGATCGTATATTTTCCGTCGAAATCGTGTCGCGTTCCAAATTTCTAAAAAGAAAATATCGTAGCGATCCTCTGTTACAAATGTATCGAAGCGTATTTCCGAAAAATGTAAAAAAGGAGAAATCGGGACCGGGTTTTTAATCCTCGCGACGGATATATATATATATATTTACTGAATTCGAGAGCCGCGGCAAATATGCGTACTACTTGAATAAATCTCGTTAGTATAGTCGCGTTACTCGACCACTTTCGAAACTCCTAGCTGTGGTACAAGTATAACACAATGCACGTGTATCAATCAAATGATTTTTCACCGATCGATAAATGGTACCTGTCTCACGGTATTTATAGAACGAATCGGCCGTAGTGTGCTCGAAATCGAGAACAAGACTATCCGTGGCACGAGACGTAGCCTTTTAAACTGGTTTCAGGACGAAACATTTCAGCAATCCTATGCCCCGTCGCTATGGCAAGGGAAGTGCCAAGGCGAGTTGATCTAAAACTTATCCAGCGAATCGTTGCTCATTGCCAAGGTACGTCAAGGTACTCGGACTGGGTGTGCCAGGACGATCATTATCGAAATGCGTCTCCGCGTGAAAAGGAAAGGCTAAGGAAAGTCCGTTCTAATCGTGTAACACGTATCCACGCGGGGATGACTTTTGTAAAACGATACACCTCGAACGTAGAGGTTTCCAACTCTGGAACCGACGTTGTTACCCACTCCGTATCGTATGAAACAAAAAAAAAAAACAAAACAAAAAGGAGAATTAGTAACAAACGAAACCGATAGACAGTGAAACGTAGACAGTGTCGGTGGTAACGGTTAGAGCAGTACGTTGGTGGAACGATCTTGGTACCGGCAAGGGAGCCCCACCTAAAACCCCCTTCACCTTCATCGACGTAGTTGGCACTCGACTGGAGGGAACTTGAACGTCACTTTTACAGTCTCGAAGCTCATTATTACCACGGCGCCTTCCAAACATCCGGAGGTATTACCACCTACCCAGGTTCCTAGCAGCTACCACCTACCACCCGACTCCTTTTGCCACCTCTCCAACGTGCCCGCGGTACGTCTCGATCTGAAAAGGAGGTGAACGCGCGCGAGAGTGTACCATTGGGCAAGGAATTGGGGCAGGAGCCAATGGTAAGGAGCGCGAGGTGGAGCGATAGGTTTTAAATAGGTGTAGAAGAGCACATAGTGGATACGAAGTCGAAGTCGATACACGCGAGTCTTCACGGGATTTCGGGATAAGTGACCTCGTGCCCGTCATCGTTATCGTCAACGTCATTTACCGTCGTCTTCGTCTTCGTCAACATCGTCGTCGTCGTCGTCGTCGACGTCGTCGTCGTCGTCGTCGTTATCATCATCATCATCCTCGTGGTGGTAGTTCACTCCCCGAGGATATTACTTGCCGCGGTGTGAAACCCGACGAGAGAAGTGACAGTCCTGATAGAGCGGCGTGTACAAAGTACGTCTCAGTCGGCGCTGAGCCATTGCCTCAGCAAGTCTCACGAGGAGGTCGGGGTCCGTTTTGAGATTATCAAAGGACTCTAACCATGAGGTCCTACAGTGGCTGTTCGTTAATCATCGTCGCGACGATCCTATTGTACGCGTGCGTCGCGGTCGCCGTACGGATCACGCAAACTGCCGGTAGGAGGAACGGTGAGTCATCTTCTTGCTCATCTCTTCTCTCTTTTCTTCTCTTCTCTTTACTCTATCCTCTTTCTCCTGGTCCTTTTTTTTGCTTAGCGATCATCTTCCAACGCCTTACTTTCTCTACTTGACTTTTTAACGTTCGTTCTGACTACTTTCCCGCCTCTTATTCCATGCGGTGTCTTTTCGTACCGGGTTCAAGCCGGTAGCGTTATCCTTGTTCTTCTTCTTCCTCTTCTTCTTCTTCTTCTTCGTCTTCTTCACGGTCTTCGACCTTCTCCTCCTTCTTATCCACGCTTCATGTCTCTCCTTCCTCCCTTTTTCTTCCTCTATCTGTCTCTCTTTCTTGCTCTATCTTTCTCCGCGATCATTCTGTGCCGTTGCTTGCGCTCCTTCCTCTATGCCTGCATCTACCATCGAATTTCTACTGTTGCTACTCTTCTTCGTTCGTTCCGTCTCGTTGTCTCTCCATGCTTCTTCAGTTTCTGCTGCCCCGCGAGACAAACATGCCGCGTGGATTTTCACACGGCAGCAGGTAAACGTGAGTGAAGTGTTCTCCGTTGTGAAGAAATGAAACGTACCGAAGATCAAGTGAAACACGGTGAATTGTGTTCGTTGAGAGATTTATGTATTAGACGTTGACGAGTAAAAGTACATTTGGATAGATAATACGGCGACGCTGAATCGTTACGGTATGTTTTTGGATGACCATGTATTTTACAGTATAAACCGATTCCATCGTGTCCCCGCCGCGAGAATTCAGATTTCCTTTGCGAATGGTATCGAACCGATTTCGATCCGATCGAGTCACGTGGTTAGTTTTCACTTGTTACCCAGCGGACTTATTTACCGCGTTTTAGATCCCGTAAGTAAAGTGTTTCCAGATTAACCTGATACTTTCCATTCATGGTACACGTGTACCTGTGCTCGATTTAATTTCTTTGCTTGTTCCAACGACGGAGCGTGGTTTCATTGATAAACAGAAAAACTTCACGGCCGGTTGTCCTTCGTGGACCAATTCAGCGACTAAACACAGTATTCCATATCGCGGGTGATAATCTCGGAGGAAAGCGAGGCTGCCTCGTAACGCGTAGTAAAACATGGTAGAAATTGCCCTCGGCGATTATATGCTGTTCGGACGAAACGTTTCTAGATCCCGAAGAAGAGTCTGACAGGAGAAAAGAAATGGTGTGCGTGCTTGTGTGAAATTGCACCGTTATGTCCGATGTAATCGCGGAATATCAACGTGTCCATGATCCAGGTCATTCGAGGAACAAAGTCATTAATCTAATCAATAATAGTTGCCTGCTGATCTCATTGACGCCAGGTACAAAAAGGATCCTTAGATCGATATTCTTCTTAAAATCGACGGATTTCCAAGCGACAAAGTTCCTCGCACGTTGAATTTCCGCTAACGTGTCACCGGTGAAAACCGTGAATCACGAGATTTGTGACGCAAAGCGTCGAAATTCGTTGCCGCGATCTTTTATAACCGGCTATTCGGTTCGTTAGAAAAAGGACCTCGCGCGAGTTGTAACCGTAAAATATAGCAAACGTTAGACGATCACCGGCTACGGGAGTAATTGCTGTAATTACGGTAAGCGCGACTAACTGCTATACATGTGGCGATTATTTTTATAATCTTTCCCGATCGTTGACTTCGGATACTTGAGCGTCAAGCAGTTTGCCCGCGATCGTCAACAAAAAAAAAACAAAATAAAAAGAACAAAATTGAATATCATTTCCGGACATCGAACGAATTGGGAAAGTATCGATTGTACGGTTGTTATACAATCGAGGAAACGAATTGAACGATATTTCGTATTACATATTCGACGGAGAGTTAATACACCTAATAAAAATCATTTAAACCACAGACATTTATTTTCTTTCTCGGTTACACGTGAACGGACGGACCCATAAAACGGATTCTGTACACTTTAGCGTCGTTTGCACAACTCTCGTACAGAAAACGTAATTTAATGTGAACACGATTTTTCGAACATAACCACCTATCGGATCCTCCGTCATTATGTTCGAGATTTGCATACAAAAAGCAATTGTTCCACGGAACTTTCCTGTTGAATTCATTATAAGTACATGTACAGCAAATACCTACGTAGCGAAAGATTTCCTCTCGAAAACGCATTATTCGACGTATTCGAATCGATACCTACGAAATCGAACGAATTACAAAACCCACCGAGAATAGTTCGGCAAGCACGCGTTAACTCGTTATTTAATTGTAAAAACCGCGCGAATTCGTGCTCTTTCGGCAAATCGGCCATAGGTGTTCCCGCGCGGCTTCGGCGAATAAGGAAATGTTCATTGATTAATTGCAATTAAACGTACCGATACTTTGCGTAATATCCACCCGAATTGGCGGGGCGTCAACTCTCGATACAAAGTAGCCGGGTTAACGTTCACTCGTTGAAAATCCAGAAAAAAGACACGTCGAATCCGAGCGCGGGTACCTTTAGCCGAACAAAACGCGTGCTTGAGGTTCCAGATCGAGTTCGAGAAAATGCGATCGGCCAGTTTTTTTTTCTCTCTAATTCCCCCCCGCTGGTTTCATCGATCGCGACATGTCAGTCGGTTGGCATTGCCACTAGAAATGGGTTTCCAACGAGAGGCTGGCGTGATGCCAGTGCATATAACACGGTCCGCCGCAGACTGGTTGAGCAAGTTGTTCACCTACATGTAACCACGTTCGCTGATTCTTCCGCACGCGCTCGTTATCGTTTCCCATTTACATCGCTGAAACGGAAGATCGTCCAGTAAGGAACGCGAAGTCGGTCATTGTCTCTCGATCGGACCTGCCGTGCCGTCGGCGAAAGGAAAAAAAAAACCAGTCCGTCTCTCTCTCTCTCTCGCTCTCTCTTTTTTCTCTAGCTTGTACGTCTCCGTCTCTCTACCCGTCGAACCACCGCGTCCTTAACGGTTCAACTATGGAAACGCGCGGCGTGATTCTGAATGAAGTTGACGGTCTCTCGGACTGGTTTTCTTCGGGTTCGCCGAAAGCCAGAGTCGTTTCCACCGGAGGATGAATCGCACCGCGAAGTTTCGTTTACGCAAAAACAAGGTGAAAGATTATTAAATTGGAGAGGACGAAGGGTTCGACGGTGATGAAGTTTGATTGCGATTATGTTCGCGAGGAGCGAAGAGTGAAATTGTTTCTATTAGATACGATTCGGTGTGAAATAGAAATTCACTTCCGGCGGCACGGGCGGCGACTTTGAATACCGCCGGAGGGGGGAGGAAAAAAAAAGAGGAGAGGTGAAAAGATTCGAATTACTCTCCGACCATTTCCGGTGCAATCATACGCGTTCCTCGATTTAACTGTGCAACTTAATGTCCATTTCTACAACGCTGCTCGAAAGGTTCGCCGAGTAAACGCAGCATACCACGGAACCTTCGCTGACTAATAGTGCGAGCAAAAAATAAAGAGAAACGAAAAAAGCAGCATCTTCGCAAAACAGGAAATCACAAAACAAATTCCATCCTCGTATTTTGTCCAAATACTCGATCCGTAGACAATCGGTATCCTCGGAAACGTTCATCGAACGTTTAAAACGAAACTCCAGAAGCAACTTAACGGTTCGCTAGCCATCAATTTTCCTCTGGAAATCTCCTCGAGCAACGGACCACGAAACAAACGACAGTACCGAATCGACCAAAAAGACGAAACGAATCCCGACAGAAAAATCATTTGCCTACGGTTCGATCGAGTCTATCACCAAAGTAGTTGGATCGAAACGAATCGTTGAACTTGGGGAGATCATTCCCCGTTGGCAACGGGGAGGTAGGGGGGGGGGAGGAGAGACAAACAGCCTGGCGGAACGTAGAAAACGAGGATGAGCGAAAGGATAGGGGAAAAAAAAAGCATAGAAATCGTGGCCAGTCAAACGATCGATTTTTGTCCCGATCGTCGATTCCCTTCTTCCCACTCGATCTGGGTTAAACTGTGCATGCCGTGGTATCGCGATTGCCAATGATCCGGTGTGGTCTTCGTGACGTGTTCCGGCCGGAATCGCAATCACGGTGAAACCACAGTGAGCAACCGCCGCGGGTACGTCACGCGTGTTTCGTGCGGTGTCCGGGACTCCTCGGGGAAAATCGATTCTAATGGATTTGAAATTACACCTAACCCCTCGTTGCCGGCTGCACGGCCTGCTGCGACGGACAATTGATTTTACTCTCGTTCACCGTGTCTTCGAGTAACCGTTTGACGAGGTATAAGGCGATTCCCATGGAATCGCGCGTGATCTTTGGAATTGTTTCGTGATATATCAGAATGTTTATGAACCGATAGACACTCGGTGGATGTTTAGAAACCACGTGGATTTTGTTTGGAAAGTTCGTTACGAAGGGGGGAGGGGAGGAGGGTATTAAATATTTCTACAAGCAGGCGAACGATAAAATTCTATAATCGAAAGGTTAAATACAGGGTACGCGATTGCAACACACACGGTCAGAAAGTATCGAATCGATTATTAAGAGTTAAAGGAGAACATCGATGCTAATGATTTCGGAGTCGCAATGATTCTTTGCCAGCGCAACCATGCAATCGACCGTTTATCGATGAGGGCAATTGACTTTACAAACACTGTAGTTTCTATTAATGATTCCCCTTGGGGGCCCATTCATTTCTCGACTACGCCGCTGTAACGTGACACAAAGGATTATTCATAGAGCCTATTTCGAGCGGTTCGGTTGGCATTGGTTAGAACAAATTAAGTGTATAAATAGTTGAACTGTTTCATTTCCTTAGTCTTACACATATACATACGTAATTTACGCTGGAACTACTTAAATAACCTTCCCCTTGTTTTATCGACGAATAGCAACCTCGATACGAAACCTCCGTTGAAAACCATACTTACGACGATCGTCGAATGGTCAATTTGAAGTAATAACAGTAAATCGATGAACCAGTGGAACGAGTATCCCGCACAAATTACCTACTTAGTTTCGACTCGAAAGAAGGGAGATAAAAAAAATATCCCGACGTTTAACCGGTACACGCGGCTTCTCGTATTTATCAGCGATTTCAACGAATGAGATGTATCATCGGCCAAATTAAGACAGCCCCATAAACGAATCGTAAACCTGGAAACCCGATTTAAGGCGGTGCACGCACGAACGTAAGGAAATTGCGTTCCGACGATCGATTCGTTTCGTAAATATTAGCAACGAACGAGGGATTACCTAATTGGATAACTAGCGGCCGTAATCGTGAAAGTGCAGAAACAATTAAGCCGCTAGGAATCGACGGTTCGGTGGACAAAAAACACACACACACACACAAAAATGGGGGTAACCTTATTTTTTACCGTCGGAATCTGACGAAGAATATAAGTAACGGTTTTTTTTTCGGGAGAAAGTTCATCGTGCCGGAAATCCGTCGGTCCAGTTCGCATCGATCTGAAATTTCTTACACAATGAAACGTCCGACGTTCCGCTCAGCTGATCATTTTCACCCCGTTCCGCGACATTTCCACGTTCATCGAGTGACCTTCGCGACGTTTTCTATTTAAGTGCCGACCACGGTTTAGCCGTGGTTTTAATTACCACGATTAATTACCTGAAAAGAACAGAACTTCCCGTTCGACGTAAAAAACTTTCGATCGTCGTTAATTGCACCTCTTACCGGTAATTTCACTCGTTTTCTTCTTCTTCAGAGATAATCACACAGGGATATATACCGATGACTCGTGTATCGATAGTGACGTAAAATCGACGTACATACATGGTCTGTCCGGAAAGTAATAGGACTGATTTTTTTCCGCCGCGACTGTACTTCGGAGCTCTCAAGTGCCGACTGGATTCGGTAGAGGAGGTCCTTAGCTAATGAATGAGGGATTGGTCAATTGTCTCCGAGAATCTGGAGAGTCAGGACAGCCTTTTCCCCGCGACGTGTTTTTGTCCGCGGTACAAGCAGAAAATTCAGCGTTCGTTAGAGCAGAGGTTGGCAATCGCTAAAATTTAATCAATTCTGTGTGAAACGCGGTAAATCTGCGACAGAGACATTTGATATGATCAAGCAGGCTTATCCAGATAATACTTTAGTAAGAAGTAGTGTGTTTCGGTGGCACAAGGCCCTTTCGGAGGGCCGGGAAGAGGTCGCCAATGAATACCGCGCTGGAAGACCTTCGACTTCGACAAACACCGACAATGTGACTCGTGTGCTCGAAGTTTTGAACTCTGACTGTCTACTGAGTACTCGTTTAATTGCCCAAATGTTAAATTTCCCAAAAACTGTGGTTCATAACATTGTGACGGAGCACCACGACAATGCAGCGGCTCACACCTCCTTTCTTGTGACCAGCTAAACGACCCAGGCAGGTATCCTAACGCTTCCCCAGCCATCCTACATCCCAGATTTGGCCCCCCCGGACTTCTTTTTGTTTCCTCACCGGAAAATACCGATGAAAAAAAATCATTTTGAAACGAATCATTTTGAAAAGAGGGGATCCAAGCAGCTTGTACCGCGGCTCTAAACGCCATTCCGGAGAATGCTTACCATGACGCCTTCACTGCTTGGAAATCGCCCTGGCAGCGCTGTATCGACGCAGGAAGAGCCTTTTTTGAAAGTTTTTCAAGAATTATAACGATTGGCTCAATAGTTTTTTTTTAATCGACTCAGTCCTATTACTTTCCGGACAGACCATGTACTAAGCTCGTAATCGATGTACACCGGGAATACCGGTTCCCTATCATTCTACTCTACACATATACATATATATATTTGATCCGTTATAAATGCAGTTTATTTACACAATTTAACCTTTGCGACAGTCGGAAAGTATTGACAAATGCCCGGCGATTAGCGGCGCGGAAAAGTCGCGTACTTTCTTGTCTTTAGAAACCAGGGAGAAATCCTCGATCGCGGGACGGACGAGTCGTCCACGTCGATCTTCGTTTTCTTTCGCACAGTGTTTTCCATCGCGGGGGAACGGTGCAACAGTGCCGAACTATCTAACATACATGTGCGAGCTGCAACATTTTATCACTTTACTTTCCTTTTCCGTTCGTACCGGCCGGTAACTGCGTATTTGCGTGCCGGGAATTTCAAAGATCTGTTTACCTCGGACTGACAGTGAATTCGCCAAAGCTGGCAAACGGCAACGAGGCATTTCCTACAGCGGCCTGGCGCTGATAGGCAGGCTTGTCACGGTTCTGCGCGAGTCTTTATAGGTGTTCCAATTAAAAGGATTCTACGAATATATTGTTCTTGCGCTCGAATTACATTATTTTCCTGCGAAATAATACGTCTGTGTGTCGACAGAAATTCAGATTAAATGACATTCCGCGACGTTCCGTCGAATTCTTCGTGAACGTGGCGTCGTTTGCTTCGATCGTTAATTATTAATTAGATATATACTTACGACAGGTGGAAAAATAATGTACAGAGTATGTCATGTAGTTTCATTTACGTTTCTACGACGGGTTTTTCCCTCTACGACCGAGAAGAAACAGATGAAAGAGCACGGGGTATAATTGCGGTAGCCTGTTCCACTTATTCAATGTTCTCATAAGGATAATTATGTTAATAATGAGTTCTATTAACGGAGTTAAGCAAATGTAAACGATATATAATGATCCAGTGGCAGTTAGACACCGGTCGTTAAACTGCACAATTTCGATTTTAAAACGGTCGGAAATTCTACCGTGGCAAGTAGGCGCGCAACTTGGGCAACAAAAACCACTTCCGGCCGGGGGGGTTCGACACGTAATAGTTATACGGATACGCAGTTATGTCTACACATCCGGCCGGACAAGTGTTTTGCTACGGTGTCGCTAATGTCATTTTAACTAGAGCATCAAAGTCGACCGTACCCATTGAATATTCCACTTTGCGACATAATGTTACGCGTGTCCTTAACGAAAATTAAAACAGGAATTACTAGAACACACAAGGAAGGAAATATAATTCTTTTATAAGAATTGTCAAATATATTTGATTCTTAAACTTTCGAAACTTGGCACTCTTTATACCGATAGAGTGTTATAGATTCTGTTTTTTGCTATTTCCAACTCCCACCTCAGACTTGGAAGAAGCAATAAATTAATATATTATATATAATTATATTAATACTTTTTAAAATAATTTTAAGTTTAATTATTCATATTTTATTGTATTTAATGAAAGCCGGTTATCAAAATCTTACAAAATATATCGCAAACAAGTGTTATAACCACTAATGATAGGACCCACTTAATGATTCGAGAAACGAAAAATCACTTTTCACGTAGTCCACACCTTTTTTTCCGTTGGTCTCTAAATTTCATCAAATCCCCCATCCTTCCCATGATAATTTCCAGGCATTATTCATTAATATCAAGAACAAGAAGTCCGTCTAAACGTCAGACATCCTCGAGAAAAAGAGTTTCCGGGGCTTTTCTCCGCGATCATATCGATCGCGCAGCGCTGAATTAATGCGTGCAATTTTATCGGCGAAGCTGAAAGAGATCGGGTACCACCAACCACGGTAACAAAGGCGTGTTCTGGAAGGAACGTCGAAGTTGAAGGCGTCGAACTCGAACGGAACGCGGCCCGTAGCGAGACAAGACGAAACGTGACCAAGTGCACCTAGCAGTTACAGGCTCTAACTGGTGTTTAAACGAAAGGTCTCGCCGGTGTGTAGAATCGGCACAGTTCTTAAGCCTTGCTCGACCTTCTTTTCGAAAAGAGATCCCTCCCGCATAGGGCACAGGTGTGACAAATCCGTGGGAACGCCGAGGTTCGCTTTTCTTTCTATCCGGTTCCGGTTGATATGCATAACAGGTAACCGCGGAATCTGATTACCACGAACCGAAACCGGACGAGAAAGCAAATGTCATTCGCAGAAGGATGTACGGGGGAAACGAAAATATTTTCAAAACTGTGAATGATCGTTAATCCGTCGTCTAGACAGTTTGAAAGTTAATTAATTACGAACCTCCGGTCGATCCACGGGAGATAATGCCTCTCCCGATATTTTTTTTTACGCACTTTCTACCATCCGGTAGCTAAAATTGTATTTTAGTGAAACCGTATTCAGATTGGCATTTAATAATTATGGTAAGAGTCTGTTCGATCTTCAGAGATGAACTATTCAAACTTATCTATATGTATATGTATACATTAATACAAACGTAGACATTCCAAAATTACTTCGTTCTGATAAATAATTTTGCTACCCTCGTCACTTACACGACCAAACGTTTTCCTTTTAATAAGTAATTTAAAAAAATCTAAGTACATACTCGATTAGATTGAAACAATTTCCCATAAATCGGTACGAAAATACCTTCGACTACCTTCGACTACCTTCAACTATTTAAAAGTCCATTGCCTCCGTGTAATAGGTATGCCTGCACGGATCGATTCCATAGAAATGTCATCGGTTTATCGTTCCCATATCCGTGCTCTCTCTCTCGATACGGCGACGTCGATTTATTATGGGTAGCCGTTTTCTCGATGCAACTCCCTTTCTGCGTATCGCAGGCACATAGAGAACCGTTGTTCGTGCCAGAGAAACGCCTCGGTCAGCGTGTCTTGAGAATTCTGCTCCCGATCAATCGTAACCGTCTGGCACCGCGTTGTGAATCGTAAGGAAGGATCGCCTTGAGTCTATTTCGCCGACTGGTCTCGGGTAAAAGCGAAAGGTACCTCTTTCGAGACAGCCACTGTCCGCTAATAAAAACAACCGGCGTCGCTTGTATCGCATAAATTGACAAAGCTGCAACGCTATTAGCCTCACCGTGAGAACAGGTGGCAATCCGTTGATCCGCGATTAGACAATGATATCCTGACTAATCCTATCGGCCGACGAACGTCCTCGAATTCCCGGTAAGTGATTTTCCCTAAGTAAAAGTGACTCTAAGTTGTAAACGGTTAATCAGTATCGCATTAGAATCATTGTCACCACTTCATTCGACTATCCAATAATTTCTACATTTTTATCTGATAATATACACCTGAGCTTGGTGTATAATTAATAGCATTTAAAAAAAAACACCCAAAAAAAGGTATACTTTCACCATAAATTTTTTTCCAATGTCTAAAATCATGATACCAACGATGAGTACGACGATCATAGATTTATAGTGAACTCTGAAATGATTAGGGTTCGCAATCGACTTCATTAACGTTCGAGGGCTCGAAACGCTGAATCGTAGCCCGATGTTTGGATTTCATTGAGGAGACACAGGCTAACGAAGTACCTGCTTCATCATCGTCACCTGAATAGCCCGAAGGCCTATGAAACGCACAGATTCGTTGGCATTCCGTCCGGCTGTTAATTAACAGTCAACCAGACTGCGGCAAGACTCTGGGAATACTATGATCCGCTGCCATGAGCCACGGTACTTGCTTCACTTCCTGCACTTAATGGGATACCAGTTGTCAGTTGCTCCACTATAAGCCACAATATAAAATAACCGCGCAATTCGTGTGTGGTCATATGCGCTCGCGCGCGCTAAGGTGCAACGGGTCGCGCGCCACGATATATTTATGTATGTGTGTATGTATGTATGTATCTCTGATTTCGTTAGTTATGAACCACGTATCTACTTATATCTCAGTCTCGACTCGTTATTGCGTAATTTTACTACGCTCCACGCGACCAACCGCGGGTAGTAAAACGCCTTAAAAAAATATTTGTAGTAAATTATTAGCTATTTTATTACCATTGGACGCTCGTATTTTCTGGGAAACAATTTTGTCTGCGATAATATGCACCGAGCCTATTGTTATTTTTTTCTCTTTATTGTTGGATTTTTTCGACTGGAGAGTTATAGTTCGATAAATTCGAATCAACGTGGGGAATAATATTTATTTTTGAGAAATAAGAGTGAAGTTCAGTAGAATTGTAAATGCTCTAGTTTATTACATTCTTTGGCTCGGCCGTGTGACATTGCGACACCAGCGACGTTTCTTCGCGACAATTCGCGAACGTTCGAGAACCGTTGTTTGACAAAAAAAGACCAGTGTCCTGCGTAATTACCAGCTAACAAAGACAAGTTCCGGGCGGTTGCAAGACAACCTGAATTCATGTTTCGCAGCCGTTACGTTTCTCACCTGCAATCTTTTATTCTTACATAAATATATTCCGCAATCTCGACATATTTGCGTACAGCTTGCAATGGTGCGCCCGTAACAGCGATGTTTGATAAGCGAAACCGTACGCGAAATATTTGAGATACCGCAAGAACCGCAATAGAAACCGCGCTACGTGGAATCTGGAAAACTTGCGCCTACTCGCTTTCGTTGCTGGCTAATTTTACAATTGCTCACACGATACTCGAGCGTAAACCGCAGAACACTACTTCTCTTTTTTTTTTATTCGTAATTTTTATAGTCCACCGCGAGGTTTTTTTTTCCTGATACTACATCGAAGCCCCGGGCGTATAGGTGTACTTATCACGTGTCTGTACGTTTCTCTTGTTACTGAAACTTTAACACGTGGAAAAACAACGGACATTATGTGTGCGTGAAACGTAACACGATCCGGCAGAAAAATCGGAAATGATATGAAAAATTGATGTACGTATAAAACGAAAAAAAGAAATTGGAAAACCCGGAAAATTGAAATATAATCTGTTATACATACAAAGTGTCGTGTTAAAATTGTTTCACGCATTGACTACCATAATTATACATTTTATATGTGTATTATTAAAAATAAAAACTCTGAATTGCCTACTAGTAACATTCAATTCTTATTTATCACCGTATATCTTAAATAATTCAAAACTTTCAAATTAGTTCGAGTACCGGTTCCAACCGGTCTCCATGGTGCAATCGAATAGTCAGGTGCCGGTCACCGGTGACCCCCATTGCAGTCGGAACGTGCCAATAAAATCGCAATACGTAAAACCGATTCAGTGAACCGCGTCTTCTCACAGATCCCGTATTATTTATAGCGCTCATATGGAACGAAAAAGAAAAAAAAAAAAACGAAATCGAGCCAGGTGAGCCTATTGTCCGTGGCACCCACGTAGCAGGGGAGTGGGAAGCTACCTTTATGGCCACGATCCGCGGCCACACAAGAGCGTGTAAAACGCGGAGACGGCGTGACGAGGTCGGGAAAGTGCCGACCCGCCGTCCTCGATCCTTACCGCAGCCTATCCGGGCTCCACCACACCCTGGAACTCGCACTCCCTCGACGAAACGTTCTTGCATCGATATGTCAAAGTGCAATGAGACTCCTTAATTACAACGAGCGTGGCTAGCCGTCTAAGAACTTCCGGGAACGATTTCCTTTTCCCGTACACTGGATTTCCTTTTAGCTGTTGATAGAAGTCTTTGTATCCTAGGATGACTCATTTTAATGGGTTTTAGGTCGTTTCTTTTTAATTAATTAGTTGAATTTGTTGATTATGAATTTGTGATATTTGTTGACTATAAATTTATGAAAATTGTAGGCCTTAGATGGTATAATATTATGGTATAATATTAACACTAGAACTACCGAGGATTGATTCGGTATATCTAAAAATATATATTTATTATAGATAAAGAAGGGAAAGTAAGGAGAATAGTAAATTGATCGATTTAAGGATTTATATATAAAATCATATAGTTACGAAGAAGTTTAGAAAACACACCTTTCTAAATTTAAGCGATTTTTATAAGAAATTAGGAACTAGTCATTTTGACTGCGTTGGTAGTTCTAGTGTTAAATTGTAATGTTAAATTTCTATAGATCGGCTGTTTGAAATTCCTATACACGGATATAAAGCAAAGAAATTTTACACACTCAGGTATTTGTGAATTTAGAAATGTTTCACGGGTGGAAATTTCTACGCTTCGATTTCTCAGCGTTTCAAACCGTCCACTATCTACCGGAAATTGCCCGAGGTTCTTCGAATTCAGATTCACGCCTCCGTCGATGCGTTTCGAATAAAGTCGCGCATGATGTGGGATTCCTACGAATGTTATTGCTCGTTACATACGCTAATCGCAAGCCTTTCGCTCGTAAGGAAATCATACCTACGCGTCAATGGTAACGAATTACGCCCACGCCGCTGATTGCGTGCGATTCCGTACTTATTTATCTTGATTAGTTTAATTACACGAAAAGAAAAACTAACGCTACCGCGGAGATTAGAATGGTCCGTTCCGTTGTATGCATTTACTACAATACCATGTATCGTTCTAATCATACTTTTCTATGCGCGCACGTGGTCGTTCTTGCAGAAAGATAAATCGGAATTAGTTATCCGCAACGGTACGCGTTCATGCTTTACTTTCATTCGATCATTTGCTGAAAAATAAAAAGAATTCAAAGACCTAGCCGCGGATTAAATTATGCGATTAATAATTGTTTATGGAAATCAGATATACCGATTTTCGAAAGATCGAACCGATACACGTACCGCGAGGAATATAAATTACATTATGTTGGAATCTAACAAACGAAAATATTCAGCTTTACCTGAAACTAATGAGACCGGGAGAATTCTGTATTATCGATACCGTGCTAACGAGCTATCGATAATTAAGATGAATATATATATATATATATTCAAATGTCCCAGAATCGTTATAATGCTCAAATACATCTGCATATAATGTGAATAGAAAAATCGTATAACGTAATTAATCTGTTCTCACGATTCTGATAACAGGAGAAAAAGACGCTGCTTCGACTCTTTTGGAATCCGTTTTAGAAAACGGAGAAAGCTGATCCACGCCGGAATCGCTTCAACGACTGTGATATGAAAAAAACCTACGTGCGATCGAAGATTGAAATATGATACCGTAATCATGCACTATTTTATTCGACTCACACCACTTTATCATACTGCACACACGTTGCCTTTCACCAATGGTTCCGAACTATGACATTCAAATCGGAAGTATACTTTCCAAAATCCTCTTTTTTATTATTAACAAAACAAAGTGTAATGAAATATACGATGTCCGTGCACACGGACACGCTGATAATTAAATCACTATCATCATGGATAATTTACACGTGTTATAAAATAATATATTATACTTTGAATAAAAAAAACACGAGGAAACGGTATCTCGACGATATTAATAGCGTAGTTAATTAACACACGCAGGTGAAAACACGCTTGTCACACGCAATCGTATACTAAAACACGAGTTTCGTTTTGCTTTCGGTAATAGTATCGCGAGCGATACACACGCAACGATCCAGCAATATCCGTGTTATTTGATGTTAGTCTGATTAGAAGCGTTGTCTCCCATGGAACGATATATGTTTAAAACGTGAGAACTATAGCGCGGTAACTATTGTTTTTCTATTATGTAAATGAACGTCGATCGGGTGCTCGGTCGATTTTATCATCGATATAATCATCCGCGGGAATTACGAGAGAAGTTAATGACGCATCGTGGATTTGTGCAATTTACTATAATTATTTTACTCGTATCAATGAAATCGTACATCATATCGTTACATAACACGGTATAATAAATACAGCCATAATTACGGTCGCTTGGGGTATATGAAAACTGGGATAAATAATTGCCGAGACACTTTTTCTCTCGATTAATCTCGATCAGACTTTCCATCTTACGTTAGAAACTTCAGTCAAGTATCTTTTTACAATAAGTTCTAACAATAAGTGTCATAACATGTCACCTGGATGAAATTGAATTTCATTTTATTTTAATAAAAATGATAACGAACTGAGTATTTACTTAATCGTCGTTTCTTATCAATAAAATATCTAAAGCAATTCCATTTTAAAATTTCGTAGGTTCATTACGGAGATGAAATTAAGAAACATCTGATTTTTATTTGCAAAGCTCCAACTTTTACCAATGTTATAAGCCTGCGAAAGTTACGCTAAAATCAAAAGCGAACATATCGACAAGTTTCCTTATAACCATCAGTGTATTTACAAATTGACTATTAATTATTGATCAATACGTCTATAGCACAAAGTGTACTACATGATAACACGACATCCCTGATAAAGTCGTCTCCGTTATCGCGTCGATTAAGATATACGTACCGTTGTCACCGTATTCCCCGTCTGAGCAGGTAAAATGGAAAACACAATGGAAACAACATTTTACCTGAAACGAATCAGTGACCCCTGTGCTCGCGGCAGGACGTCCGACGATGTTAATTATTGTGTTTACATACCGAGTACTGATGTGACGTGACATGCCGGAACGTGACGTGCTCTGAGCACGATAACTTTGTACATAAACCGGATCGAGAAACCGAAACAATCTAGAAGGCTTTCTCAGCTGGAACTTTCAACAGAATGTAATTTACCTCCCCTACGAACCGCGAGGAAATTAGTGACACTATAATGACGCTATTAATCTCCTCCGATTTACCGTTTAATTCAGTGCGTCGTCGAACTGTTTGATTTTTAATCGAGATTATCAAGAGAAAAAAAAATAACGTGTGTAACACGTAACCCGAATTATCGATTCGTGTTTTGAAAAGAAGAACATTCGTCAAGATGACGGACATTGATAATAAACTCGTTCTCTATCCACTCGGGATTATCGTTTTATTTCGCGAACGGATTAAACTTGGACTACTTAGTGAAACGAGTTTCCGTTTGATAATTTTCTTCTACGCGACCACGACGGGAACGTGAAATCGCAACGTGCCGTAATATGAAATGAAGGCGAGATTCTTGCCGCGAATGAGCTACGGCGAACAATTTCTAATCGTGGATCCGATGTCGAGTAATCCTATATTTTTCCCCGGAACATTACAGCGTATGATATTTAATAGGATGAAAGTGAAAAGGTTTCGGCCGGCGAAAGTTCACGTGCATGAACCGGTCGCGAAAATTTCAATGTTCGCACCGACACACGAGGCACATTGTGTTTGTTATAATATCGTTGTCCGCGATATCGCGTCGTAAACTTTCGATAAAATTCTACATTTCCGTGGCCCGTAATTGCGTCGTTAAACACCGACAACATTAACCCGCGCTTTATCACTTTACGCACTTCGTTACGCGGTCTCATTATTTCGTCGATAAATCAAGAATGTAATGATCTGTTTTTTTTTTGTTTCTCTTTTTATTTCTTCGTAAATCTAAGTGGAAATAACAGCGTGGAAATTTGCCACAGTACAGTTTCTTAAGGCAGCTTGTAGTTGAAGAATTACAGCAACTTTCTTCGTCGACTTTGCTTATAATCCGTGCGAAAAGTTTTCCTCTCCATCGAGCGGCGGAAGTAAATTTGATAAGAAAGATCGAATGCAATATCCTCGAGGAAAAGAAAGGTAGATGGTAATAAAGGGAGATTATGGACGGATGACGTAAACCCGTAGTCATATATGTATTTGTGTACATTCACTATTTCTCGGACAAAGCTAAATTTACGCGAAATGCTCACTTTCTGACGATACTAACGTCAGGTCCGTCAACATTACCCAACTCTAGTTCTAAAAATGACACTAAAGTGTAAATTGTTAACCAATTAACGTGTCAATAAATGGATCTTGTCGTGTGACAAACTTTCGAATCTGAGGATGCAAAAGGAATCATTCAACCGTAAACGAAGAATATTATACAACAAACCGTTACTTTTTAACCCGATTAAAACATCTTCAAATATCCACATCGACGCACAGACTCTGAGAATAACAAAGTTGAAAATGGAAATTTTTACCCGCGATTTAGCCTAATGGAAGGCAAGTCGTAAAGATAACTTTTTCCATTTTATCTATTTCTCGCACGGAGCAATTCATCTCATCGAGTTGTAAAAAATGGAAGTCATAAATCATAACCGTCAAACGCGAAAACATTTGATTCCGCAGAAACGTTGTTTGCATTGCACGCAGTCGAATTAATGACGTAATTTGTCCACGTAAGACAGGAAAGCCGCGAACCCGATAATAGTAAACGAAGTCTGGATGATCACATTTCACCGGCGTGGAAGATTTCCCGAGTGAAAAAAGAAAAAAAAAATAATAATCCACCGCGGCACATGCACGCGGGCATGTACTATATGTAACATCGAGTGAAAACGTTTTTATCGCGCGGAACTACGCGTGTATTTTTTTATCCGCTACGCATCCATTAAACCAACGTATAAACTTTCTTCTTTTGGCGCACGAATACCGCAGATGTGGACATTACCTGTACCGTTTCCCGAGAAAAAGTGAAACACGGGGGAAGGCTTTCGGTGTGCTAGTGATTTAATATGTGCAGGTATAGCCTGGTAATACCAGACTTCGATAATGGTAATCATAGTCACGGTTTAAGATCATTGAAGACGTTGTTAGCGGAAAAGATATTATCCGTACTCTATAATCAACTACAGGTGAAAAATCGAAGAATACGTAGCATCTTTAAAAACCAATTGTTTACACTTGCCGCACAATTACCTGGTTGATAATTCTGTTAATTATATAACGTTTTATTATACCGCGTCGGGGCTCGTTTAATTATTATTATATTCTCATGAATATTAAACATACCGTTCTCTATGGTATCACGGAATTATCCTATCGGAAAGTATTTTGCAAAGTTGGCTCGCCATTACATTTCCATTGGTTCTTTTACTTTCTACATACACTCGACGTGTAAAATCTAATCAAATATCCACTACGTACGTCTAATTTTCAAACTTTCATGCCGGTCATGTGCCTAACGTTTCACTAGAGAAGAACGCCCCAGATGTTCTATTACCTACGACGTTCCTTCTTCTTTTTTTTTTGTTTTCTTTTTGCTCTTTCTCTCTCTTCTTTTTATTCTACCACGTGTTTGCCGGATGTGCTTTTTGATCCGCTGAACGAAACGATTAACGTGCCGTCCGCGGATTGAATTACAAGTTTCGCTGCACGGGGTTTTTGGCATTCGACGTGTATCGCGGGAATAAAAAAAAACGGCCATCAGTATGCTCTTCAAGGTCTCGTTGACGGGTGGCACGTTCCGTTTGATGATCGTCTAGCACGGAAATTTTGGTCAATGACAACACGTGTCCGACATACAGAGACACGGGTCGCGTGTCGAGTGCCATGGAAAGAAAGTGTATGTAAAGCGTTACGTGTGGTCTACACATGATCTTGGCATTCAGTCATCCAAGATGACCCATGGAAATCATCGGACAGTATCATCAAATTTATAAGGATTTCATTGTGTAGATGTTCTAGTGATATTTTAATAAATTTGAATTTTATTCGGGATTTTTAAGAGCCTCCGGAAATTAGAACATTTTGTCGCAGAATGTTAAGCGTATGAAAATTTAAAGCGTAAATATTTCAGGTGTGATAACTTCAAAACAACGAAAATTTGGGGCGTGAAGATTTAAGGACGGTGAATGTTCAAATCGTACGAAATTTAGTACTGAGAAATTTTCAAGTCACAGAAATATTTAGGGATTTTAATCGATGGAAATTTCAAGATCTAGAAAGTCAATTCAGAAACAATTGAAACATGAAATCAAATAAAATGGATGAATGAAAGCTTTGTAGTGGATTATACCAACCTTGAACTAGTACGTTCCATAAATTAGTAAATCCATTTCTATATTCATTGTTTCAATTCCAAATTTATGATTTCCTAGAAACTAGCGACTCGTATAGTTATGCATAAACTCGATGCATCAAATAAAGTATCATGAATTGATTTAGCTTGTTCGATTAAGCTACGATGCATCGTGAGAAGCCGTGGCAGAAAGAGTGATCGCGTGCAATTTCCCCCGAACAGTATTCTCTCTCGGCTGTGTAAATAAGTCTGCGAAATTGCTGGAAAAGATTTTCTGCATTTATTAATAATAAGCGTGCCCATAAAGGTCAAGCAACGAAGATGATGAGGCTCGACGTAATTGGACCATAAAGGTTAAGGCACGTACGTACACGTGCAATGAAAGAAATAAGCCGAACGTGCCGCGCGTTTTGTGAACCGTTTTTGATACGCTTATACACTCCTTTCACGTGACCTCGATCTTCAAATTCACGGAAGAATTCTGGGGAAAACATGTTCGCGTCGTTGACGAAAGGGCTTCAACTTTTTTTTTCGCGGAATTTTAACGCTTCCGCCGCAATCGTTTTTGTTATTTATTTTAACTGACCTTTGTTTATACATTGCAATGTATTCAACGTGCATACATACTTGAAAAATGAATAAATTAATAGAACTATGTATACGTAAAAAGAATAAATTTACCTGTTCGCATAAAATGATCGTTTAACGTAAAATATAGGATATATTAACGAATTTATTGGCAATCTCTACGTCGTAAGGATGCAAAAGTGATAATTGGAAATCGGCAGAGATTAAAAAACTTTCGTTTTTCGTTCGATGGCCAATCAGCGTCATCTATAATAATGACTGCCCCGTTTCTCGTCGTTAACTCGCCCGGTTTCGGCAAATCGGATTTTCGTACGATCGCTGCGCGTCACAAGCTCGCATACCGTATTACCGTCATAAATGATTCATGAACGTTGCAATCACTTTAAAACGTACAATTAGAACCCGTCTTAATTACGCTAGTTCGTTTCGTGACTCGTTGCACCGTATGGTTCACAGGTCTAATTGCTACCTGTCCCGTAAAATCGTCCAAAAATCATCGCGGCAACGTATCAAGCCCGGTATAAACGACGCTTAAACCTAATCAAAATGATACTTACAGCGAAACAGTTGCTATTTCGTCGAATATGATTCGCATACGGATGTAATACAAGTTCGTTGGAAAAATATATTTACCACAGAAATGACCTCGTTCGATTTAGTGCTTAATTAAAAGTATTCGCAGGAATCGTTAACCATACAAAACCGGTGCGTGTAATTAACTTAATTGCCACCTTAATTGTACGATGATCCACCGTACATGGACGCGTCCCCATAAAAAGATCATCGATCCCCTGGTTTCCTTATTTCTCGACGCCCACCTTGCCACCCGTTATTTCCAAGAGACTTCGAGTGACTTCACAGGTTTTTATGTAAGAACACCTGATCCGTTCGTCGCATGTTCGACGGCGAACAACATCGAGAGGGGCCTATTAAATCGGTATTAAGCAAGAGGGACCTGGTCTTCGACCGGAGCCCGTACACTTGACATTGGTGAAACCAGTAGGCCATGGATTCGTGCACGCACAAAACTAGTTCGACTGCTTTCTTGCCGGTCGTTGACTGCTTAATGCCATCTTTTATTGGCAAATGAATGCTGATGGCGTTCCCAAGGTCAACCACGAAGATGAGATTCTTCGGAGATTTATCGCCGATGCGGCAGCGAGACCATTGGCGCCACAACTGGTAAACGATACATCGAATAATAATTTATTCGATGCCCATATCGATACTCAATTCATATGTCTATACATACTATACGTACATACATATATGGAAAGTTACACAGATGTTTGTTATTACTCTGACGAATCATGTGAAGTAACAAGTGTTATAATGTTTAAAGGATTAGAAGGGTGTATAGGAAGAATGTGAATCTTCAGGATTTCTATAAGGTGTTTTGTTAGATTTATTAATTGTAAAGGAATTAAGAAAATTTAGAGTGTAGCAGGTTCTTAACAAATTGTTGGCAATGTTTGAAATAGTTAGATGTTTCTGGCATTGGGAAAGGAATTTCAGTAGCCCAATTGCCCATATTTATGTATTACCATGGAGAATCACACTTCCCGGAGAATTCTAATAACGCCAGGGTTTGTTCTCAACAAAGTTCAATGAATCATTGCCACACTTTACAATCCTCGAATTATCCGTTGAATTTCGAAAGAATCCTTGGCATTTCCCCGCCGGCACATTAATAATCAAGCACACCCGCAAGAAATAATTGCAAGGCTGTATTCGTACCTGAACTATGTAGAGTTTTTTCCAATTTCTCAATGTTTCGACTTTCAGCCAGGTTCTGCGTGGAATTTCAAATAACAGTGGCCTGCACTCGCAGCACGCAGTCCGTGTAAATCGATTTCTGGTTTGCTGACTCCGAGAAACTAGGAATTAATAACTGTTTCAACAAAAATCTTTCTCGATATTAATACATATCATTATATATAAAAACCGTGAATCTACCAAAAATAAACAAACAGGATCAGAAATTCACAGATACATTTTGATTTAACCCATTCTCTGCCAAGACAAGTATACTCGTCCTACTTTCAATATATTATGACATATAGGGTATTGAATTAGCAAATTTTTGGTGGCCACAAATATAATTATACAAATGTAGAAAAACTTGAAAAAATACTACAAATAAAATGTATTTGTTAACTTTGGTAAACAATACCACTCAAATTATAAATTGCAGTGAAAATAACTTCATATAATTTAAGCTTGGCAGTGAATGTGTTAAACAATACCTAAACAAACTTCTATTCCCATACGTATGTACATAAATCAGAGAACAGGAAACTAATTCGAATATTAACAAGTACGTTCGAATAAATAATAGACATCTCGCAGGATATCTCGCAGATCATTTCTTTCGCCTGTTAATTAACAGCAGCCAACGCGGAAAGAGGTAAAAGCAATCCGTTCCGCAAGCATCCAGCATTCTCGCGTTCTCCGCGGTGATAATCACATTCGACCGTGTAGTTTCATCTCAGGGAACCAGCACCCATCGCTCGCCCATAGCGGAAATCCCATGTTCGCCTCGAATCGAATCGCAACGGAAGGAAACGCGATACGTTTGCCTGGCTCGGCAGCCCCCGTCCCGACCGACCGGCCGACGGGAACTCGTCGAGTGAAGGTAAAAGGTAATTGCACCGGTGAAAACACCGAGGATGCATATACATAGGCGCGTGTCTATTACCAATCACAGGGGCAGGCAGCTCTCTACTTCCAAAGAGACGCGGGCCGTCTCACGATCAGTCGTCGAAAACTGTGTCACGCTTTCTGCATCACTTTGCCGGCACGCAACCAGTTAAACGCGAACGAAATCGATCTCCGGCTGATTTATTACTCGCGCAACGGTACCGGCCTTCCGTGTCTACGAGTAAGCCCATAGTCTGCCTTGGGTCTATCGCACGGTTGCTACCGTGAAAGTGATTTCGTGGGTGGCTGCTGTAGTAACAGTAGGGAGGTCGATGATCGACGATAGTGGCGATCAGCGTAGTTCACGATGTAAGCGAATTAAAAAATGAATATCGTAAAGAGAAATATATAAAATCGAAGAAAATCGAAAGGATTTACGGACCCTACCCTTTTTACGTGGCCGTCAGGTTTAAAATTGTAACCCGACGTCCGTTTGATGGGATCGCGAAAAGATTACGTGTACTTGTTACGCGAGCGTAATTGGATTTTCCTTCCGGCTAAAGTGATTCCAATGTACCATCGACAGATCGATGCATCGTTCCACGGACGTCGAATAAAGTCTCGGTTGAGATTAAGCGTGCCCGGTGTTTTCACGGTTTCTCGACGGGTTTTATAAGACATATATTCTGGGCGGGTGTTGAACGTGAAACGCGAACTGATTTTTAAACAGTGTCCAGGTGTTTTAATTATTTTCCGAGCAGCAGCCATCACTGGGTTTTGTTTCGTCGATTTTCAGAAATTTAATATCATCACACTGCGTTGGGTGTAATTATTTTATTACAAGTTTTCGTCTCGATACGGGAGAAGCCTCGTGTATGTATGTATGTATGTACATACATACGATGTATACATACTGTTGTCACGAGAACGACAGCTGTCAGGTTTAACTGTCGGTTTAAACGATGTCAAAGAAATAACCAACGACACGCCTCATTAACCGGATTGATATCGGAATAAGGTGTAATGCATTTCACCGAATTGCCATCGGGGCGGATCGATTTCTCGTGACCCAAAATTGATAATGTCATATCTGACACGAGCGAAGATCGATTTCGTTTGAATCGAAATTCCGACGTGTTTCGCGAGAAATAATTCATGTTAATCCGATCGAAAGGTTGACACTGAAACAACGCGTGATACGAATTCTTTCCTCATCTGTTTTTTTTTCATCTTCGTCACCTGATTTTCTTTTTAATTCCTTCTTCTGCCCGCAGAGATATTTCTGTGGCAAATCTAAAAGCTAGTAAAACGAGACAAATAAATGTCCGTGATAAAATGTCTTTCTTTCGGTGGGAAATTTCACTTAAATAAATAATCCTGAGACAACTATGCCGGACCTGAACGTTTTTCTGTTCATTATCAAGGTTCGTCGTATGGGAAACGCGCGTCGAAATAGAAACCGCGGCTAGATCCTTGATTGTAATTTACGAGAAAGCTTTGTCCACTCTTCGTAAACGTCGTAAAAAGAATAATGAAACGCAGCATGTAAATAAATTTCTCTATTACTAAATTGACGAGTTTTTAATCGCCACGGGCAATCAAGTAGAACGAAGTATGAATATTTCGTACACGAATAACAAACCAATACTTACCGTATAAGTATCAACGTAAAGTATATTTCACACCGACAAGCCGTACCGTAAAATCTGCTTTGTTTCTTCGTCAGAAACTTTCCAAACATTTCGATATTACCGTTATTATTCGATTTTAAAACGTTGTATCGATATCAATGGTTCGATTGTCGTTAGATAAACGGCACAATGCAACTTTTCCCACCTGAATTACGAACCGTGCGGTCTGAGTTTTCATTCCGCACAACTTTCGGAATATCAGCGATGATTTCGAACGACATCTTGATAGCAAAATTCTCCGCCGTTCCCCGTAATCATGATCCACGTACTTAGTTCTCGGCCGATGGGCATTCCGCGGAAATAAACCGCAAGTAATCAAGCGTGTTCGTTTTCCTGGAAGGCGTGCACGTGCAAATAAAAATACAAATGAGAGAAAGGAGCGGGACCGTTTCCAACAAATAGCATCGACCTAGACACCTATGGTAATAGGAACCATGATACTTGCCATCAGAAAGAAAGCTATCGATGCACATGCCGTATTTTATGTCGCACAGTACTTTGACACCCATTTCTAATATAACATTTAAAAAAAAAAGTGAAACTAGACGTAGCGGAAACGGTTGGAGAAAAATTGAGTGCTTTTCAATAAAGAATTGAAAGAGTTTTTGCAATTTAAATTGTGTAGACATCAGTAACGAGAATGATGTATGATATCGAAAAAAGGGATCGACACATGTAGATGTATTTTACTATCAATTTTTTATCAGAGACAACTTTGTGATTTATTTTTCGTGCCATGGTTTGATAAAAATGAAATTAGCGGTGGTTGAGTTGTAGAGGGTAATTTATGATATTTTGTAAAAAAATAATTGGGGCGGTTCCCGGATTTAATTAGATTCCACTAGTGTTTTGAATATACGTTCCGTTGAAACGTTGCATTTAGATCGCGTGCACCGTTATTTCCGTTATTTTTATGCATACAAGAAATTGCATACCCGATTGATTTCTATTTATACACACTATTCTTCTTTCAATTTCAATTGTATCCGATACATCGATCTACTTTCGGTATACTTATTTTCCACAGAATCATGAACATTTTTCGCGACGTTCGACCTGCAACAAGACAACGTGAAACATAATAGTAGACGATATAGAGCATGAAAGAGCAGACCAGGAAAGGCAAAAATGAAGGATAACGCACGATATTAATGTTCAATTACAGTTCAATGAGATCTTAATTGATACTTTCTCGCCCGGATAATTGATTAAATTCTAACCTGTCATTTTAACGGCCGTTCGAAATTAATCACGGTTAATAACAATGATAACACGATAATGAATTGACCTAGAAAACATTCACGCGATCCTCTTATCACATTAAACTATACGAACAACAGAAAGGAAAAAACGAAACAAAAAGAAAAGTAGTAATCACACGTATACAAAGGTAAATTTAACGTGCATACGTATTCGCGAGCGGCATTAATGAAAACCACGAGAAAACGTAAATACGACACAGGGGACTTTTACAACGTCTTTTATGACTTCGTTATGACGCCGAGATTTCGAAAGGGACCCATTTCATTCGGTAAAAACACAAACGTCCGTGGCATGATTAATGACCAACTATTGCCGGTAGGAAACCTGACAGAAACGTTTGCCATCAAAACCGCGACATTCTCTTACAGACGGGAAAGTTGTGAGAAACATTTCAACTGACTATTCAGAGATGATATTTATACATGTAGATACAATCTATGATATAAAAAACGTCGTTGGATAAATCGATTCTATTCTGCGGCGTAGGTGGAGTTGTAATTTCATGGAACGATTGGTAACGAAAGTGTACTCCCCTCGTAAATTGTTCATCGAAGCATAAAACGCGGAGAAAAGCAAAGGAAGCGCGGCCACGGACCTTAGTAGGGCAATTCTAACGATAGAATCGGCCGTGAAATTTATTTCGTGTGTATCTGCACGTATTTCCGGCATCCCGGTGGCAGATAAGCCTTTCTCTTGTATCATTCGCTCGAGCGCATCATTTACTTAAGCGGTTTACGATTACCTCGTTTTACGGCGTGATTCCATTTACACGGACGAGGAACGTTTAAACGGGGAGATCATCGCCGGTGGAATGTTCACCGAAGGCAGAAAGTACGGTGTGAACAAAAAAGAAAAGAAAAGAAAAGAAAAAAAAACTCTAACAATGAGGTATTAATGGGAAAAGAATGAAATAATCGAGTAACGTTCAAGTAGCGCAGGAACGATGTTCCCATAGAGATGAAATATAAAAATATAAAGTATTAACTCGTCGAGCACTTTTACCTCGCCTATGGACTTTCTCGAAGATCTAAATGCCGAGGAAAGAAACCGTACGGTTAATAATAACGTAATTTATTAGTAGAATTATCATTAAATGTAAGAAACATAAATAATGTAATAATGGATATATCTATGTATAAAGGTGTTCCTTTCTGTGTGTAATATCGAATGGAAAAAAAAAATTCTGATCGACCGCGAGCATTATTATTACATTCATTAACGCAATCGGATTGGCGTTTATGGGGCATCCTTACGTACGAACGAACGTGCAATACTCTTTAAGCCTTCCCTTCACCACCCGGCGACACGCTCTCCACATAGTTTTGCACAACACCGCTTTTGCACAAGAGAGGAACGCTCCGAGGCGTTCCGTAAGATGAGACGAGGACAAGGACAAGGCCAAGTTCACTCACGGATCATCGCACTTTACATCGAGAGATCATTATTCCCGCTTCTGATTTCTCGTCGAACTGCCACCGCACGATGGCCCACAAATGTATTTGTGAATTGTCAGGGAATCGGGGAAAATGTACACGTGACGTTGTATTTAAAGCGTTTTTGATTTGGTGAAATTTTTAACGGGTGGAAGATTAAAGTTCTCAGATTTCTAGGAAAGAGAATTTTAAAGAGAGATACGTTAGGGCTCAGATATTTGTGGGCGTAGAAATTTCAAGGCATACCAATTTTATGCGTAGAAATTTCGGAGGATTGAAATTTCAAGGCGCATAATTTTCTTGGCGTGGAAATTTCGGGGTATTTCATTTTATTGACGTAGCAAATACCAAGGCATACAAATTTGTATGCATATAAATTTCGGAGGACTGAAATTTCAGGGCGTAAGTTTTCTTGACGTAGAAATTTCGGGGTATCTCATTTTATTGACGCAGAAAATACCAAGGCATACAAATTTGTATGCATATAAATTTCGGAGGACTGAAATTTCAGGGCGTAAGTTTTCTTGACGTAGAAATTTCGGGGTATCTCATTTTATTGACGCAGAAAATACCAAGGCATACAAATTTGTATGCATATAAATTTCGGAGGACTGAAATTTCATGGCGTAAGTTTTCTTGACGTAGAAATTTCGGGGTATCTCATTTTATTGACGTAGAAAATACCAAGGCATACAAATTTGTATGCATATAAATTTCGGGGGACTGAAATTTCAGGGCGTAAGTTTTCTTGACGTAGAAATTTCAGGGTATCTCATTTTCTAGATATTTGAATTTCAGGGCCGCAAATTTAAAGAACTGAAAAATGCGCGAAAATTTCGTAAGCGAAATATTTTATGGAATGAAAATTTATACGCCTGAAAATTGCAATTTAATATTTTCGGAACGGAAGAGAATACTATTCCAAAGGATTGAGCTGCACTGCGATATACATATGTATTTAATAATTAACAATTCGTAGCGATTAGAGTAATACACATACAGGATTATATTAAATTCAAAGAAATTAAACGAAACGAATTTTATCCCGTATTACAAAAACTCTTCTGATCCACCGTATAACAACCGAGTGAAATCTCGGGTACCTTGTTTTTTATTACCATGACGTGCATTAAAAGTGCAGAAAAGCATGGAATACAGTTATAACGGGATTTTTAATCCACTTTAAATAAACGTACACTATTAAACGAGGTCAAAAGGATATCGATGAACATATGTGAAAACTAATTGAATTTATTATTAACATATATTTCCCTACAAAAACAAAACTATAGAAAAACCCCCACCGATATAAGATTGTCAACTATAATGCTACGATTCTTGCATCACTACAATACAATAAAATATCGTTACGAAACCACAACAATGACATATTAAAATCTAATATGATACACGTCGCGGTGTACAACGCTTTGATCGAACTTCAACGTGTTTGTTCGTCGTCGCGTTGGCATTTTAATTCCCGGGTCGTCGACAGGCAAGAACGAGGCCAGAAAACCACGATCAAGGCGCGACATTAAACGTACCAACCTGTTACAGCCCGGCTGCAACCTTTTATTTGAACTTTAGAGAGATGAATCGCAATCCCAGAGTTGTGACTCCCACGGTAGAACCACCGGTAACGATGTGCCGCGCAGGGTGGATCCTCATTACTCAGATATTAACGATCGTCGATGTTCGTTTCTCGTATCACGTGATGGGGAGAAAAAATTTTTTAATATTCCCATCCAAAAAAGTTTATTTGTACGTACGTGGAACTTTCCTCAACTTTTATTCGCGTTCCATTGATATCGTCCAGGCAATAAAATGCTGGAAAATAATTGAGTTTCGTACTACCGTTTTTTTGATAAGACTTTTTGTAATTTTTCAGAGGGATGATACGTAAGATGATTACCGATAATAGGTTAATTATATTGTTTCGAACAGAATGAAGAGAATGAGTGTGTTTATTCTAATGAAACGTCGGCGAAAATGTCATATAATCAGGTTAAAAATGTCAGGGAATTACTTGGTGTAATTGTGCAGGGAATGGCGAAAGATTTCTATCGTTCTGTAATAAAACGACGCCGGGTGTTTGTCACGCAACCCCTGAATTCCGCTCTCACTTCGCACGCCCGTTGGTCTGTTCGTAAATATAAATTTAATGTGTGGATTTTTCCGGTATTCCGTGTTTGCACAACGGTGCAACACATTGAGAAACGTAGAGTTGAATTCAAAGAAGTAGAAACAGAAAGTAAACCTACACTGGACAGACACGTTTAACCCTTATCACTTCAAGTATGTCTCTTATCAAGCGTTCTGTTTTACAAAATACTGTATATCATTCGTGTATAATTAATGGATAATAATTTGTTAAATATTATTATCGAAATTGTATTACTTTTCAAACGAACATAGGTTGTCTTAAAATAATTTAAAGATTTCTATTTCAGTGATTTAATCGAGAATAAATTTGACTTTGCGTCAGGATTAAAATTAGAGTGTTAAAGGTCAAATGGATAAAACTTTACAAATTCGTAAACATTTTACCACATTACACCCGCGATAATTTCCATCGAAACGTCAACGTCGTTTCCCATCGTACGTCCATACTCGATCGTCGCCTCTCCGAGTGAACGATAAAACTAGATATTCTAATTTTCCAACACTGTTGCCAGGAGCGCGCGAAACTATATTCCGCCAGTCTGGGAGCAACGTCGAAAGCTTGACATTTCGTTGCATCAGCTGCCACGTTTGTACCAGTTCGATCTGTGCTGTCACGATCGTGAAGCCGCGTATATACGTAAACGTACCAGCGAACGGAATCAAAGGGAAATGGTGGGGGTTATGAATAAATTACACGTCTGGACCGTTTAAGGGCAGTAGAGCGAAGAATAAAAAAAAACATAATAAATAAAACGCACGAAAGAAAGAAACGTAATTGACGTTTCATTCGAGTTCGGGACACCGTTCCGCGCTTCGTGTTGACGTCGCGAAGAAAAAGTGCGAGAAAAAGTTCCCGTCTGAATGAGAAAATTACTGTAAATTGGCTCGACTTGGTATGAAACCTGCCCGTCGAGAAACACGACCGAAGTGAGACGTCAAGATAATGAAGAGGGCCGAACTTGACGGTTGTTGAATTATCAGGTGGATGGATGGTTAATGACACGGTAGATTTCGTAAAAACCATAAATTATTATGACCGTTATCGGACGGATTCGCGCGAAGAAGATGAAAGTCGGGCGATTAAAGGGGGGCCCGCGAGATATTACAGTTGGATAACTCTAAGAAATTCACACCTCGCGCGACTGAATTCAATTTCGAGATTGCGGTTTACGAGCGGCGTTTCATTGAAAGAAAATTACCGTCCACTTAGACGGTAGGTACCGTTGTTAATATATATGTGTATTCGCCACATTTACACCACCTTCGATGTTATACGTCCGTATATGTAGGTCGGGGAACCTTTTTACCCAGACGAGACATGTATAAACAGTCTGATTAGAAAACGTAACAGTTCTTGCTTTTTCCAGCCGTGCGTAACGTCGAAAGTATTTTTAGGAAAACTCGCTTTTAGAACAGCGGGAAAGTATGTTATCTTCAACGTGTGAGATAATGTTGATCCTTCGAATGTAGCGATCGGTCCGGTGCCTTATTCGGCGGGTAGTTTGCCTAGAAATTTTCCTTTCGCGCTTCCGTGTAATCAGAATGGAAACTGCCTACTCTACATTCTATTGGCTTTCCTGACTGACGATAACGAGTGTCTCCTTCTGCGGAAGAAGACGGCAAAAAAAAAAAATAACTAAATTCATCGAGAGTGTTCGCGATTACGTGGACCAAGTGGAAACGGAGAGACCGTCGTTTCGACGACCGTATTACCCTGGCGAGTACAATCAAAGAACCAGACGGAATGTTATTAACTCTACGGGGGGTCTCCAATCAACGATATTACGGGTGCGACCAGCTGCAGGGTCTGATTGACCGGTCGACGGAATTTCCTTATGCTTAACTAGTAGATTAATTAGATTTACAAAACCGTAGAAAGCTGTGGTAACCTGCTACGCAGTATTCTCAGAAGAATTTTATTCACGTGATGGTGAATGATGTTTAATATGATGTAGGAAGATTCAGACCTGGGAATATATGTATAGAAAATACAATTGTTGTTGGTATTCGGAACACTGGTTGCGAGTGGTTTATGTAATTTCACTCGTGTCCAAAGAAAGGCTCGCGAAGCAACTGATTTATTTTGTAATAATATATAAAAAAAAATAGGAAAGAAATGTAGCGTCTAACTAATGATGAAACTCTAAACAATTTCTTTGTTTTCTTTGTGTTAACGTTTCGTTTTACACGCGCACGAAATAGATTAATCTTATCGTTTGTTCGCCGTCTAATTAGACTTATGTAACGTCACTTTTACGTCCGCCCAGGTTGACACCTTTCCGGATACAATAAATAAATTCTACTCGTTACGCGTCGCCATTGTGTAGAGATTCCTAAAGTAGAACATAAGTGGACTATCACGACATTGCCTCATGGTATCGTCATCATAACGAGCATCCGCGTGACGATTTCCATTCGCGATTGTAGGTGGACTAAGTTCGTCCGCGGGGCAACTAGATTATGTAAACCCCTATTTCCTCGCACTCTCGTTCGGTACAGATTACGTAAACGCCACGTAAATTATATAATGCAACGCGATACACGGCTAGACACGGGATGACACATCGCGTAGAAATCTTTCATAAAACAACAACGAAAAAAAAAACACACACACACAAACAAAACCAAACAAAAGTCTAAAATCCCGTGAAAGTCGCGTTACCGCCGTCGGTACCGACTAATCGTTTAACCGTGCCTAATCGCTCTTACTAAATGTCGAAATGCTACAGAATTCGCCTGGTACTACTTTTATCGACTGTTTCAAACATCCTATAAATTATTTCCTTCGATTTGATTTACCGTTCCACCGATCATAGAATCGTTATCCGTTTCACTTTTATCTCTTTTCAAATAATTTCCTCGAGCGTTGAAAAATTCTACTCGGATCACCGGGACACGTCAAGAGACCCGATTACACGTTGTTTCATTGAAACATTACCATTTCGTAGAACAGGCCTCGCTCGTGCGCCGACGAAACAAACGCTGTAGTCCGGCCGGAGGACTATACTCGTCGGATTATAAATCACGTCCGAGCTTGAATGCGTATTTCGCGTCGCGTGTAACGGCTTGCAGGCTGTCCGACGGATTTCAAGCTGTAAATCCGCTCTGGTCGCGATCAAATTGTCCCGAATGAGCAGGAGTGTTATATATATATATATATATATATATATATATATCGATCGTTGAAAATGATGTCGTCACTCGCCGGGCTTCGCGTTGTGAAACGATAACGAATTACGGAAGTAAATCGCGCGAGGTCGATAACATAGAAAACACCGAGCGTGTATCGAGAGACCAGATAGAAAAGTTTCTGCGTGAAGTTACACGCAGCTCTACTCGGGGGTTTCGCTGAAATTCTGACAGCTTGGTATCGTAACTCCTGTTCGCTATTGGGTAATAAGATAAATTGTCGGGTAACAATGAAAGGAAAAATCGGAGCTCGTAATTTCACTTTGGTATACATTAGAAGTGGTTTGTTAAAAACCGGGTAATAGAAATCCGTACGTGTATATGTATAACGTATCTCATTGATAGCAAGTGCTCGGTCGTTCTCGTAGATTTCCTCGTTTCTGTGTGTGTTTTATTTTGCCTTTTCTTTTTTGACTCGTTATTTAATTCCTTTGAATAAGGAACAAATGTCGTTGCTTTCACGGTATACATAATGCTTAAGTTTAAGGAAAACCGTGCGGGATATAAGGTAATTGCTGAATATTGCGTTTCCAGTTAGCGTCTCGGGCAGCGTTTCTCGCCGAACGCGATTCCGGAACCATTCGATTTCCTTTCGCGGCTTTAAAAACAGCGAAATCGAGCAGTTCATTGACGCGGCCATTTGAATCGCCGCTTGGACTTTATTAAGAATCCCATGCGGCGCGAGAGAAATTTCCGCGACCGCTCTGAATTTCCACGGAAACGTTGCGAAACCCCGTTGCTGTTGCAATTTGCGCATACCACGGCGAATCATTGGCAATTCAGATCGTTCGCGGAAAACTGTAGCCGAAGGGAAATAAAAATTTTTAGTAAACTCATTACGACACTTTACAACCCGGCCCGATCGACGATAGTACGATCTTCAAAGTTGCCGACCGTTGCTTTCATACATATCCATGAATTATGGAACGGCGAATTTAATTTACTAACTCGCAATCATCGATACCAGTCCATTAAATAAGAAGTTTCGTTCGTATTGTCGTACAAGTATACAGTGTTATAGTATTTGTGCGATCTTACATTCGACACGTGACGAACAGACACTTTCCACGGAAAGTATCATAAAAACAATCTTAATATAAATATGAAAAATAATAATTAGACTGATCTTAGAGTCTATAATATTTAATTTCATATCCGGGTATAGTAAGCAGACAAGAAAGGTTAGCACGGATTATGGATTTTCTATTCATGAACGGTTGGTATTATAATTCATCGTTCTAGTCAGTCGCACGCCAGGCGGTCCGTTTCGTCCGTGAACGTGGAATAAGCTTGTATTATTTACGACCCTGCGCGAACGTATAAAGCGCCAGAAAAATTCCCATTGGATGAATAATTTCCCTCTGTTGCTATGCATACGTTACCCCCCCGAATATTCACCTCCCTGTCATTCGGCACTGACGAGAAACGCGAGACGCTTTGAAAACGTTCTATGCACTTTTAAAGGTAACATCAAATCAAAGGACGTCGTATTAATTGATCCTTCACCGGGTAAATTTAATACTGATTCTCAAAGGCACGCCAAGTCAAAGGACTGTGTACTAATTGATTTTTAACCGAACCAATTTAATACCCGCCGTTCATTGGATGCTCGATTTCGTTTAAACACGTCGATACACGGGCGACGACGTTCGTCGAACATAAATAATCGAGTAAATTGATTTTCTTTGTAAAACAACGAACACATCCTCGTGCGTAAAATCCTGGTGGGTGGTCGTTTGTGGTAGTTGGCCGGGGTGGCCGTTACAACCAGAGATGGCCAATTCCACCCGGTGTGAATTTCATGCGTACCTTGAGAGCCGCGTCACCATGATACGAGGGTCGTTTGATAAGTTTGGTAAAAAAGTAGGTAAATATTTTTCTTTTTTTTTAACAAACCTTTATTTGTCAACATAGTCTCCTTTAAGATCGACACACTTAACCCAGCGAGATTCTAATTTTTTTATCACGTCAAAAAAGTCTGATTTGTCAAAGTCTGCAAGTACGCATTTACGACATCGATATTTCCTTCATTCGACGAGAATCTCTTCCCACCGAGCCATGTTTTCAAGTTGGGAAATAAAAAAATCACAGAGAGCCATATCAGGAGAGTAGGGTGTATGCGGAATCAATTCCAAGCCCAATTCGTGTATTTTTGACATTGTGATTGCGAAAGTGTGAAATGGTGCGTTGTCCTAAGAACTACTAAGTCGCTCGTTTCAAACGTCTACCAAATCTAAACGAAGTGTCGCTTTTGGGCAAAACGTGATATTTACCAGCCAAATGAATGCCACTTTGAGCTTATGTATTTCAAAATTTTTTGCGATGCGACATTGTTCAATTTTTACCAGACTTATCAAACCACCCTCGTATGTGTGCGAGAGAAGCGAGGCGTGAGGGTGGCGAACCTATTACAAAGGGCGTAATTGACAAGTGTCAAAAGCAAGGGAAACGATAGGGTCAAAGGGCTCAGGCTGGAGTGTGAAAGACTGAATTCAACGAAGCGAAATTCATTTTATCGTTCTAATCAGTTTTGGACTTTTTCGTTCGGAGAGTTTGACGAGTAAATATGAAACGCGTGTTTCCCTGATATTAAAAAATTCAGAGCTGATTTGTTAGGTGAACTAATTAATAAATACAGGAGTTTGCACACGTAGATTGGATTAGATAAAATTGTGAAGAAGATTGAAAGTATTTTCTACATTTTAGGTATTCTCTTTTTACGAATAAATGGAAGTAGTTTCGAATAAAGCGTATAATCGCGATGAATCTCTGACAAATCTAATTTGTCTGAATTAGAGCAGTCTCGAGTATCGCCAGTACTTACAGCTAATCCCTGACAGATCAGTCTCGTCTGAATTGGAGTAGTCTCGAGTGTCTCGCATATTCGCAGTCGATCTCTGACAGGTTTGCCTTCTCGGAATAGGGCTGGAATATCTCACATATTCGTAGCAGATTGACAGATTCACATTTGTAAAAGACTACGATTTCATACAAACATATAATTATATCGAGAAAGGATGAAATAAATCTCCAAAAAATTATAATAAAATTTTTTACGAGTCCAGCATCTTTATCCACTTGTTTCTACAAATCGTTCGAGACACCAGATAGCTTGATTTTACTGTATGACATATAGTATACATTTACTGATTATTTATCATTGATAAACAAAAATTTAACTAACCGAAAGTGTGTCTTGTTATATTGACCAAAAGTGCCGTTATAGAGCACAGCTAATTTACGACTCTACCTGGAACTTTCGTCCATAAAAAAAAATATGGAATGCATTGAAATCACACCACGGGCAATAAAATCATTCCGAAGAGGTATCCCGATCGCAATTACATATCGCGAATGTCTACCGGGAGGCGTTGGAGTAGTTTCCAGGATATAGTAATGACGGTAGTTAAAGACCCGGTGCGCTCGACATCAGGTTTCTTGTCGGATCCCTGATTCAACTCTGCGCAATCCAAAATTCCAATACCGAACGACGGATTTTCCCCGCGTGACTAATTTCTTTTTACCGTAAAACCGGTTTCACCGACTGCAGAAAGTTCCACGGTGTCGCGGATAGTTATCGCGCGGAAAATTGATCGTTGATCAGTTATCGCCCACTTATCGACACGCTCGACGACAGAAATAACATACGTAGAACACCGTTTCGTCGGGGGTCCGAGTAACGGAATAAATGTTACAACGGTACCGACTATAAATTTCGTATAGTCTTTCATCGGACTCCCATTTTCACTAATCAAACGGATACGATCGAAAACTAAATGTATCACAATTAAAATTTACTGATATATCGATAGCGTTAAAATCAACGTAAATATCATAATTAAAGCAGCAACAGTACATTAGTACACCCTGTTTAGATATAAATTTTAATCGGCTTTGCAATTAATAATTATAAGTAATACCAGCTATGGTTACTCGACCATCGCGATAACCGAAGGGGAATTATATCTAAACGCTAATGCATACACCTATATTAATATGCGAACATCAATTTAAATCATTTAAGTGCTATTACCAGTGTGACGTATTTATCCGATTGGAATTCGCGCGTATAGTAATTAATACGTTTCCACTAATCACTATCTCGATAATTATTTCATCGACTATCATCGAGCCAGCTCTAGTTTCGCATTTGCAACGGTAACCAGGAGCTCAGACTCCTAACGGAGCAACACGTGGCACGATCTTTTTGTTTCTTTCAAGGAAGACACGGTATCTGTTCGTTTTGACCGAAGAATTCGTCGCGGTACTGCAATTTCTCCGGGCACCGAATCGCATTCTTCAGCGTTCCTCTGCTACCATTATGAGCAGCCACGCTCGAGATAAGTGAATGTTTTTCGTTGTGGAAACCGCGTATCGCAACTATATCGCATTCTGCAGCTCCCTTATAAATCGCGAGGTAAATACGAATCTCGTTCGTGCCGAGCATACCGTGGAATATGATTGAATACTTTCGGAATATTTCACCGACGTCGTCTGGTCAGAAGTGAATTTTATTCTAACAGCAATGCCAGGGTTAAATCGATGCTAACGTTAAATCATCTATCCATATACTTACAGTATTCTCTGAATTTTTCCTACTTCTATCTATTATTGAAAGAAATAATTATTCGTGAAAATAATCAGTAAATGTAGATGGTTAATTGATGTATTTGTTTTTATGTTACAGATTTGAGCGGCGATCAAACACCAGCTTCATCGTTTTGGAGTCCCACGATCAAAAGTGGAAATGTCTTTAATCAAGATGATTCCACGGACTTCTTCCCCCAGAGCCATGGTTTGGTACAGACCCATCCAAGCGGCAGCGTATTCCGAAGCGGTTTCGGTGGAATCGATAATCTCGGTAGCCGTGGGGTAACAGTCAGACCACCGAGAACGAGACCCCTCGATTATAGCGAGCGTGCCACGGCGGAATTACGTCGAAATCCAGCCCTTTCATCCCCAGACGAGTGTGCTCGTGCATGTCGTGAAAATGAGCCGCCTAGGATATGTTACTACCATTTCACCCTCGAATATTACACCGTCCTCGGAGCGTGAGTATTGTTATCAATGAATTGGAATATGTTGAATAAATATTTGGAATGGGATTAAATTAAAAATATTCCATTTAAGCATTTAAATATTCAAATATTTAAGTAATGGTTTATGTATAATGTATTGGGGTTGAATATGTGAGAAGGGTAGGTAGATATTTATGAAATATATTTTTGAATGACTGGAAATTTGTGTGTTACTGTACTTTCGAGGTCGGGGATTTCTGAGCATTGATGATTCTACAGTTTGGAGTTTTTATACGCTTATAATCCTATGCACTGATAATTCTTCGCGTCGAAATTCGTACGCGTCGATAGTTCTACGTTGGTTTCTATGCACCAATAATTCTGCGTTTGGAAATTTTTACGCGTCGGTGGGCCTAGGATTAAATACTGGTTCGGTTTGAAATTTCTATTCGTCGATAATTGTACGATTACATACTGGTTCGCTTTGATAGTTCTGTGAGTCGGGAATTGTGCGATTAAATTCTTCTTCGCTTTGAAATTTCTACGCTGGGAAATTTCTGCGCTTGGAAATTTTCCCCATTTAAAAAATCTATCATCTACTTTTCTCTTACGTTTTTATTTACAAAAATTTCTACCCTTAAAAATTCCTCACACGTAATCGGACGCAAATCTAAATTAATAAAAACCATTCCTACTGAATAGAAATTACATTCGTAATCATTCTAAGTTGAAATTTCGTTTAATAACTACATGTCTTCGTAATTTGCATACCTACATTATTTCCCTCTCGAATTCCCAGAGCCTGTCAAGTCTGCACGCCCAATGCAACGAACGTTGTCTGGAGCGACTGTCAGTGTGTACTGGCCGACGGTGTTGAAAGAGGAATTTTAACGGCAAACAGAATGGTACCTGGCCCCAGTATTCAAGTGTGTCAAGGTGACAAGGTCGTAGTCGATGTGGAAAACCACATGGAAGGAATGGAAGCCACTATTCATTGGCATGGTATTTGGCAAAGAGGAACTCAATATTATGACGGTGTGCCATACGTGACGCAATGTCCGATTCAAGAGGGTAACACATTCAGGTAATTATTCTCATAATTCAATCGATCAAATCGATATTATCCTTTTATTTTTCATTTCAAGGCAAGATTTTAATTTCTTGTTTATCCCTTGATTTTCAATAGGTATCAATGGATGGCAGCCAACGAAGGAACACATTTCTGGCACTCTCACACTGGATTACAGAAAATCGACGGTCTCTACGGAAGCATCGTGATCCGTCAACCACCGAGCAAAGATCCAAACAGTAACCTTTACGATTACGATCTCACCACTCACGTAGTCCTTCTCAGTGATTGGTTCCACGAGACTGCAGCGGAACGTTTCCCTGGTCGACTCGCAGTTAACACCGGCCAGGCACCTGAAAGCGTATTGATTAACGGCAAAGGACAGTTCAGGGTATGTTCGATAACAGGCTATTTCAATTAACGGCAAAATAATTATGCAACCTGATTTAATAACGCGCATTGATTCGTAAACGAATTATATCAAGAACGGCCATTTCCATGGATTTAATTAAAATTTATTTTTGATTTTCGAACTGAGAAATAAAATACTAGAAGATTATGTTTTTAAATTTATTTATGTTCTTAAATTTTTACGCACCGGTAATTTTACATCAGGATGTTTCAACGCCCAGAAATTTCTGCGATCTAAGTAAATATTTTCCCCATAGGATCCTAATACCGGATTCATGACGAACACACCGTTGGAGGTGTTCACCATAACACCAGGCAGACGCTATCGTTTCCGAATGATCAACTCTTTCGGATCGGTCTGCCCTTCGCAGATTACCTTCGAAGGACACACCCTCACTGTTATCGCGACCGACGGTGAACCGGTGCAACCCGTCAACGTGGACACCATTATTTCTTTCTCCGGTAAATTTTCTATTTCCATAATTCATACACACCCGTGCAGGATGTATCAGAAATATGTATACATACTTCGAATGATCACAGAATTGATATCTATAGTAATACTGTTTACTTTCACATCGTCAAAAGTAAACTGTATGAATGTACCTTTCATCCCCCAATGTATATTCAAACTGATGACAGTTATGGTCTGGGCATTGCTGATAACGTTGGGCAATAGAATTTCGAACACTGGGAATTATTTCGTATTGTACTCTTAATTCTCTTTCGATTGCTATTTTCAATTCATCCATTGTTTCCGGGTTTCAAGTGAAATCTTTTGTTCTGGACATTTTCAACAGTTTCGTCTGCTTCAATCTTATCTCGAATCATAGGTGAAGCTCATCGGAATACTATTCTAAATTATCTTTGCACTTTCAGTACATTTTAATTTTTCCAACCGCATTTTAGACTCGACATGTTCTTTCCTCAAACTTTAATCTGAATTTCGCCATTATGTTGCACAATAACCGACACTAAGTGAGTGATCATCTGTCGAAGTGTCTATATTATATTTGTTTGGGACACCTTGTATATACAGGGTGTAACAAAAATTCTTGGACACTTTAGGTTTATGGATAGAAGGCATAAAAATAAGAAAAAAAAGTCTTAGAAGTTATGGGCACACCCAACCCCCTATCGAAATACAACCCCTTTTGTAACAAATTTTTAAAAAATCATATCTCCGAAATGGTAAGTCGTAGAGAACCGATTTTGATTGCAATATAACCGGAAGAGACAAAATTTTACGAAAAAAATATCACTATCTACACAAAGGAAGATTTAGTGAATGCCCTCAATTTTTCTCAAGTTGTTACAAACCTGCTACGATATAGGTAATCGACGTTGTTTGGATTAAACGAGAATAAATGCTATTTAACAGCAATAATCGCAGCAATTATATTTTTTTCTATTATCTTTGATCTTCTCCGGTTATATTGCAACCAAAATGGGTCTTCTACGACGTACCATTTCGAAAATATGATTTTTTTTAAATTTTTACAAAAGGGGTTGTATCTCGATAGGGGGTGGTATTTAGACAAAACTTTATAGACTTTTTTCTTCATCTTTTGGTGCGTACTATCGATACTGAAAAAATTGTCCCCGTATTTTTGTTACACCCTTTATAAAAGGTAAACACGGATACGAAGAAATGCGAGAAAGATCAAACGGTCCAATACAACCGTAATGGTAATGTGCTGATTCGCGATTTACAGGAGAACGGTATGATTTCGTTATAAATGCCGATCAACCGGTTGGTGCTTATTGGATCCAAGTTCGGGCACTCGGTGAATGTGGTATTGCACGAGCCCAGCAGTTGGGTGTATTGCGCTATGCTCGTGGCCCTTACCAGCCGTCTTCCACACCACCGACTTACGACTTCGGTCTTCCACAGGGTGTTGTAAGTATCGCTATTGCGTAACCGTCTCACGAGTCTCAGTATTTTCCACTTCCGCGGATGTGGAAGTTCAAGCTGAAGTGCGAGCACTTTTGCGAATCCGCGAACTTGAAAAGTTTTATTCTGTATTTGATAAATTAAGTAAAAAACCAGCTGCCATAAAAATTGAACGATCATAGTATTTTATTCGATTCTAAGATTTTAAATTGATTATAATTATTTAATGTGTTTTGAAAGCTTCAACGTGGTAGTTCGACGTGGATAAGACTTTGTAATTTAGATTTTGAATATTAAAAAATATTAATATTGTATTGGTAAATTACTAGAAATATTTGAGAAACTTGTAAGAGAATTTCCAAGTGCCGGCATCTCGTGAAACATTGATGTAAAGTGAACGCACGCTTGTGTAGTAAATGTTTAATAAGCATCAGCAACAGGTAACACGGAACGATGCCCGCCTGCGTTACCCGTGGCCGATACAACGCCGTAGTTTCAAATAACAAACGTTCGATTGTTACCTAGGTTCTGAATCCATTGGACGCTATTTGCAATCGTCAAAGGGAGGACGCGATTTGTGTAAATCAATTAAAGAATGCCCGTCACGTTGATCAAGGAATTCTCCAGCAGCGTCCAGATGTGAAAATATTCCTGCCATTCCGATTCCTCTTCTACAGACCAGAAGAAGTGTTCCAGCCGCAAACATATAATCGATTCTTAGGTAAGAACTAGTCGCGTATTTTCCGACGTGTTGCGTAATAAGTTTGAAAAATCTTTCGGTACGTACGAATCGCGAAGGCTGGCTTCTTTCTTTCTTTCTTTCTTTCATTCCACATCGCTGGCACAATTGCCGCCGCTACCGTTGAATCCGATGGACCAGATTTCCACTTCGATTCAACCGGCGATAATTATTCCGCGTGTCTGATGTTCACCTCTGCTTGCAGTCGCCCCGACCGGAGATCACGTAATCTCTCTCGTCGATGAAATCTCGTTCACATTTCCGCCGGCACCGCCGCTTTCACAAATCGATGACATCCCGCCAGAACAATTTTGCAACGGGGACAACAGGCCTGCTGATTGCGGCGCTAACTGCATGTGCACCCATCAAGTTGATATTCCGCACAACGCGATCGTCGAGGTGGTCCTCGTTGACGAAGGTGAACTATTTAGATTTTACAAGAAATCTCCCCTACAATTTAATGTAACGCTACGGATCAACTGTGGGATAGACTGATCACAGAAATGATGGATTTTACTTTATCCTTTTTGTTCTTTTGGATAAAGCTGTAGAATTTTAATTTGGAAAGACATATATAATACTATGTTAGGATAGACTTTTAAAAAATTAATGAAATATACTTTGCGTTATTTGTTCTCCTACGCGATAGTGTAGAAAACTTTAGTTCAGTGATAGAGAATTTCTAAGAATTGTTGAATTTTACCTCACTCTATTTAAGGGTAGATATGAGTGAAAGGTTTGAAATTTAATTGGTAATTCTCCTTGCAGTCCAACAACCAAATCTATCGCATCCGTTCCACTTGCACGGTTACGCGTTCAATGTGATCGGTATTGGCCGATCCCCCGATAAGAACGTGAAAAAGATCAACCTGAAGCACGCTTTGGATCTCGACAAGAGGGGTCTTCTTCATCGACAATTTGAATTACCCCCGGCGAAGGATACCATTGCTGTTCCGAACAATGGTTACGTTATCTTCCGATTCCGTGCCGACAATCCTGGTGAGTTTGAACAAACAATTTCTAATTACCTACTCAATTATTCATTTACAATAATCCATAAAAATGAAACCGTGACAGGATATTTGTCACGTAAACTCCTTTTTAAATCAACGATTAGCCAGCTAATTTGACGCAGTCTAAAAATAAACTTATTTCTTTTTTTCAGGATACTGGCTCTTCCATTGTCACTTCCTCTTCCACATACTTATCGGTATGAATCTAATTCTGCACGTCGGAACGCACGCGGATCTACCACCGATACCGCCTAATTTCCCTACCTGCGGTGACCATTTGCCACCCATAACGCCACCGTCGTTGTCTCTGAACAGCGGTTTCCATTGATTAAGCCCGAAGTAACTCAGCAACTGAGACGGTCCAAAGCATTTATAATTATTCGTAGCGTACCCCTGTAAAGTAGCCTACCTTACATAGTGGTCCCTTTTGGTATCTTGATCATCTCGTTGGATCGATTTTATGAGTCATAGGCGTTTAGACTCGGAAAGGTGCGAATCGATCGAACGAGGTGAAAAAGATTTCATCGACAACAACAACAACAACAACGAAAAAAAAAAGACAGGTCGATACCGCTTTTGGTGCCGTAACAACGATCGTACTTGGGACGATTTAATGGACTCCACGTTGGCAACCTGTCGGTATTTATTATGTCCTAGATGCTTTACTTTGCACTCGATCAACCTCGATTCGATAATACGCGCGTATGTGTGACTAATTTTTTTTTTCTCTTTTTCTTCTATGTCTTTTTTTATTCTCTCTCCTACACTGTTGTTCATCTCGTTTTCATCTTTCTCCTTCCGATTCGTAAATCGTAATAGATAATCGCGTAAAGCATCCAGGCCGGTAACGCGCGAATGTTACTAACATTTGTAACTGTGTAAATAATGTAGAAATAATCGTTACAATTTAACGAGACATTAACGTGGGAGTATTGGGGTAAATAGCGTTAGAGAATTCGCGAGACAATGTGCCCGGAGACCTTTCACCGCGTGGTGGTCGATCGGTGATCATTAGGGAAACGCTGTTTAAGGAAACTCGATCCGTTTCAATCCAGATGATCGTGGCTGCTCTCCAGAGAAGTGGCACGATACAACGAAACGTTTCGCTGGATCGAATCTAGGTTCCTAAAGTGGCCTTAGTTAGGGAAAAAATTCGTGCCGGTAACTAGAGCACGCGGCTTTCGTTCTCGTCCTTGTCAGCCTTGCAGAGTAGCGGAGTAACTAGGATAATTCTAGCGTTACTATAATATCGAAAAAGTTACAAAAAAAAGACACACACACACACATGAATATTCATAGAGGTTAATATTACGAAGGAAGAAAGAGGGGGGTATGAAGAGATTCCCGATGCAGTCGCGGATAGGAAAATGATCAAGAAAAAACATTTACGGAATTATCGATCGCTCTATGAAACATCACCGGACTGCATCGTTTTTTTTTTCTTTTATTTTAGATCGTAATTCAATTTCACTATTTATTTACTCATTCGAAATTTGAACGTAATTAATACGCGTTAGAAATTCCCTCATACCTAACCGAAGTATAATCGTTCCACCGTAAGGTGATACTTTCATCGATCATTCTCCCGGTTATTAATTTTTTTTTTTTTATTATTTTTTCTCTTTATGAATGTGCACGCAGAATAACGTTTTTCAATAATTACTGGCTGACATTCTTTGTTAATACATTCCAATACCCGGCAAACACTGTTCATCGCCTCGCCGTGACAAATAGGTATACGTTTATTCATGGTGCCTCCATCTTTTATAGTGGATAATACATGTTACATTTACGTGCAACTCACAATTAACGCTTTAATACTCGACCACTTGGTAATCGTCGGTATGCCGGGTGCAGGTGCACCCGCAAAATGTTAACCATGTGAACTGGTGTGGTGCACGTGTACCTCGTCACGACGTCCGCATTTTGTAGATAAACCTCTCTCTCTCTCTCTCTCTCTCTGGTTCATTTCGCTGAATATACCCGACGGAACCATTAAAACACGAAATACTCAATCGCGGGGACTCGTCGGCGACGAGTTTAACGAGCAGACGTTACATACAGGCGTACAATAACAACACTGTTGTTGACGTTCGACGCCCCAACGTGGCGACCACGTAATTTTTCTGGATTTCGAGCGAGAAAATGTTCCTGGCTATCGGACGATTCAAGGAACACCCTGTATAATTTATTTTACGTCACTTCATTGGGGAGGAATTATTCAAATTGCCCACCAGGAACGTTTTCTTTGGATTGTCGAAAAATGAAACGCGTTTTAAGTATCCCTCGAACGTTAGTGGAAAGTGGTCTCGAGGATTTTGTTTTACCTTCATTCGTCTCTGAATATAAACGAGTAGCATTTGTAATCGAATTTTTAATTGTCAGAATGGCTGCTGGGTACGATGTTTTGTAATACTTTAACAACTTTTGTAATTTCCATGTAGATGAGAATTACCATCGATTAGACTTTAAATGCGACGGGACGAATGAGGGTTAAATAATTACGGGAAGTTCGTCTGGATCGGAGTGTTTGAAGAGCGCTTTCTTTAAAGCAGCGAATTAATTAACGTTTCTAGTGAAAATAGTTTTCGAGAAGAAGGAGAACGTACCTGTCATTAGTCGGACGTTCGTACAGTCGATTACTATTTATTTATAGGGATTTTTGTTTACATTCATTGAATCAGTTTGTTTATCGCGTTTGCTGAAACCGTAGAGATTATCCTTTCGTTTGTCCATATTACGATTAATCATTATCCGTTATGTCTGTTCATCAAGTGAAACCTTTAACAAATCCTTCCTTTAACTTATTTACTTACTTTCGATAAAATATTTACGATGTACAGATGTGTTTTTATATATGTATAAATATTATCATGAAATTCGCTGTAGCACGTAGCAATGTTTAAACGAACGAACAAAAAACCGAATCCGTCAGAAAAATAATGAAATTCCATTTCTCTCTCTCTCTCTGTTAAATCGCCAACCAATGTGTTTAAAACGATTGTACATTTCATGAAAAAGAAAAGTCTTGTATACACCATAGCGTTCGAGAAATCATTGCTCATTGCTGTAATTAAAACGATTGAATATCACTTCCTTTTCTACACTTATTTATGTAACGAAAGGTCTAAGAACTTCAGCACATAACTGTCTACGAGGAAATGAGTTTTCGTGTTTTTGTACAGGTAGTATTTAAGCGAGTGGCTCGCGTTATACTCCGTTATCAGATAAAGATGTACATTTAATAATAAATTTGTTTTTAAAAACTCGTTCACATTCTCCTTGACCATCTCCTTCCCAAAGAATTATGAAAATCGAATAAACGAACGTGTACATACAAATTAATAGCAAAAATTATGACTATTAATTCCCTACAAACGACGAGAACAAACATTTCAACTACCACATTCTATAAAATGATATTCAACGCTGAACAGCACTTATGCAGATTTTTCTATAAAATTTAAAACGAAGTCGTCGACCCAGCTACTGTAAAAAAAAAACGGAGGACAACGACCATTCAAGAAACTGGATCAACCTCGTTATGAACTGCAACGATTCCTGTGTTAAATGATGCAAAAATACCGGTACTCCGACTTACCCTATTATATCGACGAAAATAGGAATTCTCGTGCAGCTAGAGTGACCACGACGAAGGTAGCTTATAACAGGTAAAAGGAACAATTAACAATTCTTATCTCTGAAGAAATAACGCTTAAGAAGAATGTACGCGGTGTCGGATATGAAACGATAACGGCTGAATTTATACCGTTGCCTATCTGCAATCTCAGAATGATTCTAACAAAGTTTCTTAATTGCGAGACCGTAAAACTTATCCGTCATACATGCATTAATGACGATCGTTGCTATTAATTGCCAACGATACAATCACGCGGTTACAGCTGCTGTTATTTACATCGCGGACCACTCGCCGGTATTAATTCAACAACGAGACGTTTTTTTTTTTTCTTTCTTTCTTTCCCCCCGCCCGAAGTCAGTCGCACGTCCAACGGCACGGGAAATAAATACGGGTGATGATCTTATGCGTGCTCGTAATTATAAACCGTCGTAATAAGGCGAGGATTGTGTTTAAAATGCAACCTCGACGGCATACTTTGTACGTCGGAACGAATGGAGCGCTTGTTCCCTTACGTGACGGGACGCATTCCGAAATGACGCACATACATTTTAGTCGCCTTGGCGAACGGCCTCTCGGGATTTTATAATTGCGTGACATACATCTAACTGTTCGTAGGGATAATAATAGGATCACTGCTTACATAATTGCTTATTTCGTTTCGAGAGTATAATCATGGGATACGATGGATAAAGGAATGATTTTTTATTTTTTGTTACGTTGTTGAATATTAATTTTTGATGAATACTGATATCACTGTTGAATGTTGATTATCAGAAGTTTTGGAAACAGGGATTTTGATTAACACTAGAACTACCCAGGATTAATTCGGTATGTTTAGAAGCATTGGATAAATATGGTTGATGCAAAAAAATAAAGGGGGATAGTAAATTGATCGATTTAATTATTTGCATAGAGAAACATGGTTATGAAGAATTTTGGAAATCGCAGTGTTATAAACTTAAACGATTCTTAGAAGAAATGCGGAACCGGTCATTTTGACCCCCTTGGTAGTTCTAGTGTTAAAACCGGTATATAATTTTGTATGTTAGTAAAAATTTGCTTTTTCGTAGTTCGATATCGAAAAGATTGTGAAAATAAATGAATATTTTATGGCGAGAAGATGATTATACTCTATTAACATGTTTTTCTTCTAGGAAATTGTATTTGGGATCTAATGAATATCTGGTGTTCTTTAGTATATTTATAGAGCATGTATTTGTAGTTGACTCGCTGAACATTAAATTGAATTTCACGTTGCAAGTGTGAAATTACATCGTCGACGGGACGGAGTTTATTTCGTTTTAATTATTTACGACGATCCCTATAATTAGTGAAATGTTCTATTGTAGTAGATATAATTTTGTCCTAAATAATACTTAGAGCGGAATCATAGTGATAGAGACAGTACGCTTATCATTTTGATGATATCAAGCATAAGTAGGAAAAATCGTCATCGCGAACGCGTGATTTTGGATCAATGAATTTATGTACAAAAGCATTTTAGCTAATGGTCCTTAATTAACTTCGATATTGCGCAATGTTATATAACGCTAGTACCTATTTTTATGACTATCATATCATACATATACGATCTAACAGAAGAAACTTCTCTCGTACGAAAACGCTAACAATAAGAGTAACAATTGCGATACATCGATATTACGAAATGTACTCCATATCAGGAAAAAAAAACAATTCGTTTCTAATTCCGTTCTATTCCTCTCTCCGGAATACGAGTGTTCCATGTCTCGTTAAATGCCTCGAAAGTACATACTCGGAATAAAGGGAGGACAACTACATTGACGTTCGTAGACACGAATAAAAAAATATTCTCTGCAGCAGGAATTTCGAACCATTCCTGTATATATGTAATATATTAGTAGTAACTACCGAGGACATATCGAAATATGAAAATCGATCCTTAACGATCAAACTAATTTCTCTAAATACCTGTTTGTGTGTGTGTGTGTGTGTGCGCGTCACTACGTTCACACGAAAATAGTAAGATTGCACATCAAGCACCGTTTTACGTGCCCACTCGTCTGAATACATTTAATTAAAAAGAAGATAGAATTTAAACAGAAAGACAGAAATATAAAGAAGTAGAATACGTTCGATACGCTACTATCAAGACTTGAGCATCTCTAATTACTCTAAGGACCCTATGCAGAATCAGTTTAGAAATCACACGGGAATCACTGACACTTTCACATTTCGCGAATTTCCGCGATTCTGCATAGTTAACGTCGCCTGCTAAATAACCCCCCAAGGAACTTGTGTATCTTCGTTTGCAGTTAGAAAATTCTCCAAGATTCCCGAGTGTCCCCCGGGAGGTTTTCTGGCGGGCAAATGCCGTACAGTATTATAGGCAACGGTCTCAGAACACGTAGGAGTTTCAGAAAAGAAAGCGAAAAAATAAAAAAAGAACTTGGCCATGGGGCTTAAGGATCTCCCGAGACTGCGTGACAGTTTCTAATTTGCATTCATTCTTTCGGCCGACCTTCTACGTATTAGGCGGCGCGAAGTTACAGCCTGACGGGCGTAGGAGTCGACCGTGTAATAGAAAAGTGTTGGGTGCCTGAGAAACTCCTAAGAAACCTCGCAACCGGGTGCTTTAATTATACGAAAAGAATTGTGCGAAGTGTTCCGTCGGATTCTGACGAATGAAAGATTCGAAAACGAAATATATTTTGCGGTAAAAACTGTTAATTATGTATTATATTCTTTAATTTGTTCAGTTTGTGATAGAGTGATTGAAGCGTCATTAATTGTAATAATATCCCGATATTATGCAAATGAATATACATATAACTTAGATCGGTGAGATTTTATCAGAAATATTCAACGCAGAATGTCCTTCCTGTACGAAATAATGTTCATCCTATTGTGTCTTTTATGCGATTAGACATTATCGCAATTTCTCAAGTCAAATTATCACGTAATTTTAACAGATGTAGTTGTAAATCAGTATCGTTCATGTGAAATTGAGTCGATCGTTCGTCATAATCCGACAATAGAACTTCTCACGTAACTCTAACATAAAGAGAGTGCGTCGGGACGCTCGTAGTATTACGTGTTTCGTGTTAAGGGTTGTTTAATGTCCGCCATCTCGACACTGAGACCCGCACGATTTCGGATAATGTTAGTAGCAATTCGTTTTCGAACTTTAGTACACGCCGCGGGTAATTGCATTGTTATAGTAGAGCTTGCAGTTCCGAAGTTCATTATGACGTTAATGAAAACCATGCTTGTTCTAGATCTCTCAAGGTGACGGTGGAAAATGTTATTTCCCGGAGTAGTGGGAGCCGATGTTGGATGGAGGCCCTCTGTGATGATGATGATGTTTCTGTCCAGGTCCGGAGTATCTACTTCCGGGTCGCGAATGAACTATGGCATAGTGATCGCTGTTCGTTGATATCGACCTCGTGGAATTCATCGTCGATCCTCCCGACGCGTATCCTTGTTTTCCGTTCAGCGAGTATCTAAACGGGAAATAATATATTTAAACGATCTGCTCCCATTCGAGTGGAACTAGTCTATTTAATTTCATTAAAAGACACTTCAATTAATATTTCTAGATCATAAATTCGCTTGCTACCATTAAATCGTTGAGCGATAAAGTTGTACGAATTAATTTCCGAAATTGATCGCAACAGTTGGGAAAGACATATACATATATTATTGAGATATTCCGCGAGATTTGTAAAATTTAGATTAGTAAGATAATTCAAGTCAAACCTCGACCCGTATTGGGATCCATGCCAGCTGCGATATGGATCGTAATCTTCGATGATCGATGGTTCTTTCTCGATAATGTCGGTTCGGGAGCAACTGCATGTCATCGCGGAGCACAGGAATATATTAATTATGAGCATGATGAGGAATAATATTCCGAGTGCCACCGCCAGCCACAACAGCCATAAAGGATGAACACCGCCATCCTCGTACAATGTTTGTACGGCTGTGGAAATAACGACTATATAATCAATGGGGAAATTAACATGTAAAATTTCAGTTCCGCACGGTCGCTGTTAACCAGAAGAAATTTCTGATTCGAATTCAAACGATCCCATAATTCTATTTCACGTGGACGTGAGTGGGAAAGGAGCGAGGATTAAACTCGCGTTCAACACTTACACGGTGTTTGACCAGGGTCAAGCACAAACACGCTTGTACCAGCTAGAAGCACTCCTTCCTCGCCGCTCACGCTCTGCCCGTTAATTAAAGAAGCTCCCTTTATTTCTTCCTCGTTATCGCCTTCACAAATAGGGATGCCGCAACTTCCTAAACGAAAGAAGATTGAAATTTATTTCCCGTCATTTATCTCCGTATTTCCATTTCGAATCGAATAAACTTCCACCGCTCGCTAGATAGTGGTTTACAATGAAATCCATTAATAACCAATCGTCTGTCGGAAGATGGAAATTACTTTCGCGAAAGATCGTGATCCCTTTTTTTCTGTGAAAATATTATCATAGGAGACACCCGAGAAAATATGTTAATCTCCCGGTGAACGAGTTGAACGGCACTTCATAACCTACATTCATCTCTAATCGGAAATCATTCACCGGATCTTGTTTTTTACCTCTGCACACAGCGATGTCGCATTGAAAATGTACTTGTGGACTGTCGGAGAACCGGAACATCGAGAACAATGTAGCATCCGCCAATCCAGTGTTCCGATCGTATATGAATTTCGTCATCACCCGAGCCTTCACGGGACACCTTTATAATAGAGAATTGAAATTATACAATTGTTTCGGAAACGCATTTAATTAAACATTCCTATCGTATTTCGATAGAACTGCGATGTATGTGTATATGTATACATATACCGTGCGGCCTGGTAACGTGGTATATTACTCTAATGATTATGCAAATTAAATCGATACGATAAATCCTGTCCAAGTTCGGTATAATTTTATCAGGCTACACGGTTCGCGGTTAAAATGAATTTCCCCCGTGAAAGCTAATAAAATTAATAAATCGACTCACCCTTTGTCGTCGATTAATGGCACGCTGATGTTCCTTTTGTTGAACGCGAAACACGATTTTACCTTGATTCCGTACATTCCTGTGGAAGGAGGTGGTCAGTTTCATAGAAAAATAACAATAAAAAACACACACAGACACACACACATTCATTGCCATCGTGTGCACGATTACAAACAAATATGTTACGCGCGGTCGTTAATTCCAATTAAATGCAAGACCGAAATAGAGTGAGAGATGTAGTACGAACCATCTGGTCGTGAGATCTCCGCACGCAAAGTGTAGTTGTGGCCATAAATAGCTTCTTGCACTTTGCGGCCTCCGTCCAAAAGGCGTAAGGATACTAACGAAGTTTCATTCCTGCGAGGAAAATTCAAACTTGATTATTTTATTTCACCCACGTGTCATAATTAACATCCATTGATATCGCGACGATAAATCCACGAGGCGATATAGAATATGATACTTTTTATTCGTACTTGGCATTTTTGAATCCCGCTTTACCGCACGTGATCACGTAGAATTTATCGTCCGCCAGCTCCAGGGTTTTGTGTATCCTCACGGCGATGGGAATCGAACGTTCCTCCGTATCCTGTCGCAATAAGAAACAATAAGGCTGTATATAACCGATTTACGTACAAGAATTTTCCAACCACAAATTACGCAACAACTTTCTAACAATATTATCGAAAAAAATCATTGTGCAACGTGTCGGAATGTCCGCGTGATTTGACTTGAAAATTTCAATTAAATTAAGTAGAAAGCTACGGACTTGTTCGAAAGTCACCGTGTGTGTCGGGTGAGTTTCGATCGAAATAAAACAAGTACAATGTAATATGTATACTATATGTATATTTATATGAGGTGCCTAGAATACAAGGGGTATAAGTGACTTTTATTTAGTTCCGAGAAAATTAAATTCAAAGTTCACAAATGCTCGCAAAACACAATATAATACAACATTTTTTTTTATTCAAGAATGGTAAACCACGTACAGGGTGGATATTTCACTTAGATCCCTTTACCACGAAATAGAATTGTAAATTCAGAGTTTCATGGCACAGATCTCAGTTCTTTTGAGAATGTCACTTATACCCCTTGTGTTCTAGGCACCTCATATGTACTCACGTTGTTCACCAAGACGCCGCAATAGTCCGGCGCTCCTTTCGGTGCGAGAAGATTAATGCCGAGAGTCGCGTGTGTGGAGCCATTTCCGGGCACCATGCACTGCGGAGTCCGAAAATCTCTAGCGTGAACAGCTCCTACGAAGCTCTGATTAAGATTCACTCGTATCGTCATATAACCGGCTTTACATGTCGCCGTAACCGTTGGCTGGAACTCTGTGTCCAATAATTGCCCGGTGACCTGTAATCGAACAGGGAACGATATTGAACTCCGTGAAAGTCAACCAATTAACAGAATTCTTGTGCGATCAGTTTTATTGCGGAAATTCCTCTGTCGACGGCATAGCTCGTGTAATTTGATCGGAGACTATCGAAAATTAGACTTTTAATAGAATTCTTAATTAAAATAAAGTCCTCGATCGTTCGATACGTTCTATATATCCTCGGTGTGTCGAGAGAATGATCGAGATTACTAATTCCTCGATTAAATGAACAGTATTAGAAAAATAATAGCCTGCCTTGTAATTAATACGAAAGTATCCGGTTAATTACATAAGTTAACTTTAACGATACATATTTGTTCGGCGATCGTTTCATCTACGCATTCCATAGATATTTCATTCTCAGTAGGATCCAAACCGCTGTTAAAAATGATTCATTTAAAACCAATGATACACTCTCGAACGTTCGATAATCGTCGGAACGTGATCACGTGGTTCCGTACCGTTTCGTATTTTAATCAGGAAAATCCATCATCGCGAGAACTTTCCTCCTGGCACGTCGTCGGTGTTGAATGTCGGCCCGTAACGTTGCCACGGCGATATTTTCTCGGTCCAATCGCTAACTTAATGCCCAAGTAAACTTGGACCGGTCTGGGCGGTAGCTATCGACCCACGCTAACTTTCAATTTCATGTGGCTGGACCACTTCGTAGCGCGGGATAAGGTATACGTGCACGGGGGAGAACGTTCAGCAGTGCCCGACGGATACACCAACAATAAAATCGGTTTCAGACGGAGATGCTGCGACGACGACCGCGAGCCACTCGGATCGAGACAAAGGTCTGAACGTAGGCGTTCGCAAGGCCACGAGTCCTAAATACTTCGGTGGCCTCTCGAGAAAAGGATCAGGACGTCTTCGGTTACAGAAGAGGAGGATGCCTACTCGTAGATGGCTAATCGATTATACGAACAGGACACGTTAACGTATACCCGCGTCCTTGTAACTATACGTTATAATACCTCATCGTTTTTTTGTGTGTGTGTTTTTTTTTATTTCGTTTTGTCTTGTTTTATGGTTGTTTTTTTCTTTTCTTATGTATATTAAACCACCGCTCGACTAACCGTGCTCGAGCCATTTTGCCGACGACGTTTTACGGTTTAGTATTCGCCTCTACTTGTTCGTTTTGCGATTTTAAAGACCGTTGTCGAATATATTATTTCACCGGGCGGCTATTCGTTGCGGCTATTCACTCGGGATACAAGAGTCTCGCCGAAGGAAAAGGTGTTGGGAAACGTATATGTATGTACCTACGGCGAACGCTACGAATCGGAAGTCTCCAGTTTCAAAAGATGACACCTCGTTCTGGAACTCTAATGAATTATCAGAAACATTATAGTCATATCCATTTTCCACGTTCTCTTATTCCCGACTACGTTACGGGAATCACGAACGACCGCGAAATCGTGATTCACAATTCCCTGAATTTCTCACGTACTCTATAACGGCACGCAACATACGATACCCTATGAAATCTATTACGTGTATTTATTCGCGAGAAATCGACGTTTACTCACGTTATTCATATAATATTTTTTTATTGTTTATGTTATCTCGGGAGAGGCAGGCGTCGACGATAATACACAATTTAGTTTCTGTAATTAAAGATTATATTTCATCATATTTACAGTCATATTCGCTAATTACCCGAAAACCCATACTTACCTGTAATTAAAGAAACGACATTTGATGTCCTTAATCGGTGCCTAACTAATTTTGCAACCTACTGTTATTTCTGTCTTCTATTCTAATCTATAGTTTATTTTTATATCTTTTATTCTAATCTATTGTTTATTTCTATATCTTCTATACTAATCTCTTTTAATCTATTCTAATCTATGCTCGCCAGAGGGCGGCCCTGTTCCCTAAATTACATTTACTTTACATTTACTTGCGGAATGCTTCCTATATTAATATCCCATATTCACCGGCGCTTTCTTCGAGCAATCTCTAACAATGTCTAACGTATCTAATCGAAAAAAAAACACACACGCACACACACACATACGAACGTACACAAAATATGAACACGTGCTAACATAGACGGACAGACAGACAGACCTAGAACACACCCTTCTGGCATTAAACACGTGATGTAATCAGAATTCTCGTACGGCGTGCATGAATGTACACACTGAAAATAACGCACGCGGTGACATCACGGAGCCCATACTTACATAAACGAAAGTAACGTCGTCCGCGGTTAGATAAGTCCGACATCTTTGGTCGCGAATTTCACGCGGGGCAAATAGACATTCAGAGTTTTTTCAACCGGCTTTCGTTTTCTCTTAACGCGGGACGAACGACCGGGTTATTCGTGAATTTCGTTTATCGCGCGACCGATTTAATAGACAATTAAACCGCCGCGAACGGTTCGTTGCAAAATAGGATAATTTATGTACAGGAACCGTGGCGAACGAGTCGCCACTTAGTAATTCGCTGCAATAGAATGTACATTATCACCAATCGGCCGTTTCGCCAATAAATCTCGAGCGATTTTTTTTTTTTGTTCGTCCACGTTATCGTACGCCGTGTCTGTGTAAGTACGTGCGCGAATTTTACGCGTGGATTGCAGCAATGTATCAAGATTTAATCCAACCGCTCGTGGCCGCAATGTTTCAACACATTCCGATAGTACACACCCATGAACGAGTATGCAAACCGCAGGAATGAGGACAGAATCGTATCGGTTTTCGAGGCGGCGCATATTTTTGGGAATTCGTTCGAACAAATTGACGTATTTGCATGCGTATGTACATACATACATACATATGTGGATACAAGAACACAGAAATATCGATGGATCTTTTTTTCAAACATATTCTTTCTCATTATTCTATAACAACGAATATTTTTACACAAATTCTAGACAGAGAAATATCGATACATTTTTATTTAACAAATACATTTCGATTATTCTATAGCAACGAATATGTTTTTATAAAATTCAAGACATAGAATATGGAAATCGAATCGAACCTGTGCAATCGATTAATTCTTCGATTAAAACTTACGACCGAGATAGGAATGAATTAACTTGCATCGAGTGACATCATCGGAAATGAAGTTTTTTCTCGATGATCTCGTAGCGCGTAAATAGTCGTTGAGTTTGATTATGACGAATAAAGTATAGGAAAACGGTTCGTTCTGCCATATCGCGAAAGAGAGAGAGGGAAAAAAAATGAGATGTCATCTATTCCGTTCGGAAACTGCGCGTCGGTGAACGGAGACCGAGCTATGAAAGCGGAACAGAAAATGTTCGGTGTATGGAACAGCACATGGTGTCGGTAGAGTAAAGTTATAAAGGCACGAGGAAGTCACGTCTCCGTAGAACAATGCAGCTGTGTCACACTCGTAAACTGCAATGTACTGTAGCTATTTACGTTACAATTGCCCTTTCTGACGCAGCAAGATTCTCGAAACGGCTTCTAGTAATTGTTCACGTGCTTCACTCATTCCGTTTGCGTTGTGGGAGGTACACAGTCTAAGAAACGAATGTCTATATCGTTTGCATAGACGAAAAAAATACTTCAAACTTACATTTAAAAGACGCCAAAATTTCTTTCCTCAGATTCTAATATACGATATAACATTTATAAAAGATCTACAGAAGTATTTAAGTAAATATATAAATATTAACTCTTGAGATTCTTTTTTCTATCGATTTTCAAAATTTTCTATTCGAACTTTATATAATAAATTCTTATCCCGTAAATATTCCCCGTATAATCATAATGTATGTAACCAAGTTACAGCGTTACGAAATTATTTGCGACATTACAGTGATAGCATAATTAAAATTAGATGACACTTGTGGATTTTTCTGATAAGTCTATAGATAATGTTTGCGCATTTTGTCAATCTACAGAGGACGGGACCAGCACAATACCTGCGACGAACGAAAGTGCTTTCTTTGCCGAGACGGGCAGAGCCGGCTCTCGAATTATCTTGCGAGGAAAAACGAAGAAGAAGTCAAAACGTATGTTATTGACCCCGGGCTTCCCCCGGTTCTTTCGTCTAACCGCTCAGCTCGTCGTTTTTTTAGCAAGCACCGAAACCGAACCCCGCGGCACTTTTGCCAAAAGCAGCACACCGTGCACAGAGCGTGCAATTTGTGAGTGGATCGGTTTGCAGCTTTCGTGCATCGAATTTTAAGGGGCCGACACATTGTTCGAAAAGTGCCTAATTACACGGAAGCAAAAGCGGCAGCCGTATTCATCGGTTTGTAAGCGAGTAAATACGAGTTCTAAAGGAAAAGAATATAATCGGGATTGAATTCGATATGAATAAAAAAAATCCAAACTCCATTGTATTCTTTCTTAAAAAAAATTTAGAGATGATTATAAATCTATCGGGATGAAAGTTTTCTCGTTAATAATATCGGACGTGTATAATTTTAAGAATCAATTTTATTTTATCACTTTACGGAGTGTCGAGAGTATAGATAAACGATAATATTGAATTGTTATTGACGCTTATAAATTCGTATGTAATGTTTATGGCGGACGGTACAGTGCGGAACGTTAACGATCCGTAACGATATACTGTACGGTTATCGTGGCAAACATTAATAATTCGACGGTGCCACTATCAGATTGACTTACGCTATGAGTAATTATAAATTAATTTTGTATTATCTGATCAGCCCGCGCTTCATCTCCTCCCACCATCCGCAGCGGCGTTCTCTCGAAAACCCGAAAGCGTGCAAGTGAAAGCAAACCTATACGGCGTCCGATGGTACAACGGCTCTCAAATTTACGCATGGAAGAAAAAGTCCGAAAGAAAAAGTGGAAACACGTGAAAGTGTGCAATCCAAGACGAAGATACCTGCGTGTAAACGAACTCCTCTGCTGATGAAAGGGCGTTCTAACGTTCCGTCCTATTATATTCCAAAGAACAGCTTTCCAAACTGCGGGAACAGATGAAACACAGCGAAGCAGAAGAAAAAGAAAAGAGAGAGAGAAAAAAAAACGTAGAAAAACCTGTCAGAAGTTGCCAATGATTATTATGCAAATCCTTAATTTCATGCGAACGAGCTATTAAGATTCTTCTAGATAGAAAAAGAATTTCAACGTCGATAAGAAAGGAAGACAACGTATTATAAATTATAATAATATAAAAATCAACTAACATCCATATTTATATCCGTATGAAATTTCACTCACACCCCTTGTTGGCTGACGTTAAATCAAGTTTAATCAAAATTTAATTATACACAACTTGCATCGGTTTGCAGTTAATACCGTTCTTTAAAACGTTAACCGACAGGCGACAGAATCCGCCTCTAATTAAGCCTTTGCCACGCAACACGGATAACGATTTTACGTCACGTTTGTTCCTTGGTTCTTGCATAAATTATAGATCGATAGAGCCCGACCGATGCACCGGTATATGTTTCGCACGTATCATCGTATAACCTTAATAATCGTGTATTTTCGCATACCACTCGCGCGCTATCGGGCGTGCACATTTCTGCGTGCACGTTATTGAACGGAGAAAGTGAAGTTGCGCTGGATTATGGCAATTATATGAAAACGCACGTGACGCGAAGATACCGGTACTTATTGCCTTTACCGAGCTGCATCGAAATAGATAAACGATAACTTTCAATATAATGCTTGTATTTGAATAGACGTATATTACTGGTCGTTTCGCGCGAGCTTGTGTATTATATTATATAGATACATCCCTGTGATATCGTTATCTGTATAAAATTATTACCAATCTTATTCGCAACTCTTATTCTCGTCTCCGTCGAACAGTTTCAAGATGAACGGTGAAAGTTCTATTGTAATTAATTCATCCGTCGTTACGTGACACGATGTGCATACTCCACGTGGATATATACGGTGTATGTATATTATATAATAAATGTTTCACTTTTAAAACACGACGATACGAACAAGTTTCTCTTCGTCGTGCGAAAACAGTCGCGAATAAGAACAGGCTATTATTCGTACCATGGTTATCGTTAAACACGATTATATTCAATTATCGACGATAATGATACTATTCGTTGTAATCGATGAATATTACATTGTAACGATATATGTAAAACGTGCACGGGTATACTATAAATAATTCGCTTCGGTTAAACCAGCCCGCCACGGTTTCTCCACTGCTGGATTTAATTAATAAACAGAGTCGAACGGAGAACGCCGGTGGTGGATGCATTAAACGAACAATAAGAGAAACATTCGGAACGAATGTGCATGCACGACAATCCCACTTATGGGTACGTTCGCTACCCGCAGCTGCGGCCAGACGGAAAAGTAAGGTGAAAAGTGAAAGTACGAAATTAAAAAGCAAGAAGATAAAATTATTCCATGTGGTTTTATTGCCATCTGAGGTTGGTCGTCCTGCAGTTATGGCGGTCCTCCGCCTTTGTGGTCTCCGTGCGGAGCCTTGACTTCCAGATAGGATTCATATGAGCTTACGCCTTTACAACAATGCCGTATCGTACGTGAACGTAATGTATAGTGGCCAGACAGATGTATATATACACGTATGTACGTACGTATGTATGTATGTACGTGGCATCGCACGAAGGTAGCTCGGGTACGAAGCGTGAAGAACATTTCAATAATTTCGTCTGGACATTCATATCAGCGGGATAATGAGTACGCTGCACGGGACGTCACGAAATCTTACCGGACACCGAAGCTATTTTCTCCACTGTCTCGTTTATCTTCTCTAAAACAGCCTCATTATGTTTCCAAGCGCTGACTTACGTTCCGTACGTTTATTATTTGTATCCGCGTACAGTGTCGTACGCGGCGAAGAGAAATATATATATATATCTTGTAGTCTCGCTGTAGTGATTCGATTAACGGAATGTATCGAAAGATACTCACAGAGGAAGACAGATAAAAAGACAGAAAAATAGAAGAACGAATTTTAATAACATTGTTATTTAAAATATTCAATAGACTCATGCAGGACGACAGTGTTATATAACCGTATCCTATTATTTCTATGAAAACTCGATTGAATCAGATTCCACTGCGCAATTACGAGCCTCACAACGAATGACAATAAAAAAAACCATAGAAAAAACATCCATACACTACGTTACTCACGTCCATACAGGAATCGATGATCGTCCCTAGGAATCGCGGAATAATAATATTTCTAATTCTTTTTCCTCGTCCGTCAGGCTTTAATTTCCCAGAGCAACGGAATATCTCGAACGAAATCTACTTAATTTCCAGCCAGACGGTGAGACAACCGGGGTCTATAAAGTCACGTGAAACTCTCGCGGATCTTGGAATTCATGCTACGGGTGGTTTATACACTTGACATGCTACGATCCATAGAGAACTCATATACGTTTGCCCACGGCAGCCGGCAAATCAGGTACGTCAGGGTGGATCGTGATTTATATCCGTGGTTCTCCCGAGGGCGACGCCGGGACGAAATCACCGAAGAGGTACGTTCTTCACGCTTCGTGTGCAGCACGCCGGATTCCCTTTGTATTGCGTTCATGTACGTAGAAGTTTACGCGTATAGTACGCTGTGCCACGCACAACATAGTTCGGCTCATACGAAACGGCATCGTCGTCGTAAAGATGTAAGCGTCCGTGAATCCTATCTGAAAGTAGTCGAGCCCAGCCAGCGTAGCTACAAAGGATGAGAATCGAAGTTTAACGACGGGATTCCCGACGCTAAAGCGTCCAGAAATATTTCCAGGGACTATATTACGACGGAGTTTCCAATTTGTCGAGTAAATTACCGGCGTAATTGAAATTCTTATTAATCGGCGAATCGCGGATATTATTTCTTTTATCGCGGCGGTAACATTCGGATCCGCGTGTTCATAAAGCGGGGTAGATTATGGTTATATGGTAAAAATATTCACGTTCTAATCGTCAACGATCCTGAAACCGGTATTAATGATATTTAATATTAACCGTTACGTTAATTAAGTAAATGCAGAGATTTCGTATGAATTATCTCGTTTGGACATTATCGAAATTAACGATGCAGCTAATGTTTAATTAAATAATCGTACAATTGTGATATAGAGAAACTTTGTACGGATCATTAGAAAATATATAGAATCTAACGACGCGTAACAAAGTTTCCATTGTTTTTATTAGAAAGTGTCATTTTGATAGACGACGATATGATTCGCGTAACATTACACGAAATTGCCCCATTACGTCGTTTTGGTAAGAGTGATACATTTCCCATGCGTGTACGCAGTCATATTGTTTACATATGTTCACTTTCATTGACGTTTAGTAACATCTTGATAGCCCGGGGAAATAATGAAAGCGAGATAGCGGTGAAATCGCGTATTGTACACGTAGTAACGGTTCGTAGTATGCACAATGTCGGAACGCGTCATCATTAACACCGTTTCCGTTTGCTCCAATACACTGAAACTCGTGGATATCGAAGCGATACGTGATTCACGGTAAGTACTAACCAAATGATTTTCACCGAAACCGTGTTCACATTTCTTCCATCACATTAACGTACATATACACATATAAATTCATATAATTGTTAAATTTCTATATAAAAAAAAAACCCTAAAAATATGTAATTACTTACAACGGAAAATACTGTAATTTAAACGACTCACCCATCCACAGTGAGGAACACACTTACTGAATTTGAAATACTCGTCCTACGTTTCGATCTTTTTTGGGGACCCTCATCAGGGACAAATTACATAAACTATGTTCCCTACTGTGGATGTAATTAAGATTGGAGACAGAAAGAAAATCGCGTCCTATCGGTTACACATATTTAAGCGTAATGTTATATTATAAATTCGTATCTCGTTTCATATCGAAATAATATTTACATTCGACAATTATATTTCATACGCGAACCATCTGAAAAGTAAAACAATCGTAATCCCCTGTACATAAATCCTATTACCTCTCCGTCCAGGATAATACGATCAAGCATAAACGAATTTTCACACCGATCCGCAATATCGCTGAAAAAGCGCGTACCACGTTGCGTAGGTACCGTGATTGCAAAATCGCCGTTGTTGCACCGTATGAGAATCTCGTTTTTCTACGGATAAACCAGCGAACTTTATTTTCCGCACGGTGGAACACGTTCGAGCCTAACGTGGGACTAAAATCGGACAATACAATACGTTATGCTTCCGCGTCAGAGCGTGCTCGTTGTTGATTCCCGATGTAGATACAACGTATGACACACCGGCCAGCGGGAATAGCAAAACCGGCGGCGAGAGGATCGCCGATATTATGCGCGCCGGGTGTGTGTGTGTGTTTTCTGCCTCGCTCGCACTTTCGCAATCTTAAAGAAAAGACTTATTATCGTGGCTAAACGTAGGTTGCCGGTAGAGCGTAGGCAGAACTATCTGGTCCGTGGTCGTTCGCCCGAAATGGACATGGCGATGAGAGGAAAAGTATGCAACACTTCTGACCTTTTTGCGCGTAAACATATATGGTTAGGTACTTGCACGCAGACCGCGAAAATCTTACCGCGCTGCGACACGTTTATCTGAATTCCATCGGGCTGGAAAAATTGACTTTGCGAAATGGCCAGGTTGCCGTGTATAAGAACAGAATTGGAGTGTAACTATGCTTTTTTTCTGGCCATTATTGTACTGGGATTGTAAATTTTTCTACATGTAATTTTCAGTATGTATTATTATATTATATTTGACGGAATACTTTTCTGATGAAAATCTGTTTGATATATGTATCGACGAATTACTTAAGGTGATTTTAGTATTATAGTGGTATTAGTTGAAATATTTATTGATGATTGACGTGTGCGTAGATAGATCGGGATTAATGTATGTGTACTGCACGTGGTACTCGAAGCCTGTTCGTTTAATAAACTATTTATCAGAAGTAGGTTACGCGTAGGTAGGTAATTTATACGTATCAGTATAGAAAGGTTAAGAGAACCCTGAAAGAATAACATTAATTCCCACGATATCAAAAAAATTCAATTTATTTTTTTTACCAAAAATCCTTCTCTCTCCTCATTTCTTTATACATTCTTACGTAGTGTTATTCAACACTACCCACGTTCCGGAGGAAATCTCGCCGCTTTCGGTATATCGCCCTTGAAAAATGTTTTGATATAAGAGGATTACAAAGACGGAATAAACCGCGTGTACGTAAGGGACGCGCCAGATTTTAAATTCCGGCAGTTTCTTTCGCACGACCGGACATATTAATGGCGGACGTACGCGGTTATTTCAGAAAAAATCCGCGGGAATTCTCGTAGAAAATGTAAATACCTGCGTTTACTTGTGAAATGAGATATATGAGAGGCATGAGATTTTCTGTGCGAGACTGGCGCATTCGAGGACATCGAATGGCATGTCGCACACATAGATATACGTAGCAAGGATGAAGGAAGGAATTTTTCTCCCATCGGATCTGCTTGCATCGCGTGTGCGTACGATTAGACGCACAAAGAAACGCACATTCTTTCCCGTGCTATTATTAGAAGAATTACTCGACACATTTTTTAATGAAATTTTTACTAACACCGGAGAAATAATATCGACGTGACACCGATGGAATTAAAAAACAAAACATCATATCTAGAAAAATAAGACAAATGACTATAAAACTGGTTTTAAAAATCAAACTTTTCTAATGACTCATCTGCGAAACTTAATTATATCGTACACTAACCGTAATATTCGGTAGCGACGAATATTTACATACTTTTCATTTCTTTCAATTTCACCGAAATTACACGAAGACTACACCTATGATATTTCGCGCTGGTTTATGTAACCAATGAGCGCGTATAAAATAATTACGTAATGGGATAAAACTTATCACTTTCTCGTGTCATTTCGTAGCGAGCCGTTAGTGTATCGTCGTGCTGCCATCGAAGAATTCATTAATATTAATAGAGTAACGTAAGCAGTAAGATAGAGTATGGCCGTTGCGGGCAATAAGGCTACCTACTATTAAAGTTCAACCGTAATGTACTCAATTACAGGCATCGACGAAAGAAGAAACTTAAAATTCTTGACAAGTCTTTACAAGCATTTGCAATTAATTCAGCCGTGCTCACCTGGATGCACGGCGGGTCATTAAGATTCTCGGCAAGCTTGCGCAAGTGTTTGAAAATATACGTCGCACTCCGCACAAGCTTTCTGGAGCAGATCGATGACATTGGTAACCGTAACCGGGTACGTGATACCCATCACGGTGGTGGCACAGATAATTCTATATAAATTTGCATTTCTATACGGAATTCATTTCAATTGACTTCCGCGCGCGACCCGTTTAGCAACGATACGTTGCTTTGATCCGTGTGACAAATTTTTACTCGCTTTACAATAGAAATTTACCGACAATTTATTTATATATATTTCGATCAAGTCTGTCAGATGACCGACTTTAAACAAACGTCCTAGTTTTTACGATTGAATGCACGAAATAGTAATCTTGTTACGGACGGTAGTAAAGTATGTAATTTTAAATAGTCATAAAACTACTGTACTTATTTTAGTATAATTAACGAAAATGAGGTCGAATGTAGAATTCTTAGTTTAAAGCTTGAATATTATCAGTTGACAGACAGTAGTGGGTTCAGCGTTAAATAAAAAGTATTTATTCATGTAGAAAGTTTACCCGGATGTTTGAAACATACTTTATTTTTAATGCAATTTATATGGTCAAACACATCGTTTAACGTTGTAGAGAAACTTTATTATCTATCAGATCGGCGTAAATATTTCCGAAGAAGTGATTATACAGCTGTTTTTCTGTCCGTATTTTTTGGTAACAACGAAACAAATTCAAACGACTCACCGCCCCGATTTATCGTACCGGTTAAAACATTAATTGTATTTTAAAATTGCGTTGCTTTCGTACGATTCAAGTTTCTATTTATACCCGGGATTCGAACGAATCGTTATATCTACGATTTACACCGCAGATAGTCCGTATGAGGCAAGGCCAGTTTCCTGTTAACTAGATTTTTTAATTAAGTAAAAGTTCGGTCGGTAGCCTAAGTAAACGTGTACGTATGTATGCACGTGCGCTCATTATTGTTTTATTGACCACTCGCCGGCGTATATTTTACATATGGAGTATTATTTTCTTGGATCGCAAAGTCAAACGAAGCCGGCGGATCAAAAAATTACTGTGTATTCAGAAAAAAAAACGAACTTATTCGACTGTCGTTATATTCAGATTTTTTGTTGTTAATTTCAAGTCACTATTTTTTCCTTCAAAAGCATTCTGATTGACGTTGAAACAAGTCTGACAGTGTTAATAGTTTAGAAATTGCATCCCGACCTCCGTATTATCACTCGTTCTTGTTGCTAAAGAATTCTATATGCGGGTTGGCGAATGTTGAAATCGAAAATCAATGAAGAAGGAGATAAACAACTTCTCCCCCCCTCCCTCCCAACCCGGACTAAACAAGTTCTGTGCTCACGGTAAACACGAGTCAGTTATTTTATACAATAAAATATCCCCTTTAATTTCCCTACGAATGTGCAATTTCAAATCCTGCGAAACCGATTCAAATCGTTTTAGAAACCTAATATCATGTCGTCTTTATCCCGGCATAATATCATTCACAATGAAAAAAAAAAAACTGTGTACCCCGAACCATTGCTTATTCGTTCCATCCTAAAATACCAATTTACATTGCAAAATAATAGGTATTCCTGAAACACGAATGCCGGGATCCATGTATATAAAACAAGCCGTTTAAGAAGCATCTTATATCGTTTCGCTTACGATCGCATACATATTTCCACCCCCTTTTAACGCGTGTTTTTGGTGCGTACGTTTATCCGTATGTCTACGTCCGCGTATGTATATGTGTGTGTGTATATATCCGTTTGTCTTGGTGTTCGTGGGCTCGCTGCATTCCACCTCGTAATAGGCAGAGGTCCGCGGGCTTTTCGTCGCACAATACATTTTGGACCGAGAGTTGGAGAGTCAGGCCACGCATGGTCCTTCTGCCGGACCCACACGTATACATATACACACACACACTTGTATACGTGCATATACGTACATTCCGATACCACCTTACCGAGCCCGGTTTGAACCGTGCTCAGTCGATAGCCACGGATCTGAATTTTTATTGCGATAGGCCAACACTTTTAGCGGTTCGTGAACAATGTGGAAAGGCGAGTTTATGGCCGTTACCGTAACTCCTTTCCTGATACTACTGTATAATATCGTATTACGTAGGAATAGAGCAAGGAATGCCGAAGCGGTAGCGATTTTTTAATCGTTCTTTTACGATACTCCGACCGAACCGGGTATACCGTTCGTGGGGTATTATTTTTGTACGTTTCATTTTTTTATTTTTTTTTTATTTTTACTGCCGTTTGTAATTTACGTAACGATACGAGTTAACGAAAAGCCGCGGACGCAGGATGCGAGGATATGTCGGGTATGCAAGCGGATTCGTAGCGGCGATCTGTAATTCCGCTTGACTTTATTGCGTCGTCCCGTAGTATCATTATTTCGAGTGTAACGAGCGTGTATTTTGTGCGAAAGTTTTATCACATATTCAAAGACGCGTATTTATGATCAACGTTAGATGAATGAGTCAGCTGGAGACGTACTACACGACTCGAGTCAATTTATTATTTAGTTAAACGATTTTATAAGCATCCTCTGTATATCCTTGTATTGGTAGACACACACATAGATACATATACATACGTTGGAAAACTGTACACCGAATTTTTTACCGCGACGTTATCCTTGGTTTTCCGTTTCCGTGGAAATATTTATGTAGATGATTTCGCGACGGATAAAACGCTTGCGAATAAACGACGGTAACGCAGGTAACAGTACACCCGGTATTAAAAGTGCATACCAACATGTATCTATGATCTACTTACTCCGTGATGCCTGGTAGATCCAATAAGTTCCCCCGAGCATCTAATTAATACTTCGCAATATCGAATCAATGTCATCGGGTATCAACGTCTTATTTACATCGCAAAGTAGGTGGTGTGTGTATCTTAATTAAAAATCTCCAAACGAATAATCGACCAAACAGAAAATAAATGTCCGTTGCAAACGCGATCCCTTATTTATTTCGTGTATACATACATATATACATATACCTACACCTACATACATACACCCACAAGTATACGTATATACATATATATATATGTATACCAACACTTTAACAATCGACGTGTATCATCCACGGAATATTGAATGAAGCAACGGGTAGCCGCAGTCCGGTATTTAACGACACAAGCCCGCGATTATGGCGCGCAAAAGAAAACCGCAAGAAAACATCAGCACGTAAAATAACGTTCCGTCACCGACGACCGCGACGTAGCGGGTCTACATGGTAGCGGACGAAATTTCATCGGGCGGACAGACAGACAGTTCGGGTGTGCTTACCTGTCCGACACGGAGCGCCACCAGAATCCAGCAGAGCACCGACACAAGCGCACTGGAGAACGCGTGAAAATTGCTCCTTCCCACGGGCATTTTTGCGGACCGCATGCCACACCGAATGACCGACCGCGAAACGTGTCACGTTGGTTGCCCAAGTCTCTCTCGGCCAGTCTCACGTCACATTTTCGTAGTTTACCAAGAAGAGTCTCATGGTACCACAGCGGCACCGTACGATGCTCGACGAACAGTAAAACTGCGGCGTTTATCCCTCGGACGTAGTCGAGGGGGACGGAGGAACGAGATGCTTTTTTTTTTTTTGTATCACCCGTGCGTACGGAATATCTCGTGGACGGTGTACCTCGAAAACCGTGCTGGCCCGTTCCAGAGGACTGGAAGCGAATGTTATACTGGCGCAATAATGACTGTGCCTCCTGAGCTGCCCCCAGGGACGCTCAGGTGTTCATGTTTTTGGTGGGGATAGATGGTACCGCAGCGGCCATTCCCTTTTCGTGCGATCGTGTATGCGATCCACGCATTCATGTCTCCGGATTCAACGATGAGACCGTCCCATCGGTTCCCATTCCTGAGACGCGAGGGCAGCACTGTGCACCGCCGCGCGCGGTAACGTAGGAATCTGCTCGACGGGAAACTACGACGGGGGTTTCCCGAGCGTTCTCGAACGTTCCCCGGAAGGACTTTGGAGTCACTTTTTGCTCGCCGGAAACGCTGCGAATGTTTGGAATTACAACGTTGATTATATTGTTTGTGAAGATTATTATTGATGATTTTTTAGCGGGGTGATTTAAAGATCTGATGTACTTTAAGCGAATAGAGTATTAGGAGGATTCTATTGGGTTACGGAGGGTGAATATTTGAAAATTGGGTTTATAAGTATAAGTGTATTATTGTATTAAAATATAATGTACTGTAAATGAACACGGTATTAGGATTCTATTGGGTTACATAAGGTGAATATTTGAAAATTGGGTTTATAAGTACAAGTGAATTAATGTATTGAAATATTCTATAAATGAACACAGTATTAGAAGCATTTTATTGGCTAAATAAAATATGAAAAGAAAATATGGAAATATGAAAATCAGGTTTATGAGTATAAATGTATTAATATAAATATACAAAATAGTAGCTGCACGTACTTTTAACACCACCGCGTCAGCCTAAACTCTTGCCAACGAAGATTACCTATAGAAGTTGAATCGAATCCAGTTCAGCATTGGGATCAATACTTTGTTTTAAATAAAATAATAATAACAACGATCATACACCTATTATATATTAAATTTTATATTTTTATTGACGTTGTATCTATCGTATCCGTTGGTTACGTATGTCGGCACAAGGTACTGTTATCGTAGACACTTTTAACTTCGAATAATAGAGACGTGTCGGACAAACGATTGAATCGGCATTGATCGGACGAAGATTGCACGAATTACTGTGCTGTCGATAGTCGCAGTACTTCCACAAGGTATTGTCGCGGTGCCTCTTAAGTCGTCACAATGCGGACAAAGGCGTCGTATCGAAGACAATAGGAAGCGCATAAGATCATTCATGGATGACGCGAGAAGCATTTCAGACACCGGTATACCGATCTCGTAATTCTACGCAGAAATAGCACGAGTACAAGATGACTCGGTATAACGAATGCGTACGTGTAACAATCACAAAATTAAAAAGCTTCCATCATTATTTCTGTCTATTGAACCGCATTGTTGTTCTCTGGTAGTGTACACGTATATATTTTTTGTTGTATTTAACGAAGCGTAAGAGAAAAATAATGTTCAACCTCGTCATAAATAACATTTATTTAACGGTACTTCCGTCGGCAAGTATTAATGTCTTTATACGACACAGAAGTGATTTTAATTCGTAAATGAGATCTTTTTTATGTAATTATATCCGCACTTAATTACGCATGCTAGAGGGGAAATTAGTATGCTTTTAAGTCGTAACATCGTAACGTTTGAAACGTGTTACGGTGGATGTAACTTAAGCGAAGTCCGAGTTTCATTTAAATCTTTCCTCCGGAGGCACGTTGAAACATTTTCGTTTGTCCGAACACGGCGGTCGTCTAATTAGCCTCCCGGGAAAGTGGCAATTCGAGGGCGCAATAAGAGCGAGAGTTTCTCGTGCACGTAGAATTTTTTTTTCGCATATTACTCGGATGAGATGTACGACTGTCGTCACGGGATTTAAAAAGTTTAACTTTGATAGAAAAACAGGTGCCCGTGTTTCTCCAAGCGCGCGCGCGTGTGTGTATGTGTATCTTTTTTTTATCTGGGAAATTATAGTGACCCACATTCTCGGGGGAAACATTTTTAATCTCGAACGACGTACCGAGTAACAATTTCCCAACTGAAAAGCTACTAATTTCACCTGGCAATGTAATCCTGTTTCCGGTATCACAAGACTAACTGAGTTTTAGTTTCTCCGAGCGTGAAACGCGATTCAACAATTATTACAAAGCGAATTCTAACGAGTACAGACGGAATTGTTCTCGCGGGCGAAGTAGAACTCTGCGATGAGTAGCCCTACGCGAAAAATTCCGTAGCGATTCGAGTTAGAATGACCAAAGCGTTTTCAAAATCGACCAACGAGCGCTCTTAATTCACATATCAATTATAAAAAAATTAAAAAAATAAAAAAACGATTCTAAAGACGAAGAAGAAGAAGGAACAATTGAATTATTGCGAGCCTTAGAAAATGAGAAACCTTTTTAACGAGATTAATGAAAGCCACTAAATTGCGACACCTTTTGTTTCTGAAAATGAAAAGATATTCTCACGTATATCTTCCTCCACCTGTGCAGGAAAAAAAGAAACTACGTCGTGCTTATTTTGAAAAAGTTTTCTCCAAAAAGCTCGAACAAAAGGGGCGCGCCGGCTGTCTTTCGCACACTCCGGCTCGTACCCGTTCATAATTCACGGGACACCTAAAACTATCACAGAACCAAACAATACATCTCATTTCCCTGTAGACTCGAGAAATCCATAAATAAATCCGAGAAACCTTCCGCCAAATATTTCATACTTAAATACAAAGTAAGACCGTTATTATTCAAACGTCCGATATGTTCATTCTGTTCAAATCACCATATCCGTTCTATTCACGAACAACCCTACTAAACACATTCGGAAACTCAGTTTCCACGTTAGAATCCCATAATAATATTCCCTGGCATTTCCGAATAATAATACAACGATCAATTTCAATTCGCGATACTGTTACGCAGATTCTACACCAAACATCGGACTCCTCTCCCCCCTGAAATACATACATACACATATACACACACTATCTCTAAGAGCGTCGTTACGTTTACCAAAGTATTTCCATGAAATTCACCTACGAAACGCATCCATTCTCACCGGTACACAAAGGGGTCGTCTCCCGTGCGCCCGGTAATCCCAGAGAACTGGGTCGCAGCGTTAATTCTTTTACACCCCCACCATCTGGATCATCATCCCTGTATGTGTATGTGTGTGTGGAGTGGCCTGCAACCGGAACATCGCTATAATTATTCTAATAACCGCGGGGCCTAGCGGTATAGAGGAACACAGCGAACGTTACTGGAAGTATGAAAAACAATCATTCCCGGGGCTTCCTGGTATCCAAGCGACGGCATTTCCGACGTACTCCCGGGCAAACGGGGTATATCGGGGAGCCTCGGCCGACGCAGACACAATCGCGTGGCATACACACATAGCCTGACGTTTCATCTCGTTGCCGGCTAGCAGGTGGATCGTGTTTGACGTGCATCGAACAACGTCACCCTGCACAAATACGGACCTGGACCGGGAATATCGTTGAACGCAGGGGCTCGTCCCTCTCTCTCTCTCTCTCTCTCTCTCTCTGTTTCGCTCTCTCTCTCTCTCTCTCTCTCTGTTCTTTTTTTTTGCTTTTTTTCTCTCTACCGTCGCTAGCTCGCGCAATTCATGGAGGGGATGATAAGGGGGGGCGCATGCGTCGACGTATCGACCGACGGACCCTCCGGGCGACACCCTCGCGATCCTCGGCCGAGCCTCACTGCTTCACCGGCAAACTAGTGGGTAGTACACGCACGCGACACAGGTGAGTACCAAGTTCTCAGATTTTCACCTTCCGAATGGTCTTTCGATTACGGAGAGACGTTCGGCATTTTGAGATTGAAAGTAGAGGGAACCACGTGGATTTCCGTGGTTTTTAACGTTGTTTACGGGGGGGTTTGGAATATTTTTTCTGTTAATATTGTCCGGGAGATGTTAGTAGTCGAGGGTTTTAGAAGATATTAAGAGTCCAGGAAGTCACGAGTTACAGGAGTGACTTTTGAACTTTCAAGTACGTTGTTTGAGATTATGTAGATAAATGTTTGACGATCGATAGTGAATCCCTCTACTTTGAATTATTTGTGATTAAGATAATTGTAGAGTGCGTTTTAATTTAGTTCAGGGAACTCGTTCGCAAAGTTTTTTTACACCTGTCGTCCGAATCTCGTGATTTTCAAGCTTCACTCTGAGATTCTATCTAAGATCCTCTAGATCTCGGTTTAGTTCGATGTATGTATATATTTAAATTCTCGCGCGTAGTACTAACTTCGAGATACTATCCTGATCGATGAAAACTAGGAACCAGTTTTTGTTGTGCGCAAGTTGACAGGCTCGTTCACGCAGATCTGGCGCGCGTCAGTTTCACGTGAGGCCTAACTTCCGCCGCATTTCCTGGTTCCCATAATTTCCATAATCACATCCAATATTTTTTATATACTTTCCGAACCGTACGTTCTTTGCCGGACAATCGTAGAATCGTTGAAAACGTGTCGCAACCGTGATGTAAATTTCGTAAGGGAGGATCCCGACTTAACAATTCGGTTTTCGAGGAAAAATCAACGAGGGGTTGTGTATTAAAATGAAAAAAAAATTCATGGTAGAATTAAGTAAAGGTCAAAGACAATAAAAGGTGTGGCCTTGCAAATTATTTCCCGTGGATAATTAAACGTGGGGGTAGGTCAGGGTGCTACGCCCATTCCGTGTGATTCGGGTCTAAGACGTCGTAAGATTCATGATAGCAGGTGTTTGTACACGATAAATTAACGTTTCATGCACGATCACTTTTAATAAATCACGAACGGTAAGTACTGCGAAGTTTTCGTGCAGTTCAATTTTTTTCCCCCGGCGGTATATATCAATTTGCAGGCGCAGCTTGGGGCGGTCAATGCGCCTGCCCTTTTCTAGCATCTAGGGACTCCCATCATCGATTATTACTAAAGTCTGAGCCAAAGCCCCTAGGGGCGTTATGGATAATACAGAGTTTTCATAATCTCGATGCGCAGTTCGATCATCATGACTTTTAAGTAAATTTATTCGCAATTCACTTGGAAAAACTTGAAACTTGAAAATGAAAGAGATCATTAAATCAATGATATTACAATTATTAATTCACGAATTGTCTATAATAAAAAGAAACTTTTCGAATTTTTGAAGGAATATATCACACTTTGGGTGATGAATAAATAAAAAATAAGGGATTTCCGGGAGCGAGGGTGTGTCACGACAAGTGTTTGAATCATCCATGTCTCGAATGTCATCGAACAAATCCTGACTGTCAATATTCATTTTACTTCAACCAGACTCATAACATAGATATTTTATTCTCGGGTATTATGTAGAACCTTCAGCGTTAAACATTTAAAAAAAAGAAAATGGTGTCAGCTCATTAATCGATCGGCATTCAGTTACGCATATTCCGAATAATCAATAAATTGTACCGGCGAGCGAGACACCGGTGCAAAAGTTGCAGCGTAAAAAAGAACAGTACCGAACGGTCGAAACAAAAGGGAACCGAAATTCAAATGGAATTACAAAATGAAACTAGCGCCGCGAATGTTCTAATTGCATCAGAACGTTTCACGTCCCCGCGGCGGGTGGCTGAAACTACGTTAATTTAAACTTCTGAAAGGGGTCGATTGAAAAGCGACCAGAGGGAAGTTGGAAACGCCGTTCTAACTTCGCGGAAACGTTGAATCTTCCGTGATATTTCACCGGGAGATTTCAGTATCAATTTCCGCAGTTTCCACGGTTCTTCGTTCGTCGCGTTTCACGCTTCGTTCTTTACGTTCCGCGCACTCACGTATCACAGAGGAGGAGAGGCTTTCCATTATTTCGCGCCGTTTGAGCGCGAGCAACGTTTCTGGGGACTTTTACCCCGAGCTTTCATTCAACGTACGACAAGCAACCCAGTTTTCCGTGCTTTCTTCCGTGACGAGCAGCGCGGAAGTAATTAGGGTGAGAGTAGAGGAGGGGTGTTTGGGTTGCCGGAATGTTTGGGTCACCGGCGTAACTTTTTATACGCTGAGACCGTATAGCGTATCACGAATACCCCTCTTAGATCTGGAATTTAAGATACGGAACAGCCGAGATTCATACACACTGGTGTCCATTTCGAATTTTTACGGGCAATGACTTTTTGTCACCGTAGAACTGTGTAATAATGAGAATTAGTGTTAATTTCAATTAATAATGTACTTCCATACGACTGAGGGAAATGTTAATTATGAACGAACATGGTTATATTAAAATTCATTATTAATTATCCGACGCAAGACGGATAATTACTAATTACTTTTGACTAATTAATGTCGACAAAGAACTGCTTGCAGTGAAATATTTTATTTAATACAAATTGTTTTATGAAATTAATGTTAATACTGGATGATTTGTATTTGATTCAATATGTAATAGAAATTGAATTGATAATTGTAAGGTCTTTTTTAACACAATTTTTAACGCTGGGCAATATTTGAGTATTTTTTTAAGTATTTTTAGTTTCACCCCTACTTGTAACAGTTAAACGGGTGTGTAATCTCCGTTACGGTTTTTTTTTACGGCTATCCAATATTCGATTTACTTGAGATTACCAGCACGAGACGGAAAATAAGGCCGAGTTTAAAGTAAGATTTCCCAGGGTATAAAATTGTGCTGCGCAGTATCGATCTGCAGACTTTTAGCTTCCTGTTCAGCGTGCTAAATTTCTCCGGGAGGTTTCCATCTCGGGCTCGTAAGGGTCTTGCATGAACATCTTGATTAGAAGGCGGGCATTATAAAATCATAATACGGCCTTTATTTGCGGCGGGAGTCGAGCATGTTCCAAAAAAAAAACATCTTCATCATTCCGTGCTATAATACCGGTGAATGCTTGTTAAGGGGAATAATAAGGTTGTATGAATGAAAAATAAGCAGGGTGAACAACTTTTTTCTTGAGAAACACTCGGTATTACTTAAAATAACGGCTCCAGAATGGCACGTCTGGAAAAATGATATCTTCGGCTTTGATCTTTCACTGTGAGGCTAAAAAAAAAGTTCATTCCTCCGTGATGTACTGTTCTAAAAATATGTTTTTAAAATCTTGCCTCCATTTCGAGTAAAAGCTTGCATTTCCCCAAAGGCTTCCATATTTACCAGACTTCCGCCCTTTCTTTGACGTGCGAAACCGATCGTTAAAAATGTCACCGACTTTTACATACAACGTAGGAGTTCATCGGTTATCACCGAAGCTACACTGCTACTTTAATAAACTCATTTTAATAAAATTTATATAATGACAAAATAAAATATAATGATTCCATGATATACGAGATTGAAATTACAAATATAAACAACAAATATCATCCCATTTACTCACTCAGCCCTTCAATCAAGACTTTCATACAATCACACAAATTCGCAAATCACCGTACATGAAATAGTGTTTAGATTTACTTTAATTACTTTCTAAAATATTAGAAACCAATGATACCAATTAACTATAGAACTTATTATTGCTAAATAATTCTCCCGCCCTGAAATTAACCATGTCCAACTGGTTCCCCTTTCAGATTTCAACTTGGATTGTTTATTTTCTCCTTCCTCACCTCTCTTATTTCATCCTTTCCTTTCGGGTTACCTTACGTTGAAGTTTATTCCCGAACTCGGCAAAAGACGTACGATCCGATCGATCGAACAACCCGAACGGCGAGAAAGAGATCAGCGCCAGACCCGGACGTAGCAAATATACATACGAGGTCCCCGTGACGGTAGCCTGGAGGCGAAAATCCCCGTCAGCAAGGAAGATCCGAAGGAAGAAATCGCTAAGGTTTCGTCAGAGGAACCAGGTCGGTGTTAGCCATCAAGATTACCGGCCGCGGCGGTTGCGCCAAATATTGTGGTACAGCTCCTTCACCCGGCAACATTTCCTTCTCCAGTTTCCGGCAGTCTTTCACCACCAATGTTAACTACCTGAAACGGAGGTGAGTGGATTCAGAATGCCACTTTTCAGTGTGCATGGAAAATCTCGTTGACATACTTGGAGTATTCTAACGAACCAGGGGCTCTCCGCCTGGATTCGTGGAAATAAAGTATGCGTGAACTTTGTTAACTATGTACGAATTTGTATTTTTTTTTGGTTTTGATATTCGACAGATTGTTTGGGAAGATTTTTAAATTGTGGGAAAACGAAAGTTGATTGGGTATTTATGATAATTATTTTGCGAAGATTTTGATGTTGAATGTTGAGAAGATTTTGGTCGTTGTACCACGGAAGATTATTCTGCAGATACTTCGTATACATAAAGCCGGGTTATGTATATCATGGATTATCAGTTGCTTTGTTATCGAATCTATTGATTGAACCGCGTCAATGGCTTCCTAAAATAATGAACGCCTATCTCCCTTTATAGTTGACTCATTGTTAGTACACTGCCGGATTGCGCCTTGCGCGATACGGTGGATAATGTTGCGCGAGATAAACTGCTTGAATTTAACTGTTATACCAGGGATGCCTTAAATACTGAAAATCGGCCGTCAAAGTTGATTAATAGAACCCTGCTCGTGCCTTACATAATTAATGTTCTATGACGTAACAAACGCCGGGAGAGAAAAAAACAAAGTAAAGAAAAAAAACTCCACCGACACAGGTTATCTCGGCGTTTCGGAGTATGAATATTTCATGTCTGATAAATCTCGATGTGTGCATGCAGATCGTTAAAAGACCGCTTTTAGCATTATGCAAATTCAGCCACAAGCTCGACGTTTTATCAAAACGGTGTATCGATGTTACGAAAAATTTCCAACCGTTTGCCCGTACATTCCGTAAGGCGGGGGGGGGGGGGAGGAGGATAACGCAATTATTCCCGAATAAAAACACTTTATTCCTCGGTACAACGTATACAACGATTAACATAATATTTCAAAGCTTCCATTTTTCCCGAGCGTCACGTATAATCTCCGGGAGTCTGCCACGTCGGCTGTTAACCCGCATCCGGCACCGCAAAACGCAATTCGTCAATCACGTTACTCCGACCAAGCTCAAAGTGCAGCAGCACGCTGATCAGACGCTGAATGTGTCGCCATCCGCCAAGCATGCAAAACCAGCAATCAGCAATACCAGTCAGTCATCGTGGTCGATGTCATCCATACGTCATTACCCAAGCACTGGCTGTTCTATGTGCGGCTTACCTAACAGCGAAAACCATCCGATAAAAGTCAATTGAAAAAAAAACACACACACACGAGCGTCATGACGAGCGTACCGACCAATTGTCACTATCACGACGACCACCATAGTTTGTCTTCCAGGTTCTCGTCAGGGGACTTGAGCTCGGAGCTCGACGATGAACCAAGTACAGACTCCGGGCTGGCCTCCATGGCCAGGGATTCGTCCCAACCGTATCAAGCGGTTCCGGACCGGCCCTTACAGTCCCAACCGACACCGGTCCCACCTGCAACTCAGCCTCCGGTACCAGGAGCGCCCCCACCAGGTCCACCTCCGCAACCTGCCGGTGGTGACCTGAGTCTCAACTTGAGACCCGGCTCCAGGACAACCAGCGCCCCGTCCTCGCCCGCGAAAACCCGGGAGAGTTTGCTCCAGAGGGTCCAGAGTTTAACCGGGGCCGCCCGCGACCAGGCGAGTTCAAATCGATAACTTTTATCTAGGTCACCCGCGTACCACGAAATGATAGCTGATAGGTTTAAAGTCATGGGGCGTTCGCTATACCGATGGTGGGATGAGGGGTTTCGTTGTTTCGGTCCCAGGCAGTTGGATCGCACTGATTCAGATTTTCTATCGAAAAGATTCGTTACATTTTATCGCGATGAACAATTGATAGTGTTATTGTTATTTGGATTTTACTGATATTGATTAAGATAACTACTGCACTGTTTAGCCTTTATTGCTGCAATGTGTTTTCAATGACCCCTGGGATCCAAACGGTTAATCCTGTGAGTCTCCCATCTAGGTGTTTCATGATAGTCGATCTTCGGTTCTATTTTTTATTCAAACCTCACCTGTCTCTTGAGACGTAACAATATTGTAGAATATCTCCAGGGAAATTATTGTGTATCAAATTAATGCACATGGGAGTTAAAGGGTTGATTCGTTCAGGGAATAGAGATTGTTTGGTAGTCAAAGAACCTTTAGTATTTCGAACGATTTTGAAGATCATTTTAACAGATTTCTTAAAACGATACGGCTGTGCCGTAAGTTTATCGCTACGTGGAGTCTTGGTTTTAATTGAGAATTAATTATGGTGGCCAGGGTGCGTCTATCCTGGGAGCGGCGGTATCCGGTGCAACTAGAGGCCCATCCTATAGCAAAGACCGATGCTTCACTCTCTTGGTGATCGACGATCAGAACACCGATTGGAGTAAATATTTTCGCGGTCGACGGCTTCATGGCGATTACGAAATCCGCGTCGAACAGGCGGAGTTTCGGGAATTGTCATTAACCGCCAGCGAGGCAGGCACTGTAGTGTCTATGGCTGTTTATCGCAATGGGACCAAAGTCATCAGGTGAGACATCCATCTTTTTTATCGTATCCACGAAAATTTCTAATAAAAACCTGAATTCATTATCAATTTATGCATTCCTTTTGTCACTCGATCAAGAAACCATTATTAACGTTAACATTACATTTTAAAAAGAACTGTAATATTTATTAGGATTAAAAAATATTCTCTTTCTAGATCCTTCAAACCCGATTTCGTCCTGATAAGACAAAACCTAAGGGACGCGGGAGAAGATTACAAGAACCTTCTTCTCGGCTTGATGTACGGGGGCGTGCCAAGTGTTAACAATCTCACCGCCATTTACAACTTCCAGGTACATCGATGTTCAGTTTACTAACAAATATTTTATCTTAATTTATCGCCTGGAAAATTACCAGCTCAAATAAACTAAATTTTGTAACTAAATAGAATGAATTTGATTTTTTAAAATAATTCTACGCGAATATTTTTAAAGAGTGATGCATCATTTTGAACATATGTCGTTGTGATATTAATTGTTTGATCGTATTTAGGATAAACCATGGGTGTTCGCGCATTTACTAGGGCTTCAGCGTCGTTTGGGAAAAGAGAGCTTCCCCCTGATCGAACAGACGTTTTATCCGAATCATCGGGAAATGGTGAGTAAACGTCCATGTTGTCGAATAGTACTAAGAAGAAAATGAATATATATTTATTATTTATTACCCAAATGCTTAAGTAGCATAATACTTACAAAAGTTATCAAATGGAAGAGCTAAACTAGTATACAATTTCGAGCGAACTAATGCAGTCCGGCTCGGAAATGCAGATTATCTTCCGACACGTTACGCCGTTATATATTTTGTACTAAATTTCGACCCATTTCTAGGCTTCGTTTTTAGGCACGACCGTCGGCCGTGACTTATCCGATCGCCATCGCTTAAAAAATAAAAGAATTTCTAAAAAAAGAATTTTCCGGACAATTTCCGTTCAGATCGATAATTAAATCTGTGTGATTGAAATTTAAATTAGAGCGATTCGATCATTAAGACCGCGGTCGTGTCTACTGGTCGTGCCTAGCATACCCCCGACATGGGGTTGAAAGTGTAGAGAGAACCCCTACGTCGTTCATGTTTACGAAAATCTACAGTCACGTACGATACAGTTTAAAAGTATAGCACTTATCCGATTACAACACTTACAATGTTATCGTGATTGAAATTTTATATACATCGTTCAGGCGACGATAGAGAAAGGTTTTATTAACATGTTTAAAAATAATTGGCATAATGCGACAATTTTTCTTCGATAATTTCGAAGCAACACCTCGAAGATGTATATAAAATTCCAGTGAATATTAAATACTTTTTAACAGTATCTTATAAAGGTAAGACTACATACAACGAGATAGCAATAAAAATAATTTAAAAATGCATAATATACATTAATAGTTTAAATATATACAATGATAAAACGGCCATAGAGATATCGATAGTTTCATATTTTAATGATGTAACGAATACTTCATTTCCGACGTGTTTCTGTTACCGTCATATTGAAAAACCACAGATTTTCTCTACCATTTTCTATCGAATAACCAAAGCAATTAACTTTGCTTCATAGATCACTTCCAACTTTCATACTTCTTACTAATTGAATTAAATTCGTAGCATGTATTCTATCAAATGCACAAAGCTTTCCTTCTCGACGTCCCTGCGGGAACCTTATTGAAACTCCTTTTGATAAATATGCGCAACATCGAGAATAATTAAATAATGCATTAATTGAATTAATTCGGTGCTCCTAGTCTTCCATTAGTAAAGATATATTCAAAAACGTGCAATCAATACCACGAACTTTCGAAGGTTTGCTGAATAATTCACAATGGGAATGCAAGTACATAGCTTCAGTTAAGTTCGTTGCCCTGATTATTCAAGAGTTCTTCAGCAAATGACACTCATTCGTTCTCCAATTAAAAACAAAAGAAAGAAAAATAAGATAAAAAAAAAGAAGACAAAAAAGAAGAAAAGAACCGACTCTCTGCTTAAAGCCTAATCGAATTCGGACCTTGGTTGATTAACAACTTTTGTACTTGTCAATGCTGGCACAACCTTCCAATTAATACTTTCAGTAAGACTCAACAATAAATAGAAAACTCGTGCGACGCACGGTGGAAAATACATGGCGACAAAACAGTGCAGATACAAAAAAAAAAAACAAACAAAAAAACAATAAGTAATCTAGGTGAAAATTATTCAGAAATTTAGGAATATGGCCATACCCGGAGTCACAACCCCAATCAGCATCGCATTCGACCGATTTTCTCTTTATAACATCAAAACTGTTCGTAGTATGGCTTTTGATGTTCGCGCAGCCGTTGATGCGTCTTGATACACTTGTTGTATGCCATCGAAGGCATCCAAGAGCATCTGCCGTGCTGTTTTATACAAACTCCGTACTTTTCTTGGCAATACTCCGGACCCGGTCTGCTCTCCCATATACACTTTTTCCCTTCCGCATTCTCGAAGGCTTTTCCTTTTCGCTCGAAGCGCGTGTACCCGATCTAAAAACATAAATATCTTCGTTTCTGTATCTCGTTTAAATTATATTCTCTTTGCTCAACACAGTATTTCATAATTTTGTGAACGTTAGTATCAATTTTTCTACCCACGTAGTAAAAATGCATTATTATTAAAAATTTGTTCAGCATTTGTTGAAAGCATTTAAGAACTTTGTTGGATTATTGATTATGTTAATACAATTCTATTTACGATCGTTTTCCAATAGCATATTTTTCTCGTAATGTTATTACGAATATATTTTTAAAAGGTTAATGAAATGCTACGTTTAGTTAATCGTGTCGATCTTGATTAATTTTTTACTTATACAATTGATACAAATGCAGAGACTGAACGATACCTTTAAGGACTAACAAGATTTATTTAAAATATTCTTAATCTATAATTCTGTACTCACATTGCAATCGCAGCCGTGCTGATAGAGCTGTCTGAAAGCTTTCTTCTGTTTGCTGGGGATATTTACCCATCGCAATGCCAAGCTGCAGATCGATATTCTCGCTTTGTCCGAGATTATTCCTCCACTTACGACATAGGTGTCACCGACGTTAAGAGTTACGCCACACATCGACTCTGAAGAGGGAGTCCATAACATATCCAGCGTCTTGTTGTTTTTCGCGTTCAACTGTGCGTGAACGAAATTTCGGATTAGAGGTTGATCGCCGCCATAATCGTAAAATTCTCGTAAAATAACGTCGCCAGTAAGATCGACAAATGTCGTACGATATACCAACCTTGAAGATTTTATGGACTTTCACCTTGTAAGCCGTCTGATAATTATCTGCTTGGAAAGCTTTTTTCACCCTCACTACAGCGACTATTTCGAGAGAATATTATTAATAGTTATAGAGAAAATCAGAATGAATTTCTTCCAACGCGTGAAATACGATAAAGTCTTACCGAAAGCTGAATCGCAAAACTGGCTCTGCGGATGCGACAAGGCACAGCTACAAGCTGACACCCTTTGCACCGGTGCTAGTAACGTGGCCGCTACGAAAACGCACGACCAAAACATTAACTGCCACATCTGGAAAGAAATATGAAATAATTTAATGATTAATATAAATTTATCATCGTGAAAGAATATACGAAACGTGCAGATAAATTGCATTCGAACTATCTAACCCGTTTCTGATTATATGATACAACACAGACCGTATGATAATATGATAAAAAACTGAGAATGTTCGTTTTTGAAGAAATTTGGGAAAGATGCAAATAACTTTCGCCTTTTAGCGATGTGCAATGAAATTGTGTAAAAATGAAAATTAGAGATACGTATGATACACAAATCGAATTTGGGGTTCAAAAAGAGAGACTTAAAAGAAAGAAAACAAAAGGAAATAAGGAAATAAGATAATCCTGAGATATCTTCGTGTTTTCTATGAAATAAAAATGATAATAATTTCATTACACGTCTCGGTCGGTGTCACGCGATTTATACATATGGAACACGTTTCTCCGTAACACCAAAAATGGAATTGAGACAGTGATTGCGTAACGTCATTGACGCATCCCGCGTAATATTATTGTGCAGGTATATATAACGCGCGAAACAAGTAATTCGTTTCCGCGTAAACAACTCTGAAACGTAAATATTTTTTCTCACCGTGAGACAGGTGCGTCGCGAGTCGATCTTAAACAATATTAAATCACAAAGCGCCACAAAGTTGTAAACGGCAGTAAACAAAAAAATAATGCGTGTCGATTCAACAAGCTTCGCGCGGCGAAGATTCATTCATATTCGAAAACCGATTAACGCGTCTAATTTATGACAGCTGTCAGCTGCCGCGTTCCAGAAAAAAAAAGAGTATCGCTCTCAATGACGAATGCTAAACAGCCGATTGATTAACCAGGAATGCGCGTTCGGATTTCGAAGAAAATCGATGATCATCGTCTAACTTCGATCTGTCATTGGACCGTCCAAAAGTGGTATCGTTGCCATCGAACTACCTACTCGCGTTACCTGATTAATGCAAACGCATTCCGTATCCCTCGCAAAAGCATCACAGTTCTAAACAGGTACATACATGTACACATGTACACGTATACGAGCAGGCTAATAACGCGAGAATTAATGATCGTTATTAACATTATTGCGAACAAAGTGTGTACAGTGTTCGACGTGAAATTAGGTCAGAGTTGTAAGTTCAGTAATAACGAAGTCGGTTATGGTCCACTAAAGAGAACCTGAATTTACGAGCTTCCATATAATCGTTAATTTTTAGTCGGATTAATCCGAATCGCTTGTGTTGCGACGTATGATAAGTAGCGCGAAGTTCAGTTCATGTAGTACGTTTTACGAGGTCATTAATAATACTGGAAGTTCTACGCTCGAAATAATGGCGAGGAATTTCCCTCGGAACGATGGCAAGTATTACGGAAGCGCTTCTAATCCGACCTAGTTTATCGACGGCAGCTGGACCAGATCTAAACATAGATGTAAAACGGTAACCAAAGTCGAACACGGTACAGAAACACCACGAGGCACCTAAAAGATCGCATCGATGATGCATTTACCTCGTCTACGAGAATAAAACGCCAGACAACTGGATTCAACCCGATTCTAACGGATTTCGTCTCACACACGTTACACCTTACACTATAGTCAAAGGAACGATAGTACCTCGTCTAATGTACACACAATATTTCGATGATCTTTAAATTAAATTACGATTATTCTTAAAAAGCCTGATTTCACCTACGAATAAATTCCGAGACAGATAATACGATATAGGAACACGGGTAACGCCGGTCTATTTATAAATGTACACACAATATTTCGATGATCTTTAAATTAAATTACGATTATTCTTAAAAAGTCTGATTTCACCTACGAATAAATTCCGAGACAGATAATACGATATAGGAACACGGGTAACGCCGGTCTATTTATAAATATCAATCTATCCACAGTCTATACGTATCAAACTCGACACTAATTAACGTGCTTTCAATCGTCAATAGCAATTTCTAATTTTTCCCAACGTCTCGCGTCAAGTACCGACTGATTCGAGATACGAACTTTTTCGCCCGCAGCAGGTATGTATCTATACACTTTTCGCACTCGCGCAATGCAACGCTGGTGGACGTACTTTTTTTACGCCGATGAAACTCTCGCGAAATGCGTGGCGCGTTTGAAAATGTCGGGCAACATATCATTATCGTGGTCGATCGGCACAGATACACGCCGGCGTGTTTCTATGTATGTACGTATATGTACGCGCGTAACGGCAACAATACATCATACTTGAAAACCTTGGTTACGAGGCGTAACGTGGTTGTCGCGGGCGAACGTGAATACGTTTACGGGATGCGAGTGTTTGTGCGTGACGGGTGACTTTGTATTTACGCACGTATACCCGGTAATCATCGTTTAACTCGCGTTTATACCGAATTTATTCCCTTTCGTCTGAACTTTCCGCGCTACCGCCGATAAAGTTTCGTTGACTGCCGGCTGTTTCGGTAAATTTATTGGACGGCACGCATCGCCAGTACGATTTGCAATCGACGCAATGAACACCGCCAATAAGAAAACCAATGGAAATAAATTGGAGCTCCTCGTATCGCGGTGTGTACTTATATCGAGCTTTATCGACGTTATCGATGTGGAATGACTGAAGAAAGCGTCCGTAGGCTGACGTAACAATCGGGAAAAAGCTTCATTGTTCCTTTCTCGGAGATATCGAATCGCGAAATGTTCGAAACGTAGTGATACACGGGCAAACAAATTGTTTACGCATAAATTTAAATGTATAGGAATATCGAAATATGAAATTTTTGGGAAAAGAAACAATTCGTAGTGAGAAACTGTTGCGTAGAAATTTTAAAAGGCCCAGTTTTCAAATCGTAGGTATTTTCGTAATTTCATCGATGAAATTAACACAATTAACTTTCGTCTAAGTGTATCAATACAATACGATTCACAATATTAGTTGATTCAGCACTGGTACGTGCTAAACAATCTCTTGTATCCCACCTTTCGGTACGAATTACACAATTATTCCAGAATTATTCGCAGTTTCCCAGGAAATGTAAACAAGACACCGAAACGCCGTGGAATACGAATGCACCGGTAAACGTAAGAAGTAATTTTCGCAGGCCGTGTTCGCCGAGCCCACACACACAGACATCGCCGGCGAACATTCTCACACAGCGTTGATTCGATGCACTTCATGCATCATCATGCAAAACGGATTGATTGGGCGGCTGATGTCATAGGCAGCTACGTACTCGCATTATTTTTATTTCCGTTTACAATAATAAATACACCCATGGAGATCCACGCCTCGTGACGCATCATGGTGACGATCTGTCGCGGTTCCACGTGATTCGTCATACGCCGCAGGATTTATTTCGCCTGCAAATTGAATTATGGTGCCGTGGCGTATCTGACGGTTTAATCGTACGCATAATTACACGGCCTGAATTCTAACCGCGGAGGCACACGGAGCCAATCGTGTGCCAAAGAGAAACTTATAACGACTCGTAGAAATAACGAATCGACACTTGTCAATTACTTATTTTGGTATTTTTTTAATTAACGTGGATCACGGCGCGGTCGTCGCGACGCATTCGGTTTTATTTTCACGACTGGATATACGATCCTTGAGTTCATAGTCGGTGATATACATACGTTTGTAAAGAAATTGCCTGGTTGGCTGGTGAAATACGATACCACGTGAAATTTAATTTTCCGAAAATTATCATAGGAATAGACGGCGGTATAAGTTATTTTCAACGGATGAGAAAAGTAACTATTAGCTGTTATATCGTATCGTATCATGGCGGGATGTGTGTTTTTTTTTATCAAACCCCCTGTGGGAACCGTGTCTGAAAGTATTTGACCATTTTCTATTTTTAATAATGACACCATTATCGTTTCGTACTCACAAAATGGGCAACAGTAAATGTACACGGGATCGTGTACACTGTAGAAAGTAATTTACGATCGATAATTCCTGTCTGCAAGAGAGATTTGTGATTACGCGGATGTAAATAAGTGTGCAAGGCTATGCCAATTAACCTTAAACTCAGAATAAGATTATACACGATGGAAGGTTGTTAAACGTAAATGAGTGTCGGGCTATGTATTCACGTTACACCTCATACTTATGGTAATCTAACGTGAGTGCACATATAAGTGCGATATTATAACTCTCCGTACTTTTTTCACGCCTAGTACAAGCCCGGTTAACATGTCCGATAATTCAGCTACGTGTCCGAGTGAAACAACTAACAAATTCATCGAGAATCATTCGAACGAACTTTTCTAAATGTTTGTAATCACTATTTTCATACGTTATCAGAAACATCCTGCAATCGGTAGCAAGTATTGCTATACACGAGTATCAGGAAATATTAAATCCCAATGAAATCTCTTAATTAACATGTACGTACTCGCATTTACGAGACCAGTCTACCTTCCAATTACACACATATATATATACTTCCTACGCATCAATAAATTGGAGGATTCACATGTTTAATTGCAAATTGCACGTGGCAAATATTTCGCGTAACATCACCAATCGCCGCGTATTTACAAGACATTCCGACAACGGGAATATTTCACGCTTCCCCGTGGACGTTTATCGCCTCCGTATATCTTCATTAGCCGCTGAATATCAAAATGATATTGTATTCGTCGGCTACGCGATGCGATTGCCGATAACTACCGCGGAAAATGGCCGATGATGTTTTCATCGACATCGACGAAATTCCCGTCTTAAATTCCCGTTCGACGACGTTCAGGGGGATAAGCAATTTTAAGATCGACGTACAATGATAATCCATAGCGCCGTCACGTGAATCATCGAATTGCACTTCCCGCGATCGAACACCGGTCCGTCGTGTCTTTTTCTACCCACGCGTGTCTACTTTCTCCGATGTTGCGCTTTCGCGAGGTTTCATTCGCGTGCGTTCACTTTTGTCACCTATCTATCGGGGCGTAATGTTTCTTTCAGTGACACATATGTATATATGTATGTTTCTATGTATGCACGTTTGTATCGTTTACACGTGATTTCTTTTCATTGGCCTGCGGTCGCGCGACGCAATTTTCTCGCGTTTACCGAGGATTTTCTTCCGTCACGTTGCATCGCCGCGAAAATATCAAGCGTCGATCCAAACGATTGCGTGCGCTCGTTAACATCTGGTTCATCGATTAGATTTCCGTCGTAAAATAGAACCGTTTCCGACGCATACGTTTGCCTCGCGCGTTATCACCGTATTCCTGTAATAGTCTCTTTAGAATTACTTGGTAATCGAGAGCCTTGACATTTTTTTACCTACCGATATATCCGCGCTTTGAAATTATGATATTCTTCCGTATTTCTGTGCTTTGAAATTGTTACGTATCATAAAATTCTTACTCGTCGAGTTTTCCGCGTTTTAACACTATTTCTACCAAGAGATGTCAAAAGACACCTTTCAAATTTTAACTTAAAATCATTCGTTAAGTTAAATCATTTCTCCACAATTAATTTGTTGACTTTTTATACAATAGTTATTAAATCATCTACATTTAACTGGTAATTTCAAATCCCAACAGTTTTGGAAAATATTTGCATTCAAACGAAAAGGTTTCAAAAGACACCTTTTGGTCGAAATAGGTACACACAATCGTGGTAAAAATATTGTTAATATTTCTGCTCGCCGAAATTTTGACGTTTTGATAATTTGGGATCGTCACACCTTATAATTTCTCTTTTCTCGCGAACAACTGGTCTTAATCGCCGGACAACTGCGTCGGATTTTTCGAAAACGAGCCAGCCCCGGCGACGCTCGAGTTTACCCGTCGAGCTTAGAATGCATTCCGCTGCAAATCCTTGAATTCCCGCCTTACGTTGCGGTTCTCGAGCGCGGCGTATCCGGCGGGAATTCAGGTATGTCCAAAGTCAGCACTTCACCCGGGGGGGAAAAATAAAATTCTATCCGGCGTAGGAACGCGACACGCTAAAATCGCGTTTATCACGCGAACCGGACACTTTTTCCCGACGACGTTGTTTACTCGCGCGAAAAGTTCTACGCTCGCCGGCGAGTCCGGCGCGCATAAATTTCGGTCGTCCGAATGTCCGTTGAAATTTTTATTGAAAGCGGCCAGACTGCGTGACCCGAGGACGCGTTACAGTGGAGAAGGGGGGCGTGGAACAAAACCTGTTCAATTAACATTTTCTTACTACGGGAATGCGAAAGAAAATTAGCGATGACAGCGCACGCGTTTTACCTTGTAGCACGGGGGATATTATTTATTATCTTGTACGGCGAATCTGATCGAACCTCGACCCGGGTAAAAAACGATCAATATTTTTGTGAATGTCGATTCTTTTAAATCTGTGAATTATTAAACCGCGAACGAGGCTGTCAAGATATGTAAAATGTCCATTAAGAATACGGATAGACGTTGGGTATTTGTGTATGTTTCGCAAAGGTAAATTAAATTTGGATAATTAATTTGTTAATTGTCTTTCGAAAGAGATGTATGGACGATGTTCGAAAGAGTTTGTTTTACGAAGAGTTCTTTTTTTTCATACCTTGTATACCATAGAATGAAAATAATTGTGTATTTTTCTGTGCGCATGACGTTCTACAGCATTATCTTTTCGTGGAACTCTTCAGTAAAGAATGAAGCTTATTTTATTTTTGCGATGATAGGATCAATAATCTGCTTCCCCGAAGATTAAACAGTAGCCTGGCTGATTCACAATGAACGAAGTAATTTCCTCTGAAACTACATGTGGTCCGTTTTTCCGAGACTTGTAAATTGGCACATTTCTGTATCTGTTTCGCAGTCGAATTACACAAACATTCGGAGTATTAATAGACCAATTATAAATGACTTTAAATTATTAGAAAATCAATATCGTTGAAATAATTCAAACGTATTGATTATTCCATCCACTTTAAAGCTACATTTTGCATACTTTTCAACTTACTTTAATATCAAAGTGTTCCAGAGTAAAGGAATAATCTGAATATTTAAATAATTTGATATTAGCTTTCATTTTACCAGAGGAATAACTAATATACTTGAAATATCGCCAGGTTTTATACACTTTGTCATCCAACAGCCTTTTCCATCAGGCCTATCTACATATTCATTAATTCCATGCACACCATATTAAATTAGACCGTCCGAGTCTGCGGCCGAGTTAAATTTTTCTCAATGAATTGGCGCCCTGACACATCGGTTATTCCTTTCAATGCGTCGTCGGTGTCAGTCTAATGATTACCCCTAAAGTGTATTTATTTATGCGCACTACATGTGATCTTCCAACACGTCGAATTTTATTCGTGTCTGAAATCCTGCGACGTATTATTACCATCGTCGGTACGTACCTAAACGTTTTTAATCTCGCGCGAATTAATACTTATCCAAAGTAATTACTTTTAACGTGCAAAATCGCAATACGAAATCGTGTCGTTCACTTTTAATTTCTTTTTTTTTTTATTTATCGTTCGATTCGTAGATTGTATATGTTTTAACGTACTTCGGAGAATTGCAACGCGTGTAATAGGGGCAAGTAATCGGAGCGACGTAATTTTCATGCACGCTTAACGAGAGTGTGAAAGACGTAGCGTTTATGTGGTCAGTGATTAGCATCTCTCGCAGACTAAATACCGTACAGAGGCTTTCAAACACGACCCGTTGGACATTAAACGCGTTAATCGCGTAATCTAACAGAAATTGCACCTTTCCGTACGGCAATGTGACACTGTCCCGCGGGTGATATTTTGCACGCGCGACACACACACCCACCGGTTTAAATGATTCAATTATATTTTCACTGTCACACATTAGCAAACTTTAAATGTCACGATTTTGAGTTGCAATTCTCCCGTTGCACATGACAGGATTTACTGTTGAAGATAGTTTAGTAGGAAAAATCTTCTTCGGGAATATTTAAGAAAAAAACGAAGCAAAGAAGCTTTGTTTTTTGCGATAAACTCGATAATTACACGATGATTGTGTAAATAGCCTTCAAAAGATTGCAGAGTTTTATGTTCTTTGACCGTCACTTGATCAGTTTATAAGATTCCGTGCGAAATTTAGGATCGAAACAAAAATTTTCGTTATCCAATTCTTCACAAAACTGAAAAACGATGATGATTTAATAGTGTTCTAACCACTTGCCCTCGTAAAGAAAGAAACTTTTGTAATAATTAATCTTTACAATTAACAAGACACATTTACATATAGTTACGAAGCACATGTACCGTTTTATTTTAATACCAAAATCCATGGAAATCGATCCAATCACTGCGCACATATCGATATAAAACTCAGAATCTTCGATTCCTCAAAGAATAGAAAAAATAATAAGGTGAAGTGTTTTACGCACACATTCTTCACTCTACGCTTAAGAAGCAATCTTCTGGCGCGCATGTCGATACTCGAGAACTACGAAGAAAATTGAACGGCCGCGGAAAAGTGCGAAAGCATTTCGTAGAAGTGATAAAGTCTCCGCCGCGATCATTCCTATTTCTGTTGTACGCGATATCGAGTGTCCGACGAAAGAAATCGCGAAGGTCCGAAACCGCAATTCGCCAATACGCGCTCTCGTCCGCAGACTTGAGACTCACCGCGATCGTTGTGAAATTCTGACTATGACATCAAGCGATAAGACGTGCAAGCCTCTGCGACGCCGTTACGTAATTCAAATGTACAATACATACGTACTCTGTATATCAAATGTTGCAGACAGTACGTCTGGAATATCACTTTCAAGGTTTCGCGTACCGTTGCTGCGAATCGGCCCATCGATTATCTGTTTTTCATTCATGATCGACCAAAAAAAAAAATGAAATAAAAAATGTTTCTAAAGCTCAATGTGGACGATTAAAATGTTCGTCAAAATGATACTTGATCGTGTGCCGTTAATCACTTCTGATTACTTCTCTATCGTTTTTAAATACGAATTAATTGCGAGCAGAATAATTCCACGTAAGTGAAAACGGGGGATTGAAATTTTGTGAAGAAACAATGAATCGAGTCATTGTGTGTTCTATTGCTTGTAGTCGTAGGAAATAGACGAAGCGACTCGCCGAAAGGCAGACGCAATGTACAGACAAGTACTAATTAGATCATCGATCAATCACGCCGACCAGCAAATGAACGATGGAATCGCAACTTGGTGGCAAGAACCACACGTGACTTTGAATCATACTCATTAAAGATAAATCAATGTTACGCATACAGAAGTAACGAACATTTTCCGAATCATTAACCGCGGACAATTATTCGATTAATAAGAAACTAACAGAAATGTTTTACCAACGATCTTAACCCTTTACCGTTTATTTCTTTTATTTTGCGAGAACATAACAAAAAGATCTTGGTCAATCCGTAGTGATTAATAATTCAAGCACAATTACACAATATTTCATTTCTAGAATCTATAAACTTTGAATATCTGCTTCAAAAGTAATTTAATAATTTTGGAAACCTAATTAAACTGATATCAAGAAAGTGTTATGAACATACGTATTTTAATAATAAATAAAACGAAAGAAAATTAAAAATAAAGAAATTAACCGGTCGATGAGCATGATTAGGAATGAAATACCCGATTCGAAGCGCGTTAACGAGAGCTTGTATCATGGTCCATAATTACTTTACTCGTATAATGTAAAGCGCCGCCCGAATTAACTCGGGATCGAGGATTTCGGACGGCATCGTTTGCCCGAGTTAACTCGGGATAGCTGTTAAGAGGTTATATCGAGTAAAACGCGAGGTGTCGGGATGTGTGTCATTTAAGCGAGGCAAGGTGAAAATGATTGTGACATATGATAACGGGCTTTCGTCACACATATCGAGGAAGAAGCCTGAGAATGATATGATACTTGAATAATCAATGTTCAAACGTCGTTTGGATTTTTGCTATTGGCTTATCATCGTTTATATAAAGAAGGATCGTTTCCTTAACCGGGGTGCTTTATCGGGTCGCCTTATTTCACGACGTGATAAAAATTCGTCTCACATAATCCGCTGAGAGCCACTGCCCTCGATAAAACCAGCTGCTCCGAATGAGAACGCGAAAAACATGCAAAATTGCAGCGAACGAGAATTAAACGGCAAGTAATTTGTCAAATAATAGTCTTGTGTGAAAAATGTATAATCGTATATTGATAAAAAATGTTGGTGTGTGTATATATACAAGTTTCGTGGTGAATGTGAGATTTTTGAAATTTCGAAAATATTTGTATAATTAGTCACGGGAAACATACGGTTTGGAAATTTATGATTTCACTTAATATTTGTTCAGTCTGCTACCGGCAGGCAATCGGAATTTCGGGACGTGCAACGGGAATGACATTAAAATCAATATTAAAAATGATAACGGAGATATTCCGTCAGCCTTGAAAGATTGTGTACGAATTTGATACAGCGTTTAAAATAACAAACAAGAAAAGTTACGTTGTAAAAGCTGATAGTCATCGGTTACGGGCGCCTGTTGCATTCCATCAACGCAATCTTCGTAAAGTTACACGCGACGCTTCGTTAAATTGAAGTAGACGAACTCCGTAGATTCCGTTGAATTCACGTATAAAATAAATCTCACAGATTCCAGAGGCTGCTTGTTAAACACCTCTCTATCTGAATCGTACAATTCGAGCGAGATTGAATTTTTCGTAGGAGATAAGTAATCTTCCGAAGTAATCTGTCTCGAGTACCTGCTGTCCGTCGTGAAAACAAAAAATTTGCGAATTTTAAACAGCGACTTTGGAACGTTATTTTAAACACGCGAAACAACGGATAATTTCAAAGAGTCTCGAAACTCGAAATTTCCGCTTTCACCGTGCACTCACGTGGATCCGAAATAGAAAATATCGAGTTACATACGAATCCCCGTGAAATTTTCCAATCAACCGATGAACACTCCGATATATACACAAATTTTCCTCTCCGCTCGCTCTATCCTCCCACGCGGAACGTATAGAAATAAAATAAATCGAAACGGGTCCGTCCGTCCGTCCACGACCGAGAATAAAACTCCGACAGCCATCGATAGATCACTTTCCCTCGTCTAATCCCAAGATAAAACAAATACCACGAATAAGAAATCGCGCGATCGGGCCGCGGCGTGAAAAATGAAAACATCGCGTGCACACCTCGAACTCGATCGAACTCGAACGACCGCAAACAAAAAAAGACACTATCCATAACAAAAAACAAACAAACAACAACAACAACAAAATTACACACTCCCCCGCGTTTAACCTACGAACCTAACAGCAGATCGGATTACAATGCAACAAACCTTGAAAAAATCCCTTTTTCCAAATTATCCAACGTTCCAGCTCGGTCTATCGGGCCGCCCAAGGTTTCCGCCCGGCACGTAAATTCCACAACGAATGAAAACGGCCAAATACAATAGGGAAGGGCGACGGGGTAAGCGGACCGGGGATCTCGCGGTTCTGCGACGAAAATAAAAATTCGCGTTTGCCGGAGAGTTGCGAACGACGACGACGACGACGACGACGACGGTCGCGGGAGCGTGTCAGGTGGAGGTTTCTAAGGCGCGCGTCAAAGCGGGACTGCCCCAGTCCCATCGTATTACCGCTATTATATTCCGCGGCCGCATCCGTACGTGCGCGTACGCATGAACCGGCCTCGTCTGAGCTCATACGCCGTTTTGCAGCGGTGCGAACGCACCGTCGCCCGCGCGTGCAGAAACACGCACGCGGCCACCGAAAAAGGGAACGGGGTTGGGGAGGGAGGGAGGGAACCGGGGGACCGGGTTTCGCGGGCCTATCGGACGGCGATTAATCATAAATTTGGACGTTACGTCATGTCTGGCTCGGGATGCGCTCGGGAAGCGCAACGGACGACCGGCCGATTACGTCGCCAGCAGGGTGTAAAGACGACGGATCACTGCGGCGGACCGGCGACGTGTAATGTGCCGTACTTTTATGCGTGTTGCGTGACTAAAATTACCTGTTGACCGGCCGAGACAGTTTTCCGTCGAAGAATTCGCGCCGCGGACACGGCGGCGCGCGTCGAAATGTCGGGAATTTTGACGACGAGATGAGATATTAACGCGGAAATATTTTCGATGAGGTTTTCGGGAGATTTGTGGACGGGAATATTTGGGTTTAGATTCTTTGATGCGTGGAAAGGTTGACATGTGAATGATTATGGAGTTAGATGTGCGTGTTTTGGGAGATAGAAATGTGGGGGTGTATAGCACTAGATTTACGGACCGAGCCAATTTGACTCATTCAAAATTTGATTACTGTATGTATATATATAAAACTTTAATATTATTTTCGAAATACATACGTTGGTTTTTAGTTAAGCAATGAAACATATGTAAATATTAATTTATACTTAGTAAATTATATTAGTATATTAATAAAGTACACTTCAGTAGAAGTAGGTATATAAGCAACATCCGTAAATCTAGTGATAGAAAATTTCTGGGGTGGAAATTGTGTTTTTCTTTTCTACTAACTGCGTGTACCCGTCATTGGTTGATAAATAATTAAAGAAGATGATCGGATATCGTTTTATTCGTTGCGTTTTATTATTGAACCTACTTTGATTTTCATCGATCAGATCTACCGACTGGTGTCTCACTTTATAATACGATAGACAAAAATCACTCGTGGTTTTCATTGTATATATTAAAAGAGTCAAGGGATTACGGGTGAGATATTTAATCAATGACTTCTGAGAAAATACAATTGCTCGTAGTACATCCGCGCAATGCGATGTAGTGACGAAGAAACGAAACGAGTGCGTAAGTGATGACGTGTCCGTTGCATTTGGCAGCGATGCATTTCTCCATTTGCATATTAAGACACCTTCACGATTTGACGTAGACTACGTCACCTGTATAGCAAACGTGAATGAGTGTTCACGGCAGAAATTCATCGCCACAGACTCGAACAGTCGCAGCATCGCGAACTTTTTTTTTTTTTTATCAAACTATTGATCCAACTTACACAATTAATTTTCAATAACCAAATATAGCATCACGAAGAAATGATAAAAAATTAACGTCAGTTCCAATGAGCGAATAAAATTCATCAAACTTGACTGACTTTATTAATGATCTCATACATAATTTGTACGAAAATGATACGGAATACATCCTCCGCTACCAAAATATGTATCAATGTATCTCGCGACCCGATCGGCATAATAACAAATGCAGAACGAATAACAACGCCGCGCTCGAATTACTTCGCCGGCAAGTGTACGGCGCCGGTATCACTAGCGATTGCTCGATTAATCATAAATTTGGACGTTACGTCATGTAGCTCATTACTATGCGCGGAAGTGTATCGGCCGTACGACTCGCCACATTCGTATTTTCGAAACGTGCGGATGATACAGGGCGGCGGTATCACGGATATTACGAATTGGTTGATTTTTTTCTTTTTTTTTTTTTTGCCGAGCGCACCGACGGAATAAAAAATCAAGGGAAATCTGGTTCGCGTCCAATCAGGGCGACGATGAATCTTTCAAAATCCCATGGTTTCGCATAACCGTCTTATGCAGCGTACTATTTTCGTGTGTGTGCGCACCGCTGCAATTTTGCGTCTGCGATTGCACTTAACGGCTCGTGAATCAGATCGCGCCAGCATTGGTCAGACTGTTCTACTTGAAAGTAATTAAGCGGATTTCCTTGATTTATGCAACGTGGCCGACCGCTAACAAATTGAATGGCTTAAACATTGTATACGGTCGTTTGATAACGGACATAAACTTTTCATCGTCGAACGTTAGACAAGATTAAATTTTATCGCGGTTGTATACAATATAATGCAAATGATATATACGATAGTTAAGCAGGAGAACGTGAGTTACGTGTGGAAATTAAAATAAAAAATCATGATAGATTAAAATATTACTTTACGAACATAATTTAATACGTATTCGTGTCATAATCTTCTATCAATACGACATGACTCATCGTAGCGATGCAAATAATAAAGATATTATTAATAGCATCGTGGCGCTTATCAAAATTCTTTTTTTACGTACCCTGATAATATTCCATCGATCGATATTCACGATTTTGATATCACATAGTACGTAATAGTATTTATGTGTTAGTAGAAACACCTATAATACTCGTTTTTATTTATTGATCGTGATAAGCAGTTGCCCTGCACTTATGGCAATTTTAACGCATACATGCATGTGAAATAAACGGTTCATGGTCAGTTCGTGGTAGAAATGAGTGACTCGACGCAGATTTATCACAGAATTAAATAACGTAGAAAAAGAAAGCGTGTTAACTACTTTTCCTTAACATCCTTGATTTTTTATTTTTAAGTCGTGCAGTAGTTTCAAATCGATCGGAATCGGACAATATGGCGGCCAGTCACGCGGTTTCTACGTGCAGTTTGCATGCGGCATAAACATCGTGAAATGTAATCGAATATGCATTTCACAAGTAGCTGTATTCGTAGAATTTCCATACTCCTATCAGGAAGATATCGTCTTCCGTAGAAACTTCGAGAAGACGAGCGGTTAAAAGAAATTTTTCTGGAATGTGATTGGTAAGATTGAGTAATTGATAATTGACTTGCTGGAAAAGTCTGATTTATGGTCGTTGCCGACAATGAGTGTAATAGGAAATCGTGTGTAGGCATAAAATCTGTCACAAGGACTAATAACGATAACTGTAACCTTTCTTTCATGGGAATTGTGGTCGCCGAACAATAAAGAATAAAACTCGCGGTTGAACGGTGTATTAGAAATTATTCGCGGTTTTAATTAATTCTCGGTATACAAGGAACATGCTTGTTATTAGTGGAATAAACATTTTACCGTTTCTATAACAAGCACAGTGATAACACGGATAGTTAGTCGGTGGCATTGCGAATGATACACGATTATATTTTAGATACAGTTTCAAGGAAAAACCATACGACAATCAGGAACGGATGTAAGTTATAGACATGGCCGACGAATTAATTTTAACCGTCGAAGGAAAAATGGTTTCGATCGATGAAATTATACGTGTTATGATATGCGGTATATTTATCGCGGTGTACAGGCACTGTAAAACACAGGACTAAAAATATAGGGCAGTTAACTGTTCGGAAATAAATGACCAGGTATTTTCACACGCATCGTCAAAAAAAAAACTAAGAATAAAAGTGTTTCAAAACAGCTCAGGCTTCTACGGATTGTCTGATCCTATTTATATCCAGACAGGAAAAAAATAGAAGCGACTTCTGGCGAACAGCTACTTTTGGTATGAATCTACTACGGTTAATTAAACGGAGATGCACCGATTAAGATGTCATAGGAAAATCAACGAAAATTTATTTAATTTCGTTTATTAATTATTCTGATAAATCATCGAATCTAAATCACAACAAATATTTACTTACCAGCATCTATATTTGGTAATTCAAATTTAAGCGATTTCAATCAAACCAAATTAATAAACAACAATCATTCTGAATGAATATGGCAGCTCGAAAATGTTTCTATATCAATGCTGATTTTTTTCTCGACATCGTTTTAAGCCGCTCTTTCAGAAATCTCTCCGACGTTGACATTTTACGATCAAATATGGACATACCGTTGTCTGCCTACCGGCGATTCGTAAATCGTGTAAATAAGAGATGAAATCACTATCGCTGGTGACGGTTTGCATTTCAAACTGCGGCCGTAAGCCGATGCGTGGGCGAGCCAACGAAAAACTTAGAATTCCTTTGACGTTGATAGACTATTTGCGTTTGTGATTTCACATAGGACGGCTGTCAAAAAAAAATTGCGAATCAGGTAGCGGTGCGTACCCGCTGGCGAAGGTATTTCTGTCCTGTATATAAATTTCACGAGTTTATCTTTCGGGTTGAAAATTTCGCACCGAGAACCCGTTCTCGCAACTTTCTGCCAGTGGAAACCGTTCGAAACGTTTATCACGATCGATCGCGGAAAGTGATGTAGCGTCTCAGACTCCACAGTATAAATATATGTTTTGTATCCGCACCTGTTTGTTATCTACCGACATCGTTCAATCAACACCTTTAATCTCCACGAGTTACAGAAAGCGTACGTAACACCGTATTAACGCAGCAATAAAAAAGAAAGTGATACTTTGATCAAAGAATATGGAACACACGAGTATGATTTAAAAATAACACCGTTTATTCCTGAATTCTTCCTTTTATTTAAAAAAAAAAAAAAAACAGTGTTATAAATGTCATACTGCTCAATGCTAATATTACTTTTTAATATTCTAAAATAATTTTATAAAAACCTGCCACTATTTATACCACTCATTCTAATCAACACTTGAGTCTAATAAAACAAAGAGCAACACACATACAATATAATTAGACTCCCACTAGTATCTACAAAAAATTCGAAGAATTGTCAATCATTCCATATCCGATCTCCATAAAAGCATAGGTAATCTGAATTTCATCGAGCAAGTCTCACATGGTACTGGTTACAAGGACAGTGAATCTCTTCATGTCGATCACACTTTCGCAATAGAAGAAACAGCGGGCGTGGAGGACGGATGATACGTAACGATTAACGACTGGCTTTAATTACTAAAACGCTTTCCCATCCTAGAAAATGTCTTCTTCCGCGAAGCGTCGCTGCTAAAGCGGTTACCCGCCGGTTTATCGCGATTCCCGGTGTTCGGTGAATGAGATTGTTGGCCGCTGAGTCAGCCGTAGTAGACTCGCGTGTTAGTTAGCCCGCGAAAGAACGCGGCAGACGTCGGTTTTTAAAGAACCGACGGACGTATCGCCGTCGGCCGCGCGCGTCTGAAATTTTAAACTACACGGGAGTCATGCGAAAGTTGCGCGGGAATCTGGAAATTCCTTGGTAATCAATCTCCCTGACGAATACAAAAAAATATTCGCAAACGATGTGACCGTGAAAATCACAAAACGGAAGAATCGATGAATAGAGCGCATGACAAATAAGAAACAAAAGTAATATAACACCGAACGTACCGTAACACGGTAATTTTCGTGAAGACTATCCTAACAATCGTTATGTAAATCTACATTTCTGTGTAACGTGACGCAATCGGCGTTCCAGCGACAAGGACGTCGATTGAGATGTGAATTTTCTTCAGCTGAAATGCACAATAACTCCGCGTGTAAACGACGCGCACAACAGGTCCTACTTCTCGGGAAAACCGGCGACAAAAGAATATTTAAAATACAATTAAAACGTTACACGCGAGATTGTCAACTAACCGTCCTTTATCTACGCCGGTATTGTATAATGAGACGCCTCGTGTTCAGAATTACCGTTCGTTGGTTTAATACCCAGCTGTCACGTAATGCAATCGATTCTCACGTGACTAGGAATGGTCACGGTGATTTAATTACGTTCTGTTATTCGCGACACGTAATCCCGGGGTGCGATGAATCCTCCTCCGTAAGGGAGGAATAAGAAGAATCAGCGAATCGGGGAAAAAGGAATGTCAACCACCCAAGAAAGTGCATGACTAGACTGGCCACATATTCGTGATGATGTAACGGGAGAAACCGCAGAGACCACACCCCGACGGTACCCGCAGCCACGTGCTGTTTCGTAAGCTACCAACTTTTAGGCAAGGCCGCAACCGATGTGGGATGCTGCTCCCCATAAGGTGCTCAATATCTTCCACATAATGACCATTTACGTCATTCGAGACGCACGTAATGTACCTATCAATTTTTTTTAAGATACTTATCCCTTGACAGAATGTCCGCGGGAGTTCTTCGCTTTCGAAAAGTACGGTCGCACGAATTTTACTTGAAAATTTGTCATTGGGAAATAATTTATTTAGAGCACCGAGAGTTGAAAATGAAATTATTGTTCGTGAATCATTTTGGGGGGGTATATTACATGTTTTTGCCGATCAAATTGTTTACAAGGAAAGTTGGATATTTATTAAATAGTGATATGATACGGTGATTTTTAAAGAAGGATTAGATATTCTTGTAATTGACTTTTTACTCTGTTTGGAATTAATCTGGCCTCGTTAACTCCTGGACCCATTAAGTGGTCGAGTGTATATGATACATCTTTGCGGTAGATGATAAAAAATACGTAATACTACGTGTCCATAAAGCATTACGTCAAATCCAGCGAGCTATTATCTCAACTGTCTAATACACTCATTTATAATCCTGTCGCTTCGATTCCACTAGAGTAAAAATGTGATTAATCGAACGCGCTTGTTCCCGTCGAGTGAAATAAAATACAGTTGGAACGTGTATACGAAATGCTGCGATCTGTGAAGGCTAATGAAGAAGCTTGTCTAATTACTCAGCTTGTCGTGTTAGTGGGTCAGCTATCAAGTTTTTGCCGAACAATTGAGTGTCGTTGTTGGTACACGCTTCGCGCTCGCAGCAAGCGTTTATCTGTCAAAGGTTCTTGAACTGTGACTAATTAGTGTGAGAAATATAGCACCGTTCTGTGTTTCCGGGTACAGAGAGAGAGCACCAAGTTTGCGGTTCGGAGCGTTTAAAGAGTTTGTCTGACGTGTTACGTCTTGTCGCTGGAACAATGATTTACCGTCTGAAACAGTGATTCGTAATTACATACTACTTCGGAAAGTATACGAACGATCGTTCTTTTTCTCCGATTGATTTAAAGCGTCGATTAATTTAATTGAACGTGAACATTAGAAACGGTGGTTTTCTTAAATTTCTTAGTAGGTATTAATTCAATGCCTGGCGCCAGCCGCGTGCATTGGACAATGGCCAAATTTCTGGCAACATCATTAAACAGACATAGTACTCGTTTATACACTGACGAAAATGCACGAAATCAGTAGAACGAGGTCGCACAATAATATCGGCATACCGAGCTTGCCAAAATAATACCAAAGTAACACCTTCGAATAATTCAACAAGTCTGCGTTCATTTCCAAAAATACCATTAGAATGTCAATGAACAGCATCTACATTCCTACAGCCAGAACACGAGAAATAAAATAATACTAAATATTAAATTTCATATATTTTATATCATAAATAATCCATTATCTTTCCATCGGAAAATTCTGTACAAATATTTACGCGTATCTTAACGAAATCACCAATACATAATTCTGTCGCAATTTTCCAAGCAACTTTCCCCGAAAGAATGGAAATTTATCGTCAACAGAAAGTACGCTTTTCCTGCTGCAGTATACAATGACGAGAGAGAAGCAAAAAAAAAAAAAGAAAATTCCGTCTATAAATATTCGATTCGCTGTCTAATCTCGCCGGATTACCGGAGACCAGTTCGTCGGTTCCACTTCCAGCGTATTCCTCGAATGGAAATAAAACGTGCGTAGAGCAAAGGTACGCAGACATGGCGAATACGCAAAGGTGTACGTGTGGAGGCCGGCTGGTTGGCGCCACTCGGTCCTCTGCGTACCGGTGGAACGCGTAATAAACGTAATGTCATACGCTCCGATATATGGCGCACGGATTACGTTCCAACGTCGAACCGATGGATTATATCTTATTCGTCGAAAACTCCGTCTGACGCGACGTTATCGACGGATTCTCTTTGGCGATAAAAAATGCAGCGAGGTATTGGAGAAAAGAAAATTTAATTTTCTTGATCAATTTTTCCGATTTGATTTCGATTCTTTCGGTTTGAATTAGTTTGATTTAATTGAAAGTCTTTAAATTATTAAAGTGTGAGTTTATTGAAATGATAATTGGAGTAATTTTATGGTGGTATTCAATTATTTTTATTTCATTCTTGTGGGTTGTATGTATTGGTTTTCAGGGATTTAACGTGTTGATTTATGTTCTACGATTCGTTTCGGGGGTATTCATTATAACCGTGTTATTTTCCATTAAGCTTGTCTCTTGTTTCCTGTAAATGATTGAGATAAAACGACGAAAGGTTGTTGTGTAAATCACAATACGATGGAACGAGGCGGTCGAAAATGATTTAGCGATAAAGGCGGTCCCAACGCCATTTAATTTTAGAGAAATCGGTTGCCTATAAAGATGCTATCTGTGAAATTTTTCTGACCACCGTAAGAGCCCTTCAATGTTTCGCAAACATTGAAGTTTCATTTTCCCACGAAGATTTAATAGAACCTACAATTTCATGGATCAACAATTTTCAATTATCTCTCGAAACACAATTTCATTAGTATAACAATTTTAATTACCGCAGAGTCATAAATTTTAGTATATCATTGAAATGTCTATAAACCATTTATACTCGCCAGTATACGTAGATACATAACTCAATAAAAATCAATTACTTTCCTCACTCTTCAGAGCGACATTTAATTTTCTAAATTATCTATCACGAAGTGACTTTCGATAAAATTGTATCTTTTTCGTTTATCACCGATTTCGTACGAATAAAATTGTGCAAAAAAAAACTGAATTCGCGAAAGAGAATCGATCGTTAACCGAATGCTTGTAGTATACACATACATAGTATGTTTGTATGTATGTATGTATGTACTTCTGTACAACCGGCTTGTTCAGCCAGTCAGGAGCGTCGTTCTCATATTTTCCGTCACGCCGTTCATCGAAATCGAATTCCCCGGCAGCGCAGGGGATTCAATTATACGGCGTCAATTTCACGATCGCGACGAATCGATCCCGCCACGCCAATCAATCGTCCGCCATTTATTGGAATTCTTTTCCCGCGAACTTTGTAATTTCTGACCGGTAACGATGTTACGGACTGCGACTAAATTTTTCCCTTTTTTTTCCCCCCCACGCGATAAATCTTGCGCGGCCAACGAGTTTCTTCTGCGCGGGAAAAATGTTACGGCGATTCAGCAAACGGCACGTGTACTTTCGCCGGTTCCCGACGGGTTTTACGAGAAAATGTGCTCGCACGGACACGCGTGTCACGACGCACATGAATATGGAGTTTTCGTTGGAAACTGTGGTGTATTTGCGCAACTAGATGCTGCGCCGGCTGGATTTTTACGTTGTGTATACAATCGTTTATCTGGTTCTATCTCGTTGACAGCGAGTACATTGATTTTATTAGCATATTTTTAAAAAGTCACTCTTCCCACCGGTTTACATACCAACGAGTAATAATGAAATTAAAAAATAAATAAGAAATAAGTATAAATACGAAAAGAAAAGAATTACTTATCGTATTTGCGAAAAGAAATGTATGTGTCTTGTATCACTTAGAGAATTACTAATAAATATGCGTGGTGCAATTAGTCGTTTCTACGACGAGTCGTTCGTTTCCTCTCGTAAATCAATCCGTAGGATATACCTTCTTTCATTAGATTCCCCATATTAAAACGATTTTTGATACCGCGATCGGCAGAGTAAAAGGTAAAGGGACCAGATAGTCGGCGGCATTAGACAAGATAGAGTGAAGCTTGACTAATTAGCGGCATGAATTATTCATATCGGACAGGCTGTCGATTATAGAGTGTAACGATGCGCGCTTTTTATTACCGTAGAGTAGTGAAAACTAGCAGGAATTCGTACTTTTCTCATAGAAGGCGCGTGGTTACACAAGCCGGGGACTCCATTATGGCTGTTTAGTGATGAAATTAACATAATGGTACGGCCGTAAACGTCTTCATCTCTATGATTCTCGCTGTTTATGATAAGTGTATTTTGACGCCACTTTACTATTTACAATAATCGTATTTCTTTGTAAGGCAAATACCGGACGTTATGCTTTCCGCGTGAAAGATCTATAGATCAAAATATAAACGATATTGTACATCACGTCGGTGTTGCTAGACGCGCGTGGATTTACCGCTTTATTCACAGCGATCCACAATTATTTATGATACGTACAACGCGTTCCCGGTGGTATTACAAAACGGTGCATTCTGATTGCTTAACGAGATTCCATTGGAATTTTGTAAAACGATCGTCCGTACAAGTTTTTCCTCTGTTTCTACCGTCGGTCGTCGGGTTATTGCAAATTTCCGACGAGCGAAGAGACAAAAAAAAATGGTATGCGCTGAATTCTACAAGATTCCTCGCAAGAAACATTCAGGATACGTTACACAAGAGTTTGTCGTACGTATGTACATAAATTTTCGAACACAGAGATCATCCCGGGACTCTTCGCGGGTAATTAAATAACATCGTTTGAAATTCTAATGGAAACCGATCTCAATCGGTGCCGATCAATTTCGAAGAACTTTCGATCTAACCTCGAGTAAACGCGGTTTACGGGTCGGATTACCAGTCGAGTTGATATCGATAATTCTGCGAAACTTTATTAAATAATCGAGTCACTTTATATCTCACAGTATCAACGTAGCCGGCTTCGCACGGTAACTCGCACCCAGTTCGTCTCGCGATATCATCGAAAAATCAATCGTTACCACCGGAGAAAGAAAGGTTAACGGTAAAATGTCCTCGCGGAAAATTCGTAACGCGGAAATGCATAACGCCATGCGAAAATCAGCGCAGATGTGTATCTACCTTTCTCCGTGACCCGGCCAGAGATCCTTCCGCTTCGGCTTTCCTCGCAGTTCGCCTCGCACCTCTTACCTTTCTCTCCGTTATTCTCTCCTTGACCTCAAAGACGCGCGATCATGCTTCGGAAATTGCCGTTTGCCGAACGCCGATCCAGAACTGCGATCCCAAAAGATCGATGCGAAGCAACAAATGTTCAAACGTCTTTGTCACAACGATCGACGACGATTCTAAGGTTGATGATGATGATGATGATGATGATAATGATGAGATCACGCAATAGGTGCCGGTCATGAGCTTTCTCGCGCGTACGAATGATCTCGAGTCGCGAAGTATCTCGCGAGATAACATCGAGCGCCAGAGAGAGGACCGACGAGAGATATTCACGTGTGTTTATAGTGATCGCACACGCACGCAACGACGAACTGTTCGCGCGCGAGCTTCGAAAAGCAATGCAAGCGCGAACGGCACCCAGAAGAGCCTCTCGTTCCTTCCTACGTTCATGCCGTCGTTCTCGACCAATCGTCCGGTCTCTTTTTAACCTGTGCTTTCTTCTGTCTGTCTCTTTTCTATATACCCTCTTCGTCGCTCTGGATCCGTTTCGTCTGTAGATCTCTTTCTAACGTGTGTGTTTCTCTTTCTATCTCTTTCTCTCTATCTTTCAACCCTGTCTCCGTTATATATATATCTTACTCTTTCTTTCACGTCTTGATTTTCATTATCTCTCTCTCTCTCTCTCTCTCTCTCTTCGTGTAATTCTCTGTCCCGCTTGTTCTCTTTCCGCGTTCCGTAATTTTCTCTTCGTTCACAACGATGTCTCTCTTTCGTGTACTTGCACCTTTTGCCTCCACTGTGTATCTTTCTCCGTCTGGTATGGTGTCTTCGTCTTACTTTGCTTGTGATTTCTTCTGTCCTCGTTTAATTCTCTTACCTCCCACCACCAGGTATCCTAATCCCCACCATTCCGTAGTGGTCCCCCACGCCACTCGACGTACCTTGCTCACTTTCCGTTTCCCTGTCGGCCACCCACAGCCGTTTTCCTCTCTCGTTTCAAGCACTGTCTCTCTTTCTCTCTCTCTCGCTCGCACTGTTTTCACGTACGTTCGCGTCTTCGTCGTCGGCTTCGCACTCCGTTGGTTTATTTTTTGTTTTTTCGATCTATCTGCTCGTCTCCCTTCGTCGAAGGTGAGGCGAGTCCGATACGTCCTTGTTCACCGAAATGTGCTCGCGGGGGTTCCACTCGTCACCGTTCGATCCACGACTCCTATCATTTAATGCCTTCGTGGATCTCTTTTAGGCTTGCCGGATGAAAGATCGGCCGGAATGCCCCGTCGTTAGATTGAAAATCATCTACCGCGTTTCGTGGAAGTAGGTACACAACGCGAGGATACGAATTCGAGGCGTAACACTCAGCCGTGTTTCCATGAGATCATGTAATCTTAATATTGTATCGATTGGATGATTTTTGAATGAACAATCTGTCACCTGGATCATTTGCCAAAAAAAGGATAAATATTTGTCGGTGTTTTAAATTATTGTATCTATTCAATTTAGTGAGATACTAATACTCTAGAAAGATTTTAAATCTTAGGGATATGTTAACAGGGTTTTAACACTAGAACTACCAAGGCAGTCAAAATGACTAGTTCCGAATTTCATCTAAGAATCACTTAAGTTTATAACACTGCCATTACCAAAATTCTTTATAACCATGTTTCTCTATGCAAATAATTAAATCGATCAATTTACTATCCTCCTTTCTTTCTTAGTATCAAACATATTTATTCAATATTTTTAAATATATCCTATTAATCCTCGGTAGTTCTGGTCTTAATAACCATTTTTTAAAAGATGCAAAGCACTGATAGTGCTTACCTATCCCAATGCGATTATTTCAGACAAATTAATTGGCGGCAATTGACGTGTCGCGGTATTAAAGCGTAAGCTTGGTTCTCTCCAAAATACGTTACAACTACTAAAATACCTGCAAATGAATCACTATTTCGTACCAGTCTTTAAAATTTGTATCGCTCAACCCTAGATTTACGAGGGGGTTATTTGCACCAACTCTAAGAAAATTTTATGAGCATATTTTAATTAATTCTTACTTAAATTTATAAGACATATAATCACAAATTTAATCTTTCCTGTCATCTAGTTTCGCAGCAACCGTCCGTACAAATAGATATACGTAAACCCATGATAAACCTAGCTTCAAAATTCAACGATCGAATTTCTTCATGAATCCTCCACCAAATTCCTTGTACATATTCTCTTTGAGAATCTCTCGTCCGAATCGCTACATTTACCAGGACACTCGGTACGTGCGACAACCGTACCGGCGTCGGCTCGGTACGTTCAAGCAGAAAAAAAACAAATCGAAGGTGACACCCTTGTCTGCCCTCCGAGTCCTCGAAAGTCCCCTTGAGCACGATAAATGATTTATATCCGTGTCCCTCGGCGTTGATCCCCGTCGTTGGTGTTCGTAACCACGACGGAACGGACACGCGTCCAGCGGTGCTCAGGAAAGTACTTCTACGACACCCACGTGCCGGCATAAACACGTGCGTACACACGGATTGAGCACTGTTATATCGGGTACTCCCGGTCTATCGGGCCCGGATACGTCGCCGTGGGGCAAAACAGCTAAACAGCCACTTCCGTTTTTTTCCTCCGCCACGGCCCGTAAACCATAGTCGGGTTGAATCATTGTTATTATCGTGCATTCGATGGGTTCGTTTTCTTTTTCACCGTGATTTCGCATGAAAATCTTTCACGTGATACATACATACATAGGCGATGTAAATGCTATCGTCGTTGTGTCACGTATGAATTTTTTCAATTTTTTTCGAAGACTAAAACTTTTAAGTTAGAAAGGGTTAGTCAGGATGGGAAATTATACTGTCTTCACCGGCAAAGGGTTATCCACTTAAGTTATATACGTGACGGTGACTTCTTTCTATCAGCGGAAGAATTCCGTCGTTATCTATGGCTAACGGGATACTCTCGGCAAGCATTTACATTTTATTCTGTCTTTACCCCCGTCTTTTTTTTTTCTAAACTCGATTACCGTGGAATTAGGTGAAATTCGTGGTTCTGTGAACGGGAGATTGTACGCCGCGGGTGATTGCTGATTAAAGGGAACGAGACCGGTCTGATAGGATGCTAAGTGTGTTTCTTGGATTATCTCGGAAAGGATGTAATTTTAATTTCGTTCGGTCACGTGCGTTTTATTTGAAGTATTCATGACGGTATTGCGAATATTCGGAGCACCGTCGAACACACTAGCAAAAGAAACCCGATACGCTCATTTGATATGCAACGCATATAATTAGTTATCGTAGCTAATTAATTTGAGTACCACTTGAAAGCTTCTGGACGTACGTCGTTTGTTAATGAAATTAATTAACGACTCGATGAAACGTGGACGTACAGCTTTCTTACTCAATGATATACATATACATATATAGATAATTGGTGTATTAATGTAGAATAAATTTTACTGCGTATGTAATGACGCGGGATTGTCGGTACCGGTTCTTTTCTCACCCACGCGAATATTGTGAACTGCTTAATCAACTGTCCGCGTATCGGCAGACTTTGATCTTCATTCACAGATGTCGGTTAATGTATCCGATTATTGCGGACAAGCTCGAGAATACTGTAGGCGTCCCCATCGAACTGGTTTCCGTCGATGCTAGAGTGGAATGCAGAATGCATACGTGTACATTGTTAATCAATTTCCTACAGCTTCATTCAAGAATTCGCTGCATAATCTTACATCGAACGAATAGTGAAAAATGTTCTTTGCTTCTTAATTATATCTACGAGATTTCCATCCGACGGATTACCGGCATTTAATTCGATAAATTGGAACGTAGAAATAAGTTCAAATCGGTGAACGACACGTCGGGCTAATTTATTCTTATCGATTATTTTTTCCAGGTAAGCGCATCGCGTTATCCTGTCGTGGTAAAACTTGGACACGCCCACGGTGGAGTCGGTAAGGCCCGCGCGGAAACAAATCAAGAATTTCTAGATCTTGCCTCGTTGGCTGCTTTGGCGAACACTTACAGCACCGCGGAACCGTACGTCGACACCAAGTACGACGTTCACGTGCAGAAAATAGGAAATAACTACAAGGCTTTCATGTAAGTAGAATTATCCAGTGAAATCTATAATTAACTGGAAGGCTATTTTCGTACGTGGTGCTTGACCGCGACAATGTAGAAGTCGCGGTGGATTGTAGAGCGGGCAATTTAGCGTTATAATTTAGCGTAGTTTATCTTTTTATTAAGTACTTTATTATTAAGTTCTTTATACTTGATTAGTTTAACCAATATAATTTTAATAAGTCACAATTATTAAATGTATGTCATTTTGTTATATTATTATCATGCAAATTGAATAGGAATATTTATACGTCATTTTAATATATCTAATAAATTCATCACGCGGTATTATAATACTAATTAAAGTATCTTTATGTAAATATACTAACTTATAACAAAATATGAATTAAATATTATTCACCATTTTCCGGCTGTCAGATTAGATTCAATAAATTCCATATAATAAAATAAAGTAAATCAAATTCTACCGAGAAAGTCTCCCATATTTTCTTCATATTTCTCTACCTCAAAGAGAAAAAAAGACTATTATAAATTGCTTGCTGACGCTAATTCGCCCCGTTCTACCCAGGCGGAAGAGTATAAGCGGAAACTGGAAGTCGAACACCGGTTCGGCCATGTTGGAGCAATTAGCCGTGAGCGAAAGACACCGTACCTGGATCGATCACGTATCTCAGTTGTTTGGCGGATTGGACATTTGCGCGATCGAGCTGCTGGTTGGAAAGGATGGCCGAGAATACATTATCGAAGTGAACGACAGCGCGTTGTCATTAATGGGAGACTCCCAGGAGGAAGATCGTCGGCACATTGCAGATCTTGTTTCCGCGAAGATGCAGGTAAAGACGATCGTTCCTACGCGATTGTATGACAATTTACGTTCGACTCACCCGTAAAAGTCTTTGTGTCTGTTGGATATCGAATTTCGGAAATTTTTCATTTTTCATTTTTTTTTTTTTTACCGGTTACTTTTTCTAGGCGTGCTGTCGACCACCAAGCGTGCTGACTAAAACTACGTCACGTGGTTCGATGAGTAGTTCCAGTCAAGCAACGAGTCCTGTAGAGGACCGGACAGCACCACCACCAACTGCACCTTTGGGGTCACACGGCAGTATGGGGTCCATGGCTAGTATAGGAAGTTTGGGCTCGATGGGCTCCACCACTGCGCTAGCCGGCGACGTTACCACATCTGATAGTCACCATCAATTGCAACGCCGTGACTCTCAAGGTTCGTGGATCCACTTGGAATCCCACACGGTTAATTCTGAATCGTAATTAGGTACTTGCGATCGCGTACACTCGAGACCTTGCGATGTTAATATAAGACTTTATGTATCGGTGTAAGTGTGTATCGGGTAGTAAAAAGCTTGGACTGCTGGAATATTCGAAAGACAATTATTTAATTGATAATAGATTATAAATATGGAATTCAAAAGTAAACAAAGAATTGTATAAAAGTTCTGCTGGCATTAGGTCCAGGAATATTGCGAAATGTTGATACTTACTATTAATTAGAAATACGAGAGCAATTATGAAATTAATAGTATACAGAGTTTTATACTGCTTTTTACAGCGACATGGTTTTTATTGAAATACCTTTGGGAAAAGGAAATTTTATAATCTTGTTTGAATTTATTGTACACAGCATCGCAGTCGAGTACAGTCAGTAGCGGCGCTCCTTCCGTCGGACGACGGCCAGATGAAACGCCGACGTCAAGAGTACCATTCCATCGACAGGGCAGCCAAGCACAAGCACCAGGAGAGGACTCCGAGGATACTATGAAAAATCTTCGAAAAACATTCGCTGGAATCTTCGGCGAGATATAAATCGCCGGAGACGAGTATTGGAGCAAAGAAGATCACCAAAAAAGAAAATTTATCATGATTTCAGTTCGAGAGAACGAGGTATTTAACGGGGGGTGGGACGGGGGTGGGGGTTAGATTATTTAAAACATTTGATAAAAAGGGAATAGTTGCATCGTATACTTTCTAAATTGCCATCGTAGATATTGCATGGAATATTATATCGTTTAAGAGATCCACATGGAGACTTTCGGCTAATGTGATTTATAATTGATTAACATAACGAATCTGAATAATCGTATCGGATCGATTGGCAAGGAGCGTTGAATGTCATAATATATTTGCAGATCATTGAGAGACAGATAAAAACAATACCAACTGACACATGTGTCGCGCAGGAAACGTGATATTAACGATGTAAATTTTGCATATAAGCATAAACATAACTCGTCGATCTTTTAATAATGATTATACTTCTGATACGTAGCTTCTGCATTTTACCTAGTTTAATTAGACGAAGCCGGTTTAGTTAAACTTTTTCACAGATTATTCCGATTATACCACCGATTGTTTCACCGTGACGAATCGTTGTTGTTTGATTAGTATTACCGTGCTTGATGATTTCACTGAAAAAAAAAATAATAATCTAGCTACGTATTTGGATATAGGAGAGGGTGGAAAAATTAAAAGGTTTGAAAGAGTCGTGGTCATTTGTGTATATTAAAAAAAGTAATGTAGGTTCTATGTATTCGATGTATTGAACATTTAAATAGAGTCTAGGAAAAAAAATTCTCAGGTTAACCGATAATAATTCTGTTCATTCGTCCTTATTAAGAATTTTTTGGGCACCTTTTGTCACGTTCCAGCATCACAATTTTGGAAATCGCTCGTTAACACGCATTCCTAGGGTTCTGGTTAACGATTAATCTTTATTCTATCATCATTTCGTGAGAATCACTTGAGAACCCAGGTCCCGGGCAGACAGCACAATTTCTCAGATCTATGAAACCCCTCCGTGTATTGGATGAACCGTAACCATTCTCTAATTTAATCGATTCGCGATGGAAGGGGGTTCCGATCAATAACAAATCAATTACACGAGAAATGTAACCGGAAGAAATTGCAGTTACGTTTCCGCAATTCGAATAAAAAATAAAATCTTGCACGTTCAAACAGTCACGTACACTATCACACAACACACACAGAAATTGTTGCCGCGCGTATCTATGTAATCTAGACTATTTCGGTTCGCGCCTCGGTTAATGCGTACAGTGTTTTCTAATTCGTGTGCATAATTAATCACCCAGGAATATTCTGTGTCGCCTCTGGTGTCCGTTCAATAGACAAGGGAAATTCGTTGAAGTCTGTTTTCAAAGTTCTGTTCAGTTTCGAAATGCCATCGACGTTTGTTTTCGATTACTACAGGAAACACCATAGGCCCCTGTCATCTCCTCAAAACCGGCTTTACTTCAGACATCCACTTTTAGGCTTAACTTTCGATTATAGCACGTCCCGTCTCGTTAACAAGATCTTGAAACGAGTGGGCGGAAGTATTAAAAAAAATTGCGAAGTATAAATTTAAAGGAAGAAGGAAGTCTTGCAATAAAAAAAAAAGAAGAGATATTTGTAAAATTTATTAAAATAACTTGTAAGCCGACATCATTCCAAATGATTGAGGACAACAAAAGAGGAGATTCGGGCATTATACTGAACGTTTGGCTAGCGAAGACTTTGAACGATCGTCGATCATTGCTGCACCGCCGGCAATGACGGCCAGAGGAACGAGTTCTAGGAGTCTGTATTTTAAGCGCACAAATAGTTATTAAGATTTCGAGGGTGGACAGCTTTTCGACATCGTGTATGTGACACGCAAAACGGTTGGGCTATGGTACGGAGAATGAAAAAAAAATTATTCAGAGTCTCGTCGGCACCTTCGATTAAATGATACCCTTTCGGCATGTGAAAAAAAAATGAAATTACCAGACCGGCGAGAGTTCGATTTCGGTCGTGATACAAAATTCTTTAATGAAATTAAATCCCATTAAAAAAAGAGTCGACATCTCGATGTTGAGAACTGTCCTGCGTCCCAACGACGGGCAGAGTTTTCCGAAATTTTCGCGTCTAGCGTAGGTCGTCGAATAAAAAGCTGCACAAGACGACTTTGCAAAGAAAAAAAAAAAAACCCGTGGAAGTTCGCGGAAAAAACTGTACGTTTCTGTTTAGAGTTAAGAACACTACCGAGAAATCAAACAAATAATAACGGGTTCGTGCAATAGAAACGGAAAGCACAGAAATACGATTTCTATGTGTTAGCAGAAAATGGGCATTCTAATACGATTTGCTGTCACGCAAATTCGACACACACCTACACGTATTTAATGATCTGCAAATATAACGATGCTTGCTTATCAACGATCCGAGTTATCGTCTAATCTTCTTTGGTGCAGTACTCAATCGAAACTAAAAGCCGAAACAAGATCGACGGGCGACGAAACGAGAAATGAAAACAAAAATATATAAAAAATACAAAAAAAAAAGTGGAAATAATATGACGTCTTCATCAAATGATCTCAATTTACATTAGCATAAGGGCTGATAAAAACGTATTACGACGATAAGAAGTATCGTGGTGTCAGCTCTGGAAGAAATGAGAAATAATAATAATAATATTGTTTCCCCTGGTTCGTTTGATTGTGATATAATTTTTAATTACGGGACGCAGATATCGTTCGATTTCTCATTTAGTTGGTTGAAGAAGTATCGTAGGCCACTGTATGACTCCAAATATGAGAATTTTGATACTTTCGTACGAGTATTCCTCGTTAATTTAAATCGAAGTATTTTTACCGATCGTTGAAAATAATTAGGCATTAGACAAGTTTGTGGCAATGTTAACGGTCAAAACATTGCCCGATGCCTATTCTCTCGTTAATAGTAATTTTCCGTAATATTTCTGGTTGTCGATCGATATCGTTGAATTACTTCACTATTAATTGATTCACGATAGAATGTAAATGATATGCAGATGCAAAGATGTGAACTTACTCCATCCTTACAGCACAATTAGTTTATCTTAAGAAATACGTAAGTTTAATGAACGCCAGAGTTATCGGCTTCCTATTAAAAACGTTTGTTAGTTTCTTAATCGTTACAGTGATTGTTCCGTGATAAATTAAACAGTGTCCATAATTACGAGTTAATTTAAGTGACAGATGTTCGACGGTTTGGTTTTCGATGTGCCTTGACACTTAAGTGTCCTTCGTATCACGTTCTCACCCATTAAATAGTCGACGGTTAAACGCGTGCTTTCTCGACTGACAACCCAACGAAAGAAAGGTAAAGATCATAGGAATAGAGATAGAAGAAGAGAGAGAAAGAAAGAGAGAGAGAGAGAAGTGCACGTATCGACGCGTTTCAAGACACATTTTACCAAGCACTTAACCATGAGATTCTATTATTTGTACTTTTTTATAAGAAGCGTACACCATTGCATTTGTATGATCACCATGACGGAGAAACAAAAAAAAAAAAAAAAAAAACGAGAATCCCGATTGTTGATACATTGTCATTCGGTATTGTAGATAAGTGCAGAAACACCGTCCAAGTATGAACCAATTGCCATGGGGTGCATGAAAATAATCCTCGCGTCTGTTAGTCGCACTTGAGACACCGATTTGCGCACGCAAACATATCCACGTGTTCTGTATTTCGTTGATTACCGCTGTCGTGTGATAACGGTTGGTTCATTACGACGGTAATTATGTTCCCGTTTTTTTTCCACGTTCTATAAAACTCGTTTACCAGAAACCACGTTTCTATTTCGCGTTATAATTAGAGTCTTCCACATATATTACGAATTAAATTACAATTTATGCTAATTCGACGATTAACTTATACGTTATATCGACGTTAACTTTCAATTGAATCGTTTTACTTTTTCGGCGGTGAGAGAGGTGACGTTTAGGAAAGCATAGAGTACGGTGAAAGCGTAGAATCATTTACGAATAGAGAGACGTGTCGTTAGTTGATCAGTTACCAACGATTTTTCAAGTTTGTAAATCGGACCGATTCATTCATCGAACATTTCGCAAAAAACGAAATGAGGGATAATGGCCTTAAAAGACATCAAAATAGATATCAATGATAAACGTACAAGAGAGACAGATAATTAAAGAAGCATAACTAAATGACGTAATTAAACACTAACTTAAGATTTAACGAAACAAACAAAAGTGAAACTTAAACAAGCAAACATAGATGACCCAGTCTGGGAACGATCTTTGCCGATGGTGTTACAGTGATCTATCAAGTACAAAGAATCCACGAATTAAAATGAATATTCACAGAGCTGTCGCCACGGTACGAGCTGGAATGAAAGAATCTTAAACATGTCATTCAGCAGGGCGTACATGATCAGACTGATACGTAGATGCGGTTAAAGATAATGAATATCTCAGGGGTGCAAATTTAAGCACTAGGTAAGATAGAACGTAGGAAAGACAGTTGGGTTAACACGTTGCAGCCTAGACGAATAAACGGCATTGACTTCGATACGATAGATCGACTAGAATTAGAACACGCTTCTTCGGAGAAATCATAGTGATTCTCCATTTCGCGGCAAATCACAATTTGACTGAGGTATCGCGTGATCATCGAGTTAAAATGTATGATAAATGAATTAATTGTATAATTCATGATTATTTTCTATGATTAAACTATCTAGTCAACTTGATAATTTCAATATAATTACATTTAAATTGTTCCATTTAAATTATATCATGTGATAAGTTTCACGATTAATTTGTATCATGATTTAGAAAATTAATCGATTTGTTCGATGTAATATTGATAATGTTTCTCGATTTCTATAATGAAGATGATCACGTGAAAATATCAACCAGACACAAGACATCGTCAAGCAATTACGTTGCTTGATCACGTGAAACCCATGATCGACGATATTTTAATATGTTCTAGTGCCCGTGTGATGTAGTGAGCAGCTGTTAAAGATTTTTCTTTCGTTATCATCCCGATTAAGATTTAGTCGAAGTATTAATATTTTAGCAATATCAGTAGGTTAGATACCTTACCTTCCCTTTGCACTGACCCATCGAGCACCCCTCCTTTTGATTCTTCGACAAAATTTCCTTTCAGCGATGTTTGTCCACTCCGATATTCATCAGCCAATCAAATAATACTACCCATCCCGGAATGATCTCTTTTCAGAAATCCATGTATGTCGTATAATATCGTTATCGTCTAAGATTTATTGTCATATACTTTCCCAGGTTCGACTTGTAATTGTAATTAGCAGTTCGATGTTGAATATTGTATAACAAGTTCCAACAAACCTGGCTCGGTTTAACTGATAAATAATAGTACGATAGTGTTATTCGTGTTAATCATAATTCATCATTACGTAGCTTCTTCGCGATCTCATTTGGGCTCATTCAATGGGATCGTGCGACAAGCTACCATCCATTTTGCGTGTTTACAAAACTAGTGTAGGTTAATTAACGGCTATGGTTCTTATCTGTCGCCGAGTTTATTGAGCTCTCGTCAACTGTACATCGAGGAGAAATCTTTTACGTACATATCAATTTGATAGTTTCTGTTGGCGTCGCTGCCAATCAAGTGCCTGGTTGCTTTATCCTTTCGCCAATTCCGGTTATCATGACGATATGTCGCACATGTGTCTTAACGTACAATTCTAACACTGTGTCCGAGGACGTTCGTTAGAATATACATTATAAGTGATATAAGCTTAAACGGTATTCAGAATCACATCACGATCGGTATGCTTCCATTGTGGAATCGTGACGTGATTCGAATGTTTCCTACCTGGTAGGAAGCAAGACCGCAAAAATACTGTTTAAGTCTTGGAAATGGACAATGCCAATTTTTCAATGATATTCCAGCGAACCGAACGGACGAAAACAAGCAATGTTTCTGTTCTTTTTTTGTTTTTTTTTTTTGTTTTCGTTTCTTTATTCTCATGGCTGACTCAGCCAATAAGGTAGAGTACGCCCTATTGATTTAATCTCGATTACACGATGACAGCTCGTCTCTTAATAATTCTCAGTGTCTCTGTGTAACGAACTTAAATACTTCATTATAATCGGCAAGGTAAAGTAAAATTATTATCGTCGTTAGTAAGCATGTTAGACGCTATACCATATGTTACCTCCTTGATTTCAATGAGTGCTAGTCACTGTATTATATCTGCAAGTTGTATTTTACCAGTATATACAAGGTATAACTATGATACACAGCAGTCATAATTGTTCACGGTACGAACGGCCAAGGAAATAGGAAAATATGTTAGTTAACGATATAAGGTTTAAGGGAGTTGCAGGTCTAATTAATTGTAAATCCTAAGGAATCTGCGTGATGAAACTGTAAATGTAATCGGAATGCGTGGTAATCGAAAAGCATTGCGATGAAAACTTCTCAACTCTAGCCTTTCCAGAGAGTTTTCATCGTTATTCACTTTTCGATCGGTTCATCGGTCCGATAACACGTCTCGGACAACATACATTTTCCAAATACGTGTTATCGGCCGCTGAACCAAAAAGTTGGCTCCCCTACGTCGAAGGCTCGATCAGATCTACATACGAAATGAAATAAAAAAAAAAAAAATCTCATTTCAAACGACCTGTTCGAACTTTCGCGGATTAATCGTATGATGACAATATAAGGCGTTACGAGGAGAGAGATATTCAACTTTTGGAATTCACTCTTCCCTAGCGAGACAAGTGTGAGAAAGTAGTTATTAGTTTTAATCGATGTTCTTCATCCGCGACGACCGACATGTCGCGGTATACAAAGAATGTGAAAGAGTAACCGATAGCGACGCAAGTGAACGGCTTACGGGATCGATGATGTCAGCATAACAACCTAAATCATCGATCTCGATCATTCGGCCGATTGGACATCTATGGTCACCCTGCTCCCTGATCATCGGCGTTTCTTTTCCATTTTTTTTTCTCTACCTTCATCACGATGCATCTCACTCTTAAGATACGTAAGGTTAACTTTAATCCCAAGTGTCTTGATTAAATATCGAACGAACAACGAATCATCGAGACGACATCCGTGTCGATCGAGATACGAGAAATCACGGGGGCCCGGTGGCCGTTTTCACGACCGCGTTATCTACAGCCACGCAAATAACGTTGCCGACAATTATATACCACTCTGACGAAAAGTTTAAAAAAGAGATGTACACTACGTAATTCAGAGGATTAAGTAATGCGTAAAATGCGAGTTCTATCTGTCATCGTTAGCTCTTAAGGAATTATCACAGAACGGGGGTAGGTGTAACAGTAAGCGTACGAGGTAAGAATAGAGTTAGCGAGTACATACATACGCGAACGAGTGTAGTACAATTTGCAAAATTGTGTATAAATACTGGACGAATATAAAAGAGAGATGTGTTAGGGCGGGCGTCGAGTACTCGCCGATCAATCCGATAGCTTCCGGATTAGTCGACAAACGTTTGGCAAAAAGTTCCGAATCACCTTTGCAAAGTATCATCTTACCATCGTCCTCCCATCACGTACTTTGCAAAATGAGGAAGAATACTTTGAGTAGTACGGATCAGAATAGATTCTCACAGAATCTTTAGATGAATTGAGGAAGCTCGATGATCGACGAGTATATTGTTTGCGAACCATCAGAGGAATTCTTATCGTTATAATAAAAAAACACTTGATGCTCGATGATCATTTCATGGCCTTAATTAAATTTTCATCAGAGCTCAAGCTGTCCCGGTAATTACTGGTCGCTTCACAAGTGACGATGAGGTATTGGAGACCGATCTACGACAATGATGATCCGCGTGGCAGACGGGGTTTGTTGACGATTACTGTCAGTGTTGTATTCCGTCTGCGTTGCGGCGTCCATGACTAGGAAACAAAAAATCACGAATTCGACATTCGCATTAGTAATTATTGCGAACATTACCAGTGGCGACCGAAACCCGGGATTCTCATGATGAATTCTCAGGGTGGTCCGCCGGACGTTGGGAACGCTACGTTCCCGAATCTACGATTCACTTTTGTCAGGATTTTCGTATGATGTTATTAATGAAACTTTTATACGTAATATGATACGAAAAACCTTTGTATATAAAGCATGGATCATCCCGACGATGTACTTAGTTGTAAGATTAGTTTTAAGAGAGACGAGAAACCCTAACTATGACGAGAACTGTTTGCAAACTGGGTCTGCATCAACAGTTCAAAAATCCGAAACATAACGAGCACCTTACCATGAAGAATGATCTAAGAAAAGCGACAGAGAGAGAAGGACGTAAAACCCGATTCTCACGACACATTTTTAACCCGATAGAAAAATGTGCTGAGAATCAAACTCACGGATTCGACGCGAACGAATAGAATTCCTTTGAAGTGCCTTTCCAACATTTCGACGCGGCCCTTTAACAAAGGACGAGAATCACTTGCACCAACGACATGTACGAACACGATCGAACAGAAATTTTTTCCGATAACACCGATCGTCAAGGATTACTTACAAAAATTTACCGTTGCCATAATAGGGTGGAAAATGTTTCGAATGTTTTCTAGTCATTATGGTATTTCTAACATCGTAAGAATTCTTGAGATACCCACGGTGTCTCATTGTGTGACGTATACACATTTATAAATATATATATATATATATAAAAATATATGTATGTTGAAGTTACTATTACCACTATTACCATTACAAAAGAGAAAAAAAACAGCACCTAAAGCGTGTATTGAGATGTTTAAATACGAGGTGTTATAAATATTAAAACATTCAACCAACATCAAATGGCACTGTCCTTAGCTGCGCCAGAACCCCGGCATTGGAATCGATGATATTAATCATAAATAATAAATCCTGCAATGGTAATAAAAAGAGAAAATGACACCATTAATCCGCACTAGGAATGGGGCACCGTGTAATTCGAGGGTGCTCCATGTAGGGTCTGTTAAAATATTATTAACGCGATACATAAGCTGAACTGTAATAATACAAAAAAAAAATATATATAAAAACATAAAATTATAATCACGATGTTTGTCAATTAAACAACCTTGCTCCCTATTATCGATTAATTTATCTCTACGTTATCTATGAATTTTACGAAAGTTATCGAAATATTCTGTCCAATATACTGTGCTTTTAAAGTTTATTTATTCTTTAAGAAAATCCAATTTATTGATGTATTCTGATTAATACACTGTGCTTATCACGTTTATCTTTTCTTAGAATAAATTCAATTTATCGATATATTCTGATTAATACACTGTGCTTTTAACGTTTATTTATTCTTACGAAAAATCCAATTAGAAAACATTTCATTCCCTTGCGTTTCAATAAAGTTAATTAAACGACAGACTTGTCGAGTTCCGTGTTAAGGGAACGATTACGGTACATCCCGGCGCGTGCCATATCTTCGCTGAAAGAAGTGTTTCGAGGATAATAAGTAGTAGGCACGGTGTGAATTGTCGGTGTGTACCATCCGTAATCCATCGAGGTGCTCCTGTAACAAGGATGCGGAAGTGGAGACTCGTCCTGCCGGTAGCCCCTGAAGATTCCTGGAAAAATAACTCGAATCGAATGAGGTGTTTTTTTGTCGTTCAATCTACAAATACAATCCCTGTTGTAAACACGTTAAAAAATATATTCTTCAATCATGAATCATTTACATATACGTCACAAGTATTACATCGAATAACAGAGTAATTTAGAATTCGACTATTATTATCGTAAATAAAAATGATTATACACGTGAACATATCGGTGTCGATTTTTTCATAATTAGTATCCAAGGGCTTAAACCGAGGGTCTAAAGTTCTATTTCTGTGCACTCGTACGGCCATCGATAAGGCTATGTATTATTATCGTTATATTATATTTTTTCCACACTTTAGACAAGTCTTCCCGATAGAATTTCAATGATACAATCGTTACAGTGGACACTCTCCGGAGAATCGTATCACGATTTGAACCGTACGTGTGAATATCAACGTTAGCGTGTGTTCTCGTAATACGATTTAGAGTTCTATCTGCGTGCACTCGTACGGCAATTGATAAGCCACGTTGTTACACCGAAATCGTCCCGGCACTTCGGCAACGTTTTCCGCGATCGCACCGCGTATTCGGAATCCCGGGTCCACGGTGACGTTTCTCATCCTGCGGAAGGCAGCCATGTCGACGTAACGCAGCTCGTTGTTGTTCAACAGCAGAAACAGCAGATTGTCCAGCCCGTCGAAAGCGTCTGCCTTCAGAATAAGAATCTGATTGCCGTTCAGCCAAAGCGAGTTCAAAGTTCTCAGGTGTCTAAAAACACCGCCGGGAATGGCGCTCAATCGATTTCTCCCCAGGTCCAATTCATTAATCTCGTTCAAACCCCGAAATACGTCCGGGTGTAACGTTGAAATTCTGTTCCGCGACAAATATAACAAATCGATATGCGGCAGTCCGTTGAAAGCGCCCACCGGGATTTCCGTGATCTCGTTAGCGTCCAGGGCCAGGGTCTCCAAGTTCCTTAGACCTTTAAATATATTTCTCTTCAGGACGATCCTGTTGTTCGTCGCGTACAACTCGTGTAGATCGTTCAGACCCTTCCACACCCCGGGACGGAAGCCGGTTATGTTATTGTAATCCAGCAGCAACGTCTCCAGGCTGTTTAACTTGGCGAACGCGGCCTCCTCGATGTCCCCGATACTGTTATTCCTTAAATCGAGATACGTCAGTTGATCCAGCGAGGAGAAATAGTGCCTGCCGATTATCGTCAGACCGTTATAACGTATACAGATAGCGGTCGAGTTCGAGACCTCGAGGAACGCGTCCCTGGCGATGTCCAGGATCCCGAGGGCCTCGAGATGGAGCTCGATGTCCTCGATCGTTTGCACCGCGTTCACGTCCTCGTACGCGACATTCTGCAACTGGCCGTCGCCCAGGCAAACGTACAGCTGGTTATAAACTTGGCAATCCACTTCCTCCGCGTTCGCGTGCTGACCGGTGACCGATAAGAGGAGATAAATGAGCAGAAGGAAGCACATGGTGCGCTCTGATGCTGAATGTGCACTGACCTCGCCGGAGCGCAGCGCTCTTAGGCCGATCGATCGTCTTTTACTGCCGCGTAGATAGCACTCGATGAATATATCAGCTATACATATGTATATGTATGTACATGTATATACCGGGTGCTGCGTTCCACGCGTCGATGTTCGCACGACGGAAATTGGATCTTTCGCAGCGATAGAATTAAAACGGATTTTATCCGTAATCTCGTTCGTTTATTGATCCTCTATGGTTAACGTTTTACGCGGATCAAATGATTACCTACCGTGTGACATTTTTAAGGGAATTGAAGCGTAAAGTTGGAATATTATATAACATGTTTTTGTTTACTTTTTATCCCCCTATGGAGACCTTGAAAGTGTACGTTAAAAACAGGTAGCAGCGAGGCGAGGATAAATATGTTACGAAAGAATATCTGAAATACAATTTCACTGATTATTCGCGTTATTATTTGGAAGTTGACGGTAATGGATTAAAAAATCTGTTCGATAGGTATTTTTATTATTACGGTGGAACGTGAAGTCACTTGAAATGATTCTCGAGCCCACGGGTGTACCTTGGGAGACACTCAGAAGTATAGTGTGTTCTAAAAGTGGTGGATTTTATTTTAAAAAAAAGTACATCGAACGATGATCTTGAATCTTTTCATTTCGTATTCCGTTGTGAATTTATTTTGTTTAACGACGCGGTTAAACAGTTCGGATCAGAGACAATTTATTCTTAACAGATTATGTGATTAAAGAAATTTGATGTATCGTCACACCTTGTTTAATGGAATATAGGTGAAACGCTCTCCCTGTGGAATCGTAATTAAAATTCATGATTTCAATTAGGTCGGTCGTGTTCCCATTGTAAATAATTTCTGTGCCACGTAATTGTTCCGTTTCTTATTATCCGGCTGTTGCGTCGACCAGTAGGAATCGAAATTAAGCTTCGGTCTTTTGTTCCCTTTTAAATTATTATCACGGATTACGAGTTCGTAGATATTTCCCCGTGGGACAGTTTTTTTTTTATTGTTCGGTGCACTTGCAAGGCCTTAGCTCGGCGGAAATTGAAATGGAACTTTCACGATACAACCACTGACGCTTTGAGGGACGAATTCTCGTCTCTAGGAGGAATATCAAGCCGGATATTGAATATTTCGATACATCTGACTTAAACTTACAGCATTACGTTAAAGCAAAACGTAATCAAAACGATCCTTTTTCTTCGCGTCTCTCGTTTTATCGATAAAAAATAAGTAATTCAGATGACAGATGAAAGGTGGATGAAAGTTTCCCTGTAACGGTATGAATATTCGATAAACCGTTTCACGCGTTGCGAATAACATTGCAGCGAAAGCGATAGATTCGCGGAGCCCGGTTAAATGTTGCTAACAATAGCTATCTTGCGAAGGGTTCGTTTGACACGTACAAAAATGTTTGCCGATAAGCTTCGGCGGGTGTGCCCGATCGTCAACACTGGCTTATTAATAGCAAACCGTTATCATTTCTCTCGATGAAGCTTCTCGCGGCGAATGCTACTGTGTACCGAGTAATTTTCACTCGTGCGACAACACGGATACATTGTTGCCGGAAACGTATCGTAGAATGTTAAGAAACTAACTGTCCACACATGAATTTTTCTACAATTTTTACATATGCTACGAGCAATCTTTCTTTACAATCGTTTGCCACGAGAATTGTTGTTTTTTTAGAATGTCTCGTTCACTTTGTACTCAAGTAAATATTATTCCGAAGTAATGAGAAATGAATATGTAAATAATCCTCGTGTTATAACACAGAGGATGATACGAATAAATACAACAAGAATCAAGAACTTACTGTTTCCGATTACAGAGTCAAATTAACCTCCACTATAATTGTAACTATCTCCTAATAATAAGATACATCCAGTACCATTTTCGCTTTAAAGAAAGCAGTAGCGAGTACGCGCAATTTTTCTACGAGAAATCCACGGTGAGAACGTTATGTAAAAACGGGGGGAATAATTTAGCATTTTCCACGGCGGCAAAGGCGGCCCTTAAAAGTATCGCGGTATAATAAATAATTCAGCAACGCCCTACGCACAGGCGTTCCATAATTCTGCGAGGAATCGTAATTACCGACGATAACCACAATACGGTACGCGTGATGATGGTATCGTCGCTCGATTTATGACCCGATGAAATTTAATAAGTCATTTAAGAAACTCACTCGGATACATGAATCGCGTCGGGAGGTTGCAGGTCCGATAAACGTCATCGGTCCGCGGTCCAGAAGGTGGTTTCACCTCCTCGTCCTCCGCAATCCGAGCCTTCTCACCGCAGAGACACGGTGCCTCGGTCATCTTCGAATTACCAGTAGAATAATCGCGTTAACGCGTCGTAACCCACGGATCGTAAAACATAATCGCGGACAAACACCGTGGAATCGCGGTATATTTTCGCTGATGTCGTTCCGGCCACGCGTGTTTGGTTCCTATAGCGACGATATCGCGGTGGTAAAGGGAAAATTGATCAAACAATTCGCGTATGTAACGCTCGATACAGGGTGGCCGAAATTGTTGATAACGCAACGAGTGCTCCGAAATGTTCGTCGAAAGAAGTTCGACGTGTTTCGTTAAAGCTCGAATGTATTGCTCTTATGAATATCGTTATGGGGACGTAAGGAAGTGTGAGAGATTGAATTTGAAAAATACTTGTGAAGCATTAGGCTGAAGAATGACGTCACTCACGGCACCCTGTGTAACTGGTTTGGCAGAATCCGTGTGTTTAGAAATATTTTTTTAATGGAAACTATAAAGATTCGGATGGGAATTTTTAAGTCAATACGTAGTATAATAATTAATTATTAATTCCCAATTCCGGGAATAACTTATCACGCGTGTATCTGTGCTACAGTTTCACGAATCTGAAATAATAATCGCATGTCAAATAATGATATCATTAAAATTCTAATTAAAAAATTTGTATAGATATCTTCTTATTTTATCGTTAACAAATCTCTTCTACTAAAAATAAATAAATCTATACATGCGAGAAATTACTTATCACCGACGTACGTACCTGGAATAGTTAATACAACGTGAATGAAAGAAATTACTGCCTATTTACAGTTGGCAGTACGAAGATACGGGCTCCCCTGTTTAACAGCTTTTTTTTCCGGTGGAAAAGGGTTACTGAACCTGCCAGGTGAACGACTACCGCGTACTCGGTGACCGTTTAAAATTCTAGCTGAGTCCGCACTACATTACATCGGCGGCGTTATCAGCGACAATGATAACGCCAGCGGTTTCGTTGACCGCCTTAAAATCGCTTTCTTTCGCACTGTTTAATACGAGGAAAGCCTTAGAACGCATTCTAACTGCATAGTAACATTGAAAAAAAAAACACGAATTATGAAATCGTGAATAAACTGCGAAAGATTATTCCAACGAAGGAACGGATTTCGTGAACAAAGAAGAGAAACAGGTGACTTTAATAGAAGATAAAAAATTAGAAATTAAAGGTCTACCAGATGACAAAACAAAAATATGAGAAGTATAATTACTGAAAGTTCGAGATAAAAAAAAACATACGCTTTGAAATATATTTTTCTGTTTACCTTCGCAGTATTTAACGTCGCAATAATAACGAGGTCATCATTTATCTTCAAATGGCACAAATTACCATGTAGACAAATTATAGTAAAATATAGGTCTAACCCGGGACACTGTTTCAAAGAAAATATTTATTTTAGATTCCAAAAGTATTTTCGGTAAGTTATACATTAGCTTCGCTGGACACAGAGTGATTATGGTGTATACAATGCGTCTGTTTCATTTATTTGGTACCACCTCCGTCAACTTACTTGGACGTCAACATAAGTGTAGGTATGGACTTAATGAAACGATTATCATCACCGGCACTTCCAGTTGCGGTCTGGCTACCAGAAGTGAATTACTCGCTCGTGATAAGGGTTACGACGCGTACGGAATAGAATGGAAAATGTTTAAAAACGACCAGCCGGAGAGCGACGATTCCACAATTGCAATTTAAACTCACCGTTGGAACGTGAACTCTTGGATTACGAGCGTGAACAGATCACTTTGTGTGTGTGTATTATTATGTATTATTATTTGATTAAACAACGTGGTGAAAGTGAACGTACTTGACAATGGTTAACAAGTGACAAGTGAAAGAAAATTAACATTACGAAACTCGTGTTTCGTGTGAATGCAACTTCTGTGTCTGACGTAAAATGTAAACATTTTTTCAACCGAAGCAAGTGATTTTAAATACAATCATAGTGCGATATTTTTCCATAATGAAAACTATGTGTGAAGTTACATGATCGTTAAAATCATCCGAATGAATTTTGTCCGCGATGTTTTTAGCAGAAATAATTATTGACCGTTTGCGACATATGGAGGGATAATTGAATTAAATTTTATCTTATCACCGATGATAAACATATAACTTACGTTACGGAACGGTGCGTAATTAAAATGTACAGGTTTCCAACACATCCGGTACTTGAATCGTCGCAATAATCGTAAGGACAATTGTGACAACACAGGCATCGAATTTGATAAATATTAGATAATTGCATGTACTGCACGTTGAGAAGGTCATTCTTTATCTGCGTTCCCGTATTAATGTTAGTGAGATAATGTCTCGCGACATATCTACGGGGAATAGTCAGCAAAAGAATTTTTTCATGATATATGTCAATTTAATTAACTGCACTATTTAAACAGTAAACGAACAAGTACATTTGATCGATCGTCGGAGCAACTTTTCAAAGAATTATCGTTAATATCGTAATTAGACGAATGGTATGAAGACTCTCTCATTATTATCGAAACTGCAGAATTCGAAAGAATAATACGTGTGTGCATACCTTATACAATTTCTAATATAATATCCACGTTGAATGTGCGTTCAGTGACATGAAACTTCGCAGTTCAAACGAGTGTATTTAATAATAACCAACGTCGGAAAATCATGACACGTCATATCGACGTCTGGCGACGTACTGCGTTTGACGTAAAATGCTTTTCGCTCGTGAAACAAACATAGGCGGGCCATTACCGTCGCACCGATAGAAATGAATTGAAATCCAACGAAACGGTGTTACCGTAGATTTCCAGCGCAATTAACCTCGAACAAATAATCCAGCGGGTTCACCATGAAATATTCGGCGTCGTCGAGCTTGAACTGCAACGTCATGCCGCTGAAGAAATACGCGGAAATTAGTTACCGCGTGAAATGCGTGACGGTGGAAAACGAACGTGTGTTCGGCGATGTCTATGTCACCCAGCAGACACGGAATCTCGCGAACGACACGGAAAGATATCACTTCCCTGTCGTCTACGACAGAAGGAAAAGTAACCTGATACGGAAAACCTTGAAGGGTCCAGATTTCATGGAGTTAAACCGAAGAACTGTTAGAAGGGCGAGTAGCATGCCTGTTAGAATACCACGGAAACCTATGAAAAGATCCAAATCCATCGGGGACGAGGCGACTGTCGCGTTCGACTACATAAGGAACACAGGGAGAAATGATAATGACACTAGGATCGCAAAGGTGATTTTTTTTTCTAACGAAACTATCATATAGAACGTATGATTTACGTGTCCGGTATTTATATATTTCGTATATCAAAGCAATGACTATTTATTCTTTATTTATATCTTTATTTACATCATTTGTCTCATTTTCGATCATCAATATTCTTTTCATAATTTCAACACTAAAAAGTACGAAAGTAATTCATATATTCAACAAATTTCACAACATACAATTATAGTTTCTATTTTTCGTTTCAATTACCCATATATCGCCCATCGCGTGTAAATTATATTAAAAAAACGGATGAAAATATTAATGAACAGTGCTAGGAAAATTTCTTTTCCTGTCGAATTCATCCGTCCGTCGCAGTTAAGCTAACCGATTCCTCGGGCATTAAGATCATCTTATTCTATTTCTGGCATTCGACCGACGATGAGAGTATTATTTCCAGACGTATCCGCCACCATTACCTAACCCGCCTGCAAAGGAAGAAGCACTCTCCTCGTTGGTTGATCGGTTGTTGTTGGACATCTACGGGCTATCTGCTGGCGAGAGAGGACGCTCGGAAAGTGACTCGACAGCCTCATCCTTGAGGACGCGTCCGCAGCATCAATATCTGCAAAAGGCGCGTCTGTTATGGAAAAGTAAGACAATTGAACGCGAAAGAGATAGGAATGTCCATACCGGGAAAAACCGGAACGGTGTGCCGTCGTTAAATACAATTCGCTCGAGGACTTATTGTCAGTTATAGAAATCAATTCTCCTCTGTTATGATATTCTACGGAAAAAAAACACACGCGAACAACATAATTTCTAATACGCTTTTCGTTGGATATCTGTACGATGAATATTATAAACAGACACTAAGAGAGAAAAATATTATAGAATCGTACGAAATATCATTTACCATAGATGCTTTAGATTTCGTAGATTTTTCTTTAAGAAATGGAAAAAGAATCTTTTATAAAGCTGCTATGATTGTAATTATTCTATACCCGACTTCGTAATTTCCCACCGTTTCTTTGTATCGCGTTCTCAAGATAATGAAGCTAGTTTCTTTGTGCTATTATTTTTTTTTGTTTAAATCCACCTCCGGTTCTCCAACGGTCTTTGTTATTTCTGTAATGAAGCAACCCGCCGACCGAGCCGGCAAACGGAGTTCGGATGGTATAATATTCGGCCGGACCATCGACGATAGGGGTGACACGAGGTTATTCATGATATTCAAATTTAACTTGGCATACGGGGGTTTGAAATTCGCTCGAATTAGGCGGACATACTTTGGCAGAAGCTGACGAGACAAGAGGGCTGTAGGGGGCGAGACAGACAAGCGACCTCGTTGACTCGGAGGCAAGAAGGTTCTTTGACTTGGAGAGCTGCCTTTTTTTTTTTAGAGGGGAAAGCACTTCTTTTATCTCTATACACGATGCTACTTCGTTCCACATCGTTGAACATGCATAGGGAAAAATAGGGTGGAGATTGCATCGACTTCGAACGGGCACCATTAAAAGGCATCCATGTTTTCAGCCTCATTAAACGAAATCTTTTTCGTCCCGCGAGCGAAATACCGTTCGACGTTAACCTTTCCGTTCGGCTAACGAAAACGAGAGTACACTCGGACAAAAATGTCCTCGTCGTACAGAGCGTGAGACTGTTTTATTCGGCCAACGAAGCGTGTCCGTTCCGCTAGATTTGTTTCTCAGTAAAAAAAAAATAGGAAAAATGAAAGAAAAATCTCGAAACTTTTAGGGATACCGGGAGTTCGCGCGGGTTACAAATTGCACGGGGTAAAAAGAAACGAGGGTCGACGTCGCATCTAAATGCGTTGCCGACGAATCATTCCGGATCACGTTATCGACGATAACCGGTGCCGGATAATTACGCAATTTAAATTCCGCGTCGGAGCCGTCTCACGTCTCGCGCGCGTGCAATTTAAGTTGGACACCAAAGAGCTTCCACCCAAGGGGTCTGAAGCCGCGATTGAAAACATCCAGGCTCGTGTTTAGAATGATCAAAGAAAGTGGTCGGCCGCGCTCGTTTCGCCATGGCGAGATCGAAGAACGCAGAGAGCAAAAGTAACGGTGAAAAGAGTGGAAGAGAAGGCTTAGCAATCTTCCCGTACACTTCCGTGTACACTGGGAAAAACTAACCCCCTCAAATACCATGATCAAGATTGAAAAATTTAGGACTAAAAAATAGAAAAAAAGAAACATAGAGAAAACAGAAAGATATTGTCTTCGAATTGCGACGACTCGGCGAAATAAAGTCCCGCGGTTTCCATTTGCTGTCGCGATAAGATCTGTAATTTTCATCGCTAATTTTTTTCCCCCGTACACGTACTCGTCCGTTTGTCATAGCCCGAATAACGGTGGGAATGTTTTTCCAGGCAGGGACGAGCTGGAGATTTTAGTGATGAATTTACGTGAACATATCAACCGTACCGGCGGGACACTTATTCGACAGCTGCGCCGAAAGGATTATCTTTGTACGAAACGTGACAAACAGTGTGATATAATTACAGCACATCTGCAAGCTCACAGCGCGAAACGTGGTAAGTACAGGGTTTCATGTACATACATACAGTACATACATATACATATTTATGCCGTTCTGCGGAGCTATGTGTAAATTCCACGGATGTTCAGCGTAATTTGAACTCATCGGACGGTGGGTGTAAGCGATACGAATGTCGGCGCGGTTTTACGAAAGTCATCGGTTTCTCTATTTGTTTTAAATTAAAGATACAATACGGCTCGGTACGCCCGAACGAATTGAAACGTTGAACAAACAACGACAGGCCCGCAACCACTGCAGTTATGTCGCGTCGAATGAACAATAGGCATCGTACAAAAAGATGCACTCTTGCTTAAACTCTCGCACTCCGTTTCAAAATAGAAACACTGGCGTTAAAGTAGAGATACTTTTGCACACTCTTGTATTAAAACGCCGCCGAAACGGACTCGCAGCGAACTAAATATCCTGTACTATTTATCTATAATATCAGAAACATACTTTCAATAATATTAATATTAATTGTTCAAACTTCAACAGTCTTTAAATTCGAAACAATTGATCCTTTCCTTACTTTAATAGACTGTATGATTGATAATTTTCACAAACAATCTACGAAAATTCACAAAATCTCCAATGTCAGTAAAAAAAACATGAACTCGTTCAGTTATATTCAAGAAAACAGTAATAAATATGTATATCAATCCTTTTACGGAGAATCATTTCGCCATGCTGCGCATGTGTCGAGAATCAAAGTCGGATTCAAACAATACCGATATAAATACAGGTTGTACATTTAATCGGGTAATTTCATTCGTTTACCCATACTACGATCATCTTAAGTTAAGTTTAATTTTAAGTTTAATTTTAATTTATATCGTCTTTTCTTTCCATTGATGTTTTCTGTTCGCTCGTCGTTCTTAAAGGGACCACCTATCTATCTATCTATCATCTCGCACATGTTCTACGAGTACATACACAACACCCGGTGTTTCGGTCGATCGGGGGACACTTTCATCGTAGGGTACACTTAAAGAAAGAACAGGTACTTCAGGAACGCGTTATCGATACTTTCGACGTGATATCGGGGCATTGCGAATACGTATGTACGCCGTAGCGTCGCCGGACTCTTTCGCGGAACAAAAAGGCCCCTTTTCATGTGGCACGATGTGGTGATCAATAATTAGACTTTGCCGCGTATATCGCGCGGAAACACGCATGCCCGGCATATAGTACGCGCGACCGAACTTCCAGCGTAGCGTCATTGATAAAGTTTTAATGATGTTGCGCCTGCGAACCGGAAATGCGGAACTTTCTTCGGCCTTCGGAACTTTAGATCTGCATTTAGCGCGATGAACTCGACGCATCGCGAATCGATAGTCGGGAGAGTTGACACCTTTCGGAAGGTGAGAGACGGAATGTTCGCGATAGAACTTTTTTGTTATTCGGGAAATAAAATGAAAATGTTGAATTGTTTGTACTTTTTTAGTAGAATAGTTAATGTTGAATGATTTATTTATCAACACTATTTCTACCACGATTCTGTGTATACGTATTTCGACCAAAAGGTGTCTTTTGAAACCTTTTCGATTTAATGCAAATATTTGCCAAAACTGTTGGGATTTCAAATTACCAGTTAAATGTAGATAATTTAACAACTATTGTATAAAAAGTGAACAAATTAATTGTAGAGAAATGATTCAACTTAACGAATGATTTTAAGTTAAAATTTGAAATCTACTCTTGGTAGAAATAGTGTTAAATATGCTCGGAATGTTTTGTAAGGTTTGATGTGTTTTTTTTTCTCTTGAATGTTAATATACGGATCGATAAATGGAGTAATAAGATTCTTTGAGAACTTATCGACCTCGAACACTTTTCGCAGATTTCCACGTTTTATTCTCCGCGGGGTAATTCGATGGTTCAACCGAGCATGCAAATGTTCGGTAACAGTTTCCAAGCCATTACCTTGATACGCTCAAAAGCGCGACAAACATGGTCTTACGAAATGAGCATATCTGTTTGATGCATGGAATATGCGTTGATGATTGAATCGATTATCGTGAAACTCTCGATTTATCCCGGGAAAACTTATTTCCAGTATGTTACTTTCATCGCGGTAAATCATTTATCAACTCCGGCGTGGTTGTTTACGTTTCACATATCGTAACGTAACATAGTCGTAGAATAATAATACTACAATTTGCCAATTTATTATAACAATCAATGTAAAATAACGTAAGTAATGGTTAAAACATATCAAACGTAACATCGCGCAAATTCCTACACATTTCATTTGTAATCCCGTAACCAACGCTTCAAGATTAACAAGGCCATTTCTATTCTTAGTGAAATCGCGAAACAGGTGTAATTACGCAGTCAGAAGAAAAAGAACGAAAAATCCGACACAAAGCATAGCATTTCCGTGAACGGTACTTTTACTCCGTTCTATCCGTAGCCGTATAATTTCCCGATGTAATGGTGTTTTCGAGGGTGAAATATCCGTGATCAGCGTCCATTGAAATTCGAATGCGTTGTCTATTGACTACCAGCTCGCGTATGGGGACTGAAAATGGTCGGTTATTCGAATCCAATTGGGTCAGATTCGTACGCGACACCGATTGCAACAAAAAAAAAGGGTCACGTGTCTCAATCGAACGTGGGTATACAATTCAGCTTTGTTAACCCTGACAAAGGTAATTCTATCTATAAACGAATAACCGCTATCTTGCCTTTGATCAATATTCGATTAGATTTAGAAGCTCTCTGAAATTGAATAGTATTGTAAGCGTCACGACGGTCTTCGGGCTTTTATTTCAAATTCTTCTTCCACGTGGGAGATCCGTCGCCAAGGGCTGAACGGATACATGTACCCGCAAACGTATCCGATAGTGTTCGCGCAGAACGCCTAATTACTTCCGGAATTTAACCACACTATCGATAATGTCGTTCGTCCTACATTACACCGGTTGTAACGAGAATTGTAGATGGATTGTATTTTAAAGAAAATTTAAGTATAATAGTTTAAAAAATATATCCTATCGTGTACACGTGTAGATTAATTGTTGATAAGATACGGTTAATAAAACACCAGATCGTTAGTGCTGCTGTTTTTTAACTTACGATCATCATGGATGAAAATCGATCGGATACAAATTCCCGCGGATAAATCCATCGGCCTTAGTCTCCAGCGTGTTGTTACTTACTCTGACGACATTTCCGACTGACCCACAAAGAGACAGAATCGATAAGTTCATCGATCCATAATACCTGGCATTATTCTGAACATGCATTAAAATCCACCGTAGTGTCACGCTAATGAAACGATCCAACTTTAGCTTCGTGTTTGTCTCGCATCAACTTCCATGCCATGAACAAAAAGAAAAAAAGAAGGAAGAGAAAAAAAAACTCATACATCCACACGTTCGTATAAAATAAAAACACACACACACACCCAGAAACCATGCGGCACTTTTATCGCTTTTATCACGAAAATCAGCGATCGCGGACGAGATGGAAGAACCGCGTGGACACGAAAATTCCACGCCGTTCGAATCGCTGCATCCGTATTATGCAACGAATCTAACGGTGAGGCGGCACGTAAAAGAATTTCCCGGGTTGTAAATTACAACCGGAAGCTCAGCGGAAACGTGGCAACACTATTGACATGCAAATAAAAAGAAGAACGTGCAAAATCCAGCGAGTTTGCGGCGTGTGCGAACAGAGAACGAGACTGCTGAAGTAGAGGAAGAACGAACAAAAAAAAAAAAAAAAAAAAGAAATACGGAACGAAAAGAAAAAAGAAAAAAAAAATAGAACCCAACAACCGGATCGAGTCAGCCCGTAGCATGCACAGCAGTCACGGTATTCCTCTTGATCGCGAAGACGACGCAGAGCCCCACAGATACAAATTCCTCTCTACGGGGTAGCGATGGTAGTAGTGGTGGTCGGTGTTGATAGTATTGGTGATGTGCCACGCGCATGCGGTGTAACCAAGAGTAGCCTGCCACGGGTCGAGGCTTCGTGGAAGTCTGTCAGTGCCTACTGCAGGGTTCCACGGGGTGGCAGCAACCCCGACGGCTGGCAACCATCGCTAACGTCACGGCGGACGCACGCGCGACTCTCCTTCCGCCGGCGTAGTTGTTCAGCTGACTCGACATACCCTCTTCATCGGTTTCAACCCCACGGACAGCTGTCGTGCCCGACAACAATAGGGGTGGTGGCGGGTGTACGTGTCTCGCGGATTCCACGTAATCGACTGTGGTGCACGGGAGAGATTTTGTTTTTTTCTTTCTTCTTCTTCTCTGCCGAGCATGGCGAGCTGCGTGTGATAAAAGAGTGAAAAAAAAAATAACCAGCAAGGGAAGAGAGAAATTGAGACAGAGAGAAAGAGAGAGAGAGGGTGAGGGCGAGGGAGAGCCAAGACGAGAAGGTGATTTTCGTGAGACTTCGAGGAACGGTGGTTCGTGACATGACGGCAGATGTGTAGTCGGAAGTGTCCTTCGTCTGGGGCCACGCCGACGACGCGAATCCACGTCGATTCACACGCTGAAAATGGTACGGCAGCAGGATATATATCCGTGTGAGATGTGTGTAACGGTAGGCTAGGGGTTGAGTTATCGAGCGAAACTCTCGGTTTTATGTTTGTTTCCGGGGCTGGGGAAAATTTAGTCTAACGTCCGTCCCTTTTACACGGATTCCATCAGAGTCTCTCGGTTTAATTATGTAATCTCCGTTACGATTAATGACCGTCGTAGTACTTTCCGTTATAGAGGGAATAAGTAGGACTGTGGGAGACTTAGGAAATCAATGTACATATGTACGTACGTACGTACGTACGTTCGGTTTCTCAGTGAATAGGATTAGATAAATCAAAGACGTCGATAGGGATTCACTTTGATCTAATGCCTACTTTCTCGATGACGATATTTCATTTCGGTGTTATAGAATGATATTTTAAACGATACGTCGGCGAGTATGGATATGTTTAAGATGATAGCACCATATGTAACCCATTCGGTTGTCCACACTTTACATACTTGTGCAAACGACTTTCGTTACTTATTCAAAACGATATTCTACAGTACACCCCTGTTTTAAATAATAAACAGTTCGAAGCTAGCCATTGACGTCATTCTCCTCGCGATGTATGAAAAGTTTGCGTAGAAACACCGTCGAACAGCTGTGACCCATTAAATCGCCTCTTTTGCAATGTTTCCGTTACAATTACTCGGATTTCTGTTTTCGAGGGATACATCGAGCAAAATTCCTGTACTCGCTGGGATATAATTTGCATTTGATAGACTCGATCGTTGGGAGACTTTTTCAATTAAATAGTACAATATATCTCGCAACGTGTTCGCGATTGTGCGTGCGTCATAGACTGTGAATGGAACTGTTGTGCCGATAATCGATCGATTTCTTTTTCCCGTTTCTCGCTCGGATAAGATAATCAGAATCCCCGAATGTGCGGACGTGAAATTATCCCTGACACCGTTTACATTCTGTTAATCACGTATCCACATTACGAGGCTTGGTAACAGGTGGTACAGCTGTACAGCGTTTAAAAAAAAGCTGCAATGGGAATAGCGGTTTCCTTTTTAAACTGTCTCGTAGAAGGAATGATTTTTTTTTTATTCTGTCTTACGCCGGGGAAAGTGACATTTTCAACACAGTTATATAACTATTTTCGAGGTATTATTATACGTGAATTTTATATTTCCTCTGGCATTTATTGCTTCTGATTAAACATCACATTTCCACGTCGTTTCGCGGAGATAACTCTATTATTATTTATAACGTGACATATTTATAACACGATTCCAATATTGAGAGCAATGTATAGAAATCATTCACTCGATTTATATTCCATTTGTGTTGTTTTCACGTAATTTAGTAATAGAGATTAGTACTAGCACTAGCCGTAGCCATCCCGTGTATATATTCTAAACGTTATAGAGTCTTCTACCATCTGCGGGTGTTCGTGATTTGTATAACTGATACTAAAATTTGCGCACGTTTACCACGATAAATGAATGGAATCACCGGCATTTCAGAGTCGTAGTAAAAATGCATTTCGCTCGAAAGAAGCGTCGCAGTGTGCAACGAGCAAACACGATTTCGCGCGAGTAAATACAAGAGCGACGGATCATGAATCACGAAAACGGTTGAAAGGCGCCTTTACGCAGTACAATAAGAGGCAGGAGAGGTGAAAGTGACGATGAAGAAGAAAGCGTGGCGTTTCTAATTGGAGAATGAGCGGATTTTTCAACTCCCTCAAAAACCTCGCGTCAGGAGCCGCGTACGCTGCTAGCTCTGCGTCGAAGTACGAAGAACTGGAAGGTGAAAAAAAAACACTTTACATGTGCATTTGCATGCGAGACCGTCGGTCTGGGCACGTTTTTCAGTTTCGTGTTTGTGTACTGTACGCCTTTAACTGTCTTATCGAAATTTTGTAAACAATTCTTCGATAATTTTAATTACCTGAAATTACCGCGGAAGAATTTTTTTTCAGACTTCTCACGATGTTACCAATCTGCTTGATTAATTTGGAAAAATATTGGGATCACATGCAACAAATTGTTGCGTGGATTATTTTTTAAAACGAGTATACATATACATGTAGGGTGTACATGTATAATATATCGCACAGTCAAGGAGTGTGAGTCGTGTTATTTGAGAATTTAGTAATGACTCTTTAAAACGTATAACAGAAAAAAATGCGTTCCCATTTTGGGCATGTGTACCAGAAATTGCGGGACGCTTTTTGGAAATCTGCTATGTTTTTAAAATTAGCAAAATTGGCATGGAAAACAGAATTCCTTGTAATTTTTCGAATCTCGAACGCGGTGAATATTAAAAAAAGTCTCCCGCAATTTCACTTCTACCATTGATGGCCGGGAGGGCACTTAGACCATGGGAACGATAATGAAACTCAATTTTCATTGCGTCTGAAATGCGTTCGCCTAGAAGCGTTATGGGTTTACGCTATTCCGACAGAGTAGTAAAATTTATGATAGCACAAGTGCTCTCGGTAACGCGAAATGCTTGTTGGCCAATGAACTCGCGGTATGTCAAATTAGAATTGAATGAAGTGAGTTTCAAAGGAAATCGTACGACGATTCTTGGCTACACATACTTGTATAACGAATGAATATTTTCCTGGAAATGAGATATTAACGTTGACTCTTCCATCGAAGAGATACGTTATTCATAAATTATTATAAAAACATTCGTAAGCGTTACTCCTTTAATTTTCAAGTAAATCAGTTTATACAAAAAAAAAATAAGAATGTTTAACTGGTTTATCAAAGGAATCATAAAACTATGCGATCTGGCGTATAGGTCAAATACGTATGACCCATGGCGTACACAATAACCCACTATTCATAAATCTTAATTAAAGTTCTCCCCGGGGAGTTCTTTATCCGTAAAATACTCATCGAGAATATACTTTTGTTCGACTTTATATTCATTTTTAAGGGGTTACTCTGAAATTCATATAAATATTAAATATGCTCGAAATAAAACCTGATAATGGTGTTTGCGTTTTAATAAAATTTTATTATGAAATCGCTGGATATTGGATAAATGTTGACCCGATTTATGTGTTTCAAGAGGTAACGTACACGATGCACTCGATACGGCTCGATTCGCGTATCGTCCGAGTAAACGTTGATGTTAAAGACAAGTGGAGTTTATTATTAACCAGTACGTAAACCGAGATTCGCGGATTCACCGGGGACGGATAGCATGCCAGTCCGTTTCAGCGTGCAACTTTGCAATTTGTTCGGTTCGTCATGCACCCTCGAAGTGGGAAATCCGGCTGCGAAACTTCATGGCTAAAGTAGATAACTATTGACATTTCGATTGGATTAGGAACCGTAACGAGTCTGTTCGTTTAACGCGATTCCCGTAAATGTAATAACTAATAACTACCGTTTCAACTATCCGCGCGACGTTCATAATTTACAACGAACAAATCACGAAATTCAATGGTATTCAACGCATACCACCACCACCGTAGAATCCTTCGTGACATCGTAGCAATTATTTGTTCGTCGCATTAAATTACAGTAGACTTCTTCAGTTTTTATAGATACCGCATCAAGCTGCTTGGCATTTATTTAATAATTCTTTTTGCTGCAAATGTATCGCTTCGACGACGGCAGGCTGGAATGTGTCCCGCTCGAAAATTTATGTTTTCTAATATTTGGGAATTTCCAGTCGAAGACACGAAGATGAGATTTAGTCTGACCCCACAGCCAGGAGAAAGTGGTTTTATACAATGGCTGGACGCGATGAAAATGGTCGTCAGGTTGCAGGGGGGTATACCACCGGAATTTCGAAAGAGGGTTGGTATCGATTCACGCAAGACGATCTATATAATTTTCCGAATGAGTATTCGCTACCACGTGACTTCTAAATAATATTCGACAGTTATGGCTGACATTGGCGGAACGTCATCTGGAGCAGCGGGGGGTCGACTGGAAACAGGCTGAAAAAGTCTGTTTCAACGAGTGGAGTAATCCTGACGATGAAGAGCTCGGTATACAAATCGTTAAAGTAAGCTTGCAAAACAAACAGTTTTTTTTTCATACATATATATAACAATAACAACTACTCCTCGTATATCAAGCGTTCCTAAATTTCCAATTTCACTCCCGGTATTTCCGTCAATTTCACTTCCTAACCGTATACTATTTAAACGTACGAAATTTCAATTACTTCGTAATTCTGCCGCGCGCTGAGTGAAACTGCGAAAATCGCCTCGTTTCCCTGGAACATTTAAACGCATCCCCGGCAAGAATTAACCGTCTATATTTACAAGTAACCCGGGCACGTTGCCGCGTCCGCGAGATTGCATCTCGCCGTGATAATTGCGCGTAATTAAATTCCAATCATCAATCAACCTCGATGCCGGGCAATTAAGTGACGCCGACCGGCCCTTCGATTAGCACTCGTGGAACAGGTGTCCTTGGAACTAACGGACGGCTAACGTTGTTTTTTTCTTCTTTATTTTTCTTTTTCCTTTTTTTTTCTGCCGAATCGAATAAAATCCAATTTTCACAGGATCTGCACAGGACCGGCTGCAGTTTATTTTGTGGCGCGGCCGGCAGGGACAATCAGGCCGTTCTGCGACGAGTTCTCCTCGGTTTCGCGCGATGGAACAAATCCGTTGGCTACTGCCAGGGCTTGAACGTCCTAGCGGCCCTGGTGCTCCAGGTGATGGACCGGGCGGAGTCGTCCGCCGTGAAGGTGATGATCTACCTGATAGAGGGCGTCCTGCCGGAGGGATACTTCGCGGATAATTTGCGGGGCCTCTCCGTCGACATGGCGGTGTTCCGGGATCTTCTACGGGCACGATTGCCGAAGCTCTCGAAGCACCTTGAGGCCCTTCAGAGCGACGCGAAGGACAAGGCCACTGGTACTGTAATCGGTAGATTTCCTTTATGTTCATTGAAATTTTTCTAGAAGATGTATAAAAAGGGCCATATAGAGAGTTTTTACGATTAAATTACGAGAAAATTATCAATTGTGAATTAATAGAGAACATTGAGAATGTGGGAGGTGTGTCATTATAATGAACTCGACAGGTTAATGGTACGGAGAAAAAGATCGTCTGGCTGGAGCAATCCGTATGATGAATCTTTTTTTTTACATACTTATCACTTTTATCTGTAATGAGAACTATTTTCCAATGTTATAAGTTTCTTCAAATATATCAGAGGAAAAAGATTAAAGGGATCAAAAAGGTTAGGAAGCAAATGCTTGCTATATTTCGGAGAACCCTTTTAGATTAATTATCAAACTTCTGAGACACGTTTTTTCCTACACTCACCGATAGCGTATTAACACTATCCATCAATCAGCTGCAAAGGCAGCTTTGAACGTGAAAAGTGATTAACACAAATAAAGAGAACCTAGCAAACTAGAGTAACTTCTATCAGTATTTCGACGCTAAAAGTTTCAGCAGGAAACTACTTATAATTCATTGCCACAGTTCATGGAAGTCCCTTTATATAAACTATCACATGGAAAACCGAGTTTTCTCTTCGTTTCAAACTTCAATGTTAATTACCATTGCTATTTCAGTTTCCCGCTGTAGTTCCAGCGAGCGTGAAACAAATTTCGGTGAAATTGGAACGAGACAATGTAGATCGTAACGCTTCAGGTAAATCATTCGATATCTTTCATTCGATGTGTTTCAGGCAGCAGTTACGAGCCACCTCTGACCAATGTGTTCACGATGCAATGGTTCCTGACCCTTTTCTGTCACTGTTTACCCCAAGAAGCGGTCCTTCGAGTCTGGGATTTAATATTCCTCGAGGGAGACGAAATACTTCTACGAACCGCGTTAGCCATCTGGGAAGGCCTTTCCGAGTAAGTGGAGGTTTAAGAATTTATACGACGCTTCATTTCATTATACAAACTTTAGCACCGTTTCCTTTTAGCCGTATCATGACCGTAACATCGGCCGATGAGTTTTACAGCATAATGGGAGTTCTGACAAGGGAAATGCTGGAATTTACGGACACGAACAATCTCATAAAGGTTTGTCGGAATCTCTCGTAAAGACTTGTGAAGCTACAATGATTATTATTGTATCTTAATCCTTTATAGAGATCGTTATCTGTCGCAGAAAGATTTGTATCTATTTATACAGATGTATATAGATTACAATAATTTATTCAGACACATTTAGAATTATTTAGATTTATATAGATTTACGTAGGGTTTTATACATTTATATAGATTTTACTTATATATCAAAGTGAAACGTATGTTATCAAAATGTTTATTATATCTCCGTTATAAAGGTTTAACTTATCAAATTCGAGTGTCTTGTGCAACAATTGATTTACTCATTTTTCTTGAAAATTTTTTAACAGAATATCGTCAATATGGGATCCTTGCACGGCGTGACGAGTTTAAGAGAAAAGCATAGATACAATATCACACCATGGGCCCGTAAACTCAGCGACGACGATGACACCGACACGGAAGAGGACGAGAGATTGGCTGTGGCTGCCGCTATGTTTAGCATGGCGCAACGTTTGAAAAAAGGTAAAGTGTCATGAATATCATATAACCGTTCCCCCGGTCGAACCGGCGACTTATTAATGCTTTACAAATGATTGCTCGTACGTCAGGAAGGTTAACACAAGTTGCGATAACAAACGAAATTTCCGTTAGATCGTTTACCTTCGACGTTGGGCGCCTTGCAAGCTATGGCGCCTAGCAGTGACCGTGAACGTCTCGCATTGGATATCAGCACGTTGAAGCAGCAGTATGCCAAGCTACGAGAACGCCAACGCCAGGCGCATATAATACTTTCCGGTAATTATCGATTACAACGTATTCTGACTCCCAGCTGTAGTCTCGTTTTGTCGATAAACTGAATTCTGATAATTGAGATAGAAGGTCAAACTGCGGAGAACGGAACACGGTTTACTGATTTCCATTTTTATGTGTCTATCGTGATAGCCATCTGCAATGGAACTTTTAATTATGTTAAAAAAGAGATTAGGGTGGCGACGATCGTTGATCGTGGAATTCTATTAGAAAAAACACAGTCGTGTACACACTTTGACGTGAGAAATGTGAAGACTTTCTTATAAACATACTTTTGCTAGTAATATCTTCACATTGAAATCATGAGGCCACACAGTGTTAAATAATCGACGACAGACTTGTAAAATATTGTATATACTTATATGGATAGGTACCTAACTTGAGAGTTAAAATACCGGTATAAACGGTAAATAGATATTTTCCGTATGATTTATACAGTTTTTGAATTACATTCGATTAAAGAGAATTTAAATAATTCATACGGTTAAGTCTCATATTTCCCACGGGAAATTCTCCTCCCATTTTCACACGTGGGCAAATGCGTTAGTTAGACCGGTAACACATCAAAGATAAGAATTAATTTATGAATTTAAATATATATCCGTAAAATATTAAAATATAATATTTTCTGTGGTGCAGCTGCATGCGCGAGGCAGTCCATGGTACCAACATCCACCTCTCAGGCTATGAATCATTTATTGGTAGGCAAAAATGCGCTCGTGAGTGCAAAAAATAGACCGCTGAGTCTACAGTCAAGCGTCGCGACGCCGAAACCGAGACCTGTCGCCCTGCACAGCCCAAGAAGCCAAAATCGAAGGGACAAACAGGGCGTTACGTTACACTGGAAAGATACGAAGAGAATTACGAAACAGAAATCGGTCGAGTCCCCCGGTATGTAATTAACTTTTTCAATTAGAATTTCCACGCATTCGTTATGGTCATACGCGGAAGTTGCATGGTGCGTTTAAATAGAATAGTAGATATTTATAAAAGACTCCTGTTACACGTTCTATATGAATCGTATATCGATTTTGGCTAATATGATGTCGTGGGTATTAAGGATTTATTATTGGCCATAGTCCCTTGTGTAATCGTTATTTACAGCATTCATGTCGTAATGCGATACGTTTACGGTTCACTGGCACGACCTATGAGAAATAAATCTCCGCCTTCGCGTCTGTTCTATTAAGATTTATCGAATAATCGTAGGGATAAAATTTTGATTGTGTACTTTATGACAGAATTATCCTGTATTTTTCTAATATTATCTCCCACGTGTTTTTTTTAATGAAAAACAGTTTGATACCATTTTAAACGGTTCCTATTTATCCGACTGCTAAAAACGGAGGGATTGATAAATGGGAAAGCAGCAACTGGCACGTGTTGAATAAATCGAATATTTTATAGAGTTTCAAGGTATCCTAATAAAAATTCAAGAAAATATATTTTTATTGGGAGTGATTCGAAAATATTCAAAAAGTTCTTATCCTCGAGAATATCGATCAATGGTAGAGATTATCTTCTGTCGGTTCACATTATCTTCTGCCAGCAAATCCCCACCTTACGATGGTTGAAGCGTGGCTGACCTCGCTGTTTTACCAACCGCGCTCGAGAAACTCGAGAGATAAAAGTTGGTCAAGCACCTTGCTGCAACCACCTGTTCAGACGAAATGGGTACAAGTATTGATACAGGTGTGCCAGATGGGGTCAACATCCGGTTTCGTCCAATTCATCGTAGAGCTAGCTCACTACCATTAACGGGTCACGAGGGAACGCGAAAAAAAATGTTAAATCCCACCCGCAAATATTCAGCAGAATCGAAAGAACGAAGCACAATGTCGAACCACCCGAGGCTTCGATCGAAGCGTTCCATTTTTTCCCCTCGCAATTAATACAACACGCTGTATTGATTTGTCTTTCTGTCTGTCCCAGATGTTGCGGCTGGCAGTACCAGTACCACTTTGCAATCGCCGCAGGAAGCTTCCGGTGGTCTGCCGTCGCCTAGACGTAGCAGCGTTGACAGTGACAGTGACAGCACGTCGACGGAGTTGTGCGACGAGCCGGATCGTCTCAGTGACGTGGACAGCGAGGAACTGACGTCGGCGTCCGAGTCCTACGTCATGGCAACGGACGATGAGAAAAATCCACGAATGGGAAGTCCACCGATCCCCGAGACGTCGACAACTCGAATCGAGGGCGCAGCAATCCCTAGTCGCTCGATCAATGACGACGACACCGATCGGATGAACGTCACCGATTCGCAGGAGTTCAAAGCAGGGTCGGAGAGTTTAGCTGAAATATCCAAGATCACCGATCAGATACGAAGACTATCGGCAGAGGATGACAATAATTCGATGGTTCCTCGCACTGTGTGTGCGCAAGACAAGAAATCCCCTGATAATCCGCCGGTGGACGAGAAAAAAGAAGATCTGGTGTCCGAGACTGTGGAATGTAGCACGGATACGAAAGTACTGAAAAAATCATTGGCTCTGGATGACTACGACTATCTAAGTTTCACTGGGATCACGACTATCGTGAAAGAAGACGAAGTTCTGGTGCACGAGACTCACAGGCCGAAAGAAGAGAAAAAAAAGATCGCCGACGACGTAACTACAACGAAAGAGACAATTGATGATGCTCCTACGATCGCTCAGCGTGATAGTGCTGATGTATTCTCAAAGTATTCCGCTCCGTTAGAAAGAGACTACGACAGATCCAGAAACACGAGTTACAACTTGGACTCTGATAAGGATACATCGTTTAAAATGTCCTTCGATTTTTCTAGTAGTATCTCTTCGGACACGAAGACGTACGAGAATACGAAAGTAGGCAGTCTAATTAGTGATCCATTGGACATGAAAAGCCCGGAGCGGACGTTCTATCCTAAAACTTACATCGGACACCTTCCGATCTCACCAGTAACCGTTGATCAGAAATTGAACAAACTGAGTCATGTACCATCGCATAGCATAAGCAGTGTTCCTGAAATCGTTGAAGATAACGCAAAGAGTGTCGACGTTATTTTAGAGAAAACGAGCTTCAACGAGAGAATGCAGACGGTACAAGTGAAGTATTCCGATACGAAGAAAAGTCCCAAGACACCTGAGAGTAATAGATCGTTTAGCTCCGGAGAAACTATGGGGCCAGACTCTAAACCCTCCAGCCTGACGGCGAGTCCCAGAACACCTGTTAGATCGGATTCCCGAGATTTCCTGATGGATAAATCGGTGTGTTCGTCGGTTAGTTCTGATTCTAAAACGCTGGTACTTCGTTCCGTTGACTCAGACACCACGAGGGACAGCGTGAAAACCGACACGAAAAAAACGTCCTACGAGAAATCGAGTCCATCGACGCCGATCAGCACGGACTCGTTGAGAAACAAGTCGGAAACCAGTCCGAAGCTGATAATTAGCAGTTCCAGTGATTCGTGCAGTCCGAGCAAGCTGAAGTCTTCCGAGAGGTCGTTCAGTTCGGACCTCCAATCGCCAATAAGTGCCAACTCTATAAAGTATACCTCGAACTATAATAAACGAGGCCAAGATAATATATCGGACTCGCCGATCAATTTGCGCGCTGCTACATCGCCGTTTTACCCGATTCATCCCAATCAAAAGACACCATCTCCGTACAGTGTTACCAAACAAAGGACCGACACTGATAGCACAGAGACATCGCCGGAACAGAAGTCGAGTGCCAGCTCTAAAGACTCGAGCAAGTATCTCGGTTACCAAACGAAGTTCGATTCGTCGTTGATGTCCGACGAGTCGAAAGAAACCGATGGCACGTCCAGGAAAAACGATATCTACGTCAGGCCACAATTCAGCGTGAAGCAAGATGAGACCAGTTTAACGTCGAGAAGAAACCAAGAAGACGACGTGAACGTTTACCAATCGACCAGCAACGATTACTATCGAAAAAGTAAGGATTTTCTCGATGATACCGGTGACGATCCTCTTTCAGAAAAAGACACGGTACCCTCGTTGCCGCAGGAAAAGCTGGATAAACATTATCTGAATTATAATTATAGGCACAGAGATCGATCGAAGGTCCTGGAAAGAAGCAGCAGCAGTCTCGAAAGGAGATTCGCCGACCTGAAGTCGTCAGCGTCGACGGACGAATTCGCGACTTCGTACGCGAAGAAGAGATGCAGCGATATTTTAGAGGACATCAAACACTTGGAGGCAAAGGCACTCAGTGATGGTTCGCCAGATCCTGGGATGCTGACTAAGAAATCCAGTTACATCTGGGAGGATCTGAAGAACTTGGAAGCCAGGAGGCAGGACACCTTCAGCAATTCTGCCAGCAATTTTTCGAAACGTCGTCTGGAGATACCGGATATAAGTGTGAGTGGTGAAGGTCGAAAGTCGTATATGGTGCACCCGAGAATGAATATCGACGAGAACAGCGACAGTATATTGAAGACCCTAGCTTGCAGCAAGGACAACGGCGACGCTGATGATGGCAGGGAATCGAAGTTGGGCGTGTGGACTAAGGTAAAGCCGCGAAAGAAGAGCGACAACGGCCGACGAAACAGCGACAGGGCGTTGAAAATTATCCAAGAGAATTCAGCTATTCTTCAAAAGATCCTAGCGTGTCAGGCGAAAAAACGATTACCGGATCTGGAAGAGATATCTAAAATCACGATAAGTCCGATAAACGAGGAGATATCGAAGATTTTCAGCCCGATATTAGAGAAAATGGGACTGAACGAGCATGAAATTAACGAAGAATTAGCAAGGATCAATTTCAAAGATTTCGATAGCATGACTGCTACCAGCGTGTCGGAATTCGATGCGAAAATTAACGATGAATTGTCAAAGCTCTCTCTGATCGACGATACGGAACAAATTGATCACTACGATTTAGACGACGTCATATCACATGATTATCTGGACACGAGAGAAGCTTTGATAGATCGTAAAATAAACGAGGAGCTCTCGAAGCTGTTGGCGAATTTCGAGGATAACTCACCGCTGAGTGTCCCGAATCTCGACAAAGGATCAAGTCAGAACATCAGTGAGGTCGATGGCCTGTCAAGTATTTCCGCGAACATGTTCTCTTACAAATCATCAAATGATTCCATCGACGCGAGAAGCGAGAGGGGATCAGTCCAGGATCCCGCGATTCCAATAGAGAAATTTCCTAAGTATGCTGAAAACATTCTACCCTATAAAGTATCCAAATACCAAGACAACGATTCCTCGCCGAAAAGCGATATTGACATCTACAGAGAGCTAGAGAAACTAGACAAGATTTCCTCGGCACAATTGTTACCGGATCACAGCCTAGAAATTCCCCAGAAAGAACACTCGCCAATTCCCTATGTCCCAAACACATCGCCGTACGCTGACGTGCCATCCTTAAGATACACATCTAAGCCAACCCCGTACGATACATCACCGCTGAAGAGTTCTTACGATCCCTACAAGTCCTTCGACTTCACCCCCAGACTGTCTCCTAAGAAGATATCCACGAATCCATTTGTGACAGCGACCTACGAGAAATCGATCATAGACCCATCATTCGACTATATCGATCATAAACCAGGGATTTCCACCAATACCTATGACCTACATTTAAAAAGTCCTATGTTAACGAAAGAGTCGTTAGAGTTTCGAGTGAGATACGAGGATGATCCCGGCAGACAAGTTACTAGCGACTATCTATCGCTTCAAACGGACAACAGACCGATAATCAATTCGAATAAAGGTTCTCCTTATTACAGTAACGGTACGAGTAACCCATTAACACCGACCAAATACACTCCCAAAGACGAAAGAAGCTTAGATGGTTCTTTCCTCGAGTATCCCGGTGAAACGTCCGAGATGCTTCGTCGGAAATACGATTCGCTATCCCCTAAGGAATATTCTCATGGAAAGCTTTCAGATTATGACCGTCATTTAGGCACATTATCCTCGATTGAATCTGGACCAGACATAGGATCTTATCTGCCGACGAGGCACCTTGACTATCATGCTTTATCGCCAAATCGACAGTTTCCCGATCAACATTTTCCATCCTCTATCAACCACTACGCTTCGAAACTGTCTCCCGGTTTGGGGGATGAGACTAAGCGACCCGTCTCGCATCCCGAGTTCCCTGGAAAAATGGGCGTCGGTAAATACACGGAGCCGGACAGTCCTTCGAGCTGTTACAAGCAGTCTTCTTTGAGCCTGGGTAATATAGGGAACTCGAATAAAGTCGTCGAGGATAATTACAACGCTGTCACGAGCCCCAAGACGCAATTTAGCCCTTTTCCGGTCAGGAACGCCCCCAGGAAGCCCAAAGAGCTTACTTTGAAGCTCGGTCTATATTCACCGAAAGGTCCCGACATGGGTCAGTTGAAAAGATCATAGTGTACGATGATAAACGTTGATTGTCTCTTGGGATCGTTTGTTGGTGAAAAAAAACTCTTGCCACTACGATCAGAATGAATTGGCGGGGTTTCTTTGGACACGGGAAACGCAGAAGTTTATTTCTTTTCGCGCTTGTGGATAATTTGAAATTAGCGACATGGGCCTAACATTATTATCGTAGTTACGCGTGTACGTTTGATTTGCGGTGCTCTGGTGTTATCAGTCTAACGAGCGTAGAATCTAAGGTACGATAAGTTCTTTTGTCCTATTAGTGAAAGTATATTCGAATAATTTCGGACACTTTGAAATAGAAGAGACTCTAAAGCTTTCGGTTCGTTTGACCGTAATTAATCTGGAAATTTCCAAAGAAATTCGACATTCCATTTCAGAGAGAATGATATTGATTTTAGTGTCAGTGTTTTAATTAATTCATTAATTCCGGAAAGTTTCAGTCATTTCTATAGGTTTCCTCGGATCGATTTGATTATCATTTGAATAACAAAATTATAGCGTGCAATTGTTGACAGAGCCAAGTACGACTACGACATGTTATCATTATCACGACGCTCAACGAAGTTCACGTTGAAAGGTTAACGTTCAGAAACTATCGGAAATATTATATTCCTACCTTCCCCTCTAGTGTTATACATTAAACCGGTTTGTCCAAATGTTTATAGTTTACGGACGTTGACTAATTGCGAGCATTTTTTACAAGCCCCGCTTGACGCGATATCTCGAGAATCTCAAGGAAGCTTAACGAAATAACGTACCGTAAAAGTCCTGTACAGTAATATTCGCGATTTCTAATGAAATGCCTTGAATTCCCTCCAGTTTCGCTGAAAATCTTCTCGACACAATTTCGCACGCGATATAAGCGGCAGTTCGCGATGCACCGCCACGAAACGCGCGAAAGCTTACAATGAGAACTTTTACAAAATGCCTTCGGTTCCTCCCGGTTCGCTTTACTACAGGCAATCATGCGCGCGATGATTGCGATCAGCGTTACGTCCGTTCGATAATAAAGCGACGCTGTAGTAAGGTGATGTTTCCTTCGACGAGAAACGATATATAAAAGAAACTGTATAAAGTTATATCACATTGATGCAAAACACGTTGCCGGCGAAGTCGCGATAGAGCTTAATTTTTATTCCATACGTTTGCGCAAACTAATCGTACAGAATCGTATCGTTTATATAGACGATCATCATTATATTGTTACGAGAATTAAACACGAACACGAACACACACACACACATTTACGCATCATATACATACACGTGATAAGAGAAAAATAAACAGAGTGGATGAAATATTGTATATAATTATAAGCGTTAATTGTATATTACAATACAACAACTTCAAAGTCGCTCGAGATCTTTTTATATAAAATAAAAGTAGTATTTTTAGATGTTTCTAATAAGAGAATCCTTATATATTATTATCGCCGCTACTAAACGTACGAGCTTAGCAGTGCTATGCTTAGACATGGTGCGCGGTGAAACTATATTTCTTCTGACTACGATCTTAATCCCTAGTGAGAGACGAATGAACCCAATCGCATGTATGGATCAGCAACTTGTATCAATCGTATATGATTAATTATGAACATTCTCTACACGGCTGATGAATTTACGTTTAAGATGTACGAATTGCAAAATATTAATGTTTGGTGATAACAGCTGAAAAGTCCAATAAAATGAGGGTACATAAAAACATTTCATTCGTTAGCTTCATCTCAAGTTTATAAAATGATAAAAATATCATCCCATAATTAACTTAACGGTAATAAGGCTTTTTTCTGAAAATCAATTAAATTACGATACATTTCTGTAATTGTGTATTGGACTTTTCAATATTGCAGATGTTAATACGCATACATTTTTTTTGTAAATAGATAGTAAAAGTTTTCGTTTTCAAAATCAACTTAATTCAGTGCTAGACTCTTAAATTTTGCTTTTTGAGCAGTAACATTTCTACGCTCTGTTTAAGAATAAATCACTACACGGCTTTACATTGATTAAACAGTGAATATTAATATTATTACTTGGAATTTAAAAAATTTGTCCGAACAACTAAGATTTGCGTTCGTTCATCTTTCCCGTGAATTTGCAGCCGGCAAATCGACTTGCTAGATCAAAAATATAACGAACTGTCTGCCGATTGAATATTAATAGATAAGCGAGGAAGAATGAACTATTCGATAACCTGCGTACAGTACATAAATTCGTTTATCATCGTTACATTATATTTTTCGATAGTTCAATAAATTCGCCGCAGTTAATATCGCCATTTCGCACCTCGGACGATTGCGCACGATTTTTGTACGCGTCACAGCAACAATCTTAGAAACGTACTGGTTCATCGGGATTGCCGAGAACCGGGAAAGAAACGCGTTCTTCAAATGAATTTTTGCGACGAATCAAACACCTTTAATTTACTAGATATAGGGGGAAGTGGAGTAATTGCAGACATTAACGTGTCCGCAGATCTTCCACGAAGTTCGGGAAACGAACAACGACGTTTCGAAAATTTGCAACTGCGAAAGCCTTCTTCACCCAGTCTTGAGTACTTTAAGAAACCGAATTGGCCGGTGTAAAGTACTAAAGTACCAAGTGTACTGTTTGAAACTGTACCAACTCGTCCTCGGCGTCGAAACTACGGCGAAGTTGTTTCAGCCTCGAGGACACGAACGGCCGCGAAAACTATACGTATGTACTACTCGCTTCCGCTAACCGTTAAATGATCGCGAAGAAAAAAAAAATGAGAGAAGAATCTAAGCAAGACGTATTTTCCAAGAAATATGAAATAACAGTAGATTTTCCAGCGCACGAAGCTTTTGCGTCAATTTTGCATCTCGCTGAGAATATGTCGTATATCTTCTTTTTGCACGTAAAATAAAGAGTGAGGAGAAGGGGGGGGGGGTGAAAAAAAGAAATTCTTGCGTCACCGTAGCGGTGGGAGGAACGACATCGTTTACGATTTCAGATAAAATATTTTCATGCCAGACGAAGCAGGAACGCGAAGATGTACGGTCGAGTTTAGCGAACCGGAAGTTAGGTTCAGAATGCCTGTGAGAAAAAAATAGAAAGTATTCGTAAAGGTGCTTAAAAGACATCGGCACAGTAAATACAAAGATAAAGATATAATTATAACTAGATGAATAAGAGATCGATTAGAGTGTACTCGTTGTACCATTAACAAAGACCGTTACCGGAACATTAATCGATTACGTGCGAAATTATATATATATATACATATATCGTTACAACGTTTCGGTTAAATGGAAAAATCTTCGTGGATTCGGTTCGCTTCGTTCATACAAACTTCCCGGGTATATTATTGGCCGACAATACGCGTTCTATTCATTTTTCTGAACGTTATTTCCACTTCTTTACACAGAAGTAATTCTATTTTTTCAATAGACTTATATAAATCTTGTATTACGATATACAATAGAAGCAGAGTTTTTTCTACAGATAGAGTCGTGGCGAGGGGGTGTGATGTATCAGCTAAACGAAAAATGTTGAGTGTGCATCGTCTTCGTAAAAATGGTCTTAGGAACTCGGCAAAGGCACACGAAATCCTATATTAAAAAGAAAAGAAAGCAAATAAAAAAAAAACACAGATGAAGTAATTTACAAAGAACCGTTATATTTACAAGGGCGTGTATGTAAGTTGTTACGTGATGTTTTGTGAAGATTATTGTAAATACGTGTCGGTACGAGTTATGCCAGATATAAGACTGTATATTTGAAGAGTGTAGAAATATAAGTCGTTATAAATAAATATATTATGAATAAATATATTGAGAGAGAAATAGAACTGCGTCGATCACTTACTTCTCGAGGAGGAAAATAAAGTGTTTGTTCTTAAAATTAAAGTTATTTAAGTATATCCTCCGATGAAACCTCTCATACGAGAATAGTAATAGGAACGTATCAATTAATTTCGATAATAAACTATCGCACTCATTCTATAATAATTCAAATCGATCACTTTCTGAATAATTTTTCCCTAAGGTTTACTTCAATTAATTATTATTCGATAATTATACAAACATCCGTCTTTTCTTTATTTGAACCTCTTTTTGTTTTTTAAACAATCAGAAGCTCAACTTCTTTTTATAATCATTTTCCGATTATTAAAAATGTCCCGCGAGGAAACGCGTCCAGTTGTTTACGCAATTAACACGTTGCTGTATGTAAATATCAATAATTGCTGCACGTGTTCGAAAACCGATGAGAATGAAAAAAGTGAATTGTTATGTGAGTTACCGTTACCTAAATGTGTGTTGTTTCAACACTTTCACAGTTTTTACAAAAACACGCGTCGCTGTGAATTTCACTATTTTTCAAATTTCCTAGAGTCAACGTTGTTTTCGTTCATGGTACGAAGACAATAACATCAGCGTGATATTTCACAAAATCCCAGATGCTATGTACGGGGAAAGTGATGGATATGATTCAGTGGGAGCCTAATCAATTTCACGCGTGTCCCGTTGAACGTCGGGAAATTACAAACAAACAGACAAAAAAATTCAATTAACAACGTGAAAAGGTTGCGTTTGGCGGTTATGCTTCACAAAGACTCATCGGTTACTGTGGACAAAAGCGACACACCCCTTTTTTGGAATAGGACACCGATCTTGTGCTCGAGTGGACATTTCATTTCGCTAACGCGATTACGCACATTCGTGCGCCGAGGATTGCGGATTCATTTTAATTGGGATTACATTTCAATTAAAACCTCGTTCCCGTTAGACAGGGGCGTTGAATTTTGGAGAATAATTGATACGAACAACGCGTTATCTGAATGCGAGACTGGATAAAATATGCATGTTTGCCAATCAAGAGGTGTCCAGGGTTACACGTCTGCTCTCTCTCCCCTCTCCTCTCCTCTCCACTGTACAAACAGACGATTATCGGTCTCCCGTGTAGAGTTACAGGACCACTTACAGGATCGATATCGTTGTCGGTAATTGATATCGACGCTGTTATGGCATGTGTGAATTTTCATTGCCAATTGATAGATACTTGGCGACATAATATTCGGTTCGATGTCACACGGATGTTAGATATATTAATTAATTTACATTTTAATATCGCGAATAGTAAAGCCTATCGGGAGGCTGGGTCTCTTAGAAACGGAAATATTAATTGCAATCGAGTATATTTCATTTAACATATAAAGCCGATTAAAAGAAATTCAATTCCATAGTATTAATTTCTGTAATCCCGTATGAAACGAAGTCAAGCATCCTCAGACGATTTTATTGAATCTTTTTAATTAAAATAGTGACCGTCGATGAACGAAGCTTATTGTTAATAGTAATAGAAAGTATGGTTACGTATAGATTATCGGTGTTACCGGTCGACATAACTGCAGTGAAAGATACGAAAGTTTCATAAATCCATCCGGCGTGTTTAATGCAACTGCAATATGTACTCGTCGCTTATTGCAGACACAACATATTCGGCAATTTGTCCGTACGATGAGATAGCCGGCTCGCAATTTATCCGTTTGGCAAAATGACAATTCGACAGTTTGTCCCTTCTGTGACGCGTTCGCTTGTCGATTTGACATCATCCCATCCGAGCTTCGATCCTTTCATCCAATATTTTTTTTTTTTTCGTAATAAATTCATTCGTCCTTTTCTCCTCTGTACACGGTTCCATCAATTTTCCACCGGACCCCGGAATACTACGAACAATTCGGAAGCGTTACATAATTTATTGTAATAAATTTCGAAAAATTTCCGAACTAAAGTCGAGCATTTTCAAACCGCTTTAAACGCATCGTTAAAACATCAGCTCCGAGAACTTTGCGCCGTGGCACTTCTTGTAATTACGGTATGTTTGAGAATAATTTTAATCGGAATAGTATCGCGTGGAATTTATACGAGTCATGGGAAATTTAATTAACGCATAAACAGTCGGTCGAGATATACGTTCGGTTCCGCCGTGAATTTCAATCAGACTTTCCATAGTATTTTCTGTAAATATCTGTAAAATTAAAAACCTGTAAAGTGGCGTGGCATATTTTTCTATTTACCATTCATCGCGATTAATTATAAACGTCATAAGTAACAATCGAAGAAAACAGTGTGTTTCATTACGAATATTCAATTTATGTTCTAAACTTGATCGCAAACTTCTGTTACATGCTTCATACATGTATAAAACGACTTAACACATTTTCCAAATCCTCTATTTTTCTATAACGTTCAGTTTAATATGTCTCGTATTTGTTTACAAATATTTTGTATTATATAATACTCGCGAATCTCGTAACTCGCATCACAGGAAAATCACACATAAAACACCATATCGCGTCATCCCTTAAAAAACGAATAAATCTTAAGGTAATCTATTTAATTCACTTCGACCAGGAGACCTAAATACTATTCAATCGTTCAATAACTCTGGAGCCAAGAAGGTGTGTGGGTGGGATGATGTGTACGCATGTATTTCGCGTCTACAGACACCACGAATGGGTTAGATAGTCGGGAGAAATACAGATGGAGAGAAAAAGGGAGAGAACATGTTCGTGGAGATAAACAAAACAAAGGGATGAAACGAAAGAAAGGAAGTAGATACAGAGAAAAAAGGGTGACAAAAGAACCGGGTAAAAAATACAAGGAACGAAGTATGTAGTATACTGAAAAGCGAGTGGAGGGGGGGCGGGAGGGGGAAAGAAGATTTTATTATAATAGCTCAGTTCTAAGCCCGTAAAACCAACTTGTGAATACAGAATAAATACGTCGGGCGCAGAGCGGCGAAACGTAGGATATATGAAAACGGCGCAACATATTTACCGACTAATACAAAAACCGTGGAGAAATATAAGAACACGCGAATAAACGGGCGAACGCGCGGCCGAGGGAAACGAAAACGTTGAGCTAATAAGAAAGACAAAGAAAAGATTTGCATATACATACATACATACATAGAGATAATAAAATAAACTGTACTGCAGGGAACGGTGGGAAATAAAATCATAAAGCTCGAAAGGAAACAGTAAAACACGCGAAAGAAACTATGATAAAGAAGTGTAACACAAGAAGGACACAGATAAGAAAAATCAGGTAGGGAAAATAATGGAAAAGACAAACGAGATGCACGCAGGTCAAAAGAGACGCCAGATGAAAACGGACGGAATAGTAGAGACAACAGAAGAGAGAGCAAGATAGAGAGAGAGAGCGATTCGAGAAAGACAGATATGTAGGTACGGAAGGTAATATGTACCTATCCCGTTATGGAAATGAGCCCACCGAAGGTGAGCGCGCGCGAGCACCCATCGCGCAGCATCCACCGCATCCGTAATGCCGCACCGTTGCTTCCACCTCCTTCGTTCTTGTCCTCATATTACACCGATGCGTCTTCGGTTGCTCTAAATTCCCGTGTTACACCTAAGAATCCTTATCGTGGAATCGCAGCGGTGGGCGTACGATTTCTTGTCGCGGGTACTTCGTGATCCGGGTAACGATCATTTCGGTGGTCTTTGTTGGCCCCGATTTATGAGGATCGTTAATGGCGCCGGAGAGTTCTATGGGACTCGACTCGACTGAGATAAAGCATCCGCGCCACGTGGAAAGGTGAAACGAAATTCTTTCGATTTTCCAGAAATGCCCAACGGAAGAAAACGCCACGGACTTTGCCGAAGAATGGATTCCACCTACGGTGATTACTTTTGCCGGATACCGGGGAGATTGATTAGATATCCGTGATAATGGCGTTGATTTATCTGGCCAGCGGGAAATCGGGTGAAATTATCGGGTCGCGTGTTGGGAATGATTGTACGTACGCACGGGTTAGCCGAATTCCGACAATCCTGTAAAAAAACCGATTCGAACGATAAGCCGACGCTCGGCGGCGGCGACGGTGGCGGCCGCGATACGATTGATCTGCATTGTAATGGAAAAATTTGGAAGTGTATGTACTTTCGTCTTCTCTCGAATTACCAAACCATTTTCGAGGAAATTTCGAACAGAAAAATTGTGGATGCCCGAATGAAGGGAACGCTGATCTGCATTTTAATACGAAAATACTCGGGGGAGGAACGATAGTAACGAGAGAGCGAGCGTGAGAGAGAGAGAGAGAGAGAAAATCGTTTCGCCCGGAAGATGATTTTTTAAAAAAATCTCATCCCTTCAGATTAAATACAAACTATGCGTAACACGCCTAAAAATAAATAGAAAATAAAAACAAACAAGTACCTTGGAACGAAATACCTGTGATAACGTTTTATTTTACAATAATTCTATCGCGAGTCCGAACGATGTTTAACGTTGCAGAAATGATGTGTTTGTCGCGTGATAGTTGCCGGTCGGCAACTAAACAGAATCAACGCGGTGTAGAAACGTCGTAAAAATTAATAGTTAGGGTATCTAACGATGAAAATCAGGAAACCGATGCAACGTACCGACACGAGCGACATTCGGTGGTAAACGAATCGATGGCGTTAAAGTATACGTGACTGCATTCACGTTATACAGATCGGGTTGACCAACCACCTAACTGGAATTATGCAATCGAATGACACAATGGCTCAACTATTATGTATCAGGCGAGCAACTAACTTCCCCGCAAATTAATGTAACGGTGACAATGCCAGACCTCGCCCCCCCCCTCTCTTCTGTCCGTTGCAGCAATAGCACGTTCGGTATTGCCAAATTCTCTTGGATAATAATTGCTGCCCGAAGGCATCCGCTGTAATGTATCGATTGTTAAAAACCAGCCTCACGATGAAACGTGTCCGATCCACACCCGGAGTTTCCGTGACTCTGTCCTTTCCACGATCCGCACGGACGCGACAACGACAACCTCTCTGGCCTCGATTTCGGAGAAGCGAGATTAATTAAAATCAGAATTAATACAAATAATTAGATCCCGGCAATGTAACGCTTTAGCGAATCGATTAGAATAATGAGACGTTATTTTTCAGTTCGTTATCGATTGCATTAACGAGCGTGCCAAGCTTTAGTTTTCTCTATAACTATATATATATATATTGAAAAATGAAGATAACAGCGGAAGAGAATCGAGGAAAAAGGGCAAGGACGAACTCGCGCGTTCCGTGATTAAAATCGTGCCTGTAATTATGTACCTTCCGGTTCGTCGTTACGATTCATTAAAGAACGGCGGAAATTTTTATGAATGTTCCGAACAAATTCGCGATGGAACGGAGCGCGGAAGTGTAATGGGATGTTTAAATTTGCAAAGGTAATAATCGCGGCGGCGGCGGCGGCGGTGGGCTTCAATTGAGATAAGAGCGGCCGCTCCTTTTGGTAAGAAGCATTAGCATTGAAACATCAGCGTGGTATGGTTCCGCTGATGCGGAAATGAACTTCCATGCGGGATAAAAAAAAAACAAAGAAAACAAAACAAACAAAAAAAAAGAAAGAAAATGTTGCGGGCGATACACCGCCCGTTTTTTTCATCCGACAGAGTGGAATCGCCAACGCATCGCCGTTATTGAAAGATGCGGCAACACAAGGCGGAGATGCCGAACGCGCCTGTTGAACAGTTTTCATTCGTTTGAATTACCTGCCCGATGATGATGAATACATAAAAACAAAAAAGGTGCACATCGTCTCGCGCACGTTGCCCAACCGACAAATGGCGAACGAGTACTACAGGGCACGAGGCTATTATCGGCCGAAAATGGCGTGTATTCGGCTGTTTCAAAAATTCACTCTTTGATCTCGATGTTTATTTACTGCGGATCGTCAATTAAGAAAGTGCGGGGATGTTATTCGGGTGTACGATTCCATCGAAAGATATTCCACGTTCGGGGTCTTTTGAATTAAACGAGCCGTTCGTATGCATACTCTCCGCGTAATACATCGCGTATTTGAATAATAAAACGATTAAAAGAAATCCAGACAAAAAAAATTCTACGCTACAGATATGGAATCGACCCGGTTATTTAAACACCGAAGTTCCTCATGAAAAGCAGTTTAATACAGAACCCAATGTACCGTGACCGTAACGTACGAAAACTGCGCGCAACGGAAAATGCTTTTCAATCAAGCCGCGCCATCGCCGGAGGTTTAAATCAAATAAACGTAGCACACTGCCGTGGTAAAACAGAAAAAAAAATAATAATAATAAAAAAAAAGAGAGTTCACTTTCGTACGTATGCAATTTTTCCCTTGATTTCTATGATCGCCCCGGGGCAACCAACCGATTTCAATCCGCAAGTCGACGCTGTACGTAACACGCTTCCGGTTGATTCGTAGACTCAACGAAACATCGCCCAGAGTATCCGTTAACGTGTCCGTTAATTATGGAAATGTTAATCAACAACAACGTGCTCGCGTATATCTACGGCAAACGTGTCATTATGCCCGAATCGATTTCCATTATTCGTTCAATCATGTAAGAAGCATAATACATACGCTCGGGGCAGTGAACGAAATAAGTCCCCGCTAGGGGGACAGCCGGTACGTAATGTCTGGTTTTAACGGGCGATATCGGTGTCTAATGGCGGACGAACGTCGGACGGCTTGTCTCCAAAATTCTTTCGTGCAGCTGCCAACGTGATTACAGCTCGGCCGGGTGCCGCGTATTCCGATAATAATGCAAATTCGTGTCGTGCGCGGCCGGCATTCATAAAACCGGGTGGACATTACACGCGAAACCGGATTCCGCGGGCTTCGCCCCGATTACCAAACGCCTATAATATGTATTCCGTTCGGCGGGTAAGTTAATGGCGTTACAGGGTACGCTACGGTAATGGCCGCTTTTAAATTTTAATCGCGACAACGTGCGTACTCGCGCGACGCAAGACACTCGAGATCGGACGCGTTAATAGCGCGATAAGTGTGCCGGTAAGTTTTAAAATCCCCCTTTTCCGACCGGGAATTTCCCGACTTCGACGCGTAACCACGGGTAAAGTAATTTTACAGCCTATCGCAGGAGTGAAGTAATCTGAAATTGAAGTCTGAGAGAGAGAGAGAGAGAGAGAGAGAGAATCAGTTCGTTGACCGGTATAATTATTTTGTAAAAATACCAGCGGTTGACGGTAGTTGTTAAACGTGTATTATACGATTATATACGAGTGTTCGAAGTAGAAATTTCTTTACTTCAACGGCACCGAGAGCGATCAAACTTTTTTTACCTACTGTACTTCGTGTACAGCGTGTACTTCGTGTACTTCCTTCCACCGTACGGATCGGAAACTTTCATCCGTCGACTTGTACACGGGGATAGATTTTCCGTTTCTTCTCCAAGCAGTTTTCCACCCTTTATGGAGTACCGGATACATGTCGCGCAAGTGATATTACACCTTGGTCGAACGCCGCAAACTATTTTTCTACACATAGACCGAAGTACATTTTCAAATGTACGCATATTTCTACGTGTATCATATCGAGATAGAGAGAAAAAAATAATATATACAGGGTGTCCCATTCCCTTGGACGCGCCCGGAACCATTCGATAGGTCAGGTAATTCTAATATAGATGTAACATTCTCAGCTAACCATTCCAATCCGTGGCCGAGTTATTAACGAAAAACGACAGCCACTCAGAGGGCTCCGTTAGGCTCGGCCGCGTGACAGTAGAAGTTCTGCACCAGTAGGGTATCGTACCAATAGGAACTGTCGTCACGGCCGGGCCTAACGGAGCCTTCTGATTGGCTGTCGTTTTTCGTTAATAACTTGGCCACCGATTGGAATGGTAAGCTGAGAATGTTACATCTATATTAGAATTACCTGAGCTATCGAATGGTTCCGAGCGTGTCCAAGGGAATGGGACACCCTGTATAAAACGTACACGGACAAAAACGATCACAAGACGCCACGGTTTTGCATTTTAATATTCGAGGCAACGACTGCGGTTGCACTTTCGGGGCGAGTTCCAAGGAATCTTTCCCCCCGGATGAACTTCGTCGCAAGTTCTCGAGGCGAAATTGGCTTCGCTGACAAGTGCCTCGAACTAAAAGAGCTCGGAAGTATCCGAAAATTACATCTTAACCGGTCAAAGCGAACTTTCCAGGACAATTCCGTGCGACGGACCGACGGCCGGCGGAAACACTCGCAAAACACGAGTTGGTAGCCGCGAGACAAAAGAATCCGCGTTCTCTTGTGAAATCGCTTTATATCCGTCTGCGAGGATGAAAGTACGCGAAAGCCACGCGTGCGTCACGCGTCGGCTGTCTCGTCGTGATTGCAAAGTTTCCCGCGGCGGCGAGTTGTTCGAGACTATTTGCACGGAACACTTCGGGAAGGTACACAGAAGAAATTCCGTTCTACCGAACGCTGGATTATCTTTCCTCCGCCACGACGGTAGAATCGGGAAGAAGAAGTTCTGGTTAAAGAACTTGAGATCTTTATAATGTGATACACCGAAGACGTTCGGGTAACAAGAATCATCCTATCCGACGGAAAAAGATCGACAAAGTCGGTTATTCTCACGTGGAACTCCGAACAGGAAGACATTAAACGAAGAATTTCAAAGAATCATCGTGTATCGATATTCCAGCGTCGGTATGATAGACTTCACACAATGAAACCGATGTCCAACGGTTTCGCCCTGTTTTACGTTCGTCCATTTAATATTCATTCGAACGTTCGCTTTCTTTTTCCAAGCGATGCACGTGGTATTCCCACGATTCGCTATAAGTAACGCGATAACCAATGTGTGTAAGTAGTTACGATTCACGGACGGCGGAGACTGTTGCAAATCGTTATTATTATTTCCCGATGAAAGAAAACCTGCCGTACCGTACAGGATATCGTTCCAATACCCTCAAGACCGTTTCGCAACGAGATATTCATATACATACACACAACCTCGGGTACCATGTATCCATATATAGATATACGTTAGTATGCGTTTATGTGTCTGTTATAAAAGAACGTCGAGTCGCCGCGATATTCGTATTCACGCCCGTGAAAGAGCCGGCAAACAGAAAGAAAACCGCACGTGTTTCCGCAGGAAAGCGACACGCAGATACAATACATATACATATACGTATATTCTCACGGGCTGGATGCTGGCTTCGGCGAATAAATTGCGTGCCGTTTTATTTACGTCTTCACGCAAACTTGGTACAAAGGCGGAGCCAGACCGAGCGGCGCAACTCTCGCAATGGCACGGATGCTCCGCGAGAAAAAAACAAATAAAAAAGAAAAGAAAAGGAACGTTTCTTCGCCACCACGGTAGAGAGACATGCATGGACACTTTTACTTATTTTTTCCCGCGCCCCCGCATCTATCTTCCGTTCATTCAAACGACCCCGTGAAAACTGTTGGCAATTTACGTACTTATAGACACACACAGACACACACTGCCCCGTAAACGTGTGCACACACACAATTCACCCCTCGACGGGGACGTTTTACACGCCGCGCGGTGCGAATGCGCCGCGTTCAATGGTTTCGTTTTGCGCAGTTTGCACAGAGATTTATGGGATCCATAGACTGTTTCTCGCGAACATACATACGTACATAGATACGTGTACGTATGTGTAGCGTATTGTTTTAATATATTGGATGTGGTGTTTTATAAATGATTTTTATGCCCCACATTTATCAATCCGTTTGAAAATCTACCGGTAGCCCGTTTGCCGTTTCTCTCCGTTCGTTTCTCGGGGAGATCGAAGCGCGGTCATTGATAATTACTATTATCAATGTTTATTTGAATTATTTCACGTTAGCCTCGCGTATAGTGATTCATGCTACGTATTTCGCAAATACGCCGGATAGTTGTGTCGCTATCGAATAGAATTCGGCTGGCGGTGATGGTGGTGGTGGTGGTGACGGTGTACTCGACGTCGGAGAAAATGTGTCGATAAATCAGAAACTAACGAGTTATCTGGCGATGTCATGCACGTCGAATAGGTGATAGCCAAATGAGGTCAGGACTGACATCCTGTCGACAGTGTCAACCACAGAGAGTGCAGTATTTTCTGGTGTACCGCAATAAACCGGGTAGAAGATGCTCGGAAAATTGGCTTGATGAATGAAACTGACTTCACACGGGGGGGGGGGGAGGGGGAGGGAAACGCACCGGATAATGCACTGCCGCGTTATTTAACGAGATGAGCATATTTTTACCGCTGCTTATCTCACTGACGGACAGTGATTAATTAACGATCGACAGCCTTTGAATTTCCGGCTCCGAAATATGTCTGGGATATCCGTTTTCTCCTGACAGCAACCAAAAAAAAAAGAAAAAAGAACGAAAAAGAGAAGAAGGAACGAGTGTTCAATAATTGCTGCTGGTGCTATATGTATTTCCTATATATTTCCATTCTTTTTTTTTTGGTTCTTTTTCTTTTGCCGATAAAGTCTTGAACGTATCGATCCATGTATAAAATATTAGTCACAAATTATACGCAGAGTTTTATCGCGCAAAAAATAGCGAAGCATTAAATACAGGCTGCGAGGGTGGAAACAATTTTTATGACATCTTCCATATGTAAGAACTCGGTAACGCCACCTGCGTCTCCTGCGCAACGTGCCATCGCGTGCAGAACGACGGCGCAGTGAATTACTTTAACGCTCTTTATCCATACATTCTCTCCTCTTCATAGAGCGCGACTACACGTCAAAGAGGGAAACTAATCACGCGAAACACGCGAGGAACGATGAAAAGAGAGAAACCGCGTACGGAACTACATAAAACGTAAAAAGGTAGTCTCGCTACGGAATACGCGGCCCGGATCGCGACGGAAGTCATTCGAATTGCAGCTTTTTTTTTCGGTCCGTGTATGAGAATTAATTCGCTTCCGTATCAATCAACGTTGACGGATACAAAGAAGAAAAAGAAAAATCTGATCGAGAAGCGTCGGCTTTTCGTAGCGAAAATTGATTCCGATTTACCGCCGAATAAGCTAACAATAAATTGCTCGATAAAGTTATTAGAGATTTCCACTGAAACTGAACGAAATATGTTATTATCGCCTTTGAACAGTTCGAGTTGCAACGGTACCACGGTTTCCTCGCTGTTACATTAAACATCCGAATTTATTATGCATTCCGTGCAAAGTTTCTGGATATTTTTAACACTTTCATCCCTCGTACACGTACACGATGGACTCGGGTTTTTCTTAGTTCTACACACATTCCCACCTGTTCTATCCGTGCTCACCGTGCCCCACAGCCAGTGTGGTTGTTATCTAAAAATGTATATCGAAAAAACAAACTCGTGTGAACAACGTTAAACATTTTTCAAGTACGTATTAGGTACACAAACTTTCTTCCTCAAAAATAAAGTATTTTAGTCCACTGTTAACCGTTTAGAGTCTATCGGGACATAATAGTCCCACTAACGAAAAATAAATCCGAATCCAAAGGGTTAACCCTTTGCGGTCGCTGTCCCTGTAGCAGGGACATTTTTAAATCGTTGTAGAAGTCGGTGTCCCCTTAGCGGGGACACTTTTAAATCGTCGAATCGTCAAAAATCGAAAAAATGACAAAACACTATCGTCCCCTATGCCTCGTGGTTCAAAATCCGTTTCAACAAATTCTGTGTGTCTTAATATCCATATAGGTATTGATTTTAAATAGGTACTGTAAGCAAAAGTAACTGCGAAACGCTACTCCCAAATGTGAAATCTGCCGATCGCAAAGGGTTAAAGTCCACTCAAACCGAGACTCACAAAAGTGTTAAAACATCCTCTATAAATTTAACGCTCTCTCCTATACCATTTCCGCGACAATTCTGCAAAACAGAATACCTTCGTCACGGCAAACACTAAACAAAGCTTTCGCCATTTAACACTATTTCTACCACGATTGTGTGTATACCTATTTCGACCAAAAGGTGTCTTTTGAAACCTTTTCGTTTGAATGCAAATATTTGCCAAAACCGTTGGGATTTCAAATTACCAGTTAAATGTAGATAATTTAACAACTATTGTATAAAAAGTCAACAAATTAATTGTGGAGAAATGATTTAACTTAACGAATGATTTTAAGTTAAAATTTGAAAGGTGTTTTTTAACACTTCTTGGTAGAAATAGTATTAAATACCTTCACAATTTCCTTCGGCACCGCACCCCATCAGGCGTCATCGAGCGTGTAATCCCGTCCGGCGCGTTTCAACCTGGCCAACGAATTACATTGTTACCCTTTTTCCGTTCGACGTCCCACCGCTTGTTTTTTTTTTTGTTATTTTTCTTTTTTTTTTAAATCATTCTCTCTCTCTCTCTCTCTCTTTCTCTCTCTCCACGTGGGCAGTGACACGCGATGCGAGTTCCCCGGGATCCTATATTCGGTTACACGCGGACAGTGAGGCCGGTCGCGGGCCCTTTTTGCGCGTCACCGTGCGGCGACACTAATTTAGAGGCGTGTCGGCATTTAGAATGCACCGGGGGTCGGCGGGACGTCATCATTAGGAAGCTGCGGGGCCGGGACTGCATACCCGGGACCCGGTCGTCCTCGTGACACCGCGCGAGGAGATACGGCGCTTATGTTAATGCGACCGGGCATCGTGTACAAACCACGGGCGTACATACATACATACATACATACATGTACATATACATACGCGACGCGACGGAGGACTGACACACAATGTGATACCCGCGCGCCCGGGGCCCATTAATAACGAACGAGACGAACTCAATGAATCACGGGGCGCTCGGTGTTCCATTATAATGCAAATATTCGGCGCTGTTTAATCGCGGCGTAACGCTATCTTCCGAGGACAACGACGGAATGTTAAGCACACGAGCCTCGACCCGCCGAGTCAAAGTAAACGTCGCGACACGGGCGAGACTGGGTTTTTGAAATTTGTTTTTTTTCTTTTTTGGCTACTTTTTTTTCTCTCTCTGTCTTTGTCTGTCTCTCGTGGTCTGTGTCGGCGGGATGATGAGGTGGATTGTAGCGGCGATACGAGTGGGAGACGGCTTTCAGACGGGTTCGCGATAAAGTTATTGCTGTGTTATTGAAAAAGACATGATGGGAGCGGGGCATGGATTTATTATGTGTTGCAAGCATCCGCGTTATGTGTGGATCAAAATGTGGAGGATAGTAGACAGAGGGGTTCCGAGAGCTACTTTCCGTGGGATTCGTCTGGGTTTTGTTAAAAACGTTTTTTGGCTACTGTTATTTTTGGAAGTTTGGTAGAAAGTGGGGATTATTGAATGCCGGTGATGTATTTGATTGATTCTGTTGAATTGCAATTTACTTTATCATTAATATAGAATATGTTTATTTCTGGAAGGTATAGTAATGTTATGTATAATTTGTGGGGCAGAATTTCAAGTTACGTTGCAATATTTAAGATAAAGTTGTATATTCATTGTCATGAAGAGAAATTTTGAGTTTTTTGGACGTTGTTGATGAATGACGAGACGAATTTGCAACCGGGGGATCTGCACCCCACGTTTCAGCTCATTTGAGCGTTAATTCCGACGTACGCTCCCTGTGTTCACTTTTGCCAAATTATCAGAAACAAAGGGGATACAAAAAATTTAAAAAACCTATTGTGTTTTCACGATAGGAACAACCGTAGCCCTTGTACTTTTCCATATAGCCCTCGGTCTAGCAATCATCGTTGCATCGGTATTCGTCGTTTTAATATCAGCCCTTTTAAATAACAATTATAAATGATATGTCGTTTTTTAAATATCTGAATGATGATCATTGTTCCATCAGAGACAGCAAGAAATTGTTAATTGTCCTGTCGTATTACTTGCTCCCCCCCCCCGTCCCTTATATTAATTAGTTAATTTTATATCAATTCCGAATTTTCAATTCGTAAAATACTACAGTCGTTTCTGAAGTTCGTGTTCCATCAAGATTTCATTTAAACTAAATTATTAGTATCATAATATCTACTCTAATTTTTAATATCTTATATGTTTTACGTCCTCGTCATTAATTAACAATACCTTCTAAAAACGACAATGAAATTTCACACTATTTCCAGAGTATAAATAATTCGTTCGGGCAAGAAGAACCGTTCGATTACCTCCGACCAAATATACCCGGATATTCTTGTGACTCGATGTCTGAAATTAGAAAACTACGATACTCGGAAGAACACGGTTTCCATCGGCCTTATCCATTACAAATTCCGGTCGCTTTGAATATCTAAATCATAGAACATCGCGAAATTACTGTTTCGTATTTAACGCGAATTGCTGGTAAATATGTATAAGTGTATCATGGCCCTCTATGGTTATGCAGTCTCGATTCAGGTGGTACGGTAATCGTATTAGAGACATGATAATTTAAACGTTCCGTCTGCATTCACGCTCATGCATCTTGAAGCAACTATACATACATACATATATTCTCTGTGCTTACCGATGCTCCTTGTTCGGAAGTTTTCCTCATATCTCAAAGGGGGATTAGGATCAGCATAAAATACGACAGGGTGTCTCGTATCGCAGATACGCTTGTGATGTCTTACGAGTGGATACCTTGTACAGATTACGTTAGATAATCTAAATTTATCTCGGGCCCGGTGTAAGTAGATGAAACACCAACATACACGCGTCGCGTTACGAATTTCTCGCTAGGAATGCATTTCGTTGTCCGATCGAAAAACAATAATAATACGATGATCGTTTTACGATCGTTTATTCGTTTCGTTTGGTAGCTTGAACGAAAGCCAACGTGCAGCTAACAGAAGTTACCGGAACAATTGCGTGCAACTATTTCACCCTAATTCGACCCGAACCAATTAACAAACTGACTGTCAGGTTCGTTTTAGACCTACAATTCCGGAGGCCAAAGACCTCACACTGAAGAGCTAAACGGTACGAACAGACCTGAAGAATTCAACGATTCGAGTGATAATAGAAATCGGTGCCCGCTGAAAAACGTCACTTACTCTCTTGTCAGGTTAACGTTATTAATTGGATCGTGAAAAAAAAAACGGATAATCAAAACGGTTAAAAGTGAAATTTAAGATCATCTAACGAAAGTGTATGTAGAATGTAAATTATATTACTTCGTCCCTGTTCCAACATCATGTTACAAGAATATCTACCAAAGATATCAAGATCAATCTCACTAATTCCCAGGTGGATAAAAACGAAAGTCTTGATTATCGTACGATAATACGACGCTCCCGATGCTAACGATGATTATTGAACAGATTAAGCACGTGAGTGAGCGAACAGGTGCCCCGAAGGTATCATCTTTTTAAATAGACTTTCAAGAATTGGATCGTTTTAATGGACTTTCATGGGTTCTAACTTAATTTTCGTGACAGGCCCCAATGCTATTAAAGTTGTTAGCTACAATAGCTTTGCATCTATCTAACTCAAACTAGCCGAATGTCAGGACGTCGGGGAACTCATGAATTTGCATGGACCAAGCCAAATATAATCTTAGTGCACACAGATGGTTCTCTCTCTCTCTCTCTCTTACCCTCTCCCTCTACTGGCTATAGGTGCTTTCAGCCTGAGGACCCGGCTCATTCTCAGCGTTCATGCCCTGTCGTGGATAGGAAGTGCAGATTGCCCTGTTTAATTACTGGTTAGGGACGGATGGAGAACTCGGAGGGCAATCAGCTTATTTGTATTTGCGTACAGATTTACGTCGGTTCGTTCGAAAACTGTCTTCGAAATTTCGCGAGATCCTTATGGGAAGTCGGTTCATTACGCGTGGATTGAGAATTCTACGGTAATCGATGGTTAGAATAATAATAATCAGAATAATTCCCTAGGGATAGCAAGGAAAGTTTTCGAGCTTGATATTTGTATCATTGTGTTCGGGAAAAAGTTTATTTCAACGGTTTAATGTTTCAGCAAAGTTGCTGGAATCGTTGAACCCGATCCGTGCATGTTCTTAGATTCTTGATCGGAAGTTTAATGGAGACTTAGTAATTACTATCCCCAGCGGGCACTAAATTATGCACGATTATCTAGATTGTATGTACATGTTTGTCGAAGTGCACGTCTAGTAGTTCGTTGTAGTTCGACACACTATATAGTGCCTCTGTTACACTTCAATGAAGTTAATACTGTTCATCGATGCAAGTTCCTTGGTAGTCTGGTAAGTTGATTTCTGTAGCGTGTAAATGTTATTCCACAACCAGACACATTGATTCTATGAAAGATCCTTGCGTTAAATATAACTAGGTGTAACGACGTACAGCGATGAATTTAGTAAATCGAAAGGGATGAATGGGATAATTAAGAATTTCACTATGTGTAAATTAAGGATACTTCGGAATGAAAATTGTCGAACACGGTTCATTTATTTAGTAATTAAATCGCTTTTGATAAGTGTAGTAAATTTTCCTTGAATTGAATTTTATCGATTCGGTTAAGCACGTCATAATGTAATTTGTTCGGCGAAACTTAATTACGAAAATGAATTTGCTAGACACGGCAGTGCTGTACATTATATCTTCGACGGTAATTTTCGTAAATAAATATTATCGCCGAGACGAAATAACGTTCGGGTATCAATCATGTTCTATTGTCTTTAAAAGCGTATTACAGTGCCGGCGATGCGTTTATTGAATTTTTCAATTTCAACCTGTTCTTCGGAAAAGCAATCTTTATCTGGAAATTGTGTTTACCGTAAACAAGCATTTACTTCGCAAGCACTATAAACGAGTTCCACGTACATACCTCTCACTCATACGTAGAAACGATACAACAATCTATTTATTTGCCGACTTATGTTCCAGTCGATTTGCATTTTACTCTTTCACCGCGTCACGCACGCGAACCTCGGCTTGACTTCTCGCGGAAATTCTAGTTTTCTAACGGTTTCGGCAAAAGAAATAATAACGTATTCGCGAAATAATCAGCTAATGAACGTATAATGAGAATACATACATTTCCACGTGGGCAAAAGAGTTTGTAAATTAAGCCGCATTGAAATCGCTCTTCATTGAATTCCACTCTTTCCACGGCCACGACAGAAGCATGCGCACAGCTTTTAACGAAAAAGGTTTCGCGAAATTGGTATTTCTGATCTTTCGTTCCGCACGCAACATACGTGCGTCGGATACGTAAACACGAATCGGGACGGTCCAGAAACGAAGAAGGAATCTCTCCAGGTTCTCCTTTTATGTTCCATTCACGCGATGGCCTTCGTCTTCATTAGCGCGCACCATTATGTGCACAGGCCTTTTAATAACCCCCATGATACGGGCAACGTGTTTTAATTATATTGATCAAATACAGAACCCGTCAGTATACTCGTTCATGTTTTCTTATTTATTGAATAACTATTTTTAAAAATGTACGTTCAATCAAACAACTATCAGCTGCACCGATCACATCGCGTGAAACGTATAAAGGTAATTAAAAAAATCATTTTTATTTGTTAGTGTACATATATAACAATATCCTTGAAAAATAATTATAATACTACTACAACAAATTAAACAGAAACCAACGAATAATCGGAGACTCAACAGAAACAAAGGACTTTTTAAAAATAAATTTCCATTCAAAACTCAAGAAAAAAATGTGTTGCGTGCATAATACCTCTTCGAAATGATTTCCAAAAGTTTTCCAAAAAGTTTCAAGTTTCCACGACATTTCATTTCTATACCAAGGAATTAAACATCGACGAAAACTGCGCTTGCCGCCTCTTTCATGTCCAGTGGCCCATTACGCCGATTAGCATCGGTTCTGGAAATCCGTTGAAATAATTCCGGGTCCTACGTGCACGTATCCGACAATCGCGCGCGCACACACACACACACACGAAATTATTCAGACTAAGGTAATATGAATCGGTCCGTGGGCGCAGAAGAAGGAATTTCTCTCTCCTTTTACGTGCCGGGCACGCGATAGCCGGCCGTCTTAATTGGTGCGTTCCGCCATATCCGACGTTGGTCCGTTGGTATCTCACCGGGGCCCGTGTATTCGGCCCACGTCGTACCTGTGATACACTAATGAACCGAATTTGCATCCATACGCGACGCGGGTAAGCAAGTATACATGTATACATACATACATACATACACGGATACGATAAAACTGATCCCGCGACAAGATCGATGGGTCGCCCGCAAACGGTGGCTGGTCGTTCTTCAAACCGAAGTCGCATGATAATGATTCCAGCGAATCGCGAAAAGGACGAAACCGGTGAATTCTTAGAGGACGGGAATACCCTGAAATCCGGAGATTCGCTACCCACGACGGAATGCGTCTGGTTTTTGGAAATTTCTTACCGAACCGGACGCGAATCCGAATCGTACGCATGACTTGAGACGTTCGATCCATGATGGTATAATATATTTCGTTTCTTCCGATCAGCATCCCGGTGAATATTTTTCTCTCTGGTAGGTACGACGTTAAAACGACGGTATTCTCGAAGTTAACGTATATACATATATATCCACGGAACGTGCTATCGAATTATTGATTATTCCCTAACGTGTTATTTAGTGGAGGTGGATTTTCGTCTGGCCGAATAGGAACACTGCACAGTGTTCCCCGTGTCCGATCTCCCTCTCCCCCCCCCCCCCCCCCCGCCACCCCCAATCCCCCGACGTGACGCGGAGTTAACTCCGTTATCCGCAAACTTGCACCGGGAATCAGGAAAACTTTCCGACGTATAAAGGCCAGATCCGCAGACACAAAGGTAGATGGTAATGGTAGTTGTTGAAAGCAGGAGATTCACGGTCAGAGAGAGCGGGAGAATAGAACGTCAATACAGAGGCTCGTTACACTGTGATATGCCAGTGCCAACAAAGCAGTTCTGGCCGTTGGTTGAATGCACCGGCATAACTAACATAAGCAGAGACTCTAACAGTCCAATCAGAACGGCCCAACAAAGATACTGTTCTGTCCATTGTGTAAACCGTACCGCATGCGGTAGTGCATCGGTCTTTTCAGTATCAGTAATCGAAACGCAATTTCAGCTACTTTCCCTAGGAATGCCCGCCCGCGGATCAATGTTTTCCTATACAAATAACCACCGCGTTGTTTCCACCGGCAATTATATTATATACCCGTTCCAGGATTATTCTCTAAACAAAAGAATTATTAGTTTACGAAGAGATAATATAGATTCTAATATTTCAGACGTCCTCGTAGTTAGGATCAGTATTAACAAAATAATATTTCTATTATTTTTTTTAATAGACTGTTAATAGAACTTGCGAAATTTCTTTTTTTCTTTTTCTTATTTTTTTTATTCGACACGGTTCCGTTTATTTCCGCGAAATTCAACGGAGCGTACTACCATTCTCCGTGAATTCCAAGATCAGCTTGCAGTCATCTCGATCTTCCAAGGTAAGGAAATGAACGTTATCTGGCGCCGAGTACGGGCCATTTTCCGCTGGATATACCGATGAACGATGGAATGGAGGAATTGCCGATGAGAAAGACCGTACCGAGTGGTGTAATTACAGAAGGTACTGGCTGTAGTGGCTGCTCTCGCCTTCATAGCCGATAACACGTCGTAGAGAAGAGTTTCACGTGCCGATCGAGGAAACGAGAGGAAAACCGTTAATCGTCCATGCAGATGCTTTTATATCGCGGCACGAGCCTAGATCGCCGTCGAACGCGTCAACCCCCTGTTTCCTGGTCAATGGGAGAGGGTAGGGGTGGGGGGAAGGTGTGGATACCACGTAAGTCATTTTCGACCGCGTCAAATATTGAGTAGCTTTTAGCGGCGTGGCTACATGCGTGTCACGCGTTATAAAATGCGGGGAAAAAAAGAACTTGATCCTTTCACGGAGCAGAAAAATTTATGTCCCACGGAATGCATAAACGATGAACCAGCAACGTCACGTCGTATATTGGGTCCCATGTGCCGGACCACCCTCGAATCGTTGGAATTATTTTTTTTTTTCTGTCCGACAAGTCATAGAGGGTTCCGGTAACGATAAATTTGAAATTTTTCGGCGGATTAGATATATTATTGTCGATAAGATATTTCCTGGAATCGTGAAAGTTGAATGGGTAGGATGTAACTAATTTTTTATATAAATGCATATAGCAGATCAAACGAGTATGTATAATTTTAAATATATACGCAAGTGTATCGATTGACATAGAAACGGGACAACCGAGTGAAACGAAATCCCGCAGTGATTATTCTCGATTCATTGGTAACGAGGGATTTCTTAATCCGACAAGTTTACTCGATAAATTAATCTTAGACAAAGTTTCCGGTGCCTAAGGTTAATTGATAGTCTCCTGCGGTTTCGGAGGGGGGGGGGGACACCTAATGCCTCGAGACGATACTCTAAATAATAACGAAGCGTTTGATCACGTCGGTAAAGTGGCTACAGAGTGCACGAGGGTTTCCCTCGATTGGATTTTATTTGTGTAACTCCGTACCGATTCAATCCAGCTAAGAATTACGCGTGTCCCCGGTGGGGATACTGATAACAACGCGATCGTGCCGACGACGTAGCTATACAACTTTGATTTGGTAGAGTCGTGAAACGGCGTTAGAACGTCGTGGAAATGCATTAATCTGCGAAGGAAACATATTACAGGACCCCCACTGTTTTCCTGGGTGACGTAGCCTTAGGTATAACAGAAGGACGGGGTAATTAAAATAAGAGCTCCCGAGCTTCCGTTGAATACTATCTTAGCCTCGTGGTTAACCTCCCGGGATCCAAAGGTATTCCGACTCACCTACACGCTTACAATTGACAGGTATACCATGCCTTAGGTGTGTACTTACCGGGGACTCCTCTTCCTTGCTCGCTGACACCAACATCGGGCTAACTTGTGGCAGACTTTAGAGTTTAGAGTTTAGTTAGCAGCGCAGTCCGCATCTCATGTTAGTGTGATTACTCGGAGACTCAAATGTGTGGCTTGTTGTTTCTATCCAGATAACAACCGCGCTTGTATACCGGTCTTGTCCGAATACCGGTGATGATTATAATGGATTTGTCTGATGAAACTGCGACCCAATTACTTGATCGTGATTATCGATGATATATGTGTATGTATGTGTGACATGTATATGGATAATGATGATGAGGTTTAACGTTTGGGTTTATGATGAATTTAAATTGCAATATGATTAGGTGTTATCTCGTCGACTCGTTGTTAATTTGAATATTTTCAAGATAATTTAATGACTTTATCATTGTCGACGACAGAGTATACCGTCGGAGGCAGGTGTTACTTTTCGGAATAACCTGAGGTTTTACTACGAAACGTTTCAACGACTGTACCGTTTTATAACTTGTCTTCGAAAGTAAACGTCGGAAAGTCTTTCCCTCGAAACATTCTTTCTCATTTCCCATGTATTTGCGTTAAAAGCTTTTCTCAATTTTCAGCAAAGTTTCTTTACTTTTGAAGTCCAACTTAGCAGGTTCGATTCGACGAGGCTGCGGAAAACGGTCCTCTCAAATGTGATTAATAACTTCTTTTTGTGCCTTCCTGGCGCAACGAAAATATTGTTCCATCTTTAAAAGCAGATGGATCGTATAAAGTAATACTTCAAAGGTCCGAGTGTTGCTGCGAGTACGTTGAATTACGCTACTTCACTTATTTCCACCGGTACTTATCTTTTAATTAAGTTTCCGCGCTTTAATTCTTTCCGCCTGCGTTTCTTCCGCGTACGAGATTTATTTCCCCCCCGTATTTACATATCGATCCGTGTTTGGAGAACGTTTCGAACACCTCCTTCTAACGCCGTCCGAATACGCCGTTTGATATTCATCAGCGAACTTTTTGACATCCCCCGAAACTAACTCGGGGAAAAATCTTAATTCATCCTAAGCCATCGGAAGCAGAAAGTGCTCTATCGCAGCGGGAGTCTGTTCGGAATTCCGAATGTTGCTGCACAGAGATTCGGAGTTCCGAAAGTTCTATGCTACTGTTACCACTGCCATCTGCACTAATCGCGAATCTGAACGTTGCTGTCTAATTCAATGTAACAAACTTCTGCACTGGACTAGCGTAAGCTTTGCCCTCCAACTAAAATAATCGTTACGTAAACAACGTTTTGGGATTAGAGTCCGCAACGGAAGGGATGGGGTGGGGAGAGGGTAAGTTAAAAAGGAGCAGTGCCAAAGGATTAGAATAATCGCGGTCGTCGTAAACAAAGTGGGTCACAGGCTCTAATAATCGAGTTTCGTCAATTTCCGTTTTCAACTCGCGGAATAACGATCGCATTATAATTACTTGTTCGAAACTTTCTCACCGACAGACTCGTACAAATTAAACGGATCAAAGTGCTTTCTACCGTAAAAAAGAAACAAGCACATTATTTGCCAAATGGAAACGTACCAATTACCCCGAACTAAGTTTCATACCTGATCAACCCATTCGCCGCGTAACCAACGACGTACAACACAAAATTTTCATTCACTCGTAACCACGGAAATTTCAAACCATAGAAATATCACGGGCTACGTTGTTTCAAAGCGACCGGACCCTTTCGTAACGTACAAATTAAGTCCTCACATTCATTGTTAAATTTCATCTCCCGTCTGCGTCGAAACGCAATCATTTCCAACCAACTTTCAACGGAGATAGTATGACTTATCTATCTAATATAAAAAATAAAATTCTCAAACCTATCGACACCTAACATAATATCGTTCCCAAGAAATCGATAATACACCACACCCGAGAGTTTCCACGCGTTTAAACTTTCTTCTAACCAGTATTATGAAACGGTGGCCAGAAGACCGGGCAATTTTTCAGCATGAAAATTACATTTTCCGGGCCCGAAGTGACCATTTCCATCCGCGGAGCAAGTAGTACAGTACACGGGAAACGCGGCGCGTTACATCGAACAAGTTCAAACCTCCCCCGACAGCAACGCCTGGAATTCATTCGGCCAAACCTATATGGCGCCCAGGGCCTTCTGCCGGCGCAATATTCACTGTTACCAGGTATGAGATATGAATGGACGTTACGCGGTGGGTGCATTTCAAATCAAGCGATAAATTCAGCCGGCGCTGTCGTCGAAGGGCTTAAACGCACGTTGCAATTCAGGACGGGCTGCGAGTGCTGCAACGGGTGTGAGCGGTTAATTAAACGAGAAAACTGAGGGCTCCCCGAGGGAGCACTCTTCAAAGGGATTTTCGCCGAAGAACTATGCGGAACGCGACGCCAGACGACGCGAACTATCCTCCGAGTAATTAAACGGCAGGCGGCGTTCAGTTCGTTGGCACGACTTGTCGCGCGATCGTTTACTGTCGCTTTTCACGATGATTCTTGATGATCGATCGTCCCCGTTATTATCTTCGTTGGGGACTAGCTGATCGTTTATGATGCCATTGTTTCCACTCCGGGTAACGTATCGTAGGGGAAACAGGCTAATTTCGTGGTATTGGAAATTCGTCTAGACGGTTTGATGAAAAATTATTCTATGGGTTTGATTAACTGTGACGATAAGGAGGGAGTATAATATATTTTTTTTTTAGTAAATCGTTACTTTAGACTGTTTGATTCTCTTTATTTTTCGGATAACGTTCTATTTTTTTAATGTACCGTGGAATGTACATTTGTTTGTATTATATATTACAAAAAATTCTGTCGTATTTGCAGTGAAAAATAACGTTTCGCTGACTTTACTCGCGTGCCGTATTTCAACTGAACTTGATGAAGTGATAATGCACGCGTAAATATTTTGTTTCTGATGCGGGTGATTATCAGGATATTGCAGCGGCGTGTTGTACTGTGTTTACTCTAACAGTATAATATTTGCATGAATCTGCTTGCAAGACGTTGCATATATTTCGCGAAACAGTTTTATTTCAACTATTGTATACGAAATTACTGGAGCTTGTAAAAGCTGTACGAAACCTCGATGATTTTTTTTTTCTAGGAGTGATTATACGTATCGATACATCGCTCGACGGAACATTTAATGGCCCCGCGTTTTATATCGAACTATTTAAGCTTGGGGGAGTTAATACTATAGGTATTTTTCACCATCGAACCTTCGTAAACAGCGGGTCACCAAGTACATTTAATTGAGCAGTAAACAGATTTATATATATACCTACAAAACGCGGGGCCATTAAATGTTCCGTCAAGCATAGTTTGCGATTTATACGCCATTTACCTCGAAATCGAAAGAAGGTTTAAGAAAAAATATATCCCTGAAATAGTTTTCGGAAGCCAAGCCGTGGAAATTGAAGATCCGAATGCGATAGAATATTTTCCGCAGAATGTTAAAGCTCGACATCGATATTTGTGAAATTGCGTAAATTGCATGCGGAAACAGGGAAAATTTTCATGGTTTTTGACTCGCCATTTACCCAATTTAATAAATAACGATGTAGAAAATGCGCCTCGATATTTTACAGGAAATTCGGCATGGAAATCATGCGTTCAACTGGATTTTTCCAATTTTTGGTGAAACGTCAAGGTACTCAAATATAGAAAGCATAAAAATAACCGAGAACGATTTGGATTCGAAATTTGACGCGAAATAAGCTTGCGGGGGACTCGTATTCGTATCTCAAGAAACGTGGAAGTGGCAGGCGAAAAATAAAAATCGCAAAAATGCTTTGGATATTGGCAAAAATCGGAACCTCATAAAAAATAAATTATTAATCACGTTGACGTGAAATTGCTCGTAAAATGAAACGAATAGAAGATTCAAAACGTTGTTTCTGAGTAATGTTTCAAAGTTTTCCGAACCACTTTATATACAACTTTAAACATATCGATTTCGGACTTTTAGTATCATATTTTACGTAATATATTTCCTGCAAATCGCGTCTTCGATTTTCCTTTTTCATCGCTTCAACAGCGTCTCAATTTTCATACGAATTAATGACTCCGAATTAATGAGTCTGAAAACTCCTCTAACGACAGTTCGTCGTATTTATTTCTCTTGTACGCTTGCCGCGTTATATTATAGAAAATATCGTTCGTCGCATCTCTAAATCTTTCTTGCGTCGTTTGAAATATATGTATAGCACGTTTAAATTTCCTTTTCGACGATGATTTACGTGAAAATGTGAAATTTACCGAGCGACCGATCGCACGTTTCCTTCGATTTGATCTCGATGACACAAGCAAAGGCCCGTTTGAAAGCAAGGGAACCTCGTTCAACGAGTTACTTCCACATTGAAGTTTATAATTACAACGGACGATGGCAGTCCTGAATGCGAAATTAAAGCGCGTGGTTAAAGCGCTCTGGGAGAGAAGAGTTTGTTGTATGGTACCAGTGTACTCGTAATAGTTATCAGAGCGAACAGGAGACACAGAAGGAGAGGGAGAGGGAGAGAGAGAAAGAGAAAGAGAAAGAGAAAGAGAGAGAGTGTGAGAGAGAACGATTGTTTAAAGTCTGGTTGGCGAACAATTTTCAAAAATATCATCGAAATACACCAGCAACAACGTCGAAATAAATTTTAACAAATATTCTAATTCTATTCAAGATATTTAAATTTCTTTCTTTCACGAGTGTCAGAGAAAAATATTCATTCCAAATTAAAAACTAATTGGAAATACTTCAAAGAGGTTGACGTTATAGACACGTGACAGAAATTTAAATAGCTTTATAATAACAACCGTTCCAGCCGGCATGTCTTTTGTCACGGCGATCCGCGACAACGTCCGACGACTTTTTTTGTTCGCCCCGCAATTTTTCTTTCCCTTTTTTTTTCGTAATTTCGAAGTTAATCGAGCGTCTCCCCGCGAAATACATAAGCTATCTATCGACCGTATCGTACGGGTGCATAGAGTGCATGCAAATTGCATCGGGGAGACCCATATCGCGGGCACGAAACGTGGTTACATCTCTCTGCGTCAGTGTTCGACGATAAAATACTATTTATGAAGGATTTTCTGTCGGATAAGGATCGATCCCGGTGTATCATGACGGGATCAAGAACGATCATTATTATTCTGTGAATTAGTACGATCGTAGCCGGGCGAGCGTGGCAACATCGGACCGTCATACGCGGTATTTTGCATCCTATCGGCGTAAAGTTGTTCAATTTAATATGCGGGGTAAAATATATACACTTTGAGTTGAATCAACTTTCCGACGAAATGCCGTTCCTTTTTTTTTTCGTATATACGTCCGAGCTACAGTTTCATCCAGTTCAAAAAGTATTGGAAAAACTGTAATATTTTTTATTGCCCTTTTTCCCACGTTTTCAGAAGTTATCTCGACAATATTGGAATATTGGTTTTGCTAGATGTCGCGCGAATTTGACCCTTCGACGGAACGTGTGTAAACATTAAGTAGCGTCTAGATTGTGGACGATATAATTGACGTGATGTGTATCGTGTTCGCGATACATCCACCGACATCGTTATTTTTCTTGATTCTACGTACGGCTATTGATAGCGCGATATACATAACTTACCGTAGTTATTTGAGATTTCATTTGGGTCACCTAGATTACACGTCCGCATCCCGCTACAGAATTTACGTTGTTTAGTTAGTAAATTAATAAGGGCCGTTGCTACATAACCGCGTCCCGTAAATGAGGACAGTAATGGAAGAAATTTATGTAAGGATCCCCCTTTATCATTATTGTTCCAATTACAAACACAATCAAAACTCGGTTTTCTCACCCTCTCTACCTCTCTCATTCTCTTTCTCTCTTTTTGCCGGGAAGATTATTTTATTTTCAAGATTTCGCCAACGGTAATTCCGTAATAAATTAATGTCGCAGCCGAAACCGTTTTATCGTGCAAAAATTTAAATAGTCCCGCAAAAGTTACTTAATATTTACAATTTAACAATGGCGATGCTTCCCGCCGAAGAAAGCCCATTCTTCACGGTATAAAACGAGCAACTTCTAGGCTCTCTTGTTTCAACTTGAATAGAAAGAATAGCCAATTTAAGGAACACTGCAAAAGCTTTCTCTAGGTATTTACGTTTAATTAAGATAAGATGCTTCGTCCTTTAAAGAATGACGTTGCTTCTTTCCTGCTTTTGCTTTCTTCTTTTTCTTCGTGTTTTTTTTTCACCCCCCCCCCCCCCCCGCTTTTTATCAAGTTGCATAGTCACGTTGCGTGTGGCACGTGCGATCAAGCTTTTACCGTTACACGAAGCATCAATGACACGGCTATCGGTGTTTGACATTTTTAGAGAGAACCGCTTCAGCTGCCATGACGAATCACTTTGACGGTGAACCGTTGGTGCGTGCTTGTCGTTTGGAATCGGATTACCAGGAGAAAACGTGAGCTTCCTTTCTCGTAGAAAAATAGAAACCCCTGTCGATGGTCACGATCCGTCCACAGGGGAGAACTTACTATCCAAACTCCATCCATCTATTGCCCAAACAAGTATGACTTTAAATTTAACCCTTCGAGCAACTGTGTCGAATACGTTCTCTCTAAAATTAGTACACAATTTAGGTGTTTTTTCCCTTTCCGGCGACGTCCGCAGAATAAATATTTTGACGTCGCGTACTACGCGACCGCCGTGTTTCCACGCACCCATTGAATATTTAATTACTCTATCATTAGGAACTTTATACCGTGTTAACATTTTTATAACGGAACCATGAAACCCTTGATTAAAAGCGCGGCGTGCGGAAAATACAAAAGTTACACGCCGGGTAACAAAAGCTCGCAGTTCTCTTTCTTTTTTTTTTCTCTCCCACAGCCAAAAATAATAACCTTCGTCATATTATAATAGATTATAATATTTTAGAATCCACCCGGATATCACGTAACATTTTCAAATACAGAAAGTCCGTCTAACGACTCCACCAATTTTTTTTTTTTTTCTTCCGAGAACCCATTTCACCCTCTCTCGAAGCGGCCGGTTTAAAGTTAACCCTAAATAAGCACGTCGCACTTTTCTCTTAAAATAAGCGCGGCTTCTTTTAAGTGAAAATCCTACTTCCTCCGTTCCAGCTCGTTTTTCCTGTCGGGGCGAGGTAGCAGGTACAACGCAACTCGCGCAAGGTTGAATATAGAAATTGACTCGGTCCCGTTGATGTAGGCACTAAATTAGGGATCCCATGGCGATAGAGACATGCCGCATACTCGAAACGAACCGCTGACGTGCCATGTATTTTTGGGTAGGTGTCCACACATGTGCGCCGAAGTACACGGACCATAAAATAACCATGGTGGTGGGAAAGGGTAAAGCGGGAGACAGACACTCGATAGGATAAAAAATAGTTCCCAGTTGTTATACCGATATTACGTGGCCGGCGATGGCGCGGTAAACGAATCCGCGAAAAAAAAAAGAAAGAAATAAACAAAAAACTTCACCGACGTTTTCATTTTCCTACCCCTCGTAACTTTGCGACCCGCGGTGAACATAATTGCATTTAAACGTCGTTCGTTTCATTAATTTCATTTCAATTCCGACCACGACTCCTCGTCTTTCACCGATGAACCTCTCACGCCGTTTTAATAGACTCCCTGTACATACATGTACATGTATGTATGTATAACGCGTTCCGTTCAACACGCTCAGCCACACAGTTTTAAATGTTTCTTTTCCTCTAATTAAAATCACTGTATTATCATTCCCCTCTCGCTGAATTTTAAGGAAATTTGATAATACACCCGATGAATTTCGTTACGGTGAGAATCAACTGAATGGAAAGTGCCGTCATCCACCGTTCCACAAAAGTGCGTTCAAGTATTATTCCGGTGAAAATTCGCAAATACCTGGTCGGTAATAAGAATCATAAACAAAGACACCACACGCAATGGGGGGAACAAATACGCATAATATAATCGGAGGCCAAACAAGAGAAGTGTGTATTCCACCCTCTGGCAGGCCGCTTACGCTTCATCGTGGCGCGAAAATTCCGCCCCGGCGTGCATTCAGATTTCAAACCCCTTCGTAATTTAAACTTGAATGCGATCTCGTACTCCGTAGCAGCCGCCAATTAAAACTGGTAGAAGCGGACTTCTCGACGAGCCCGCGGTCTTGTGATTGCATTACCGGGCGCGGTTGCAATAATGATAATAATAATGCCACTTTCACTAATGAAGAGGAGAAGAATCGCAGGATGTTGGATGTCGTTCTACACAGATATATATATAGAGAGAGTATCCATATACATATATTTATGGTACACACGAGCACCCTTCTGAGGACAGAAGGTTACAGGCGAACCCTTCGTCACGCGACAAGTTTGTCACGTTTCTAACGGAAACGTACGCTGGTTTATACCTTTAATCGGATATACATAATCATTTCTACGGTATACACTGTGTGTTCCTTTTTCGCACACCGATTGACACACGTAACACGTACATAACAGCCTGTAATCATACGATAACGTTTGAAGATTCCTTTGATTTTATGAATTATTATCCAAAGCAATAGAACAGGGATTTCTAAAGCGAAACAAAGGTAAGTTAGTGTTTTACAAACGAAGCTTATCGATGGGACGTTGTATAGATCGTAGGATATAATTATTTGAATAAGTTTTATCATACGTTTGTTACTCGATTAACGTGTCGTTTGTCTGTTACGTTAGCATATCGAGCGTTGTATCTGTAATTCCATATCTATTAGCGTTACAGCTGCACACGGCTGTACGCTTCCTACCGGTATAATCTCGTGTCAAGTTGTCTCTGCCGTTTCGATCGTCAGCCCGACGGAAAACGAAGGATAATCCCCGACATCCCACCCCCCCCCCCATCCCCGTGTTCCGCGATAACTGTTAAGCACCAACAATAACAGTACGTAAGGCTGACGTTGGACGAGATACGTCAAACCGGTAATAAGGGAATCTGCATAACGGTCGAAGGAATATTATTGTTACTACCTTGGCCCTGCCGGCCAAAATCCCGGATTTCCTGGATGGCCAGGCAGAAAGCCAGAGGGTCTGACCATTCCGAGTGGCGGTTACTTTAATCTGGCCTAATCGCCGGGCGCTAATGATAACAAATCGCCGATATAAACTTTGAACCCGTGGAACGCGAAACACACCGGTTAGGTGAAAATCAAGACGATTTTCCGCAATCACGTCGCCGGCACCGTTCAAATTGTTTTCACCCGGCACGAGAAATCAAATTTTTTTTTCGCAACAAAAACACACACGCGATCCTTTTGTGCCTCAACCGTGCTAACTTTTGATTCACCGAATTTTCTCGCGGTTCGTTTATAAATGGTGTGTACGTACGTATACAGGGTGTAACAAAAATTCTGGGACACTTTTTCCGTATCGATAGTACGCACCAAAAGATGAAAAAAAAGTCTATAAAGTTTGGTCTAAAAACCACCCCCTATCGAGATACAACCCCTTTTGTAACAGATTTTTAAAAAACCATATCTCCGAAATGGTACGTAGTAGAAGACCCGTTTTGATTGCAATTAAACCGGAGAAGATCAAAGATAATAGAAAAAAATATATAATTGCTGCGATTATTGCTGTTAAATAGTATTTATTCTTGTTTAATCTAAACAACGTCGATTACCTATATCGTAGCAGGTTTGTAACAACTTGGAAAAAATTGAGGGCATTCACTAAATCTTCCTTTGCGTAGATAGTGATATTTTTCGTAATCTTTAGTCTCCTCCGGTTATATTGCAATCAAAATCGGTCCTCTACGACGTACCATTTCGAAGATATGATTTTTTTTAAATTTTTTACAAAAGGGGTTGTATCTCGATAGGGGGGTGGGTTTGCGCCCACAACTTATAAGACTTTTTTTTCTTATTTTTATGCGTTCTATCCATATACCTGAAGTGTCCCAGAATTGTTGTTACACCCTGTATATGTATATGTATGTGTGTACATACAATTGTGACCTCGGTACGCGGTGTGAAATCGCCGGATTTTTCTCCGTCGTCAAAGCGAACGTTCCCATCGAGCGACGGAGGAGGGTGCAACGATTCGATAAAGCAACGTTGCCGCTTCGATATCGTATTATATTATCGATTTAGCGTACCGCGGGCTCATCGGAACGCCTCTTCCTAATCACAAAGGCATTCCTCGGGTTAGCGCGGTCAAAGTCGGGGAAAAAGAAGTGGGTTCGGTAGACACAGGCGGGGTAGGTACGGGGGTTAAAAGATTCAAAAGCGCGAACGGCGAGTAGCGCCGTTCAAGAAAGTCGTGACAGAGAGGTGAAAAGCGTGAAAGTGGGTCGCGGAACGGGACGCGGCGGCGGGAAGGATTTCCACGGAAACATCGGGACCTTGCGCGTATTTCTTCTTGCGCCACCCACCGGGCCGAGTTTCCGGTACCGTGTTTCCGCTCCTTCGTGACGGAGTACGAGCGCGATGCAAAAGGGAGCAAAAGAAAAAAAAAATAGACGAGAGCGAAAGAGAAGAATAAAAAGGCTAGCGGAACAGAAAAGGACTGAGAAAGAAGAAATGTATATATATATAGATATATAAATTTCGCACAGATCTATATTTATACATAGAATATACAGAATATATATGTATATATATATAGAAGAAAGAAGCAGGGTGCCTGAAGAGGTAGAAACGCGCGAAAGAGAACCTTCGAGCAACAAGGCAGCTAAGAGGACGTGCAAATACATGCAAGACCGAGTCCAACAAGCGTAAATGCAGTCGGTTGTACATACAGAGAGGGACTCTTAAATTTTCCCCGGTATGAATTTTTAATTTTCCTGTACTTTACGACTGCCCATTAAAATACAGAAGGTGGCGGGGGTGGGGTGGGGGTGGGTGGGTGGGTGGGTTGGTGTGCGTCGCTGGAAGCGATGCCCCGGACGGTTCCGAAGTCGGAAGCGAAAAAGAAGCTGGATGTATAGAGCCCGAGGGAATCCCGGAGGAGGTTATATTTTTCTCGAGGAACGCCTCTGACTATGTACCACGATTGCCCTGAGATATGCGATTACGCGAATTTATTGGTGTATAATACCTCTGGTCCGCCTAGGGACGCACTTATGCGCGCATATGGAATCGATACGTCAAGTCGGTTTATCTCGGTTGGTATGATTTTTGTGTTTGATAGTTTCGACGATTATCATATCGTCGCGAGTTCATCTTTGAATATTTAATTGGACGTTTGTGTTTTTAAGATACTCTATGGTATTGGACTCGCTATTTTTGTGTATACGTAGTTAGAACTGGTAGATTTGTTATTATAATTATTTGATTAGATCTTGCGAATTTGTGAATCGATTTGGCAAATATGTTCGCTAACAAATTTATTACATGTTGCGTTTCATGCTGACGTTTCGTCAGCAACTGAGTTTGTAGCATTAGGGAATCGAGTAACTGATATCGATGCTAATTACTGGCTATCAGTCTAAACTCGATACCGATACCCAGACGCCGTTACATGCTCACCCAATTCTCAGCGTACATAATTAACAAGTAATCCTTCCGAACTTTGCCATTTGATCTTTCGCGAAATATCGTCGTGTCATTTTTTTTTTTCAACAAGCTCACTGCCCGAGAATCTCCTAAATTGCATATTAAGCCTGTCTAAACGTCAAGCTGCAGGTACGATTGTGAGTACAGTTTCATGTACAGCTTCATGCACAGTGTACACGGTCGAATAAATCACCCGTTATTGAACGTCGTTGCTCGTTAAATCTAAAAATGTACGTCCATCGTCCTACTAAATCTATGTCGATGATTTCGTTTGAAAATCAGCGAATGTATCGAACGTGCCCGAAAATAGGTGGACCCGGTTTGACTTTCGACCTATATCGCTATCGCTCTAATCGCACGATGCACGTGAACTGAAATATAAAAACTCATAACGATCGCGTGATATGGCAATAAAATCATTTAGAGAGTGAAACAGAGATAGAGAGGAAGGGATGAAGAGAGAGAGAGAGACAGAGAGAGAGAGAGAGAGAGAGAGAGACGTGGGAGGTACCCAGTGCACGGTGGTTGCAGGAGGCTGCCCGGTATTAGGTGCAGAAACCGACTGAGTTACGAGGGGTTATAAATTTCGAATATTGGAGTTCTGCCCTGTACCCACTACCACCCCCACCGGTGGTCCTGTGTCCTGCACAATAGAAGGAATCTCCTCTCCGCGCAACTTGTCTTGACCTAGAATAATGTCCATCCATAGAAAAATAGAATCTCTATTCGACTGGTTTATGAAACTGCTCGTTTTCGTTTCGCGAGTCACATGTATGATATTATACTACTTCCCCGCTGCTCTAATAAGACCCGGTTTTGAAGCACGAAGTCGAAAGTCACAGATAAAAGGGATGTGGTGTATCTATGTATGTACATACACGCATACACGTGTATACGTATAGATATAGGAAGCACATTGTGATAGAATTGAATGAAAATGTATTGATCCTGTAATGCGAAAAAACCAGCCTCCTTTTGCTTGGTTTTTAGAGCAAGATTTTTCAAGTAAAAGGAACACGACCTCTACGCGGAGCGTGCCGCGAAGAAGTACAGTTTTAACCCGAGATTTCACCACTGTTATACTTAGATCGTAATATTCCCGGCGGAGTAATTTTGCGGAATTTCTCGCGATGAACTATTAAATTCGCCACCCGAACGAGGCACAATTAGCGACCGTGAATGTCGCTGGATTTAACGTAACAATGAACCATAAAGAACGGAAGCTACTTTTCCCGGCTGTCGCGGAATATTCTGTCCAGTGGATGAAGCTGGGCTTACGTAAGTTTCTTTCATAAGGAATATTAAATACTCAACGTGCCACGCTAAGTAATATTTGTACTCGCGACAGGCCCGTTTCGATACGCCTGTATCGTTTGTATTATGTACTTCGTTTTCTCGTCGTACACTTTTAATATCTCTCCGATATTGCAAAGTGATCCGTTTCGTCGGCGGGTACTAATAAAATTAAATTAGTCAGCCATCGAGCTGCGATACACAGCTGAGCGTACTTGACGTCACGCTCAGGTCGTCTTTACCGGAATAGATTTTTTTCTCTCAAGGCACTCGAATGACGTCACTGTAAGACGAAAAGGGAAAAAAAGAAGAGAGGCAACTGAAAGGAAGTGAACTATCATGGAAAATTGCGCGCCCGACCGTTTGTCCAGAAAATCGACAATTTCTTCTATTTGTCAGGTCGCCCTTTCAGGATCAAAAGAATGAAACTTTAATTAGCAAAGGAAGGAGGTACGTGCTGGCGCTTAACCGTGTCCTTCTATACATCTTTATGCATTCTCACAAAGGGAAGTACCACTTCCGGTCGGATGATCACGAAACTCTGGGAAACGAGGCGCCCGTATCATATTCCTCCTATCTTCCACTTTTAGCGGCGGCAGCTGATCGGAAGAAAAAAACATTTGTAACATAGAAATGTAGGTAGTATTAAACAATCATCGTGTTACGGTAGATCGACGTAGATAGTAAGTACTATATAAATTAGTAAGTACTATATAATTTAGTTGAAAAGCTATTCGAATCGTCGTAGATAATTATTAATAAATTACAATTTGAAATTATACGAGCGATAATTGTTCGCAGGCAGAGAAAATGACTGTGGATTATTGCGAATGTTTTATTTTGAACCGAATTTTTTATGTTTCCAAAATGGTGGACGATTCGCCGTTTAAAAGTTCATTATACATTCTCCGCTCAGTTGGAATGTGAGAAAATGTTTCATTAGCGTTGAAAGTTTGAGTTTTATAACAATGCCCGGCGAGAGAGTTCTTTCGCGAAACTGTACGAGAGCGTACGTATAACGGAGGACGCGTTATAATGTTAGAAAGTAACTCGGTTTCCGATTCTACCGATGTCTCATTCTTCACGTCAGACATTTTAATAAAACGAACATTTTCACAAACAATAATTAAATGAAAATGCACGAACTTCGAATTTTGCGGCAAATAAAACCTGAAACCAAAAACACTACCCGTCGTGATAACAAGTAAACCAGGGGAAAAAAGATACCCATCAAACCTAACAAAAAAAATGTGTAAAAAGAAGTTAAAAACTGTGTCATTAAATAAACTTTGCTAATATCCGTAGTTAAAATTTTTCATTGCACTCGAACGGGGGTTTCTACTCAGGGTACATTAAAATGAACATTTTTTAACTTTTCATTACTTTCACGTCGATTTGACAAAAGCTATCTACGGTAGTCGTTTTACAGTGTTTTAATTGCACCCTACAAATTGCCATTCTTGAGTCCGGGCGGGAGAGAGGTCTGCGCCCGGGTATCGTTAATGGATGTTTTAGATCAACTTTTAAAGAAGGTTGGCGATGGGAGCCGGGTGGGATGAGTAACGAGATCAGGCACTCGATAAGTTCTGACAGGCGCAATTGCAGTTTCGAAACGGAGCCCGTCTATGCTTAGACTGCGCAATTCCTTCAGTCGGTTCTTTCTTTTGTTCGCGGGGCTTGCGTAACGACCAAAGTTCTTCCGATCGTTTTATTCGCAGCGATCTTTTCACGTAAGAGGCGTGATCCGGCTTCTCCGATATCACCCCTCTGTTATCGAGTATCAGAAGTAATAACGACTCATTAAGCTCCGACAAACGAGCAAACGGCGTCCAAGGAAAGTTTGTTAACAAAGTCTTTGGACCTCTGTGCGTCTCTCGAACGAAACGTGGCAGGGGAAACGAATTCCCCGGGGTACGTTCACATTATACGCATCGCCGTTGTACCGATTAAATTATATTTTGTCAAATGGGCTTAAGTTGTTTCTTTCATCGGACGAAAATACCCATGGAAATGTAGAAGACGACGGTAGACTATAAGAATGTTATATACCGTGAACGGATATTGGTAAGTTATTGATTCTCGGAGGTGCAACGACACCAGGCTATAAAGGTGGTAAGATTAAAAATGCATTATATAAGACGCCGTGTCTCCACTTTTAAAAACTTATCCACCTGACGTAATAGCACGTTCGAGGTTGTTTATTTAGAAAACATACAATTACTTCAAATTTCTTAACAATTAATATGATCTCGAACCAACTATCCGTTTCCTCAAAATCTTTCTTACCCTCACACCGATCAACTGGTTAAATGTGATGGTGTGCTCTATCATAAAATATTACGTAAAAATTCCAAACAGATCGACCAATTAATAAATTAATAAACCACGACAGCACCGTTACAATGTCCACGGTTCAATCAATATTATCCTTTATCACAGCAATTTCGTCGACAATTCTATATCGAGTGCCCGAGTGTTCCAAATGAAAAGAAAATAAAATCAACGGTATATGAACACATACATACACACATACATACCTACATCAAAGAAAAGCATCCGACGCTAAAGAGAACCCGCTGAGGAACCGTCTTTGAATGCAGAAGTTACGCACGCTTCTAGTTTAGATGGAACGTCGCATTGGGAATACAAATCACGTGACCATGCTTTCTGACGCGGAACTAATAGAGGCGCAACAAGGTGGGCAAACACCACCGAAGGTTCCCCTGATTGCAACGAATTAGAGTGCCCTACCCGGCCAACCGAGCTTCACCAGCAGCTAGACAACAGTGCGGTCCGGATGAGCTCTCGCGAATCTACGACTATCCGCAAGAGGACCAACCTTGTTTTCTCTTGGTCTAGGCAAGGACGTACCGGTCGAATGTAACGGTTAATTGCCTGCTCGCTATAACACGCAGTTCCATTCAATTCCGGAACGACGCCTGCCCCCAAAAGCAACTGCGTTTGCGGCGAAGCTTGGAGTATCATCCACGGAGTTGCGAACGCATGCAGCTAAATATTGGAACGTTCTATAGACGGAAGATATAAATGGTATTCGATTAACGTTAGGACATCGACCAAGTGGTGTTTGGGTCAAGTGACACGATTGTAAATTAATCTGTTTTTCAATTGTGATCATTTAACGACGTATCGATCGATTTGGCCGGTTTATATTTGACACGGTATATCGTTAAGAAAACATTGTCTGTATATATTATATGGTTTCTAGGCGTAATCAAGCCGAAGAGGTATCAAAGCTCGAAGGTTTCACCGGTGGAAGACTGTCGGAATTTCTAGCGAACTACAGTGTTCAGCGCGTCGTTACGAAGTTCTAATGATGGCGTTCCTTTCACACGCGATTTAATGTTTAACGGTATACCATACCGTTAATAGTCTGCATTGAAATCCCGAGCGTTTTTTTTTTTGTTCTTCCTATTAGTGGTGTACTCATGGATCGATCGTGCTTTTTGTCGGTACGGTTTAAATATTGCAGGGGGAGTATAAAAAATTCTGCGCGTTCTAAAACAGCGCGAACGAACAAAGGTGGGATTTTTTTTATATCATCACTTTATATTGATAGGTATATCGCTTTATATCATCCATTCCAGTCGTCGAAGTACTTTTCGAAAATATGTACGCGGTGTTATGCGTTCGATGCCGATGTTTCTCTGGTAATTAAATAACTGTCAATTATTTCCAATACGTTAAGATTGACTAGAGATAGAACGGTTTGACGCTTACCATAGTATTCCCGGATGTTTAATCTTCGTCGTTTCAGAATTCAATGACCGAGCCGGACGACTGACACCGCGAATTTCCCCCGTTTCGGTAAAATCCTTTATTACCCGCCGGCTTTCCTCGTTACTTTCCTATTTCCGTGGCTATTATGCGACACCGAGGAAAAATTCTGATTTACAACGGCAGCTCGGGGAAAAACCGTGTCTGAGACGCAACGTGAAATTACCGTCCTTTCACAAGTAATATCCTAACAGTTAATCAAATTCTTTATCACACTGTTCCAACATAATCGAGAAATATACAGTAGTATAATTCCGTATTATAATTGAGAATAAAATTTTAAATATTCTGTTCGATTATAACATTCCCTCTTCGTATATGTATACGTATAATAGTTTGAAAACAATCAACCGTGAAAATGTTTCCTCCTTTCCTGTTAGATCGGTGAAATGGTGCCATCCTTTGGACGTCATACACGCACTGTACGTCTATGTCCCGCAGGAAGGGCAACAACGTCAGAGGCAATTTCTATAGGATGGACCGTTAGGAACCGTGTCACGATCGATTATACCAGTGAGATCCTATAAAACGATTGGTACCGGAAATATCTGCAATGACACGTATCCCGGGACGGAAGACCCTTGTCAAAATATTAAACCCTTCCCTTTAAGATCGAGTTTCGAATAGTTTCACGTCATAACAAATCCGATCCTCTTTGCGGGTGGATCGCAAGGGAAAGGGAGGACATCAACAACAGAGAGTGTTGGAGGGTTCAACCGACCAGTATCACCTTACAACAGCTTTCCACGCGTCCCCTTTTATGAAGGACGACCCCATATTTCCATTTATTTTTGTTCCATCTTTGAAATCATACACCCTTTATTATGGAGCCGTCTGACTGCTATCCATACAGCTATCGAATAGATGTCCTTTAAATTCTTCGTCGTACGCGACGTTTTTCTGTGTAATACTTCTCTATACATATATTTTCTACGGTGAGCTGTCACACGGGAGGATCGTTCAACGGATTAATTAAAGATTGGATTTATTTGAAAATGAAAACGGCGCGATCGGTGATTAATATGTGTGCGACATTGTCCGGCGAATATTCGTGGATTTTCGTATCGATACGTGCAGCTGTGTTGACAGGATAATTAATGAAAAATTGTTTTTGTTTGTATCTCGGTTTGGTGATTACATTAATTCATTAATAATTATTATAGCCGCGTGGGATGTCACGTTCGTTTTACTGGTAACGCAATATCCGAAAGTATGTTCTTCAATGCCCTTTGTCAAACTTGTCCCAATATTTTGATTTCATTTATCTTCCAGACCCGCGACTATACACCACCGTTCGGAATAATAGAATTTCCGCTCCTTTTCACGTGGCGTAATTCAAGACCGTGCTCGTTATTTCAGAGTTTTACACGGCAAGCATAATATCTACGTACTTTACTACCTCGCCCGACATATTTCATGCCTTTAGAAACGCGCGATCGAATTACTTTTGCATCGCGAATACTTCCTGATTGATTTTATCACACGTTTTTCGATCTCCTAATACAGAAGAAAAATCCTCTCCGCCTGACAAAAAAAACATTCGCGATAAATAAAATAATTAATCAAAGCGTGTAAAACATCACTCTACGTCTTAACTACGTGGCACACTATATAAAAAAAAAAAGAAACAATTTACCTTTCACTTGAACAAAAGAATAGGAAGCACCGTAGCACTCATTGTACTCGTTAGCCAATCGCGAGTATTCACTTGAAAACCTCCAACCCCGATTCGTAACACGCGTTTACGACCAATTTCCCTGTTCTCAGCTCGTACGCATTGAAATTTACGAGCAGCTTACGAAGCTTTAAAACGATCACCCGTACTTATTACCCCTTACGTATGTACTTAGCTGTACGTTACATACCTATACGCATGAATAACAGATACTACACGTTACACACGTAACCCGGGCCGGTTTCAGACCGAGTGCCGCGCAACCGTATAGATCGATAACACTTTCCGGCGGAAACTAAGCTTAACCGACCTAGCTAACAAGAGGAAATGAGGTACCACGGTATACGCAGATCGAGAAGGGGTTACCGTTGCCAAAGAAGATCGGTCGCGGGAGGATGAGAAGGACCCCGGGATTGTCTCCCTGCGGACGGTCGGGTTAAAGGAGATCGTGGTAGTCAAGGTGTTGGTTCACACATTACGCCATAATCCCGGGCACAATATAACAACACAGGCTTAGGATCTCGTGGGGGCACTGGTGTGGTTTCTCCTATATACTAGGTGGGTCCTTAAGCTTCCGGCAGCTGGTTGGTTCATGGAGAGTTGGAAACGACGATCTCCTTCGTACCATGAGATTCCTTACCCCGTGGATTGTTACGATAAGGATTTCCACCGACCCATGGATTCCTCCAACCGTTTTATTCTACGTGTCGTTTAATATTTCAAGAACCTGGTTAACAACGGCTATTAACCTAGAAACGATCAAGCGGTAGGTAGGTACCGTCTTCTAGTTCGGTCTTTAAATCGCCGTGCTTCGGGGGCTTTCTAACCGTTTCGAGGTTAGACCCGTGGACCCGAGCTGTAAAGCGTTAGACGTGGTGCACGTGGTGCGGATTTGAAATTTGTACTGTCACGGTGTCGGTGTCCTCTCGACCGTGTTTCCCGTAACCACTCCGATGCAAATGGAACCGTTAAACTCGGTAGTTGAAGAGCAACTACCTCCCCCTCCCACCCCTATCCCGGGTAGATGATGATTAAAGATCCCTTTTTCCTTGGGCGTTATGATCATCCCGCGGGAATTACTTCCGCGAAATAAATTCCGGATTTTATAAGCGTTCCGCTGGTGTCGCTGTTAATATCGTATCTCGCCGGAATGGTAACCTATTTTTCTGATAATCAATACGAATTCAATGGAAGCTTTTTGTACGGTAAGGTTAACAATATCGGTGTACTTAATCTCGTATACCTTTTGTCGCGTTCCACCTATATTTCAACGGGATAAACACGACAGCAATAAAACGCGGTGATATATTAACGCACACCCTTTTTTTTCCCCGTGAGATAATCCGATCGGATAATCCGCGCGACGTACGAATAAGGAATTTCGTTATAGGTGGAAGCCATAATTCGTCATAAAATCATGAGCCGCCATTTGTCACCGGCGCACGACTCTAGTCGCGACCACCGCCGGTTAATCGCGGTCGAATAAACTTTCGCCGTGCCACGGGCAGATATCGAACGGAAATTTCAAATAATTGCAGGATACGAACGGTCCCCGAGGCAATGGCGGCAGCGGCAAGAACAGCGAGCGGACGATCGCTAAGCTCCTCGAACGATTCTCCTTTTCAACCCTCGCACATACACGCCGGGGCACCTAGCCTCGGAATAATCCTGAAATTGAGAAAGGTCAGCGACGAGAACGGAAGGAAACGAAATACACGAACGAGATGTAGTTAGGGGTGGAATTGGTTTCGCAATGGAAGACGTACGGGAAGTCTAATGGGGCGGAAAAACGTTTGAAAATAGAAGTATTGTTTATTAGTGATAGTTTAGACAATTTTTCGTGTTACGCGAACGGTGTTCGAGCTGGAAGATGTTACGAGATGGTTTGGAGGCTGTAGTCAAAATCTGGAAGTGAGAGATAAACTAACGTAGAAGTGTAATAATAGATCGTTAGGATTTTAAATTATTCACGGTCAATATTGAATGGGCACGTAATCTGGATGCTTTTTTGTAGGTCTCCGTTGGCGGCACGCAGTTGCCCACACGTTTTTCACCTAATTTAGTGACGCTTGTGTCGGACTTCAAACTAGCCTTCACGCAACGGGTGTCTTTGGAAAATATGACTTCTAATAGTAATACATTAAATATGCCAGCAAACTTTTGTCTTCAAAAATCTAATTCCCTAACCTCATTCTAAATAACAATACATCTATTAAGAATGACATTTTCCACTTTGCATTTCTTCTAAATATTAACTTTTCTTTGTATAGAATATAACTATTTATATGAATCTCTATTTAATGACTCCCACTAAATATTCGCGCCAATGGATGCCTAAATTAACACTATTTCTACCACGACTGTGTGTATACCTATTTCGACCAAAAGGTGTCTTTCGAAACCTTTTCGTTTGAATGCAAATATTTGCCAAAACTGTTCGGATTTCAAATTACTTTTATATACAAATTTACTACTGTATAAAACTAAAAAATTTTCAATTTACTATTCTATAAAAAGTCAATAAATTAATTGTGGAGAAATTACTCAACTTAACGAATGATTTTAAGTTAAAATTTGAAAGGTGTCTTTTGACACCTCTTGGTAGAAATAGTGTTAATAAACTTGCGCGTGTCTTTTACCACGCAAAATATGAGATTCAAGATCGGTAAGTATGTATTTCCCGGTTATCGGAGACACTTCGAGACACCCTGTATAACGTAGACCAGGAGGATGAACCGTGGACGTGGATGCGTTTAGCTGGTCGAAGTCTTCCCTCGCTTCAATTGAGCTTCAATAATTTGTGGCCCGGCGCCAGTGGGTTGGACGGGTGATAAGATGGGATGGGGCCGAGCACGAACTGGTACGTAGAACGACAAGTAGAAGGAACGAAAATCGGGGTAGAGAAAGACTCTCCCGGTGGGTAGTTGGTGTGTAGCACTGGATATGCGGGGGAGTTGAAAAGTTTACACGCTTCGACGGTGATGTATGGAGATTGCGCGTGCGTGACTTGCTTAGTTCTGAGGTAGGACCTACGGTTCAGTATTTCTCCCTTTCTCTCTGTTTCTCTCCCTCTCTCTCTCTCTCTCTCTCTCTTCCTCTCTGTCTATTTCGCTCTTACCCTTGCACATACTCACCCTTTTCCTCTTTTCCTTCGACTTTCTCATCGTCACTATGATAACTGCCGCTTTATCGTTCTACTGGCAGGGATACTGGTATTTTATATGATAGAATGCGTGCGAGACTTCGAAGAGGGTACGGTAATAACTGGTTCGACTTTGGACCGAAAAGTGTTCGCGTTTTATCACGATGATTCTTCTTCGGAAATATATAGAGCGTTTGCTGAAAAGTTTCTGCATAAAGGTGTAAGGTGAAAGGGCGAAAGAAGAAAGGTATTGTTTGACAAATAAATTCGAACGAATTATTGTAATAGTTTCCAGTCGAGAATGTCGAGCGCATATCTCGGTTTCTATTCGCAACGTCGCGTGGCCGATAATTAAAATCGTGCGATCGCGCGAATTAATCCCGTTATCCAGTTGGTAAAGCGACGGCAAACGTTTACAATTCGCGACGGAAACACTTGGGTAAACTTTGACAGACCGATTAACGGAACAATACACCCCGTTTCTATATACATTTCATAACAGGAAGAAGGACGACTTCGGAGAGGCGAAGCGCCTTAAATAATTATGGTGTTTACTTAAGTACTCGTCGGGGTGTGCGGCCGGGTCCTCTAATTCGCGAGCCGGCCGGGTGAAGGGTTAATTGAAGGCAACAATTAATTTACGATGTTGAATTAACTTACACAACTTTGACAAACTGCCAACGGTGAAGGATGTAGCGAAGAAAGACGCCATAAATAAGGATGAAGCGGGCAAGAGCGAGCGAATGCCGCGATAGGTCGAGCGAGAACACGAATAAAGGGTGTGGCGGGGTAGGGGGGTGGTAGCCAGGGGACAGAGGGAAGTCTTAAGCCCCGGAACTAGCGAGCACCACCGTATCCTCGGCTCAAATTAGTCGCGCTGGATTTACTCGTCGGCGGATCAGTTTTTTAATCTCCCGGAGAAGCCGCAAATAATTCCGCCGTGCGTAAAGCCCAGCGCGAACGTTATCCCCCCCTACCCTCCCCCCGCGATGAAACTCTTTGAAATTGTCCCGAGCATTCGTATTATGTCACGATCAAATCTGCTCGAGCGAAAATCTCGGATAAAAGTTTGATTTTTATTTTTAGTTCCATTTTTTATTTTCGTTTCATTTTCACCGTGCCACTCGTCTCAAGAGAGAGACTTGTACTTGAATTTATTTTTATTACGCGTTACGCTTTACACACCACCTTTCAAACTGGGTCTGTCTCTCGGATATCAAGAGTTAAGGTCTTGACTCGGGCCAAGTACAAGAGTTCCCGACTGGTAGACCTGAACTACTCTTTTCCGGAAGAATTAGAACGAGGTTTTCGGGGTATTCAAACGGCATTAAATCCGCATATTTCCCCCAAACTATGATGATATTCTTGTAGGGGACGTCCACCCGGTTAATTTAAGCCTAACTACGAGAAGATCCATCAAGCCAATTGCGAGATATTTTGATCTAAAAAGTCGACGTTTTTGTAAGAAACGTCGTCTTCTTCCTCTCCTCCTTCTCCATCTCCATCGTCATTTTCATCTCCAGCCTGTCACGCAGCCCGGTGTCAAACCCTAACATATGTTTCATACCATGCGAGATAATTTTCCTGCCGATAACGTAGATTTTTCTATGTAATCTGAGACATGCAGGAAAAAAATCAAGAGACAAAGTTTTGTCTCGGACCAAATACAAGTGTCGCTTATTGGTATTCAGAAAATCTTCAAGGGTTATCAATAATTTATAAATTTAACATAATGGTTTCTTAAATTGTAGAAGAAATGTATTTGATTTTTGAAACTTAGGCTTAACAATATATCGCAACAATACGCTTAAAACAGATTAAACGCCGACTTTTTTTCAAATGAATAAAAAATAAATTTTAAAATATTAAAAACAAATATTACTTAAATGCCCGATAAAATAATTAGAAATGTTTAGAATAAAATTAATTAGTGACCACGATTGGCAAAGACGCACCGAAATACTTGCTCACGGCTGTGGCTACGGCTGCGCTCGGAGTGCGAGCGTGACAGACAGAAGTAAAGAAAGAGAGGCCCTTATGCTAGAAAAATTCGAATCATGTTAAATTCCGCATTGCTTTCTCGTCAAACGCGCTCTCACACATGCTTGCGTGGCCAAGTCGCGTCGCGTCGTTTGTTTGGCTAGTGCGAGCGCGACGGAGTGACGGAAAGATAGAGACAAAGAAGTCGGTGTCAGTTGTTTATATCCGGAGACATAGTACGCCACATCGAGAAGGAATTATTATGAAAAAGAGGGAAAGGTAGACACCTTCGTGATGCACGCATTAGTACGTCATTCGGAAATTTTCAAAATGTTATCAATAATTAATGTGTTTCATTTTTAGAACTTCGATACATGTCGAAGCGTATCTTCGAATTTCTACAAGCTCTTCTTTAGTACATAATCAAATTGTTCTATAAACAGGTCTTCCAATAAAAAGTAGGCAAATTATTTTTATCGGGTTATCCAGCACTGTTAAATAATCTTTGTTACATGCTTCGTATCGACACTTTACCATCTCGGCTATTGAATCTCCAAATTGTGCTTTATCTATTTGTAACAGTGTTATGATATATAGTTAAAAACTATTTTTTGTTCAAACCCGTCGTTGAAATACATATACGTAAGATTAACGGACATGATGACGTTGTTATACGTAAATCGAAAAATGTTTACAAGGATATACATTTAACCATATTAAAGTTCTAAAGTTAAAAACATTTTTCAGCAATTCACACTAACCATTATTTTAAATTTACCCCGTTTTCATAAAACCATTTTGGCCACTTCTATGTTTATTATAATTTTCGAATTAAGAATTTAAAAACCAAAGGTACAAAATCGTCACTGTCTTGCAATAATTAAATGTTTATTATTTTGTTAATTCCTTAAAATGTGTTTTCTTTTTCAATATTACTGACAATATATGCAAGTCCTAGCACCTAGACTAAATGTTTACTGTCTCGGGAAGAGTCTCTGATTTTTTTATTCACGTCTTCAAAGAATTTTTTTAAATTTGAAAACACATAGTTCTAGTTACTATATTTTTTAAACATAAATAACATTTAAAGGATAATTTTTTACATTTTGCCACATCATGATTGCAAAATTATTATAATAATGAGATCTGTATATTCCTTTATTTTCCTGCATTCCCTGATTTCTTTATTTCCTTATTTCTTTAATAACAAGTATTTCAATAAAAAACATACTGTACTTTACATAATTCTACGAATCGAGTGAAATCCACAAAAAGCATCGAAAATGCAAAGCTATGGGCCAAGTACAAGAGAATGTTACATTGGAATAGGTTGCTCATTAACACAAACTGCATTTTACACAGGATTTGAAATCAATCAAATGTGAGCAAGTACAAATTATTGTAGAGCAACGACACAATACTATCGCTAAGTAAATATATACAATTAACTAAATTTCCCAAAATATGGTGTCTTCTCATTTAATGACTAAATCTGTTTACTGCTCTCTTAAATGTACTTGGTGGCCCGCTTTTTACGAAGGTTCGATGGTAAAAAATACCTGTAGTATCAATTCCCCTAAGCTTAAATATTTGGGAATGTGCGACATTAAAAGAGAGTTGCTGAACCACAGTATAAAGTGGGCTTCTTACTGTTTAGAATGAAAGTCCTTTAAATATCTCACGTCGAACCTTTTTAATTTACTTTAACATCAATTGTTGAAATACACTACAATATGTATATGTAATTTCCTCTCACACACATCCAGATTGTTAACATATTAAATTAGAAATGTTTGTTACGTTACGTTTTTGACATCGAACCTTCGTAAAAAGCGGGCCACCAAGTACATTTAAGAGAGCAGTAAACAGATTTAGTCATTAAATGAGAAGACACCATATTTTGGGAAATTTAGTTAATTGTATATATTTACTTAGCGATAGTATTGTGTCGTTGCTCTACAATAATTTGTACTTGCTCACATTTGATTGATTTCAAATCCTGTGTAAAATGCAGTTTGTGTTAATGAGCAACCTATTCCAATGTAACATTCTCTTGTACTTGGCCCATAGCTTTGCATTTTCGATGCTTTTTGTGGATAATATTTTAACCTGCTTTTGGTAAATATTCTTTCCTCCGTGACGCATCATCGAGTCGCTGAACTAAAGGAGCATGTGTCATCGTTAAAATCCGCTCGATAACACGCCTCGACGGTTCGCGTATTTCCGAGCACGTGGTTGTTTAATGATCTATCGTACTATAATCTTTAATATTCGGCCGTCCCTGCCGTGATAGGCGTCGAGCCATTTACTCCGTTTCTGTTGGCGAGCAAAATAAATCATCCTTTTCATCGCCCACCGTTGGTTCACCGAGGCCTCGTTCGTTCAAGTATGTTCGAATTTTTACGGTTTTTCGGGTCGACTGCGGTTCCGAACACGCGTGCAATTTTTCCTTTTTTTTTTCCACCCATTTCCGAGCATCCGCGATAAGACACGGTGACGGGAGGGGAATTTTCAGGGAAACCTTGCGTTCTGTTCTTTCTACTTTGCCTCTATTCCAGCCATCCCACCCTCCCCACTCTCCCAAACTCCTACCCTCCCACTGTACGTACCGACGCCACCCTTTCCGCCTCATTCCCTCGTTATAAAGTGCTGTTCGGCTGACAGCTCTTATCGGCACTTCGCACAGAATCGATACCGACGGCAGGGTTCGCGACGACGGCTAACCCGCAACCACGCTCATTTTGGCCAATGCACTTTTCCCCGGCTGCGCGTGATTCCCATGCGATAGCGGAAACGTCTGCTTGCCCGCAATACGGGGATACAGAGCGGGCTAGCTGCGATTAGATAGGGCATCTTGAAACAGACGTGGAAATACCATTCAACGTGGAGAGACGGTGCCCGTTGGTAAATTTAATCCCCTCCCCCCCCCCCATCCATCGACTATCCTATAGACGTCGATTCACGTCATATCTATTTAAAGTGCACCGGCTTATGCCAGATAGAATTTATTGGCGATAATCCGTACCGCGGTATGATTTAATTATTCGTGTAATACTGTCTGTTCGATCGTTAAACGGATTTTGTAATATGTATGAAATTATGTGTACCGAGATCGAGTAGAACCGTTAGATATCTCGTTGCTGGTTGTATTCACGTATGATTATACTATTAGTATACAATTAAATTACACGTAACAGTGCCATGCAATTACCGTAATAATTTTACGCTAGCTAACGATAGAAGATTATTCCCTTTACGTATATGTATACATATACATACATACCGTCGAATGTGTTACAAGATTAATTCGTTTCTCTGTGCCACGGTGTAGAGTGACATATTCTTATCGCGAGACCTCCGCACCGGTTCATCATTAAAAGTAATCTTTCATTTTCCGAAATACCATCAGACACCCTGGATATATTGCGCCAATAAAATTCCCTGCACGATATTTCCGGCGAACGTATCTCGATATTTCGCGACACGGGGGCCCGGTAGGTACTACATCGTTAAACTATTCGAAGGTATTAAGCGGTAACATAAATCTAAGTTACGTACCGAGAAATGACGTGCGACTAAAGTACATTAATACATTGGCGGCTTATCGTTCGTATTCCAGACAGTGACGTTATTGTCCGGGAAATTTATTTGCCGCATCGATACGGCCATTCGATAGGGTAATCGAAATATCGGTGCCACGAGTCCTCGAGACGGTACTGTTCCATTGTGTAGCGGGAAAGTAACCGTTTTATTCGATAACATTACATACTCGTTGCGCGCGGGGGGACCACGTGCCGCTGGAGAAGGAAAACTGGAGTAAATCTTCGCGTTCTATCGATCTCGCTCGTATAGTCTGCATCGAATTATATTCTACTTGTCGAGAAAATTGTTTTATCGCCGATAGACCCTCGTTCTCCATATTTTATTCGTAATTCGCGTAACAACAACTTCTACGAACGTTACCACGGTCCTGTTTTTCCGTTTAATTATTACTGGAATTCCGCCTCTAAGTTTGAATAAATTGTTGATATCCGCAAATAAATTATCGTTCTACGTTTGATACGATTAAACAACCCAATGATTCATTATGCCCGGGTAAACCGTAAGATCTCGGAAATACGAGATTTCCCAGTTGGAAATAAAGCAATGTTAATAAAGCAAACAGTACGCACGCAGGAAATATTTAGACTCGTTAACTTTTGCATTTTCACAGGCCGTTGGCTTTTTGTGATCTTTTTATGAAAACGCTCGTTCAAACGGCTACGTATGAATTTACACATTTACATGAATGTAAGGTTTTGTTTGCGCTGGTAATTTGTGTTCCGCGTATCTCGGCTGCAGTTCGAGGGTGAAAAATAAATTGAGTATCGTGTACTGGGAACTTTTCAACTTTCCAGCTCTCTCCTATTTTTTATCCTCTTTTCTCCTTTATTTTTTGTGCGCAACGTTTAAACGGTTTATCGCGAAACAGGAATGTCGGTATAACGATGGAAAGGTCGCATTTCTCGTTTATACTCGGCGCAATTATCGCGCTGCTGTTCGAAATAATGGAGCCGGTGCCAAGTACAATTGATACCAAAAATCTGCTTCTAGATGGCAATTGTTTTTTTCTCTTATCCTCCCCAGAAAACCGCGTTGCCCGTTAGGCTGCTGATTTCGATAAAATTACCCGAAAAAAAAGGTAATGGTAATATTAATAGCAACGAAAATTTAATAACACATACCATTGACTAGCTACGTAACAAATTTCAACGAATGAAATTTAAAGTTAATCTAACACCCCTCGTTAGCTCCCACGTGCTTCGTTATTTACTCCCATGAATGTAATATTACCCTATAAATAGAAACCCAAGTAACGCGAAATATCAATGTCCGTAGTCAGCGTTAAACGTTTCCCAATGGTTCGCGGTGTAATCAACACGCTATTTGTCGATACATAATATTACATCACCTGTCATAATAATACCATCAAAAGCCCCGATACTTTCTACGATCAACGTATTGATAGCCCGCCGCGAATTGAACAGTTTATTCCATCAGCCCTGACTAATATCAAGCAACGCATCACACTGACGTGTTTAGTATGGAACTCAATCATTCATATGCAGTTCAACCTGAGTGTCCCAATTTCCTCCGCGCGATTACCTCAATATAGTAGCCGCATTCCCATCACGATATCCAGCGTGGTTAGTTCGATAGGACTACGCTGCTGATCTAATGTCATTTCTCGATCGAGGCATACCACGCATATAGTATGCGGCTGAAACGGAAGACTTGATCAAGAAGCTATCTCTATTAATGATAATTAAATTGTTCGGCTGTCTGTAATTAGAGGCAGACGGTACGGCTATTAGAAATAACATTCGCATTCGATAGACGGTAGGTACATGATTGAGATCGTAATTCCTGCCATTCGACGTATTATGCCACTTAATTATTCAGCTGTTAGAATAGAACAATGGATATACGTCGATAGATCAATTAATTATTACAAATTAGATTACAATCGAGTTTTTACGGTTAACGTATTCATACAGTATACGTTATTGTGTCGATTTTAAAACGTAAAGTATATCGAGAAATTTCTTATTTACAATTAAATCAGAGGTTTGATGATAGAATCATTATCGATCACCAAGTGGTGAGTAAGGTTTCACAACTTGACTCGTGATAACATATTTAAGAAACTCGAGTGCGGACGCGCGAATCGTATTGACGTATCTCGACGGAAATATAGGCGACGTATTAAGGTAATCACGTAGAGGAAATTGGGACATTCAGGTTGAACCGCTTGCGAATGATTGAGTCACGCAATATTCATGCGCCGTTCGCGTACACGGAACGAACGATGATCGACCGAGGGATTGATCGAGGAACGATTAAACGCGAATGAAAACTCGTCCGCCGAATGGAAAGGTTTACCGTGCCCGTTAAATAACGGAACACAGTTTAACGTCGTGTTCTACTGCGAACGCAATCTGATCGAACCGATCGAAAGTTTCGCGAAAGCGTCGTATAATTACATCTAACCTCCAGATTTTCTCTGGGAAATTTACGAGTATATGAAACTCCGTGCTCGGGTATTATGCTCGCAAGTTCGGGCGACACTTTGCACACATTGTTCATCGAGCTTGTAATGCTGCACGATGAATCCCTGTGTTATCGAAAGTTAATTAGTTAATTGCTCGACGCTCCACTGGAAAATACAAAATTCACTTTAACCACGTCGCATGCTACCTCGCGATATTCGTTTATCAACGGCACAAGAAAGTATTATAATCTAGAAATTTTCATTCTTTCGGTAATGGAAAAGTCCGCTAATGGATTGATAGGAATATCTTGGAAATTTTCTACCGCTCGATGTAATTAATTGCGGTGCTATTATATGACATCACGAATTCTCCGTCCCGCTGTTCTGTTCTTAAAGTAATAAACAGAAGCCACGTAGGGACCAAAGTAGCTAACTACGTGATAGTATATCGTGCGTGCCGGTTTGCATACAATCTGTGCAGAGAATTCCCTTAACGGTGCATAAGCGCAAGTACGTAGGGGGTGTTTCTTGTGGCGGTTGTCGAAACACAGTTAACTTCCTAATTAGACCGTCTTGTAGTTTACAACCGGCCATAAAAGCAGGACCTCCTATTTTCTCGGACAATACGATATCTCTGTAAAATTTTCGCAATGAATTAAGATTCACGAATACAACGTTGTCGGTGGTATGTGTGTATATATGTATGTATGTACAGTCAGGTACTACGTTGGTCGTCTAGATGTAGTTACCCATACAACAACCAAAGGCAGAACTAAAAGTAACTTTTCTATTATTCCGCTCAGACGATTTCTCTGCGGTTGTCTCGCTTACATCTTTCTCGCGTTGCGTCGAAAAGTTTTTAAACAAGCTGCCCGCAATAAAGTAACAATAAAATTATCCTCCTCCCTGTCTTTCTTCTTTACCCCTATCTTCCGGCGTTATATTGTCTCGACGAAAATTCCACGACAAACGCGAAATAGACCGGAAGTTTGACGTTCCATACGGATGCGTAACGCTGCGAGCAGAATGCATTTATATTCGTGCGATTTCGTTGCATCGCGCGTACGTATATATATGTATATGTATACATACACGTCGGTCTATTATGCGAGCATGTTTCGGGTATAGATAAATATTTTGCACGGGGGAACACGTGTCAAAAATTTCGATCCGGTTTATAAATCTGACCCGCAACCCCTCTCCCCACCCGAGGGGTACGGTATTTTTTTTTTTTTTAAATATAACAAGTCAACGGGACAGGACATTGCTTGGAAAGCGGAACAAGCGAACGTGAACCTTACTCGATATTCCGTGTTGTATATGCTTCGATGTGCAGGATTATAAAAGGAATAAATTTGTAACGCACACAATGTCGCCGGTTTACGTAACACGTGGGAAAATAATTTACTCGAGCGAACAAAAAAAAAAAAGAAGGAAACGAAAAAAAATCCACCCGACTTGAATTATGTAACAGCAGCGATAGAATGACGCTGCGGAGCGAGCATTAGAAACGGAAAACGCATGTATATATATACGTATCGGTCACGTATGAAATACTTGCTCGTTGAATATTCGGGAATTGCGAATATTCTATGCATACGTTTGCCCGAAATTTATTATTGATAGGAACGCGTGTTCCCAATCGTTCCTTCGGCCAGCCACGCATTCGACGGCGGGCGAACGGTTAAATATTTCCGGCGTCGCGGTAAGTTTCTAAACAAGTTGGCCGCAATAAAGCTGTAATAAAATTTCGGAACGTCGGCCCGGCGATCTTCTCGCGGGCGCCACTCTCTGCATATAAAACGCATTCGTAAAGAATCTCACGTTCAGAGAGGGCAGACACTTTGCGCATAGCTACGCAATACTTTTCGAGGCGTATCCCTCGATATACTTTATAGCGGCCAACTGTACAAGGCGGTTATCAATTCGCGGAAAATATTGATACTTTCCTTGGTATTCCGCAACGCGAAACGTTTGCAGAGGGAGAAAAAGAAAGAGGGAGAGAAAAAGGGAGAAAGACAGTATTGCCACGTACCGAATAAGATCCAAAGCGGAAAACTCTTTGAGAGGGAACCACCGTAAGGAAAAACGTCATTGCGGCGTGTGAGAACCGTACTCCGTGCGAGAAATAATTTGCGTACCTTTCATCGTTCACTGTTGAAAATGATCGGACACTCTAACAGGGGTATTCGATATTCGTGAAACTATGCAATGATACGGCCGGTTTAATATCTGAAAGCCGTGTTAGCTGTATATTACAAATATTTATTTATGGATAATATGAGTATCATGGAAATTCGATATTGATGGCAGAATTCATATTAAAGGTGTATTTATTTCATATGTTTTCAGTTTTCTCTCTCTCTCACTGTCTCTGTCTCTCTCATTCTCATTGTTTTTTACGGGTAAGGTGCTACCGGATAAAATATTTCGTCGTTACGGTCTATTAAAGCGAAAGCATTTTCGCGTTTTATACGTGACGTGTCATATGTACGTAAGTACCTTACTCATGGTTTAAGATATGGATACTTTCTAACGTGTACGTTGTCTTAACTCGGGCTGTGCATGAATTCTACATGAAGGTCCCGGCGCCGCGTGCGCTTCACGAGAGTGTTTCGTCTATTTGCCAAGTTTGTATGGTGAATTTATGTCGGACACCTTTCACGTGCTATTCCGCCCGATGGTTTCAACGTACTGTATAAACGGGATGTATGTACATAGTAAACCAATGATACTTAGTTAATACGGCACTAGGTTATTTAACCGACTGATTTCTCGCGGAAGTTTTATGCCCGATATACGTATGTATACGTTAAAATACATTTCCCTTAAATTTTACCGACTGTAAAATTTACAGATTGAGTACACCGTTGCACCACCTATAACAGTTTGGCACAATTCCGTATTCTCTGAACAAAAGGGATTGCGAAGTCGTGGAAATACATATACATACACGTACGTAAATACATACATACATACACACATAGGTCGGCGAACGAATCGCGTCAGATTTAAATAGGTCAGAGTTGACAATCGCCGTACAACTGGCGCCGATATGCCGTTGTTTATTCCGAGTTCATGCACACGTATGCAAATTAGTTTCCTCTAATTTCACGTTCGCTGCGACTTTTTTTACATACATTTTTTATATACATACATGTATGTATACATCTCGTCGTGAACACTTCGAAATGACAATACCGTTCAATTATGTCGCGACCGCGATTCCTTTTTCTATTTTCGAGTCTACGGGATCATTAACCGATGATTTGTTTATATTACTAATTAGTTATCAGTGGGGCGAGGGTTTTGGTGCAATGATTTCGATGTACGGGGAAGACTAAGGAATTACCATGGTTTATTACTAGGCGACCTTTCTGGTTGGAAGCTTAACCTTTTCCCAAGGGTTCAATCTTGCACTTCGCTCTAGCCACTGAAAGCTAGTCAACCAATGGCGGAGAATAGAGAACGGCGAGGGAAGTCGGTAGGAGTATAAAGGTGAAAGGCAATGCAACCCCGCGCGACGGAAATTGCTATTAAGGTCACGATTTCACTCCTGTTATCCGCGACTAATCAATTCTGCTAGTACCAGGTTCGAGTTGGATTTATGGATGACATCCACACTTGGATGGGACTTGCACGGAATTACGTTGTTTTTTAAACACGTAGAGGTCCCAGGATAACCAAGAATTAAAAATAATACTCTACATAGAAATATACTAGGTCTCCCAAAAAAGTCTACGAGTATCTTTATACTGGGGGAATTTAATTTTCTTTCGCATAAGAATCACTTTTACAAATGAGAAATTTCTTTCGCAGTGAGGAGTTATGCTATCACGCTCAAAGTAATAAAACAAGGAAATTGCTTTTCACTAAGTAACCGATTACTTATATTGATACAATATTTGAGACCATATTTATACAAATATCTATATTAATTCCAATTAGTTTTTAATCGAATTTCATCCAATTTAAAAATGAATGAAGTGCACAATCTAGATTACTTTTTAAATCCCAATAACGAAAAAGATTGTCATATCCATTGGATTTATCTTCCTTGTATGTATTCATATTCAGTTAATGGATAAAATCTATGATAATTCCAAGGGTAGATCCTCTCCTTATGCAGTGTCTTATGTTGACCAGTCGTCAGGATATTAATGAAAAACAACAGCCAATCAGATTCTTCCGTTAAGCCAAGTAACAAATATTACCTTGTGTACATTTATAATAGTCACTGAATTTTCCGGGCACTCTATACAGACACCTAAATTCATCTAATCCTTATCAAACGCTGAAAACTCGTTCCTTTCGTGTTCCGGCGGATTGATTAACTCTTCACGGTGATCCTTTAATATCCTTTGGGATCACGTTCCCGACTTCAGCCACGTACCCAAGATTTTCCAGCATGGCCATGCAAAGTAGCGGTTCTTGTTTGAAGTCGGCGAAACTGTGATTGTCGAAGGCTGCTCGCGAATGGGGGTCAAATCGATAGGATCGAGTACACACAGAGTCTTGCGGGTCATCGGGTCAACGATCGTCTACTTGATGCTCCTCGTTCGTGAATGAAGCTAATCGCACGGAATATGATGTAAGTTTTTCCAGCCCGTAGTTTATCGGACGGAATGACGCCGGCAAACTTACGGATATTTGGCCCGTCTTTTCGTTAAGAATAGATATCGGGGGATGCTGGCTCGATTACTCGGAAGAAGCCGCGATGATGAAGCAATGGGATGGGCGACCTTCCTATCCGAGAACACACGTTACCTCGCTCGGCTACCGTGATTCGATTTCCTAGCAAAAACAGGGGGACTGATGGGCATTGTTAAATTATTCACGTTCCGTTGGGCACAATTACGCGTTTGTTATTTATTTATATATTCCAACAACGTCCCGATACGATTGCGGGATAATTATTATCAGTCACATGCCATTAGAACGTTTGGACAAGTGTCACAGGTTTAAATGGGTGGGTTCGGGACTATTTCTGGGTAAATCTGGTAAAAGGAATAGGATGCACCGTAGAAAGTAACGAGTATAACAAATTGTATGAAATAAAGAAAAGATTTATTTAAATAATTTGTTATTAGGGGGTGATCATCGATAATGATTCATAAAATGATTATTTTGGAAACAGTGTGTATTTTGTACATATCTTTTTATGAAATTCCATTCCGATTGGAATCGTACAGCACACGGTGGATTCCATTCCCGCGAGATTATTAATTAAACAATATTAATTTACATACGTGGCGCGGCAAACGAACGTGTAACGATTTTTCGAACAAATTTCCGAAAGAGAGGGGAACACACACATATTACAGGGAATGTAATTGTGCAGCGTTTCGTGACGGACAGAACAATTAGAAACACCGACCGACACAGTACCTTTGAACACTCTTTTAAAGTCAGTTAACTATTAACCGGTTGTTAGGCGACCATTAAAGCAGAAAACGAACAGCGAACAAGAACGATGAAACTACGAAACACCTGGGAAGCGTAGTTTCGTGTAACGGTAATGTAACTATCCCGGAAAAACCGTTTTCTCAAACGATCTTATTATTCTGGAAAATTGGCGTCCCGACGCGCCGCGACGACGCCCGTACCGTTAATCCGAGTTGCGACCGCGGTGAAACGGGAACGCGAAAATTACGTCATATCTCATCACGCCTTGACACGGTGAGCCTATTCCCAGCCAATATTCCAATCAGGAAACATTTCGATGCATCGTATATCATGCATAACCTTGCACCTTGAATTCACGCCGCGCCTAAGTATGCATTAGGTTATATTGCGGGCCCGCGGGCACGCTCTAACGCGCCTAGATACGCTCCTGCTCGTTATTTTATAATTTCGATCGCGACTACTTCCCACCGTGGCACGTGAAACGTTACGTCATCGATACCGATATTCTTCACGTCCCACAATTAGATTTTCCGTGGATTCCAATATTAACGTGGGCGTGGATCGATAAAATCGCTTGGGAATTATTGAACTGTAATTTCATTTCTACTCCAGCGTAAGAATTTCATTGGAGAAAGTGAGAACTATTTTTTATAATTAGAACTATTTTTTGTATATATATATATACAATATATTAAAATTTGTCTGGTGCGTAGAGTCTACGGCGTGTTTCGCGTTCCATTTAAATCTCAAGCGGAGAACACATACCGCGAATTAATATAAAGCGTTTAAGTAGAGTCGTTCAAATAAAGTTTCTCTCTCTCTCCGCCGACAAAGTACCGGATTTAATTCATATTTTCTCTACGTATATATACGCACGTACTCCGCGTAGGTACGTGGCCGTTATGTAATTCCGTAAAAGACAGCGGTAAATACTTCCTTTGAGATTTTTTTTCTCGTAATCGTTTTATACGAAGCTCGGGGTTCATAAACACGCGGATAGATTGTGTGGGTGGACGGACGATTGGCTGGAGATGTAACTGTTACCGGATTCGCAAGCCGCCGCGGGCACACGGCAAACAGATGAGATTATGCGTGCACGCAGTTCTACGGGCCAATCAAAGACACACGTAAAACCGCTAGTTCCCCGTAACAGCATTCCGCGAGGAAGAAACGTGCCGCGATCATGCCGATATTCTTTCAGGTGAAACTCGTTTTTCTCATTACCGTCTTATCGTTAGTCGTCGCTACGTTTCTTAACGAAACTTGTTTTTCTTCATTACCGCTCTTCGCTACGTTTCTTTAACACTAGAACGACCGGGGATTAAGTGGATAAATTGAAAAACATTGGATAAATATGTTTGTAAGAAAGAAATAAAGAGGGATAGTAAATTGATCAGTTTAGTTATTTACATATAGAAATATGGTTATGAAGAATTTTGGAAATCGCAATGTTTTAAATTTATGCGGTTCTTATAGGAATTTCGGGATCAGTCATTTCGAGACGATTATTTAACAATCTCAGTATTTCGATTTTTGTTTCATCTTCTATAATGTCAAATCTCATACACTCCTTCGCAACTGTTTCTAACCATTGTTTTGCATTAGAGTGGTTGCTAGTGAATTTTTCAATCATAAACTTTTCTGATATTTGTTTTAAATCTATTATTGAACGTTTGTTGAATGTTTGCGAACATTGTTCTTTCGCGTGGTCTATGGGAATGGTGGTGTAACAATTTATAACGAAATTTAGATTCCATTTTGACTGAGCGTGGATTTTGGGTGGCGAGGAAGTCAGATTGTCAAACATGTTTATCCCACTGTCTGCGCGGAAGACACTTGGGTCGACATAGAGATGACGGAAACAATTACATTAGCGAATAGGGAATTCGTGGATCCCTGTCATTCTGTTGGACGAACTCTTTTGTCATTAAGAATATTAGTTTGTCTGCGCGAGCAACGCACGTTGCCCGACCGTCGGACGTTGAAACGGGGAGAAAAAAATCGTCGTTATTTACGTCACTCACTTATGTCCTTTCCAGTCTCGCAATTGTATAGGGAAATGACGAGGTCGTCGTCCGACGTATTCGAGCTTTCGTTACCCGTTGTCGGAAGTTAAGCGCGGAACGTTGGTACAATGAAAAAAACGATCTAAAATTCTATTAATAAAATATCTAAACACATCTTCGCGGAGCAATTCCGGGGCTACTAGAATTTTCTAGTTACGGGTTTCCACCGAATTTCAAAGTGCCTCGTAAATGAATACATATACACGGACAATTTTCACATAGCGTTATACTTTCATTAGAAAATACATTTCTCGCAATCGGTATCTATTTTAAATCGAAAATCGATGGAACCAAGAAACCAGTGACGAAATTAACTCGTACCGGACAAGGGTGACGAAACGGTGGAAAGACAGCTTCGTGAAATTCGTTTCGCCACGGCACCGGTGATTATAAAGTACAAAGTTTCAGATCTGGTAGGTCGACGCGAACATCAGCAGAACCGTTGACCCGGTCTTCACGGCTGCCAGGAAATCGGTGGCAGGAATTTCGCGATGAAAACCACGTTGGTCGTTGGTTCCAATTGGACGTGAAAACTCCTAATAGCCGGTAAATGATCATACGTTTTGCAACGCGAAGAAAAACGTCGCGGGGCCGTTTGGCATGAAAATTCTCTGCCAGAAATACGTGGAGAAAAATAGAGCTGAACTATGCCAGGCACTAAGCTATTGGAATGCGATATATAAATGTAAATGAGTGCTGCTATCGTGGTATGTGCAATTAAGAGGTTATGAAATTCTTCCCTGTCGGAACATCCTTCTTTCGTCTCACCTCTGCGGCGCTCTCTCGCGCTCACTCTCCGTCGCTCTTTTCGCCTGTTCGTGAAACCAGAAGTTTTCCAGTACATGATTTATTGCTGGACGAACGTGTGACGGGATTATGAAATTATTTTCGAGTGCCAAAACGACCGGCCGCGAATGTGAATTTCGACGGCGTGGCTTGGGGTACATACTAGTGTACTAGAAATAAAAGTTTTTTTATTTATTTTTTTTTTTTATTTCCGTTGTCTGCGGTTAACTGGTACCCGCGGATCCGTTGTTGTTCCTGCGGTTGAAATTTTCATGCGTACCAATTTTGAAAAATGGCTATCGTATTTGCGTTTTACAAGTGTGCGGTTTCTCGTTCGAGATTCAGGTGAAGGTATCATTGTTCGTATTATACAGTGTACACGTGCACACGTGTATACGTATATGTTTTACTTTTTTTTTGTTTAGGATAGGCCGCGGTCGTGTCGTTTATCGAGACCACGAATTTCGACCATTTCATTCGCTAATATTTGTTTCGCATGACACTTGATATTTAGTGCCGAAACTATACCTATCGTTATTTTATTTTTTCCCCGTGAATATTTCATCAACGGTATCGAGGCCAAAATAAAAAAAAAGCTGATTAGATATATATCTACGTTTTCGCGGCGCACCTGGCACGGTCTTGAATTTCCGGCGGAAACGTTCGGCAAACCATTCGACGGGGCCTCGAGGCAGACTAATTCGACACTGAATACCCCCCTTCGTCGTTACGATGAAGGTATATTACCAGTTACAAAGGTATCTCTCACAGATTAGACAAACCGATACACAAGATGATTGATCTCAGCCTCTCTGCGCCATATCTGAAATCGTTCAAAGGGCCCCGCACAATGGAATGCGGCAGTGGATGCCAGAGATGCCTGTGACGTGCCTAAATTCTGCAGTCGACGGTAACAACGTACGATATAATAATCACTTCTTCATTATATATCCCCCTGTCAATTCCTGAATCCGTACGAACATCAAAACGGAGACAAATCAAATACAAACTATATGACAATATTATCCCCAGCCAATGACATTGAACAGACATAACATACCATTCGATTTCCTTGTAATTCACCATTTTACCAATCTTGATGCACCATATATATGTATGTATGTATGTATTTTCACGTCGAACACACATCGGCAGAGTGTCTTCTCACTTCTCGCGCGGTTATAGACCGCGCACGTTTAATGGAGAGAAAACAAAATGTCGGGAGGCTTGCAATTAAAGACACGGCACCATTCCGCAGGATAGTGTGCCATACGTGCATACTAATTACGCTAATGAATATTTATTCAATTGCTGCGTGAAACCTCAGCCAGGCCGCAGGACAAAGGGACGTGGTCGCATAGCGCCCGACACGGATAATATGTTGTATGCCCACACACAGTCTCCGTGACCCGACACGGCTCTATCTCGTTCTATTTATTGCGTAATTTTGTGTCACGATCGTCCACGACGAATGCGCGCTCACGGCTTTCTACGAGGTTCGTCGTTACGCGTGTCTAATTGCGACATTCAGCAACCGGGAATCGAATTATGTTGTACCTGGTGTACACACACATGCACACACGTCTTTGGTCTTTCCAGCGTAACAACACCGGGGGACCGTGTGTGTGTGTGTGTGTTGGAAAAGTTAGCTCCGGGTTAACGGAGGTAAGACGTATAAGAGTTGCCGGCCGCTTGAACACCTTCGAGTCGGAGAATACGGCTCAATTAAAGTTTTCAATGTACCGTCGGTACGTGCGAGTGCTTTTCTGTCGATAAATCACCACTTTGGTTTTGTTTGGTCCGGAGAGCCGTGGGAGGATATTATTTTACTGTACGTTTCATATTTCCAGAGAAAAGTAGTATTTTAAATGGCACAGATTTCTGTGATTCTTTATACAAAAAAAAATATATGTGAAATATTACTGGGAAGGGTTGATGGTTGGTAAAAAGGGGCGAGGGTCCTTTTAAGAGATTTTTCGTACGGGTTTATGGTAAAAACGTGTGTACATGTTAATGTACGTATATGTATACATGCATACTATACATACATACGTGGTGGACTAATATTCACGGTAGCTTTTTAGACACAACTCTCCGGAGATCGTGTAATACTGTTTTACGATTCACGTGTTACTATGAACGAAATTTACGAGTCACGTGCCGCCGTGATGCAGGTACATATCCCCCTTCCCCTCTCTTCCGTCTTTTTTTTTTCTTTTAAGTCTTAATCGCAGTTTCTAAAATAATTTACATTTCCTGCGCGTTTCGTCGGGGATTTCTGCTCGGGCAGGGAGAAGGAATTTAAAAGTTACGGTTTTAGAACCGGCGAAAAACTAGCTCGGAGAATTCTTTATTTTTTGCACGTAAAATATTTTTACGTTAAAACGTAGCGTTTCCTTTGTTTGTTTGTCTTTTTTGTTCTTGTTGTTGTTGTTGCACGTTTCGATAATACCCTACAGTGCTAGTGCACTTTCGCACTACATCCATTAACATCGCCATAGATCTGAAACATGCAACGTTAAGCTTCAACCATTCACTCATAACTCTACCTGTCCGACTCTCTATCCCCCTACGTATATACATATGTACGTGTACTTGTATATCTCGATCTTTAATAACAAAAAGAGGACAAGAAAATTGGTGTCAGTCTTCGCAACGTATGAATCATCTCTACGCGATACGTAAAACGATATTAAAGACGATACATACCCCGGGGGGGTAGGTAACGCGATACAGCATTTCATTTCGCATGCAAGGTCTCTTTCAATTTCCAACTATCGACGTAACGACATAATCGACGTCGTTTCGTCGCTATTACACGATCCTCGCGCAGAATTTACGAGTACCCTCGTCGAACAGTGAACGGCCGTTCTTCCCCGGTTTTAGATTCTTTTACGGTATCCATGTATGCATACGTATATACATATATGTACATATATACATACATACATATCGCGTACAATCCGCACTGTTACACACAAGCGGGCGCGCACTCGTGCGTTTTACGTCTGGCCCGCACGATGCACTTGAAAAGATTCCAAACTCACCGTTTTTCCACGGTAAAAAAAACAGTATGGGGGAAAAAGAAGAAGGAACGAAAAAAAAAGGAAATAGAAAAGTATGCAGAATCGACGTGGCTATGGTAGACGTGGTTGACGCCACTTTTGAGTGTTTCCCTCTCGTTCGCGCACGCGGAAAAACGTAACTCCGCGGTAGTCTACGTAGGAAACTCGCAACAAGAGTCCAGCGCCGGCAAAGTTTGCGGTCCAATTAAAAATATTCCCGGCTTTTTCGCTTCCACCGCAGGGCCGTTAATGGGGTCGACACACGGAAGCCCAGGTTTCTCGGTACATTCATTCGCAACTTGAACGTGGTAACCTGAATTAAAAATGATGGTAAAAGCAGGAAGCGGGCTGACCGACTAATGGGGACTGAAAAACCCGAGGCCGCTTGTTCGGGACTTCCAAGCGTTCCGCTGACGCTCCCGAAAAGTTATTTCCTTCCACCGAATTCGGTAATGAATGCCGGTGCGTTTTCGCTTAAACCGTTAAACAGTCTTTAACTCGGACCTTCCGTTCACTGTTTCGTCGTACGGTACCGTCGGCTACTGGAACCGAAGGGCTCGACGTGATTGTCGTCGCGGGAAACCGTGGACAAGGGAACGTAACAATGATGCCTTGATTTTTCTACCATGATAAGTCGCATTGTTGGTGATATTCGCAACAGAATTCTATTTTCCCGCGGTGAAAACAATTCTGCTTCTGGACGCAACGGTGATTTAATCCGTATTTGCATAAATTTTAGGCAACCATAGATTTCGGTTGAAAATAAATTACACCGCGTACACATTTCAATTCTCATTGGATTCACGATTATCCCGCGATTGGGATAACAATAAACGATAGGATTAAATATCCTAATATTGACAATTTGGTATTTAAGGGTCACCACCGATTAAAGTAACAAAATAAGTATTTAAAATCGTGCGTGATTATCTGCGGACAAATACGTATAATGTTTGAAAATTATACGCAGAATTCGCCACGTTATTTCCGCATATTATATCCACATTCATGGTTCCCGTTCGTACTGAATGAACATAATTTTTTTTAAAAACCTTTTAATTTATAACAATGTCGAATAATAGGCGACGGAATCTCAGGATTTATTTCTCTCGGTCCGGCGAAAGCTGATTTGATAGCGGTAATGTCCGAGTTCTCATCGATCTGTTCTTAATGCCAGACGTCCTAATCTACTTACAGTTTGGAGCGTTGATTGTTAGCTAATGATTATTAGTATTATTGTGCGGTGAGAATTAAACCGATCGATTTGTCTTCTTTGACGGCGGTCTGCCCTGTATTTGCTCGGCTCGGTTTAGTTTCGTAAAAAGTGAGAAGCAAACACACTTTAAGTGAATTTCAATGCAGGATTACCACTGTCGGCGATCAATGTGCACGGCTGTTCAGAAATAAATTGGTTTTCGTAGAACAGCAAATGCTCTCCGCTGAAATGCGGCCTTCCATTCGTTTTTTTACGAAACTGAAACCGAACTGCTTTAAATAAACATATTGATCGATGGAAATATAGACGCAACACAGGCTTATCGTTTCACAAGCGCATTAAAATCTATATAGGGAAATTATGGACAACATTGTAACATTTAATTTCTTTTTAACTCGAAAGTAAACGGTACTCGGAATTTATACATTCAGGTTTCTACGATTCCTTTAATAGCACGTCTCCCGCCGCAGCATTGCATTCCAATTACTTAGACCACGCTGTGAATTAGTTTAACCGAAACAAATAACCACGTTTCCAATATCCATGTCATCACTTACAAATTCACAGAGAGGGAAACACTATTAACATCAATTACATCCGACTGCGATAATACACGTTCCCGTTAACGTCTACAAATTTCTCTATTATTCCGTTCCTTCTCATCCAGTTCTTTTTTCATCAACGTCGACGTTCCAGATTTACAATTTCGCGACGTAACTCCGTCCGTCGGCAACGTCGGCGCAACGACCCAGACAGCCGACGGTCCCGGGATACAATTAAACTAATTACCAATTTTTTCATTACGACTAAGATGTTTGTCGTCATCCAACACGAAACCGGTTGACAAACACGTGGGGTTCGTTATTTTTTCAACCGTTTTTCCCGAGTGGGTACATACGTACGATTCGAGTATGGCGGACCATGTGGGGGGGGGGGGGGTGGAGAGAATTTACCATGGTAGTCACGACCCTCGAAATAGCAGGGCACGGGAATCGAAGCGGCGATGGTTCCCGCATGAACACTGTTAACCCATTCGCTGCCAAGGACGAGTATACTCGTCTTGGCAATGCATGACACCCTGCCAGAGACGAGTATACTCGTCCTTGGCAGCGAACTTGGCTACTTTAAATATGTTATAATATGCAAGCTTTTGAATTAGCAAATTTTTTTGTGACCATAAACATAAATATAGAATTGTATAAAACTTGAAAAAATACTACAAATAAATTTTTTTACAACAATTATACTTTATTTCTTATAGAGAATGATCTTTTACAAATTTCAATTAAGCAAAAATCAACTTCATGGTATATCTATAACAAAATTTTATAGCAACAAAATCACTTATAATACTTTATCTTCATGATAGGATTTGTAACAAAGTTTAATACATAAAGGAGGTTTATCAGGACAGCTCGGACAGTAATATCGAGTCTCCTTTCGACTGTTTTTCCTTGCACAAACTCTACATTTGCCAGTTGGGTTTTTCTTTTGCGGTGTAGGAGGAATAGCATAAAGAAATAACAGAGCTTTGGTAAACAATAACACTCAAAATATAAATGGCAATGGGAATGACTTCATATAATTTAGGCTTGGCAGCGAAGGGGTTAAACAACAATCCTCAGGAGCATCGTGAGGGATGCAAACGTGGCCGTGGGTTTCTCCTTCGGTCGGCGGGCGGGTAAACAGAGGGCGAATTATCCCCGGCTCGTTTCCCACGTCGTACGCAGCTTTGTCGCGAGCATGAAGGGCCGCCGCGAATTCCAGGGTAAAAATAACGAGCGTTACTCCACGAAGACGACTCGGTCCCGGTGACGTCGTGAAACGTGCATCGTGACGCGTGCAGGTCGTCATCGTCAGGGTCGTCACGTGGAAATTTGCAACCGGGATAATATCGCTGTCAGCTTCGTGACTTGCTGAATCAGATTCGCGTGTACCAGTGTATAATACCAGCCAGCGTTACGTTTAGCACGTGTATCTCGGTATCTTGGGAGAATGAAAATCATCGCCAGGCTCTGAGAGCCGACGGACGTATAAAGAAGGTTTTGAACACTTGTCGGATTACGTTTATGCACTGGCTAGGAAACGAGGAGAGAGAGAGAGAGAGAGAGAGAGAGAGAGAGAGAGAGAGAGAGAGAGAGAGAGAGAGAGAGAGAGAGAGAGAGAAAGAGAGAGAGAGACAGCGTTGTAACAACGTTATCGCGACGATGTAAAGAAACTGACGTTTATGTTTCACGATGGTGTAATATCTTTTAGCGTTACGTGCAATGACCCCGAAGGTAAATATTATAGTTTCATTATTACAGTGAACGTATTTTTTACCATGGTATAGTGTGAAAAATAAATCCTTTAATGGAATCGTTTGGAATTATTAAGATCCTTGCGTTTCATTTATCGGGACAATTGTTGACAAAACGAACTGTGAACCCTCTCGCCTTTCGTTCCCAGCTGTGTTATAAGGTTTCAAAGAAAATTCGCAATTTTCCTCTGTACTCCCCCTCCCCCCTCCCCCGTTCGTTCCGCGGTGAAATGAATTTCCCCGGCGACGACGTCACAGAGAAATCCGGCAAAGTGCAATTTATTCCGAACTCCAGAAACGTATCCCGGATATGACCGTTCGCCACGCGTAACTCGGTTCCGCCGAAACGTATTTTTCCTTCTCAGATTAGATTCTGTTACGTTCGATGCGTCGGCCCCGATTGCCCTAACACAGTGCCGCGATAACAATGGGCCGGCGTTTCATACGAACTCTGATACGAGAGAATTGAATAGCCAAAGGGATCAATGAAACTACATAAAGTAACTCATCGACCATAAATGGCTAATAGAAATAGGTCGATGGCAAGGGAGAGGTAAATGGGGAGTGGGGGGATGGGATCGAAGAAAAAGGTACAGAAATAGATATTGGCTGATCATTCGCCGTTTCGAAGGAAATTGTCCCATCAGGAGATTGAAAGGGGATCGGGAATAAAGCTCTTTCCATGTATTGGCCGGCAATGATCGTAGTAGGATGTGATAAAGGGTAATATTTCCCGGGCGTAACTGAGAAAACTTTCTTCTTCTCCTTCTCTTCTTTCGTTCTTTCCTATTTTTTTTTCTCTCAGTCTCAGCATCCATCGCTCCTGATCTTATCTATCTCCCGAAGACAATGACTTCTCTGACAAACTTCATCTTCTTACTCCGAACTCACCCCGCCCGTTAACTTTGTCGATTGATTCGTCCCTTAACGAACAAGCCAATAGTAATCTTACCCTTTTAGCTGGATTAATATTATTCAACGTTTCCAATCTTTTCATTTCTCTGATACCTCGACGTGATTTTGCCCTGGGGGTATCGCAACGATGTTTCATTAGCTTTTTACGACGACTTGTTGCGCACGGAATAACTCTGTCATTTACATTTCCGTTACGATTCTTTGTTCTTCTAGTTACAAGAATTCTCCTCCCGCTTTCTCTTTCGTTTTTTTTTTCTATCTCTCAGTTATTCGTTTTCTCTCATCGTCGCGATTCTTACCCGTCGAGAAAGTCTGATATTTTATGCCGTCCCCATTGTACAGTGGTAGAAGTTTGTCACACGCGCCTCCTTTACGTCTCGTTTATTCTATCGATCGACCAAAGTCCCTTTGGTTATCTTTCACCCTCTTGCCTCGAGCCAGGGCGTAATTAGACGAGAAATAAAGGGCCTCCGATGCCTTTAGCCGATTCAAACATCGGGCGAAATGTACGTACGTACGCGAACCATAATTACGCGAATGTTATTCGAACGGAATTATCCCGCCGCGAATTGAAACTAAATCATCACGTCGATTATATACTCCCCGTGTAAACCGTAATTTCGCAAAACTGTCGGCGAAACTTCACCCAATTCCCTTCGTACGTCTCCGTGCAACTCTGTCCGCGAACTGTTCGCAAGAAAAATGAAAGAAAGTATTAATAAATCAAGTAAAAAAAAAAAAAACACCTATCCGCGGGTAACAAGCTATTAACGTCCCCCTTCCACTGAAATTCAAACGTCGCGTTAAAGTCAGAGATTATAATTTCCCTGGGAATTCCTTTCTCCGACGTTTCTGAAAGCCCTTGCTGTTGTCTGTCCCCGTGACTGGTGTCATTAATAACTGGCGACAATGCGAGCACCTCGCTGACGAGTTATCGTAATATTTTTTTTTCGGCTTAAAATCGTCCAAGAAAACACTGAAAGAAACAGAGAAAAAGAATAGGAGACAGAGACAGTGAGAGAGGGGGAGAGAGAGAGAATGCAATACACAGTGTGCAAATTGCTTTCGGACCGTTTCGTCTGCCAGCGGGTCATTTGTCACCGCGGATTCGGGACAAGCGACGTACATATAAGCCGGCCGTGCTAATAATGACGGCACCACGGCTAACTACAAGCTCATCGCGCGTGCATTCATGAAGCAATATACATGCATTTACACGGTGCCGGTGTCTCTGTCTGGACTCGGTCTGGTATTCGTCGTTACTTCGGCCGTATCCACAGCGCCGGCCAGCCCCGGTCTTTACCCGCTGTCTAAACTGAACAATGAACGTTACCGTGTCAACGCGGAATTAATACATTCAAATTACCCATTGTTGCAGGTAAGACCAAAGTAATAGCATTGCAAATGACGCCTGTCATTGACGGAACGCCGACCCGGTCGCCGTTGACTGATTGGTTATGCCCGCGGAGGTGGAATAGTGGTTGGAAATATCAAACCAGGAGACTGATATTTGGAAACGTGACCTGAGGAATGGGGGGTGGGGGTGGAATTAGTTCTGAGGATTCGTAGAAAATTCATGGTAGTATTTTTATTAACACTAGAACTACCAAGGAGGTCAAAATTACGGGTTCCGCATTTCTTCTAAGAATCGGTTAAGTTTATAACACTGCGATTTCCAAAATTCTTCATGACATTGTTTCTCTAGGCAAATAATTAAATCGATCAATTTACTATCCCCCTTTATTTCTTTGTTTCAAACATATTTATTCAATGCTTCTAGATATACCGAATTAATCCTCGGTAGTTCTAGTGTTAACTCGGTGTAGTGAAGTGTCACTCTTCCCATCCCTCAAAGTGTAGAAATAGAATGAGAAACATTATATCTCGAGTGGTTAAATTTGTGTTTACTTTGTAGATGATTAGTTTCGCTAATACACTTTGGGTTTGATGGGAATCGTGTAATTGTAGTGGATTAATATTATGCGATCGGGGAAATTATAGATTACGGGGTATTAAATGGTACGAATACAATCACTTGGTGAAAGTAAATATCCTTTGATTATGCCGCTGGATGTTTCGGATCTGTTGAATGATATTAGCAGATATCATTAGCAGATATTACGTTTCCTATAGGAAATTGAATTTACAAGGTGTTTACCAATATCGGGTTCGCGGATACGTGACAAGCAGGCTGATCGATGACGGATATCTCCTGGGATGGTACATCGCAGGCAAACAGTTCAAGCAAACTTCGATCTTTCGTGCTTTAAATTATTCCGTGTCTTCTCCGAATTTTCGCACACATTCGTTCATTTTTTCCAATCGTATACATACAGCTCGGGGATACGTGTACTAGATGATAAAGTTGCCCCGAATTTCCGCTATTTGGGTCGGTTTAAATATGCTTTCGATACTTCGTGTAAACAAATCGCAGAAAGCAGACGTCTCCTCGGTAAATACAGAATTAACAGAAATTACGTAATACCCGATTCATTTGACGGACAAAAGGATAATTTTCACCGCTGAATACCTACGCGAGGCACAACACGACGGGATGTGATTCCGCGATAATAAACAGCGATAATAAAAAAGCAATGATAAATAAGTTTCACGTACTTAATGTCCATTCAGGGCTGCGAATAAATAGCCTTTTGTGCGAGGACAATAACTCTCGCGGAATTGCTTCTTGTTTCGGTACTTCATGAATTCAATCCCCTCCCGAAAGTATAACTCTCGGTTTATTTAATTATCGCTCCTCCCGACAGCGAAATGAAAAGACAGGTAAAAGCAAAGAAAACTGAATACATCATACAGCTCGGTAATAGTTAACGCCGGCCTCTTCCCACACCATCGTGGAAATTACTTTCGCGGCAACAGAGGGAAGTACTAAATTATTGCGGTAGTAAAACATGCCCCGAAACGCAAGGTATCCCGTAGGAGGCTTCCTGCGAAAGAATAGCAGGTGGAAGTTCCGCGGGCAGGAAGAAAGCTTGAAAAAAAGGAGGCGGGGAGCAAAATAAAAGCAGCACGCCTTAAGCGTGAAGCCTCGCAGACGGCTGTAAGAAAAGAGAAAATGCCAACGTCGTGGGCACCGATGGGGACGGGGTGCCGCGAATACGTCACCCGAATGCCACGGTAATGTTCACAAAATGCCGGAAATATAAGCAAACGTGCGTCTACAACCCAGGCAACGGGGGAGAACTGTCGTTTACATAAATAGCTCGAACGGCCGGATTTCACGTGCATCGTTCGAGGACCGAGTCCCGCACGCAGCTACACCACGTACGTGTCTCAATATTTGACGGCAGAGTTTCCGGGCATTTGCCTACCAAATGCAACCCCCCCGCAGCCTACGTGCCAGACCGGTAAGACCGGCAGACGTGGACCAAGATGCTACCAATTCGATGTTTCGCGCGCCTTTGTACTGGTCTGATATCGTGTCAGAAAAAATACGGGCTTCGATAGAAAGCAACGGATTGGAATTTTCGGGAGAGAATGTATCGAGTTTGTGGAACGTGAATGGAGGATTTGGAATAGGTGTTAATTTTCAACTTGTAAATTTACAGATCGTTGAGAGATATAATTGTTAAATTACTTACTTCGGCCTATATTACGATCAAAAAACCTTTAAAAAATGAAATTACATGTAACTTAGGACCAGTTTTTCAGTTTCAGTAAGTCAGTTCCCCACTGTGGATGGGTGAGTCTTTTTAAATTATATTATTTTTCGTTACATGTAATTTCATTTTTTAAAGGTTTTTTGATCGTAATATAGGCCGAAGTAGGTGTTAATTTTTATGGTAAAATATTGACATATTTTTTATGGATTATTGGAGAGGGGTAATTTTGGGGGGAACAGTTGGATGTTGGTAATAATTGTTGTTTTTGAGAAGTGGAAAGATTAGGGGATTGTGTTATTATTAAATAGTGGAATTTATAATATTTTGAACGTGTTAGAATTTTAGTATGCTTTGAACTTTGGCAATAGTGTTTGAAGATTTGGAGTGCTACGGTTGTTCTGTTTATTGCTGGTCAGGGTGTAGAGTGTTTTATCTTTTAATGAAGCGAAGTGGCGCACCGTTTATGGTAGGTAAATTAAGTTAAGTAGTTGTATAAGCTGAGATACCATTGGTTAATTTTGTAAAAGTTTGGGATTGACTTGGAGATTGAATTTTTCTTGTTCCGAGCTTTCGAATTTTCTGTGGAAATGCAGCCTTGAAAGTTCAGTTCGCTGAGACTGTATGTTGGTTTGCCAAAGTTTCCGAAGTATTCTAAATTTTTGAGAGAAGTTGAAATTGATCTTCTCAATCTTACGGTTTAGACCGCCTAAGTTTCCTGCAAAATTGCGGGGATTTTTTTTAAGAATCTCAGATTCATTTATTGTTTTCTAAAAATTTGCGGAATATCTGAATTTACTTTACGATAGATCTCGTAGAATTTTACGATTTCAAACTTTCGAATCCCGCCTACGAAAGTTCCGAAGTTTCCGTAGAAATTTTTCTAGTTGAATGCTGATCCAAAAAGATGTTCGTCAAAGTTTTCGTTAAAATCGGGTTACATTTTATGACGAATCCGAAGTTTTGTAAATTCAACTTCCCCAAATTTCAACCGAACACGGTTTTTGATTTTACTACATTCGATCGGAACGCTCCGGCAAATCTTTTTCATCAATCTTCAAAGAAACGCGATTGGTCTACGGATATTCTATGTTTCTAAACTTTCACAATTTTCCGCGAAAGGGAGAGACTCCATGTTCTTCACAGCTCTAACCAAATATTAGCGAAGAGACTCCTCCCAGATTTTAAGGAACTTGGGCTTCGTTTATTTTACGATCGATCGGCCTAAATCGTATGATTTCGATTTTACTTCTGTTCTGTATTTTCGAACTCAATATTTGCGTTCGAATTGTGCCTGACAAGAAGGGCGATTCGATCGAAAATACACAATAGTTTGAATTGGATGTTGTTTTGACTCGCAGTGCGAACTGTTCGCAACGGTTTTATGGAGCGAAAAGAAGAAAAGAGTCGAAGTACATTTTATGATCTTATGGTGGAATGGCCAGAAACGATTGGCAGCATTAAATTTACCCGTATATACGGCGTTATGATTGTAAATCTTTTGTGAGAAATAATTCACTTCTACCATCGAATTGAATACAAGCTGTAAAGTGTAATACGAAAGAATTTTTAAAACCAGATAGAAAAATGACTTGACTCGTTTAACGAATATTCGTTAAGCTGAATATGCTGGTCATGCTTGCGTATTTTCACGTGCAATAAAAAACTCGCTCTCGACATACTAACGCGGAAATATTTTTCGTTTATTTCTGTTAGTTTCCCGGTGGTACGCGGATGCTGAGACATTTGCAGGGGCGAAAATATACAGAACTTCTTTGGAAGAAAACGACGTCAAAGTTTCACCGACTTTAGAAGCACGTAGTGGTGAACTGCATATTATGAGAATAAGTAATAAGTGCGAAGTCTTGGTGAAAGGTTCTTCTGTGTTCTTTGCTACGGCGACAAACCTTATTTTTTTTCGAAATATCTGTGTCATTAGCAGGGAAACGACAACCGCTGAACTTTTGTAACGAGGGAATAAGTTCGCAATTCGTATCGGTCGTTCTTATCGTAATTTAAGTTTTTCTTTCGTGCACTTCCTGTTCCAAAAACCTAATATTTTCAGTTATCGAACGTTTCGACATTATAAATTAACGTGAATAGTTTATTAAAGCTACTGAATCATGTGTAAATAAAATTTTCGTTTGAAAGGCCACATAGAAAATTCGAACACAATGTATTTCGAATTTCTATACGCATTCACCAATTTCTTTTTGTTATATAAAACTCACTTCTATTAAGGTTACGTAAACACGGTTAAATTTGTTAGTGTCCACGATCCAACTAACACAGCTTCAGGTTAAATACCTACCTGCCGGATAATACAGCGTTGCATTTTTAGCAACACCACCGGTGTTAGAACGTACATATACCGTGAAAAAACAACAGCACTAAATTTGTAAATTTTTAAACTATGATTTAATGAAAAAAATTCTGGACGCAAAAAACCTCCTATTTCAGAATTTTAAACCGTATTTTCCGCCGAAAGGAAATATTTTGTATTCAAGCACCTTTTGTTACAACACCTTTTTGTTACAAGTCGATAAAATGCAATTTGTTTACAATCTATCGATATGTAACAATTTTTTACTCTATTCGTGCTAGAAATATCCTTTCAAATAGAATCTTAATAATCAGATTTGATTAAATTTTGCTCTATCAGTCAAATGTGTGCATTATTATATCTTTAACCCAGGATAATTGTCAACATTCAGCGGCAGGAAATGGCAACTAATTAGTCAAAGTGAAAAGCGAAATCCTGTTGAATTAAAAGTTCACCAGTTTATACAAGCTCTCTCTCCTTGCCTGCAGCTTTTGTGTTCTTTCTGCGTCGGTTCACATGTATCACAGGTGACACGAATTTCCTTGACACGTTTTATTTTTATTTTCGCTGAACAAATACTTTATACGCTGCTCCATTTGTGCGAACGTATAAAAGGAATCTAATTTCCTGCTAACAGACGCAACATTTATAAACACACACAGCCCCCCGGTACACGCTTCAAGATAATTATTTATTTAATTACATCTCGCTGTTAATCATGTCGCGGTAAAAATTCTTTTTCTACCGTGATACTAAATACACCGTGTATGAAACAAAGTGGACGGGCTTAATGAAGCCGTACAAGTCGCGTAAGTCCTTGTAATGTTTCGCTTACGGAAATTAGCACCGGCCACCAGGAATGGTGGAAAAAAATGACTAATTGCGTTTCATCCAGAAACAGCGTAAACTTAACGGAATATCACCGAGTTATTTTAAAGTCAAGCAATTCGCGCACCGTGAAACGCGAATATATGCATAAGTACTAGGGTGGTCGTTAAAAATTAAATTTTTTGCGACGCCCCCTAAAAAGCTTCCTTTTGATGAAAAAACACTGGGAACAAATTTTTTTTTAAATTTAAAGCAGCACCTGCCTCAAGACGATCTAAGTTAATTTTTTGGTATAAGCATGTTTTTGGGGAATTTTTAATGAAAAATACAATTTTATTCGAAATATAAACAATTATAGAACACAAATCAATAAAAAACACTAGTTAATCAAAATAACAATAAACAAAAATTTAAATTCAAAATTTTTCCCAGTTGATTTGGTCTATTAAATAAAAAAATGAAAGATATTCAAATTGATATTTTTATTTTAAAACTAAATTAGTACAAACGTAATTTTAATGTCTAGATGTCTTCACTCCAAGGTTTAAGTAAACTTTCATTCGTATTAACTTAGATCGTCTTGAGGCACGTGTTGTTTTTAATTAAAAAAAAAATCCCCAGTGTTTATTCATCAAAATGAAGCTTTTTAGGGGACGTCGCAAAAAGTTTAATTTTTTACGACCACCCTAATAAGTACATATATTACAATAAATGGAATTCTAAATTTCACCCATTGTATTCGGATAAAGAGAACCGCTGTCACATTTCGGGGTTTATTGAAATTGAATGGATATTATCGCGTTTGTGTACATACCACACGGCCCACTAACTTTGGTTGCGGGAAAGTCTCGAAAGTTCGAATGCTCGAGAAGTAGAATTGAGCATTTCACCTGGTACCCTGCGGAATATTGTCAAAGAAGTTTAATCTTCTCTTCCCGAAAATCGACTATACAGGATACCTCATAACACGAGAGATATATCTCGCAAATTGTCAGACGAGCACGCAGGACGGGAAGATATTTGTCAAAGTTCGTGCGATCTATTGACCTTAGATATTTATAAAAAACTGAATAAATTTCCATTTCATTATTAAAACTTCCATATATTTCTATGCAGTAGAAACAAGTTAAAAAATCAAATCTCCTTGAATTTACTAAACCATGAGGATTGGGAAATAAAATTATTTCAAAATTCCAAATAATTCCCAAAAAAAGCTCTATCAAAGTATCCCTAATTTACCATAGTCTTCATAAACAATAGCTCCCTCCAAACCATCTAGATCCACCCCCAAAAATCTCTGTAAAAGATATCAACGAACATTCATAGCTTCCCTTTCGTCGTAACATCAGTTTCGTTATTCGTCCCGCTGGAATACGATGTTATACCGATCCGAATAGTATGTCTACCATGAGACGAGTACTTGTACGGAAAGCTATCGCGTTCACCAAGTAGTAAAGCGGCAAACATCGGTATAACGCCGCCCATTGGCATGCGAAGTAATTCCACGGATCGCACCTGCCCTTTTTACATTATGCGATGATCCACGTAGGTATGCAGCTGGTATTATGGTTATTTTATAAGGACAGACGTCTGCACGACACGGAAGAACAAGGAATCGGCGACTCGTCCGCGGAGTGGGTTTGAAAGGTGGAGAAAAGGTCAGCGGCATCAGCGGTACCGCGACCTCCGTCCCACCGGTGACTCATTCCGTTTCGATCTTCGCACGGCACGTCTTCGCCCAATGAGTTTTCATTTCTCCGACTGCAGCCTCCGGGTTCCTGTACCGCCGGTTGGAACGTCGGTTCGAACGCCGAGGTGTTGCGCACGATTTCCTTGAAAGCTTTAATCGAAAGTCGGACTGATGAGAACTGTTTGGCGGAAATTTGAATTCTGTGTTATTTCATTCCATCGCGGCGAATCGAGGACTGGTCCCGCGTTTAGCTTGGAATTCTTTTTGGTTATGTGAAAAATATGATAATATATAGTTCTCTGATATTGCAGACGATGTAAGGAATTTTAATTGAATCTGCACATTCTGCATTGTATTAGGGTTTCCGAAAATTGTGCGCGAAAATGGAGGAAACGTAATAAGTATGTATGGTACACTTGAAATTATTGCCACGATATTATGTACGTATATGTATGCCTATACGTGTACGTTTATAAATAATCATGCGTTACAGCATCGTTAAATACTTTGATAAAGAAGGAAAATAATGAGTCATATCAACAAAAATTCGCCGACGGTTACTAACTGTAGTTTTATGACTTACGTCATTCTTATCGTGGAGATTCAAGTCGGGGAGAATGACACGTCAGAAATACAGCTGGCAAAATCTTTTCATTGCCGAAATGTATAGGCATCGAAATGCTGAATATCTTTTGTGGCTCCTTTAGGTAGGGTGAACAGTTCTGTTGTCTTTGAGTCTTCTTTACCTTCCATTGTCTGTATACAACCTTCCAGGAGTACAATACTGAAACGCCTCAAGTACCAGTATTTTGAAAAATACTTAGTCCATGGTTGGACGTAGGCCTTTGAAATAGTTTAGAAGTGAAATACGCATTTTTCTAAACAAAAATACAACGCCAAATTGACGTTTTATCTCTTCCCATTTTTTTTTCATTTAAGATTAAGATAGTTTTACGTTTGATATGTTAAATTAATTTTAATTTACATCACTTTCTGCGCGTGATTTTCATTTTGATACAATGAGCATATTTTAATTGAATTTTCACCTATTTGTTTTCTGGATAAATTTTTATTACACAATATTTGTCGTTCAGGCATTACGGGGAGCGGAATTATGTCAATCGAAGTACCAGACGTTTATTCTTTCCTGTTTTTGCTACTCGATTATTCATGAATCTTAATCGAGCATTGATTAAATGTAGTGATTGCATTTCCAGTATGAAAACCGTCTCCTGGGCCAGTAAAGGTGGGTAATTTATTTACGTGGAGAATTGTAATTAAAATTTAATTCATTTTCCCCCATTAAATATTTAGAATAATCAATTTCGCCGAATAAAGAAACGGTGGCATGCGATATAAATTTATAATACGCCGGAAAGAATTCAAATTGATACCGCAAAATGTGAAATGATTTCGTGTAACGTAACAAATTCTTCGCATCATTCCATCAACCATTTTCACATTTATTTATAACAACATGCTCGGGCTGTTTTCATTTTTTTGTCTGCATTTAATGAAGCAAAAACGCAAAGGTAAAACAAGTTGTAGCCGTGTCTCATTTCACCTGGTTGATCAGTCATTTCGTTCTTTATGAATCGCGGCAGTTCTTCGGGGTTGATTAACTAATTACCAGCTTATAGAATAAACATCGCATTATAAAGCCATACAACGGGCCGTTTGTACGATGTAAATATAGCTTTAATTAAATTCTTCAAACGTGACGAGAAAGGAGGAGCTTTTGTCGTTCGGTCTGTCTAATTATTAAAATAATTAGCAGATTCCAGGCTAACGTAAGCACCCTTCCGATATACGAACGAGACAAACAAAAATCTACACATATTCCATTTATAAATTACACGCGTTACACATTTAATTAATTCGCTGCCTGATCGATTTTTCAATATCGTGGCGTGCGAACGCACTTCGTTTCCCATCGTGATTTTAACCGTTTCGGATTGTGTACACGCTACATTATCACCGTATCCGAAGGACCGAGTACAGAACGGGACGTCGTTTGCAAACGGTAAAGCCTTGGAACTGCCGCGACATCAGTTTGCGGGATTAGAAATGTCCGCGATGTATCCGGCGGGGACGTAAAACGATGACGCGAGTGCCTTACTATCTGGATCCTTGGATGCTTGTTTTCGTGGGCCACTCGATTTAACGAGTCCTTTGAAGCCACGACTCCCGCGGGTCCTACAGAAAACTATAAAAGTAATTTTCCCCCCACAGTTCCCCCGGCAACCACCGTCGCCGGGACTGATTTATTTATCGCGGTTACGTAAGCCTGATAACGATCCAGCTTTCCCTTCGTGTTTCCCTATGATACCGACCGAGTGACTACGAACAATCGGTATTTCTTTGTAAATGTTCACACATGTACATATTCATACACACGCGCACGGTTGTGTGCGTTTGCATATACGTACTTATACAGCGGTGAAGTTTTAATTAAACGTATTTGTGTCGGGTAATTGCTGCACTCGTACTTTGTCACGTTTAACGCACAGCGTAATCACATGCATGTATTTTCACTAGCAACATGCGGGCATAAGCAACTATCCTGCCGGTCGAATATGCGCAGGAATGTAACTAAACAAACGTACACCCTGGGCTCACCGTAAGTGTTTGCACAGGTAGTTTCCTGGTATTATACAGTTACCAAGTTATGCTCTGTATCAACGGTCATCGAATTACGGAACGTATAGGGGCGTCGGAGTCGGAATGTTGTTGCTGTCGGTCCTTGTTGTTGCTGTTAAATAAACACCGTGTCGAGTGGAGAATACATACTTCGTTTCATTTTTCTATTTTTTTTTGTCTTCTTTTTATTGGTAATCTCAATGACAAAGTGGTATTGTAATTTTTTCATTGCATTTTAATAGAACGGATCGCGTAATTTCCTTTGGTAAAGAAAACGGCTACATTTTTCTCGGTGAGCAATTTCGCGAAACGCGGAATTGGTATTTTGCATAGAAAGGAAATAGCATTCTTAATGTAATTTCTCCAAAGGTAAAGCTTGTTTCGCGTATGCGCGACACGTCGCCGTATGTTGCGAAAGCGGCGCGATGCAATTTGATTCTCTTATGGGAAACTCGTGTATCCGTTCGCATTAGTCGTCTAATCAGGACGACAGGGTACACTACGAGAATCCGTAACACACGGAGACGTGGGAATTAGTCAGACGTTGATGATCTGTGTTTGAATTAGAATTTCTTTGTTTGCTATGAGACAATTAGTGTAACGTGTTCATGGGTAGAGAAACTCGCGGCAAATATTCTACGGTATGTATGTATGTATGTTACGTCGGTGGTAATGGAATGATCGTCGATAAAATTCCATTTCCATCGAAATACGGTAGGAACGAGGGTGGAATCGCTCATTTGCAGTAATTAAGACAAACATAATTTCTGTGACGTCGATGATGGTACAGCGATAAAAATCACACGTTATATATTATTCGTATCGATCATGCCCTATATCGCAAGCTACGTAACATACTAAAAATGTGGTACATAGCTGTCAATGACGTAGTTTTAAAAATTACTTCGACCGAATATAATTTCCCTTACGGTTTATTACGGTCCGTTCGAAGTTTACGCGTAGTCATGTGTAACCGATAGGATTTATCGAAATCACGGTAATCTGCTTTCCTAACTCTAATGGAAACATTGGTATCTGGCTTGTGTATACATCGGTATATGTATGTATATTTCGTTAAACGTCCGATATGAAACCGGTCGATGGCGTGGACAATGAGTGACGTTGCCGGTTCAACTCTGTACAGATTTCGCGTTATCTCGTTGTAACAACGGACTCATTCAAAATGTTTCCTGATACTTGACAATACGGATGATCGCTTAACTATAATTACTTCATTGTCCGGCTACGTGCGACCGACCGGTACGCAAATTATAGGCGAATCTGTTTCGAAGCGGATTAGCAAGGTTAAAACACTAACTCGTTCCCCGTTTCCAGCTTTCCGTTATCGCACGATCGGCAACAACACCCGGCTGGTTCCGGCGGAACAATACAATTATACAATACGGTATTATATTTCAGATTTCATTTTTCAGCTTATATCCTATTGTTGTTAACGAATCAATGGCGAATACAGGTAACAATTAATAGTACTGTCGCACTTGATAATAATGATGCTAAAATCGAAGATACATTCTAATATATCTTTCGAAAAGTGGTAATCATTAATGATTGTTTTGAGAACGATCAATCTATGTTATACGGACCTACATACTCGTAACCGTGATGCATCCATTATATACGCCTGTTAAGCATGTATTTCCGGCCGCCACGTGGCTTGGCTCAATTTCAACATTTTGCATCCGACGGCGCCTTTAATTATCGTTGCACGCAAAGGTCTATGGAAAAGGTCGGTGGGTGGCAATCCGCGATAAGCTGGACCGACCGTCACTCACTTGTCGAGTTGGCACCCCTTTCTAAGTTCAAAGAGTCCGACGGGGTTAACGAGATTACCGGTGTAGATTGTGTGATAAATATACCAAATTTTTCTGCGATTTTACTCGGTTTTCTATCAGGGTCCTTGGTAACGCGGTTTAATTAATTAAATGCTAATTCAATTGCCTATTCTATTTTCGAATGGTTTGTTTTTAAATTATTTTATTGTACATGAGATTATTATTATTTACAGTTTCTTATACAACTTTGTAATTCTAATCGTGAAACGATAGTAAGTACGGCGAGATAGGTTGCAATTTGTTTGACACTGATAACTCCGTGTATCGTGTGTAATTAAAGACGCGATACAAATAACGTATCGACTCGACGTACATATACATATACATATTATGTAGCCATAATTTTATGCGTGTCGGAACGCGAATAATTAATTGGGACGCGCAATATATTAAACTTTCCAGCAAAGTATTAATTAATTTCCGCTAACTTTAATATGCAGTGTTAGGAATTAAATTTGCGCGGCTCGGGTAAAATCAGTTTTCTATGTAAGTTCGGTTCCGCCAATTAACATGGTTGAAATTCGATACGGGGGCATCGCGTTGTCAATATTTCGTTGATTTGATTGGACGGCCGGTGTTACGAAAAATTTCGCCCGTTATTGGTGTAAAGGACGTTTACACGAGTGGTAAACGAACGTCGATTTTTTTGTTAACGACATTTAACGGTTCTTTGCGCCCTCCTAACGACTTCACGATATCAAATTTTACGGAACAATGTATAAAATATCGGGGACACAGAAAAAAAAAACGAAATATACATACGCGGACAGCGTGCAACTTTTCAACGAACAAATACATTCCGATACAGTGACCATCCATCAACCCTGTTGTGCCGTTTCCATTGGTAAAACAATGGATTTAACTAAACCAGTCATACAGGTCACGTAACTATATTGCCGTATGAAATTTAAAAAAAAACACACACGCACACACACACACGTGTATGCATAAATCGTCCGCGTTCCGGCTGATTAAATTCCTTAACCCCTCGCATAGCGAGCTAAGTTAATTTAATCCACCCACAAAATTTCATCGTATTTCGTCAAAAGCTCCGCAGTATTCGGAAATTAACGGTAGAGAGACAATCTTTCGGCACTGATATATTTCGTACGAACATAATTGTTACATTATTCCCCGTAATTGTCCCGCACATTTATGTACCCGAAATTATGATAAAGGCATATTACGTGTAATTACAACACAGAATAGTCTATTAATATATCTCTCGACATTAATTTTATTGATACAGGGATCTGTGACAAATCACAATTATTACAGTCTATTAATATCTCTAAACATTTATTTTATCGATACACATATCCGTGACGAATCACAATTATTTATACAAATGTTTTCACGTCAACGTTTGTGATTTATAAACACAAAATTTAATTTAATATCAGCAATATATATGTTTAAAAAATCGTCATAGAGTCGGCAATAATCAAACCCCTGTTTTGTCTGGTAAAATTATTAAACCTTCCTCGAGCGACCTGCACTTTTCTTGAACCTGTAAGCAAAATAATTATAGTTTCCGATAATGTTAACAAGTCAAGAAAGAAATACGCATAATTGTTTCCCGTTCTTTTAACGTACCTCACACTGTACCTTCAGCTTCTCATCCAAGCAGAGATACCCGATGGGTTCTCTGCAAATTAGATTCTGAAACAAAAATTTCACATTTTCGCGATAAAATTTGGAAACAACGATATCGGCAAATTACAATCGGAAATGTTTATTTCCGACGTTTCTGCGGATGACGGATAACACGTGCTCACAGTCAGATTAACCACATTCTTTGTCAACGCTGGACCCGCGAGCAGGGCAACGCAAAGAAGAACGATGACACAACGCATCTTTCGAATGATTTTTCCCAGGAACGAAAGCCACGGCGCAAGTAAAAAATGCGCAATCATGTTTCACGCTTTTATACGCGTTTTTATCTGCTGAAAACTGTCGTGACGTGTAGTAACAACTATAGACATGCGCATACGTGACCAATATTTGCTTGTCCCGGGCACTAAAACCAACGAGCAGTAGTAAAAATTTATCTGGTTTACCCTGTTGCAATTTCGACCAGTAATTCGTTGGTGACAAAACAAAAAAAAACGAAAATAACGTCGACGATACGCGTGACACGTTTGAACAGATTAATATACGATTCATTGAACATCTATAATTTGATTAAAACAGTTTTACGATACCATTAGAGATACGAGATACGACGTCAGTACTGTTTCGTCAAGACAATTCGTTTTTTACGATTATCGATCAATTATCTAACCGTTAACACCATCGAACCAGATATAAAGTAAGAATGCAAAGTTCCCTTTATACAAAGTGATCTTTATTCTAGCATAATAACCGCATTCGCGTTTCCATGTATTCTTTCGACGGTAGGTATCGGTATCGATGACGGAAATAAATTAAAATTCCTACGATGCGGTGCACGTTAACACGTAATAACTGCTCGAGCATAGGGGATCCGACGATCGGATCATGATTCACGCTTGAATTTACATTTTAATTACATTACGTTTGATAGCGGTATTAATTTTATCGAAGCGACCGACCGCAGGAATTCCGATATCTTCGGAAACCCCGCTGCCGGGTCATCGGTTGCTGCACGACAATGCGTTTGTGATAGTACCCGCCGTAATAGATCAAAGCGAATCTGGCATGAATTAATAGTCCGGCAGGATGATCCGTGGAAGAATTATTGCTACGTACGCAGTGGAGGAATATATACAGAGGTTCCGGGACGTGACTGTCGGTACGTGGTGACCTGAAAAGAATAAAAATATAATTCGATACGTGACCGGACAAAAAAATATATATATATATACATGTATGTATGTATGTGTACATACATACCTGTGTACACGTTCATATACGCGAACGCGATTGCGGGTAGGTGTGTGTGTGTGTGTGTGTGTGGGAGCGTACACACAGGGTCGAGTATAAAATTTCATCGGCACGACCCGGGATAGTAATTAAACACTCGCGTAGGCGAAACGTTCCGAGCAGAAGCTTAAAAAGCCTGGGCGTTCAGAAAATTCGCTAGGAGTATTGAAATTGGTGTAGGAAAGGAATGAAATATTCATCCTACGTAAATGCTCGACGCCGCCCCGTGATTTGGTTTTAATTACCGATTCGCTGACGATTGGAAATTATCGTTTTTGAAACGGTTGTTCGTGACGCCCACGAGTATCGTGTACACACATACATACATACATTTTTCATTCACGTTCCTGTGTCGATTATTTTTATAAGTTATCACACGGTTCGTTTGGTTTCTTTCGTTTCCGTTAGAACGGAAATATCCGGTGTATTATTATTCCGTTTTCGCGATCGGAACGCTGGGAATATTTATCGATATTACGGTAGACGGTTATGAATGCAAATATAATATATCGTAGGGTTATTACGAAACGCGGCGTATTAAAGTTAACCCGATAACGCGGCATACAAACGGATATGCAAAATTTCGTGAAGAAACTAGCCACGCAACGTTGTTGCATCCGTGTTCTTTGATACAAAGGATAATAATATTTCATTCTTAACAGGCAAGACAACGACTTATTAAATAAACATAGAACGGTTAAAGGACTGCCCGAAGGTTTACGTAATAATGTTCTCTAACATGTGGCTAACGGTCCATTGCGTCGACTGTTATGGAAATTTATTATAAAATAATCTCATTAAATCTTCGAGCAATTTTCGTATGACCTGCGGGCTATAAAGCGGACTGCCAGTAATCAAAGACACAGATGTGCATGAACGTTACATCGGGCCACCATATATTCCAAAGGGGAAGCATTCTCAAAGTTACCCCATAAAAATGCGACAACCATAAATACTTATAAAAGAGTGTATTAAAAATATTGCTCCACGATGCGCGTGTGTTAGAGTGATCCATTAAACTTTTTTATGCAAAACGGGCACACTAGCAAGACGTACGGCCGCGGGGGGGAAAAATAGTATAGATACATGTATATGTACTACGTCATATACGTACACTTTCTAAGAAATAGTTAAAGAAGTAGGGGCATTCGATGGAATATCTTGAAACGTGTGGCGAACATGCGGTTTATCGTACTTGTTCCGATATTTCCGTACTTATCATGTACGATATGGTGCACGCCTAAGATAGAAAATTTAGAGATATATCGAAGAATTTCGAGAATAGACAGGAACCTACGAAATGGACTTTGATATAGGACCTGTCGATATCCATTACCCATAAATAGGAAGTAAGGGTGATTGGCAAGTACAATCGGTGTACTATAAAAGGCTATATGAAATAGAATATTCTGACATATCTGCCCCCAGACAGAATATCCTACAGGGCAAGAAAATTTCTCGGTATTGTTATTTATATATTATGCGAACGTATGTACTGCATGAGAAACCTTTGATTTTACCAAATATCTTTAATAGACAGATAAAAGGAATTAACAGAAAACGTACGAAGGCCGGTGAAATGACTGTTTATAAACGTTTGAATACTTTCTACATTCGATTTTATTGTATTGTATATATAGGTTTCAAAGTTATTTTCACGAAGTAAAATTTAACAAATGTATTTTTATTTATTAATATCTAAAAGTCACCTTTGTTTGTTATTTCCCCTACTAAATTAAGCACTGCCCGAGTTTAAATGTAAAAAATATAGCTTTCATTTAAAGACCTGTCATTCGATCGCTTCGATTGACATCGATACATATGTAACAGAAATGTATAAGTTACATATAAATATGAATTCAAATATTAAAATAGAAACCATACCAAGCAATTAACGAACAATAAAAATAAACATAACAAATTCCATACACATTTTTCTATGTATTTCCTCGCTAATATCCTAAATAAATTATTTACATAATTATTAGTTACACTTCCATCAACATTCCCCGAGTAATTAACGAGGATCCACCGTCCGCCATTATTGCAACATTAACAATCTGCCTTTCTTTCACTCGCAGCCAGTCTCGTTAACATTTTCCGACCGCGGCCAGGCCGATTAACCGTCTCGAAACGGCTGCCATTAATAATAACGATAAAACACTCGTATCTCCGGCTGGAAAGGATGCGCCCTGGCAAACTGCAGCTTCTTTTACGTCGCTGATATCAGCAGCCTCTTTCCAAGAACGACGTATAAATTCCGCAGAAACGCGCCGCGCGATTTTGACGGCCGGCCGAAAGATAAGTCGCAGGAAACACGAGTGACTCGAATGAATGATAGAGTCCGCGGGGAGGTGTTCTAAGGTAGCTGCTAATTAATGGCCGCATCCATCTGACGCCATCTTCCAACTCACGCCGGTCTTCCTTCCGGCTGCCTGCCCCGTTTTCTGGGCCAAGCGTGAACCTTCACGTTACCCGCGTTTGCCCGGGACCACCGACTGCCTACGTAGCCGACCAAAACGATTTGTAAACCAGCAAACCGTGCCCAAAGATTGAGAGACCTTGGGCCCGCCAGAACGCTGTATAAATTAGCCACGTTGCCGTCCTCTTGTTCCGCGTGTCTGCGTCGAACCAGCCAACGTGTTTTCCGAGATTTCCCCCCCCCCCTCCAGCGGTTTGCGAAATTTTTTAGAAAAAATGTTGGTGTGAATTGGATCGCGTGAAATGTTTAATTGACGAAATTTTTGAACCGTGAAATAGTAGTATTTTTGGAGAGATCAAACTAACCCATTCGCTGCCAAGACGAGTATACTCGTCCTACTTTCAATATGTTAGGACATATAGGGTATTGAATTAGCAAATTTTTTGTGACCACAAACATAGTTATACAAATGTAGAAAACTTAAAAAAAAATACTACAAATAAAATTTATCTGTTAACTTTAGTAAGCAATACCACTCAAATTATAAATGACAATGAAAATAACTTCATATAATTTAAGCTTGGCAGTGAATGTGTTAATAAAGATGTTATAGAACTCGATGCTGAATTAAAATGTAATTTAGATGCAGAAGTATAGAATTTATAAAATATTTGGAACACAAAATACGTATGCTTGAATTAAAGATACTGGTATTTCTGGAACAAGAAATATAATTTGAAGTCACGATAGAATTTTCATGCACCGAGGTAGTACATACGAATTTACAGTTTCACTCTAGAAACGAGACTCACGTGAAGTTATTTTAAGCGCATTGTATATTCTTTCATAGGATTATAAATATATGTGGACACGTCTGGTACCTGTCGTCCACGGAATTATTTGACATATCGTTTAATAGAGAATGCGGAGGATTATATTCTTTTTCCCAAGTGTTTTAATGAGAATGAAAATTTATGGCATCCGAATAATTGACGTTCTTGTTGGTCGATTATTTATATCCTCGTTCCGTGCGGTCTCTAATATGTAAATGAAGTAACCGTACGTATCTCCCGTTAAACTATGTACATTTTTCCCAGAATACTACGGATAAACGAGATAAACTTAGATTCGAGTGACAAAGATTGTTTACCACGATTCGCACGATACGGGGAGTATTATTGCTCTGTAATAATTAACGACTACAGGATCTCCGCACGGCAACGTTCAAGTTCAGGAGCGAGCGTGTTATGTTACTCAGGTGGGAGCTATAGAGAAAACGCATTATCAGGATAATCCTCTCTCGTCGGCAGGTGCTCGAACGATAATGCGTTAATAACAAAGGGCAGCGCTTTAGTGTAATGAAAATCCTGCGTCCGGAACTTGTCATGCGTTTGATCTTTATCAGGAACCGTTGCCGGGAGCATGATATTAAACGCGACACGATTATTAAGTCCTTCGATCGAAGCTAATCAGTTTTAAACGAAACAATATCGTACAATATAATTATGTATAACGTTGTAACGTCGTTCGATGGGACAGAAAAAAAGAAGGTAGAAAATATAATTTAAACGTGTCTCGAATGTAACGTAAATTAAAACAAGAGATAAAATTGTCGGATATCATTAGCATTCACTGGTTGTCGATTAATTTGAATAATACAAATTATCACGAAGGAAATAAAATAATTGTAATGATAATCGATAACGTTTTACACGGAGATTTGTCGTAATTAACAAAGAAAGCGGGGATTATATTTGTTAATCTAACGGTATCGAAATATTAAAGTAATTAGAACGTAATGTAATTCGATATCACGAATTATTGTGCCGTTTTATCATGAATACCAATCGCGTGGCTGTCAAATTATTTGTGCTTTCGCAGTTGAAATATCTTCATCACCGTTCATAGTGCAGATTATAGCATCGTATTATGTGCCGATCGATCTGTTTCGCAGTTCGCAAAACTGGGGCATTAATTCACACGGCATAACTGCCGGCAAAAAAGATTCCGCGAACCGACTTAATAGAATTATAGTGGATTGAACGATGATTAAATTCTATTCAGCCGTTTTCTTTTTATAACCGTCTACCTCTCGTTCCCTTTCCATTCCCCGAGAACGAATATCACGATCATTGCCAATAAAGGGGAACCAATACATGGAACACACGTATGACACTTGACCGTCATATACATATGTATAATCTCGAGTTTGTCTACTGAATATTAATAAGCGCAGGAACATCGCGCGGGATTATAGCAGACCGACAAACTCATTAACCATGGACGAAAATTCATTGTTCATTTATGCAGAGTGCTATATGTCAATCATAACATTGACACGCCAAGCGCAATAATAAAACGTGTGTTATTCACGAAAAATTAATAGCTACGAATCGATGCTCTCGATACATCGAATAATAATTTAATAAAAATGAAATACAAACACGAACGGTAACTATATATTCGCGTTTAAAACTGTTCTAACCGGACCGTGAGTGTTAACTGTTTGGAATGATTTTAAAACGGTTCAACTGTAACGTTCGAAACTGGATTGTCTCGAGACGAGCGATGGTGGCTTGGTTTAAACGTCGTTGTCGCATGAATATAATGAGACACGATTAAATTCATGACGCTCGCCAGCCAACAAGCCCAAGTAAAAGACAACTGTGAAGTGAACGCGTAAAAAGTTGTTAATTTGTTCGGTACGCCAGTTATTTCACTCGATTATGCCACTTGAGCTTTTATAAAGTTGCACCTCGCAGCATCCGCCACCCCTTTTACTTCAGGGTTACTTCAGACCCGGTGAAGACTTTTCACCCCGTCGTAGCTTCGGAGTTTATATTGGCTTAATTGGTTTTAAAGGCGGAACTTTACGTGGACTTTTTCTCCGCCAAGTTTCGTTCTACGTATCAACCGGCCGATTCCAGACGCTAACTCGCGATACGTAGGGATCATTCTGTTAGCGTTGATTTCTGCGTGAAACAAGTCCACCGGGAAACGAGAAGATGTTATTTGAACTTTCTTATTTCGACGGGGTTGCGAGGAACATCGAGGTATCGAAAATTTTGCGGAAATCGTTGCGTGGCAATCGTTCCGGTATTATTATTATTATTATACCGGACTCCATTCGTGAAATTGTTATTATTACTATATTTCTGGTATATGTTAAGCTCTTCAGGGATATGGGTATACAATAGCGTATATTTTAAGTTCTTTTGAAATTTTATAAATTTAAATTATGCTTGGAAAGTAATTGTGAAAATTGTTAAATTATATGGACGGTGGAAGTCGCAGGTATATTATTTTAAGTGGTATGAGTCTGAAATTAATGCGTCCACGTAGAAGTAGATTCACAATTTTTAATTTTGATAGTTCTATTAAACGAAATATCCGTTCCGTATAGAAAGAAATCTCCTTTGTCATATTACAGTCGTTAGCTCTATTCATTTACTGCGAAATAATTTGTTGTTTCGAAAACGACAGAGAATATTTCATTAACTTTTTATAGCTTTTTTAAAGTAAAATTTGTATTCTGCCAAACAATTTCAAAAAACACTTATTTCTATACATAATATATCTGCATGTACACGTGTGTTATCGTATTATTTAGATATTCAAGTATTTCCGCAATAAACATCTGTCCATCTGAAACGGACAGCGGAAATGTGTATATTTCGAACGGCGGAAGAACGAATATTCTGTGTTCGGTAATGAGACTGTGTAGAAAATGAAGTCGTAAGCATTATAGTTTGGCGGGCCGGTTGGACAGCCTTTTAGCATTGACGGACACTAGCAGCGTACACGTGTCAATGCCGAAATAGCGATAGTCAGGCGGCTTCGAGTCAGCAGAACACGAAACGGATAATATCACTTTGACACGTCGGGTAGAAACGATTTACGATACTCGTTAAATACACGCATACGCGAAAACGTAGCCAAAATTACCCGCCACTCGATATTGGTAAGGTTACGTGTTACATGTGCCATTGAAACGATCCCACAACCACGAACTGAAACAACGTTTACGTTTAATCGTTGCCGGTGAAAGAAAGTGATTTACAACGTAAATATATTAATATCGTCAGATTCTATTTTTCTTTACATCAGTTTTATCAAATGTCTTTGGCGTACACGTTTAGGTATTCATAGAACTGTCGTCCGTGTCCGGAAAGTTAACGAGGGAACCGTCTTTCTCAGCATCTTCGCAGTGTTTGGTTTTCTGTGTAATATGAAAAATATGTATAGTTAATTTTTTTTTTGTATTTATACAGTGTAACGAGCTAATTGGATTGTGTTAATTATACTTACCCCGCATTGTGCCTTCAAGTTGGCGTCGTTGCAGATATCAACGAGAGAACGGTCGCACGCTTCTGCGTCGGGCTACGGAAATAATAAACAGTTAATACTTACTAGTATTGTAACTAAAAAAGACAAGAGAAAAGTGGAGAATTTTGGAAAGTTAAAAAAGAAGGCAAATAGTAGTAGTTTGACCTTCGAATTGTAAGTATTCAGTAATAGAAACACATGAAATTTGACTAAAATTACTTGGAATACAAATCGATATTTTGACAGTGTTGTTATGCTTGAAGCTCAACAATAATTGGGAGTTTATTATAATTGTTAAAAACAGGGATTGATATCTACGTTAACACAATTTGAAGTTTCGTAAATGAATTCCTTCTTTTTATGTCACAACCTTGACAACGGAAGGGATGAAAGTGGGGTGACAGTAGCCACACTCGTTACAATTGTATTAATTATTTTCGGTGTCTATTACGAGTATATATTTACGTACCGCTTTGTCTTCGGCGGCCACGAACATCCATTGCGCAATTAAAATCACGCAAAACAGCAGGCAAAAAAGTCTCAGTTTGTGTTGCATATTGAATTGCAAGTATTCGCGAATCCGTCTGCCAGTAGAGTGCAATCGAGTTCGTCTTTTATACATTGTCCCTTTTGTATACTACATTTCAGTCCGTTTTAATTGTGTCACACTTTAGCATTTTATGAACTGATAGATTTTATGAATGCCCAGACAATAATTTCTGGAGTTTCCCGGAAACCGAAACGGTGTTATATTTTTGCTGTAGTTACAGTGATACGTACATTATGCAAAGAAATAAAATTTTTTACGGAATATTACAGTACGTCGTAAAGATTATTGCGGAAAGTTATAATACTGTTTCAATGACACGTAGCTATCTAATTTCTAATAAATAATACGCACACAACTTTCTGGCATAAATTTTATTCCTCGTCATATTGGGTAAAAATACATTTCAGTAGTCATCGGTTCCAGGAATCCATCGGATATTACAGCAGGTAATTTACATTCGTATTTTCCAATTTAGCCCTACCCCACATGTCTCTTCCGGCAGAAATTTACGTTCTATAAAATAAAAATTTCGGTAATCCATTATATTTTAAAATAATAGAATTAGTAAACTGAAAATAAACCTACGTTGCAAATTTTGATCAGTTTCTCATTAATGCACGGATCAGGTAAACCCCAACATGGTATAATCACAAACTAAACAGTACATACACAATTAAAAAACATGAACAACCCTTAACCTATCGACAACAATAGCGAAATAAATAAATTTCTCTGCATTTCTTAAAGCCGTTTAAATTTTCTTCACGTACCTAATACTTATGTATTGCATACATGTTCTCAATTACAATTTATATCCAAAAGTGGAGAAGTAAATACGTAATTCAATAAATATTATTCAATGGTTAATAATACAATACATTAATTATTATTCCGTTCTTAAATGAATAAAATTTGTTTCCATACCCCCGCCACATTGACAAAGATGAAACACGATAACGTGATAAAAGCTGCCAGCAAGAAAACGTTGACGTTCATGTCTGTCGTATAATGATCGAATACAAATTTTAACCAGGATAAAAAATTGTCGTTGACTTTTATACCCAGTTCTGTCGGCGGAAACCTTTTATTAGTTTCGTCAATGTATCGTGCAGCTACGCATAACAATAACTTATATTATTCAGGTCAATAGTAGGGTAAAATTTATTATGACATCCGTATTTCAATACCTTTACTTGCATAAGGTATATTTTCGTGTCATACAGGTTATGTACACGGACAGTTATAAATAATAATGAGGCACTGTGTCGAATTGCAACAAGTCATTATTTTGAATGATAATACTGCAGGCAGACGCCTATTAAGTTGACTTTGTGGTTCGCATACACAATAATAAATACGCGAAAGTAGAATTTTGTTTTCTGTTCGACATGTTGTATCTCTCGAATTACATATTTGTGATAGATAAATATTGCAACAATATCATTGGACAAGTTAATGTGATATGTCCTTCGAGAAAATGTTGTATCGAGTTGTCATACATTTACACAATATTTAAAATTACAATACTTTCGTACAAATATAATTAAGGACTGTTATTACAATATTCGTTCTTATATTATTACACTCTATTTTCTTCAAGTAGATCAAATATAATCAGTACTTCTTACTGCGTTCGTTATGTCATTAATATTGCAAAAATTTTTAATTAACTTAACTGCACAAACGCTTTATGTAATAGTATCCGGATGAATATCGCATTATTATAAATATACCATACGATTATTTTATATTTGGAAAATAAAATTTGATCGCTACAATTTTATGTTGGTTTGCCATTGAATTTATATTTATTTTATTATTACATAAAAATCCAAAATATGCTTGTAGTTCAGTACTTATACAGGGTGACCCTGTGTGTGTCGGCTAAATAACGGGAGCTTTTTACAAGGGGAAACATGAAACAAATGTTAGTTGAGATTCGGTTGGAAATACTTTATTACAAAGTTAGTAACCAATGATATTGAATTAGGAGATTGCGGATTTTGAGTAAGTTCCATGAAGCACCGAGATCAAAACCGATATGGCGTAAAGGGATGACATTTTGAAATGATAAGATAAAAATGTTCGACCTCTGATGTCCTGCGAAGGAGAATCCGCTGTTACCTCTTTCAATTTCATTTGCATATGAATTTGTAGTAAAGAGTTTCTAACAGAACTTCGAACAGCATGTTTTTCTTATTTCCACTTCTAAACAAAGACTTGCAAATTACATATATTTTTCGTTTTAGTCAAATGATATATCATTGTAAACAGTAAACTTAATGCTACTAATGTGCATATGTTTATCGCTTGTGTATATTGTTGCTTAGTCTGAGTTGATAATCGAAAGAAGCATCCTCCCGCGATTTTATTATATGCATTTAAATTAGGGCGTCAAGCAACAGAAACTACTCGCAATATCAAAATTGCGTATGGTGGAGATCAATTAGCGCAGGCACAATTCAGCTTTCGTTCCAATACTTCCGTTATAGAAACGAAAGTCTTGGTGACGACGAGGATCCTAAGCATCCTTAAGCTATTGGCAATAATGATTTCAGGATCATTATTGCATGGGGGCGATCTATATTAAACAATCATCTAACAAATGCATCTTTAAATTTGTCACGTAAAAACTACAATAATTTTTGCACCCACCTAATATAACGAAGTATCATAACAGCTTACAAATAATGATAGTGGAAATAGTTAAGAAAATCATTGCGTACAATCTTTTATTTTTCTTTAATGTTTGATTACATCACGTAAATAAAGCAGTTTCAATTACGGATAATACAGAATCAACTCTGCTTTAAATTATCCCTTGAGTTTACTGCACCTTTTTTCGACCTAATGGAACAAAAAGTAAATAACTTAATGTAATGAAGGTTAATAAAATAATAAATTGTAACAATTGTTATTCATTATTACGCACCTTACACACTTTCTTCAATTTTGGGTTTACACAAACAAGTGGCAGTGGTAATGAACATCCGCGCTGTAAAGAACATTGTAAATCTTTCTTACATTCGTAATATGATGCTGTGCTAATAATATTAAAATTTATCTCACTGCGTGAAGAGTGCTATATTTTGTATTATTCGCGTAGCTAATAATAAACGAGGACTTCGATAATAAACAAATTTCTTTACTTACGTTGGGATTCGCAGTTGCCGTCGCCAAACATTGCAACATTAAAATAGCACAAGCAAAAACAAACAATAGACGCATTGTGCAAACGTGTATCAATTGATTTCGTATTCTTTCGTATTCGTCGTCTGATACCAATTCAAATTTTTTGCGATCTTTTATACTATACTGTATCGCTTAAAAATAGTGCATAAAGACTGATAATGGCCCACGTTTCAACTATCAATTTAAATTCACGAACTCTCGTGACTACGCCACTACTATCTTTTATAGCAATCAGAAGTTTGCTACCACACAAAGATAAACAGGAATAAAAATCGAATGACTCGCAATATGAACCGATATTTCAGAGGTCGGTTACGTTTGAGGCGTGGCAATAACTGGACTTTACTACAATTATTGCAACCAAGGATTTATATGGATCTGTAAACCACTTCGAAGTCTCATACACGCATCTCTCCTTTTTATTGCACAACCTGTGACAACGGAAAGGACGTCAACCAGAAGACAGTACCCCCACACTCGTTAGAATTGTATTAATTAATTTCGGTATCCATTACGAGCATGTATTAACATATATTGAAATTATTCACAATATCAAAATTGCTTATGGTGGAGATCAGTTAGCGCAGGTACAATTCAGCTTTAGTTCTAATACTTGCTTTAGAGAAACTAGAGGTTTGCTGACGACAAGGATCCTAACAATCCTTAAGCTATTGGCAATAATGATTTCAGGATCATTATTGCATTAGATCAAACAATCATCTAACAAATGCATCTTTAAATTTGTCACGTAAAAACTACAATAATTTTTGCACCCACCTAATATAACGAAGTATCATAACAGCTTACAAGTAATGATAGTGGAAATAATTAAGAAAATCATTGCGTACAATCTTTTATTTTCCTTCAATGTTTGATAACATCACGTAAATAAAGCAGTTTCAATTACGGATTATATGTATAGAATCAACTCTGCTTTAAATTATCCATTGAGTTTACTGCACCTTTTTTCGACCTAATGGAACAAAAAGTAAATAACTTAATGTAATGAAGGTTAATAAAATAATAAATTGGAACAATTGTTATTCATTATTACGCACCTTACACACTTTCTTCAATTTAGGGTTTACACAAACAAGTGGCAGTGGTAATGAACATTTGCGCTGTAAAGAACATTGTAAATCTTTCTTACATTCGTAATATGATGCTGTGCTAATAATATTAAAATTTATCTCACTGCGTGAAGAGTGCTATATTTTGTATTATTCGCGTAGCTAATAATAAACGAGGACTTCGATAATGAACAAATTTCTTTACTTACGTTGGGATTCGCAGTTGCCGTCGCCAAACATTGCAACATTAAAATAGCACAAACCAAAACAAACAATAGACGCATTGTGCAAACGTGTATCGATTGATTTCGTATTCTTTCGTATTCGTCGTCTGATACCAATTCAAATTTTTTTCGATCTTTTATACTATACTGTATCGCTTAAAAAATAGTGCATAAAGACAGATAATGGCTCACGTTTCAACTATCAATTTAAATTCACGAACTCTCGTGACTAGGCCACTACTATCTTTTATAGCAATCAGAAGTTTGCTACCACAAAAAGATAAACAGGAATAAAATCGAATGACTCGCAATATGAAACGATATTTTAGAGGTCGGTTACGTACCCCCACACTCGTTAGATTTGTATTAATTATTTTCGGTATCCATTACGACTATGTATTAACATATATTGAAATTACTCGCAATATCAAAATTGTTTATGGTAGAGATCAATTAGCGCAGGCACAATTCAACTTTCGTTCCAATACTTCCGTTATAGAAACGAAAGTCTTGGTGACGACGAGGATCCTAAGCATCTTTAAGCTATTGACAATAATTATTTCAGGATCATTATTTCATCGGGGCGATCCACTTTAAAGAAGCATCTGACAAGTGCATCTTTAAATTTGTCACATAAACACCGCAATAACTTTTGCACCCACCTAATCTAACGAAGTATCGTAATAGCTTACAAATAATGATAGTGGAAATAATTAAGGAAATCATTGCGTACAATCTTTTATTTTCCTTTAATGTTTGATAAAATCACATAAATAAAGCAGTTTCAATTACGGATTATACATATAGAATCAACTCTGCTTATCAACCCAAGCGTTTTTTGCCGTACATCATGTTGCATAGTTGCTCTGTCTATTGGAATGAAAAGTAAATATCTTAATGTAACCAAGGTCAATTAAATAATACATTATAACGATTGTTGTTCATTATTTCGTACCTTGCATAGTTTTACCAATCTTGGTTTTGAACAAAGAAATGGCGGCGGAAGATCGCAGTCACTCTGTAAAGAACATTGCAAATCTTTCTTACATTCGTAATATGATGCTGTGCGAATAATATTAAAATTAATATCAAAGCGTGAAGAATGCTGTATTTTTTTATTCGCGCAACTAATAATAAAAGTGGATTTAGATAATGACAAAAATTTCTTTACTTACCTCGAGTTTGGCACCTGGTGTCGACAGGCATTGCAAAATTAAAATAGCACAAACCAAAATGAATAATAGACGCATTGTTCAAGCGTGTATCGATTGATTTCGTATTCTTCGGTATTCGTCGTCTGATACTAATTCAAGTTTTTTACTTTATTTTATAGTATACTGTATCGCTTAAAAAAAAGTACATAAACTTAAATTCACGAACTCTCGTGACTAAGCCATTGCTATATTTCATAGCCTTCTCAAATTTGATACTACGCAAGTTGACAAACAAATGTTGTTTGTCCATTGTCCGAGTTGTTGTACATCCACGTAATTTTTAAAACTCAGTACTTTCGAAACTAATTGATTTTATCTAGTAAGAAAACAAATGTATTTTCATTTCTTTAGCGATTGCGAAAACCAGCTGCAGTGTTCTATCAATCTTTAATACGAGAGAGAATACTGTGGGTCACATTTGTGTTATATATTTCACCACGATCCTTCAGGAGTTTAATAAATTTATTTAACGTGACCCGACATTCTTTCATTCATCTTTATTTCAGAGTCTAATGTGATGGATACCTTGAAAGCGGATTGTTGTCACCTTTTCCTGTTACCACTCATGATTCCAGCGGAAATGAACTAGGCCTTATTAAGGGACACTAAGAAACTAAATATATTTTATTCAAACGCGATAGTAGGCAAATTTCGGTACATAATGCGAAACGAAATCTTTGAAACGCTTTTTCGAATTCGCAGACGTCCGAATATGTTATATATTCATGCGTTGTAGTTTTATACTTATTTTTCTGTGTTAGAAGATTTAGTGCACCATCATTATTTCCAAGCTATTAAGTTGCTTCGCTGTAGATTACTACGAAGCCACAAGGTAATACCTCATTTCCATGTAACAACAAAGTGTATTCACAAATAGAGTTGCATTCTAACAAGAAGATCTTGCACACAAATAATCATTACGATTGTTTACAAGCAATTACCTAAGTCGTTAATATATGTATGACATAAATAAACGAACATTGTCGAAATATTTTTGATCCATTTTTATTTAATTCAGTGTTACACTTTGTAATTGTAATTGCATCTTGTTGTCATTGCTTCTACACTGCATGATTCTGAATTTCAATGCAAACATTTAGCCGTTTCTTGGCGTACAAAGACCCTGTGGAAGAAAAAAATGTGACTTTATATTGAAATAGTATCATATAAAATCTTCGAATGCGATATATAACACATATTAATTTAAATAATCAAATTTATGAATATATAATCTGTAGGTAATAATTGATTAAAACGGTATAATTAAATTCACTTTACCCCGCATATGGCATATGTAACTGAATTCTGACAACAGGGATGCACTGTAGTTGCCTCCTGCGAACGAATCAAAATAAGTAATTAAACTTCAAGATCCTTCTATTTGTTTGTAAATCACTTTCACTGCGACAAATATTTTCTAGCCACCATTCGTTTTCATTGATAAATAAAATACATTTTTGGTAAAAGATTCTGTTGAATGTGTTTTAAACTTAATATCTTTAGCTACCATCTTACAGAGCATATATCAAAGAATGCAGACATTTCTTTATTTAAAATAGGAGTGCTTCGAAATTCATACAATTTGCAGATCTCTATTAAACTTGTTTAAACTTGAATTGTATAACTATTTCCATCTCGGAAGAATTACACGGCTTTCAGCACTGTCGGTTTAACAGGTTCAGAATGGCCGCCAACTAAAGATTTTAACCAGTTAAAATACTGAGTATCAAATATGTAACGTTGAAATGGTAAGTTTTACAGGGATTGAAAATAATCGCGGGTATTGAAGCAGTTCATCAAAGATTTGTTGCTCGTTTGTTTTTCTTATTTTTTAAAAAGTTATTTTCAAAGTACTTAAATCGAATGGAAAATAGCAAGGCAGAGTATCATAGATTTTCAAGTTGAGCTAACGTTTATATTATAATGTTGAATACTTACATCCGCCTGAACAAGGATGAAACAGCCTTGTATTATTACAATGACAGCCGCAAACAAAATGAGAAGGTTTAAGAGCTGCATGTTTCTATTAATGAGTTTCAGCAAGTTGGAACAATTCTGAAAGGTTGTCAACGATGTCTTGTTGTAGAATTATGCGTCTGCTTTTATACTAAACTTCACTTGTCAAACAATAGATTCAAGTATAATCGTGACAAATTTTACTGACACTTAGGTAATAATAAAGTATTAAATGAAATTCTGCGAAGAAATTACGACACACAGACACTGTCATCGATAACATAGTCGAGTGTAGAAATGGTAAGTTAATAAAAAGTAGAGAATTCGGAAATTCTATAAGAAATATAGAACACAATTTGACGCATTGTGCAAACGTGTATTGATCAATTTGGGGACTATTGGATGTCTACAAATATAACTAATGACAATTATGCTAATTACAGCGCTCATTCCTATATTTAATTCTCTACGGAAAAACATATTATAGACTTATTTTAAAGATCGATATCTTTATTGGTTTCAATGTGGATAACATCCAAAGTTTTTACATTCGTAAAATCAGAATAATAACGATCGAAAAGTTGAAAAAATTGAAAAAGTGATATCCCGATTTGACAAGTATTGTTATATCGAGTCCGAAGAGCGCAGATATTGCATCTGCTGTGTCACTCGTCGCGAGTGAGTGAAACGATTTTACTTTTCGACGATTTTGAAAAATATTCTGAAAAATCATGCGACGGTGGTCAGATAATTCTCCATGGGTTGCGTTGAATTTTCCATTGCGTTTCTTGACGTAATTAGGATACCGTGTAGAACCTTTTTTCCATTAGAGAGAATTTAATGTTCACGTATGAAATTTTTTAAATGTAATATTCATAACGGACGTAGATAGGATAACGCATTGTAAAGTCAAACGTTGGATATGTTCAGTTATCTTTATTTCATTTTGCGTTATGTTGAACATTCAAAATAGCATTGATGTGCCGTTGCTTTGATGGCTTAGCATTTTTAATGGCGACGAACCTTATCCATGATACTTGCAACTTTTCTATAAAGAAAAAGATTAATTTCACTAGAGGATAATTCTTGAAGTAGTTATTAAATTTTATTCTCGCGAAGCCAATATGTAAATAAATAAAATTTCATTTTATAGATTATTATTTTTAAAGTATTACACATACCATACACACTTTCACACCTTGTGCATTGACACAGCATGGAAAAGCAGGATTCTGTTGAAAAATTGTTAAAATTAATGGAACCATGTTTAGTAATACTCATGGCCAAAGAAAATTCTGGCATTTAAATCACATCGACATTTCGCTTTTCCAACAACTATTACTAAAATCCTAAGCGTTCTTGTTCGAATAATTTATTTACATACCGCATTTCCAACGGCAACGAAGCAAGTTTGAATTACGAAAATCATGGAAATGAGTAGCAAAAACAGTTGCATTCCTAAAGCCATGGTGTTCAGTTTGATAAAATACGTATATATATATATACTTGAAATAATTCGCAAAAATCCTGAAATCGCAGAACGTTCTGAAACATCAAATTCTGCGTTGCCCTTTTATAATTGATTCCATTTATCAAACACGAAGTATAAAAACATTTCAGTCACGTACGAACGTGACTAAATTTATTATACTTTTGTTGATAAAAGTGTGTGTTTTATCACGATTCGGTTATTTACAAACTATAAACCTTCGTAGCGATAGAATAGACAAACAATTTATATGTAAAAACAAGAAAATCTAAAGAATATAGGATTACATTGGAAAAACATGGCACACGCATAAATGTCACTAAGGATTGTCAACACAATATTTAATTATATATTTTTCCTCCTCATTTAATTTAATAAGATCAAATTCAATCAGAGCTGTTTATTTAATCCACTGAATCATTGATATTACAATAATTTATAACTAATTTAACACAGTAGATGTTAATGGATTTTTAAAATACCATGACAGTTTATAATGTGTGTAAAAGGAATTAATTAATAATAATTAAATTCATTATGTGAATATATTTTCTTAGTAGAATTCCGTTATCGTTATGAGAACTTTGTTCTTGTATTTATTGTATTATGTTACAGTTCGGAAAATTTAATAGCATGTAAGCAATGACAGTGGAATGAATCTTCGGCAGAAAAATTTCAATTAAAGTTCACAAGCGTGATATTAAAAAATTCATAGATCTGTTTGACAAATTAAGTTTGAATAAAAGCATGATTCGGCTTTGTAATAGTATACAGGAAGTTTGAAAAATTGTGCCAAGCGGTGTAAAACAATCAACGTCGTCATGGAACAATAATTATTGGATTTTCTTCTGTTTCTTTGCGTTATTTTAATGATCGAAAGTTCCTTTGTCGTCATTAGTCTGATGCCCGCGATAAGAAAGCGAAATTGTAATCTGTACGATAATTAAGTTTACAGTTCTAGAAAACACTGTCCTGCACATTTTCAATTCAATCAGGTTTTACTGAGTTTCGAAGAAATATAGGAAAAGCGGGAAAGCAAAACAGCTTCGCTCAATCAATATGTATTACAATTTTCACCAACAGTATTTTACATTCACATTCAGTATTTCTACTGCTGGTCAATTTAAATCTGTAAAACTAAAAGTTTTAAAACTCATCTGCAACTTGTCTAAGGTTCAATGTACCTTAAAATTTGAAGTTTAATCAATTATTAAACGGTCAAAACCAATTCTATGTATAATTAAATAAACTCTAAAACGATTAATATTCTGATCGATATTTTGTGGCCAACACGGATGTTGGATAGAAAATGTTTCTGTCCCCGCTTTTTCCATGTGCAAATTGTAATATAAATTTTATCATGACACTCAATCATGATAATAATATGTTCCAAATGTTTTGTGTGCCATTTCATTTGTCTCCGATCTTCACAGTTTACAGAATTGTACACACGAGCAAATTAAATGTATTAATTATTAATATTTCTTAATTCCACAAATACTTTATTTTTTATATAACACACGAAAATGTGTTAACGGGTGTCACAGAATAGAGGGCCCAAATTGTGGGCCCTACGGGGAGAAAGGCGTCCGAGAAGTGGCAGTCAACAAACCAGATAACGAACGCATGCATAATGTATTGTAATAGATACCCCAATAAACAACGCATTATTATTATAGAATACGATATTTTTATATTTGAAAAATAAAATCTGCTTGCTAAAATTTCACGTTGTATTGCCATTGAATTTAAATATATTTTATTATTACATGAAAATCCAAAATATTGTAATTTGGTATTTATACACGGTGGCCCTGTGTGTGTCGGCTAAATAACTGGAGCTTTTTGCAAGGGGAAATATGAAACAAATGTTAGTTGAGGTTCGGTTGGAAATACTTTCTTACAAAGTTAGTAACGAATGATATTGAATTAGGAAATTGTAGATTTGGAGTAAGTTCCATGAAGCATCGAGGTCAAAACCGCATTCGCGTACAGGGATGACATTTTGAAATGATAAGATAACCACGTTCGACCTCTCATATTCTGCGAAGGAGCTGTTACCTCTTTCAATTTCATTTGCTTATAAAATGGTAGTATAATTGTTGTGTGTTATTTCCACTTGTAAAAAATGCTTGCAAATTACGCATATATTTCGTTTTAGTCGCATGATACATCATTGTAAACAGTAAACTAAATACTCAGATTTCTGCAAATGTTTATCGCTTTTGGTGGATATTATTGCTGAGTGTGAATAGGTAATAGAAGAAAGCATTCATGCATAATGTTATAATACGTATGTATAAATAAGTATAATTATACGTACGTATAATAAAATATTAAGTATATGTATGTATTTAAATTAAGGCGTAAAACAATTCAGCTTTCGTTCCAATACTTCCGTTATAGAAATAAAAGTCTTGAAGTCCAGGAGGATTCCAGGAATCCTTCAGCTATTGTCAAGAATGATCTCTGGATCATTATTGCATGGGGACGATCGATATTAAACAATCATCTGACAAATGCATCTTTAAATTTGTCACGTAAGAACTACAATAATTTTTGCACCCACCTAATATAACGAAATATCGTAATAGCTTACAAATAATGATAGTGGAAATAATTAAGAAAATCATTGCGTACAATCTTTTATTTTCCTTCAATGTTTGATAACATCACGTAAATAAAGCGGTTTCAATTACGGATTATATAGAATCAACTCTGCTTTAAATTAACCCCTGTGTTTCTTGAAAAACATTGAATTGCACATTTGCTCTGCCTAATGGAACAAAAAGTAAATAACTTAATGTAACGACAGTTAATAAAATATTAAATTCTAACGATTGTTATTCATAATTACGTACCCCACATATTTGTATCATTACACGGTTTGAACAAATAATTGACGGTAGTAGTGGACATCTACGCTGTAAAGAACATTGTAAATCTTTCTTACATTCGTAATATGATGCTGTGCTAATAATATTGAAATTTATCTCACTGCGTGAAGAGTGTTATATTTTGTATTATTCGCGTAACTAATAATAAACGAGGACTTCGATAATGAACAAATTTCTTTACTTACGTTGGGTTTCGCGGTTGCCGTCGAGAAACATTGCAACATTAAAATAGCACAAACCAAAACAAACAATAGACGCATTGTGCAAACGTGTATCGATCGATTTCGTATTCTCTCGAATTCGTCGTCTGATACTAATTCAAGTTTGTTGCGTTCTTTTATACTATACTGTATTGCTTAAGAAATAGTACACAACGACAGATTATGGTCCGCGTTTCAACTATTAATTTAAATTTACGAACTCTGGTAACTAAGCCGCTGCTATCTTTTATACCAATCAGAAGTTTGTCACCACACAAAAATAAACATGAATAAATATTGAATGTCTCGGAATATGAACCGATATTTAGAGGGCGGTTATGTTTGAGCCGTGGCAATAAGTGCGACTTTATTATAATTAATGCAAACAAAGGTTTATATCTATCTTTATACCATTCGAAGTCTCATACACATATCTCTCCTATTTATGTCACAACCTCTGACAACGGAAAGGACGCCAGCCAGAAGATACTATCCCATACTCGTTACAATTGTATTAATTGTATTAATCCATCGACGGCGATGGAACGCGATAAGATGAGAACAGCGGCAAGTAGGAAAACGTTGATGTACATTGTCTGCCGCATGATGATTCAGATCAAATTCTATCACGAACGAATCTTCTTATAGCCTTTTATAATCAGTTTCATCGGTGGAAATCTTTCAAAATATGTTCACGAGTGTATTAAAAATTTTATCTGCTTTGATTTGCTTTTGATTAAATCGTGAATATAAAGTATTTGAATACCTTTTGTTGTATAAGGTACAATATACATATTTGCGTGTCATACAGGTTATGTGTGGACACACGGACAGTTATAAGTAATAATTATGCAGCTTGTCGAATTGCACTGTGTCATTATTTTGAATGACAATATCGCAGGTGTACATACACCTATTAAGTTGAATTTGTATTTTGCATAGACAATAGTTATCACAGGAAAATAAGACTTCGTTTTCCGTTTGACACGTTATGTTTGTCGGATAACATATGTATACATGATAATCATATATCACAAGAATATCATGGAACAAGTTAATGTCATACTTAAACACATGTTCTTTACCTATTATTCGAATTGTTGTACGGCACCGCAATTTAAAAATTTCATTATTATGATAAGATAAAACCATTCGACCTTTCACGTTCTGCGAAGGAGAATCCAGCGTGACCTTTAACAATTTCACTTGCTTAGAACTGTGGAGTAGACCTGTGTTTTTATTTCCACTCGTAAAAAATGCTACAACAGTTTGGCCGGTACACCCTGGGACATTCTGTATACTAGGTTAGAGTCAATAATAATAAACTTGGCGTTGATTTTTCTATTTACATAATGTTTCGTTTCAGTCAAGTGACATTTCATTGTAATCAGTAAAAATAATACTTCTGATGACTTTGTACGTTTATCCCTGCCCATCTTGGTGCTCTATTGTCACCCCAGTCGAGGTAACAAAGCTGAGATCTGTTCCTGTGATGAGACAGAACCGCAGCTGATAGTCAAGGGACTGAGATTTGTACACGTATGCCCAATTTGAACGCACACTACTTAGCTTAAACACAGTCGATGCTAAGATGCGCCTGTGATGATGAATTTGTATGTGTTTTATGAGAGTATGCCACAATATCCTGGTGGTGTTCAGTGTATCATATTCACTGACACGGTAAGTGTGGCTGTGAACGCTTACACAAGGTAGGAGAGAAAAATCCACTGGGACAAAGTTCATAACTCTCAAGGTGCACGAGAACAGTGGCTAACAGTGGCTTGTAAGACGTGTTGATTTACATGGAGTAGTACGAATGCTTGGTGTTTGTGGAAAAAAGCTACGCCGAAAGACACGCAGAGTGAGCAGCTACCGCATTTTAACTGCATCAACCAAATACAACGAAGCATACATATTTATTACCTTACAAGCTATGATAGTGGAATCAGTTAAGTAAGAAGAGTGACTAGGGAATTAGTAATTAGTATCGTTTATGTTCATTTGATATTCGAATATCTCAAATAAATAAAACAGTTATAATTAAGGTTTATATTTAAACAACCCTAACCTAACCTAATCTTATAATACCCCTTGCTTTCCATGCTGCCTGCAGTCTTTTACACTTTTCCTCTATCTAATGGAAGAAAAAGTAAATTGATTAGTATGTAAAATGCGAAATAAATAATGTGTATAATAACAATAATAACGACTGTTGTTCATTATTCAGTACCTTACAATACTCCACAAATTTGGGAACTACACACAGTTGGGACACTTCGTAATTCGTGCAAATAGACTGTACCTAAAGAACATTATAAATCTCTTTAGCATTCGTAATACGGTTATGTTATATTAATATTAAAATTTATCTCAAGACGAGAAAAATATTGTAATTTTTTTAATTCGCCAACTAATACTAACCGTGGATTTCGTCGATGACAAAATTTCTTTAGTTACCTCGCCCTCATCAGCAGGTGACGAAAGGCATTGCAAGATTAAAACGGTACAAACCAAAACGAACAAGACACGCATTGTTGTAGTGTGTATCGATTGATTTCGTATACTTTCGTCGACTGATACTAATTTAAGATTTTGATGTTCTTTTATACTATATTGTATCGGATAAGAAATGACGCAGAATAACACATAATGGCCCATCTTAAACTATCAATTTAAATTCACGAACTGTTGTGACGTTACTGTATTTTATTACAGTCATATGTTTCATACTACGCAAGAATAAACTGGAATGAAAATAGAAAGAAATGTAAGCATTTTAACAAATATACAAACAAACAATTATGTAAGAAAAATGGCTAGGAAATTATTGATTAGTATCGTTTATTTTCATTTGACATTCCATTACATCAAATTAATTAAACGCTTTTTCCATTGCCTTTAGCCTTGCCCTCGCTTTTTCCTGTGCTCTCTTGCAGATTTCCTCTATCTAATGGATCAAAAAGTATACTATAATTTAGTATGATGAACGTGAAACAAATACAGTATGCGCTCCCAAACTGTAAAATACTCGAGACCAGCTCTGAACATTTTTTAAAGGGTTTGTAACCTGCGTCACACCTTATATATATCGGCTGACTATTATTGACAAATCGTCTTCGTATTTTGCCTACATCGGCAGATGCAGAAAAGGACAGAGAACAGTAGAAAAAGAAGGGCCTACAGTTATGGAAGCTAATACAATTTACATAAATGTCTGCATATCAGTGAGCTAACACACTAATGCAAAGAAAATGATTGTCGAGTTAAACACGATACAATTCCGATGATTTATCTATTTTCAAACACATCAAAAGTGTTTATTAAGTTACTTAAATGTCATCATGTTGCTGGTGTCGCGTTCCTGCTTGACGAATTCTCAGGGGGAACCCCTTCGAAGAAATATTTGGAACAAGGGACTTGTTCATCACTTTGGGAGCGATTACTGTAATATGTTATAACGATTGTTATTCATTATAACGTACCTCACATAACTTCGCCAACTTAGGGCGTGAACAAATATGTGACGGTGAATATCTCTTACATTCAGGCTGTAAAAAAACATTGTAAATCTCTCATACATTCATAATACGGTGCTGTGCGATTAATATTGCAATTTATCGCAAATCATGAAGAGCATTGCATTCTTCTCATTCGCGCAGCTAATAATAAATGTGGATTTCGATAATAAGAAAATTTCTTTATAATTACCTTGTTGTTGCCAACAGGTGCCGAAAGACATTGCAAGATTAAAACGGCACAAACCAAAACGAACAAGAGACGCATTGTTTTAGGGTATATCGGTTGATTTTCGTATTCGTTCGTCGAATGATACCAATTCAAGTTTTTTTGGTTTCTTTTATACCATACTTTATCGGTAAACAAATAGCGCATAAAAACACATAATGGCCCAGGCTTTTGTCTATCGCCTCAAATTCACGAACTCTCGTGACTAGGCCATTGCTGTATTGTATGGCGGGCACAAGTTTGATACTACGCAAGAATAAACAAGAATAAATATCGAAAGAAATATAAGAATTCTAACAAATATACAAACAAACAAGAACAGTGGAATGAATTATGTAAGTAACCTGACAAGGAAATTATTAATTAGTATCGTTTATTTTCATTTGTCATTCCATTACAACGCATTAATAAAACGGTTTCAATTGATATTTATATTAAAACAAATCTGCTTCAACCTAATAGCAATCCCTTCAATTTTTCCTGTATTTTCTTGCACACTTCCTCTGCCTAATGGATCAAAAAATATACTATAATTTAGTATGATGAACATGAAACAAATACAGTATGCGCTCCCAAACTGTAAAATACTTGAGACCAGCCCTGAACATTTTTAAAAGGATCTGAAAACTGCGTCATACCATATACATTTAGACTGACTGTTATTGATAAATCATCTTCGAATTTTGCCTACATCCACAGATGCAGAAAAGGACAGAGAACAATAGAAAAAGATAGTTGTGGAATCTGATACAATTTAAATGTCAACATATTAGTCAGCTAAAACGCTAATGCAAAGAAAAATCTTGTCGAGTTAATCACGATACAATTTCGATGATTTATCTATTTTCAAACACATAAAATGTGTTTATTAAGTTACGTAAATGTCATCATGTTTGATATCATTTGAATAAGAAAAATCTCACCAATATGTTGATCATAGTTTCATTAACAAAGTACCCAAGATAAAACAGTTTTACACTCATCGCTCGGCAAGTCATTTCTACATATGTTAAGAAGGTAAGGACAAATTAGTTGATCACAACACGTAGGATAAGCACATAAGAAGACTATCAACAACTTTTAGCGTCTCGTCAACTGGTCAAAGGGTTCCGCGCTGGTGTCGCATTCTCTTTTTACCAATTCCCTTCGAAGAAATATTTGGAACAAGGGACACCATTCACAATTTTGGGAGCGATTACTGTAATATGTTATAACGATTGTTATTCATTATGAAGTACCTGACAAAACTTCATCAACTTAGGGCGTTTACAAACATCTCCCATACCCGCACAGTTAGGCTGTAAAAAACATAGTAAATCTCTCATACATTCGTAAGACGGTGCTGTTCGATTAATATTGAAATTTATCGCAAATCGTGAAGAACATTGCATTCTTCTCATTCGCGCAGCTAATAATAAAAGTGGATTTCGATAATAAGAAAATTTCTTTATAGTTACCTTCTCGTTGCCACCAGGTGCCGAAAGACATTGCAAGATTAAAACGGCACAAACCAAAACGAACAAGAGACGCATTGTGTTAGGGTATATCGATTGATTTTCGTATTCGTTCGTCGAATGATACTAATTCAAGTTTTTTTGTTTTCTTTTATACTATACTGTATCGGTAAACAAATAGCGCATAAAAACAAATAACGGCACATGTTTCGACTATCGCCTAAAATTCACGAACTCTCGTGACTAGGCCATTGCTGTATTTTATGGCATTCACAAGTTTGATGATACTACGCAAGAATAAACAGGAATAAAAATCGAAAGAAATATAAGAATTCTAACAAATATACAAACAAACAAGGATGGTGGAATGAATTATGTAAGTAAAGTGACTAGAAAATTATTAATTTGTATGGTTTATTTTCATTTGACATTCCATTACATCAAATTATTAAAGCGGTTTCAATTGAGGTTCATATTAAAACAAACCGGCTTTAACTTAGCCTTTCTTCATACTGTCCGCTACTCTCTTGCAGACTTCCTCTGCCTAATGGATCAGAAAGTATACTATAATTTAGTATGATGAACGTGAAACAAATACAGTATGCGCTCCCAAACTGTAAAATACTCGGGACCAGCTCCGAACATTTTTGAAAGGGTTTGTAACCTGCGTCACACCTTATACATTTTGACTGCCTATTATTGACAAATCGTCTTCGTATTTTACCTACATCGACAGATGCAGGAAAGGACAGAGAACAATAGAAAAAGAGGGGTTTATACTTGGGGAAGCTGATACAATTTACATAAATGTCTGTATATCAGTGAGCTAACACACTAATGCAAAGAAAAATCTTGTCGAGTTAAACACGATACAATTCCGATGATTTATCTATTTTCAAACACATCAAAAGTGTTTATTAAGTTACTTAAATGTCATCATGTTGCTGGTGTCGCGTTCCCGCTTGACGAATTCTCAGGGGGAACCCCTTCGAAGAAATATTTGGAACAAGGGACTTGTTCACCACTTTGGGAGCGATTACTGTAATATGTTATAACGATTGTTATTCATTATAACGTACCTGACAAAACTTCACCATCTTAGGTTTTTTACAAAGATGTCGTATTCCCGCACAGTTAGGCTGCAAAAAACATTGTAAATCTCTCATATATTCGTAATACGGTGCTGTTCGATTAATATTAAAATTTATCTCAAAGCGTGAAGAGTATTGCATTCTTTTCTTTCGCGCAGCTAATAATAAATGTGGATTTCGATAATAAGAAAATTTCTTTATAGTTACCTTTTCGTTGCCACCAGGTGCCGAAAGACATTGCAAGATTAAAACGGCACAAACCAAAACAAACAAGAGACGCATTGTGTTAGGGTATATCGATTGATTTTCGTATTCGTTCGTCGAATGATACTAATTCAAGTTTTTTTGTTTTCTTTTATACTATACTGTATCGGTAAACAAATAGCGCATAAAAACACATAATGGCCCACGATTCGACTATCGCCTTAAATTCACGAACTTTCGTGACTAGGCCATTGCTGTATTTTATGGCAGTCACATGTTTGATACTACGCAAGGATAAACAGGAATAAAAATAGGGCGAAATATAAAAGTTCTAATAAATATTATATAAGATGAATACACATCAATTTCGATAATTTTTATTCACATCATTTGTGTCCTGAACAATTAAAGTTATAGTGTTTTGGAGGCTTTTTATCGTCTTAGTATTCTCTGTTTCAACCATTGGTATTAAGTTGCTAACAGTTATCCAAAGGAAAACAAAGTTGTAAAACCTGTCTAATCGGACTTCGAATAAAATGTTGTTCTTCTTTCCACATTTAAATAATAGTCATGAAGTTCAGGAAATATACTCCGGGACGCTGTACCTTAGGTTCGCACAAGAATAACTGCGGTTTCTAACATTCTAAACTAACAAGCATCGATTTTTCAAATTACGTATATCTTTCGTTTCAGTCACATGATATATCATTGTAAATAGTAAAATTAATACTACTGATTTCTGCATATTATGTTTGTCGCTTTCAGTATACCTTATTTCGGAAAATAACCGTGTGAATTGATAATAGATTTCTCGCGCGATTTTATTATATGAATTTAAATTAAGGCGTCGAGCAGCAGAAACTACCTGAAAAATTAAACTTGCTTTTTACGGAGATAAATTACTTAAGGCAGGTAAGTTCGATTTTCATTCCAATAATCATTCCATAATAGAAATGAAAACCTTATTGACGTGGAAGGTTGTAAACGTTCTTCAATTATTGGCAATAATGATTTCAGAGTCATTTTTGCATCGGAACCATCGTTCTTAAAAACGATTCTGATACATGCAAGTGAATAGCTTACTACTATGATAGTGGAATTAATTACATAAGTAAGTTGACAAGGTTATTCTTGATTAGTATCATTTATTTTCATTTCATATTCCATTACATCAAGTAAATAAAACAGTTCCAATGAAGAATTATATTGAAACAACCCTACTTCACACTAACCCTTGGGCGTCATTGCATTCAGAACTGTGCAGATTGCCTCACGCTAATACAACATAGAATAAATATTTTAATATGGCGAATATCAAATAAATAATATATTATAACGATTGTTATTCATTAATCCGTACCTTACATTTTTTCACTAAGTTAGCGTCTTTACAAACGCGCTTCATTGACGAACATTCATCCTGTAAAGAACATTGTAAATCTCTCTTACATTCGTAATACGTTGTGCCATTAATATTAAAATTTATCTCAGAGCGTGAAAAATACAGTAATTATTTAAATTCGCACAACTGATACAAAACGTTGATTTCACCGATGACAACATTTCTTTAGTTACCTTGCCATTGCCAGCGGGCAACGAAAGACATTGCAAGATTAAAACGGCGCAAACCAAAATGAACAAGAGACGCATTGTTCTAGCGTTTATCGACTAATTTCGTATTCCTTCGTTGTTTGATACTAATTCAAGTTTTTTTGCGTTTTTATATAGTGTACTCTATCAGTTATGAATGCATAAAAACACATAACGGCCCATGTTTCGACTATTAATTCAAATTCACGAATTCTCGTGACTAGGCCATTGGTGCATTTTGTAGCAGTCACAAATTCGATATAGCACAAGGATAAACTAGAATAAAAATAGGAATTCTGAAAAATGTAGGAAAAGTACTGATATTGTTCAATAATTTTTATTCGGTCCATTAGTATCCTGAAGAATTAAAGTTACAATGTTTTACAGGAATTTTTTCGTCTTAACATGCTCAGTTTCAACCATTGCTACCAAGTCACTAACAGTTATCCTAAAGAAAACAAACAATGGGATTAAAATGTGATTGTACAAAAATTCGATTAATATTTACTTAAGTATGCTAAATAAAATTAATGGAAATTTATAAAAGTATGAATTTGTTTAATTAATATTAATATTATACTGTACCCCACAGACTAATTGTCCATATTCTCTGGCACAACAACGGGCCTAGGTGAAAATTACAAACATTAATTTTTAAACATAATGATTAATTATATTTAAATGTAATAAATCTTTCTGTTAGAAATTCATTTACATACCGGGTATGCCATACCAATAGTGACCAAGCACATTTGAATTATTATAATAATAGAAACAAACAAGAAGGTCAGATGAATTTGATCACTCATATCGATGTATTTCAAATTTTTTAAACAGTTCTTGTCATTTGTTAACGTTGGACTATTAAAACAAATCGACCGTTGTATTCTTATACGTAATTTTATCCAATGCACGCTCATTTAAAATATTATTATCACGCAAGAAACGTGACATACGTTTTCCTACTCTGATAAAAATAACTTATATTTTCTACTATCGAGTCGTATCTACTATGGAAAGATTAGTAATCAATATAAAATTCCATGGAAACATTATCTTCTGTGCATGGATATGTATGTAGTACAGAAAAAGGGTATAAATGCCATATAATTGTAAGTATATTATTCATCACCGTAAATTCCATTACATATTCAATTACATCAAATACATGGAACAGTTTCAGTTAATAGTTACATCGAAACTGACATGCCGTTGGTCATCTTCATTTAACCGTTTGGGAAATGTTTCTTACAATATCTTACTCTCTGTTAAAAAATAATCAAATTAGTATTATAAATATACCATGGACAACACATTGTTCCGACTACGATGGATTATACCGTACCGAACATTGTCTCTGGATTCTAGGGCCGAATTTACAAATCATTTCAATTGACTGATGGCAGGGCGATACCTGTTGGAAACAATGGAAGTTTTTTCAAATTCTTTATAAGTTATTAAATAAATAATTCTCAGCATTCTTAGGAAGTAAAGTATATTATTTTTTGTTTTTACTTACAAGTTACAAGTTATTCTATTAGAAAAATCAGTCTTTAGTGTAGTGCTTTGCGCATATAATACTCACCAGAAATTGAGTAAGTATCATGATATTAAATGACAATATTTTTGACTTACGGAAGAATAAACTTCGGATATGCAGAGCATGGCAAAAATGACAGTGAGAAATACGAAGTAAATTCTCATGGTAATTGTTTCTATTGATTAATACCAAACTTTTTTTCGTTTGATAATACTACAACTTTCTTACGCGACTTTTATACTGAATTGTATCAGCTAAAAACTATTGATACACGAATGTATAAAACAGACTAAGCACATTCGACCTCGATAAACTTTCCGTTTTCGACTTAAAATTCACGAGCAATCGTGACTATTGTATTTTATCAATTTAAAACTCGTGCAAGTTCAACATTACGAATAGAGTAATGAAAACAAATGTACATTCGTCTTTCAAACGACAATTATTTGATTGAATTTTTCAAGCGATGTTCCGGTTGTAATTACGTTTAATTAATTTCGAAGAAATAAACTGTTTTGTATGTAAATCAACTTGAAATATAAGTTAACTCATAAAAGTATATGTACGTATGTGACTATTATTCTTGGAAAATTCCGAGAACAGTAAAGATTACAGAGGATATTTATAACGTTTTATTTCTGATATATATGACAACATAAATTTATATGAAGTGAGTCATTTGCAAAATTTCCTCTACGCGGCACTTGCTCCAGGTCATTTTGCAAACAGCAAAATAGTCACAACACTAACATTCTTTGACTACAAAATACATCAAGCTACAAACCACCATTGCGAAATGGAAGTAACTTCATTTATACGGGGTTGGTTGAAATTTAAACTTTATCTAAAATAATATTTAATCTCCCATTACGTATTTATAAGTAATTCTGCGAGGAAAAATTTGGCAAATTAATTCTTCACATTTCAGCTACGGAAATGCATATTCACATTACAATTGTGTACGTTCCATTAATGGCAAGTTTTGAATAAATATTCAGAATGTAATAACACGTTCTTGGAAATCTGGATTTGCAAAATATTTTATTTATATTATAGCGCATAATATCGAATGTAGGTACATTTAGAAAGATGTAATGTTAATAACATGTTTATTTCATACGGTACATTTTGGTTACACGTTCGACTATTCGCTTTAAATTATCCATCGAAACAGCAATATCGTAGGTCATTTTTATCTACCCCTCGGAAAGTTTTCGGCGCAATACTTAACTTTCTAATAGAAGCAAAATTACGTAGATTAGTACAATGAATTCACCGTGAAAATCATATTGGCATAACTACTGCGGATTATACTGTACCAAACAAAGTTTCTGAGCCCTGATGGAGGATTTACAAATACGTTCAACTGGCCATTTGCATGGATCCTATAACACACATTAGAAAGTTCATATTATGTTTTCTATAATATTCAACAAATAAGAATCATTATTTTATAGCAAAATTTGTGTATAGCTTATATTTACGAAGAAAATTAATTAATAACAAAAAGAAAAAGTTTCTTTTTACTTACGTTACAGCTAACTTCGGAGAAACAGAATACAGCAAGAATAACACTAAGAAAAACAAGATAAATTCTCATGGCTAACTTGTAATTTGTACTTTTTACTTCGGAACCATTTATCATTGTTTTACGATAGCGAGACTCTCCTCTACTCTTTTATACCAAACTCGTATCACGTTTGAAAATGTGAACGTGACAAATATTTTATTTCACGAATATTACTCGAATTCCGGGAACCGCGATGCAATTTGGAGGACACCCGTAAAGATATAAGATAGTACTCCCATATACAGCAGAAGACTCGTTTGAACTACCACTATATCAGTGTTCAACACTAACGTCAGAAATTCGTCTGCCAGGAACAATTGTCACGCTGATTGCGAAACAAAGTTGTCGAGATAGTGACATTCACTATTTACAGTACCCAAGGGTACGGACTATGTATCGCAATAAGTTTATCCCACCGAGTATTAGATATTGCATACAAACGGACCGAAAATAAAATCCGCGGACACGAATTTTATTGCCGGAAATACATGTACATTGATTTCCCTGCCACCGAAGTATTTTTCTAACCGAGTGTATCATGTTCGACGATTTCTTGTGAATCGCTGCTAGATATCTACGAAATAGGTAACTCTCGTATAACATTCTTCACTCGGGGGAGAAAGAAAAGTCAGCCGGAGCCAAGTCCGATAAATAAGGAGAAATCTAAAATATAGCCTCGTGTTGAAAACCCTTTAAGTCTGCGTCTAAAGGTATTGTGATACAGTGATTTTGTTATAGTTGTGACAAAATTGAGAGTGCCAATTCGACCATCGACGAATAACGCAGAATTGTAATTCAGGAAAGAAAAATCACGCAGTTAATCAATTGTGAGGAAATAGTTTAATGAACTTTATTTTCACCCCTTATGTAGCCATATCAATAATGTAATGTGATTTAATGTTTAATATATCGTCGTATATTTACGACCCGGTCGAAACAATGTGTTTTACAGTTTATCGAACGGAAGCTTCATTTCCGGAAGAAACACTGGGATATTTTTCATTCCAACTTCAATGTCAGCTTACACCGGAAGTATGAATACGTGGAAACAAGAACTCGTTGATTCTAAAAATGCCAAACTGGTTACGCCCGAGGTTCTGCGAACGGATCTCGACACACTTGTGGGTACTGTATAGAGAAAGGGGGAAAAAATTGATTAATTAGCCCAATAATCTCCCAGCGTGGAAGATTAAATTATTTCATGGCGTCAAATATAATGAATATATTAATCATACTTTACCCCGCATAATTTTTTTAATAACTCATAGACGCAGACGAGTTCGTAGAACCTGCACGCGTCTTTTAACTTGAAAAAAATTGCGTAATATCAATAAATTTTGTTCGCTTATTAATTATCGAAAATGCTGCCATTAGTGTTTAATGACTCTGATTGTTTTCAAGCAAATGAAAAGTTAATTAATTTAATTACGTACCGGTAGAGACTCGCTAAGATTTACGAAGAAACATTGAAAAATTACAGCTAATAAAAGTAAATAAAGGAAAAGCGGCACAACCCGCGGCATGTTTATGGAATACTTAAAACATATGTGTGTTGATACAGGAGTATCGGCCTTTTATAAAATATGCTAAATCTTATCAATCGACGAGTAATAAGTCATGAACGGAATTTACAATATTTCCTAAACATAAAATCACAGAAGTTTTGTATTTTGAAAATACAAAGGTCACGCTATCGCGTTACGTTTTAAAAACATAAGATAGCAGAATCGTTTTTATATGTCCGAAGAACGCATATACGTACTTTATAGCGGGAGAAACGATAATTTACGTCGAGAGAAAAATTTCGTTCCATAAGTGTTTTATATTGTTCACATACTTTATTCTAGTTCCCGGAAACGTATGGCAATTTCTAAGAACCACGTACGTAAGTATCACGTACAACGTCGGTATCAATTTTATATCATAAAATCGTACCTGCGTCACGATTATCACTGGAAATTTTTTCCACCTACAAATCGCTGCGAGCTAATATAGATGACAGTGAAACTTTGAAATATTTTATCACCGAGCTAACGATCCCGACGAATTTTCATAAAATACATAATCGTTGGCATGTCTTTTTCAACTTTCCCACCGATCCCCGAAAAAAGAAACCCGTAGAGAATACCTGTGTTATATTTTCCATAGAAATCGGGTTACTTTATGAAACACAGGGAAACGTCGACGTCTCTTTCCCAATGAAAAGGCAAACTATACGCGGTAATGAATAACGTTCTCGTAATATCGAATCTCATTCGTGGGATGCAGCGTAATTTGGCGGGGGAAACATTTTTCCCGATAGTCTCAGTTTCGTGTTCTCCACGCTCGCTATGTATCCGGTGCGACGTAATTCCCCGTAAATTCGATAATTTTTCAGACCGGCCGTAGGATCAGCCCGCATGAAGGACTTTAATCGGGTCGGATTCATTATGATACCGTAATCCCTTTCCCCGCATAATAGAAAATATAAATTCATCGTGCAGAATATTAAATAGCCCCGGCGAGATAGCAGGGGCCCCCGTGATGCAGATCGGACTGGAAATTACTATTCCAATTGCATCTTTCCAGCGGTAACGCCCTGGTTAGGTGGAACAGGAAGGGTTAAGGCAGCTGGAAAGCTTAATTTGTCGGAGATAGTAAAATCCGTGGGTTTAATACATATTTATAAAGTGCATTAATGTAAGCTAAAGAATATTCATGAAAATCTTTCCGGGTGCGCTCTGCCAGCCGCGTTTATATATCCGGTTCCATTTTCAGGAAAACAGAAGTAATACACCGGGAACTAAGGCCAGATGTTAGACGTGTTCCGATGCAACTTATAATCCCTCGTTATTCCGACTAATACGCCTTATTCCGGGCCGCTACGTTACGCCGAGGGAAATATCGGTCAGTGGTTACAAACTTTCGCGAGGGAACATCGGTGAAGTATACATAGAAGAAACAGATGGAAGCTGAATGGAATTATCGCGTAGTTGGAAACGTAAATGTAAGAATGGAAATTGTAAACAGATGGAATTGAAATTTTGCAAAGGTATGAATATTTGTGCGTTACAGCAACTATTTGCGGAGAAACGCTGCTAAATAAGTGTCAAGCTTCTGTTTACCGGGTCCTCGACCGCAAATGATATTTCTATAGACTCTTGATAACTTTCCGGGTGAGAATTTTCTAAAACGCGTATTTTCAGTGATGTTAATTCGATTATTTTACGCTATGCATAGAAATAAAAAAGGAACGTAGAGCATCCACCAGCCCGGTAGCTCGATAACTTTCCGGTAGCAGGAATTCTCCGTCACTAGATCCCAGTGGCCGGAAAGTTATCTAGAGTCTACGGTATTTAAATAAGGTGGGCACCGATAAATTTGTTCGTGTGTTCAACAGAATTTCTAATTAAATTCTAACGCTCTTATTATTTAAATAAATTAAAAATGTCGCTGCTGCAGTTTCACGACTCACGGTACAACCTTCGTTTTTGGCAATTGCGTCCCAGTGGAAACTTACAAAACGTCTACCAGAGACATTTCGAACGACTCGAACGCTCGCTAGCCAAAAAGGAAAAGTTAAATGTTACCCCTTTCTCGAGACAATTTCTTTATGCAAATTTCTTGGCATATGGCGTAGCAAAACATCATTGCTGTACTTTCATTTTATTACACCAGCCGAGTTTATCTTCCGCATAAAAGTTCTGTCGTATTCTTATTTATTAGTCGGCACGAGATTTTCCTGGCGAGATGACATTTTTTTCCCCCTTTTATACGGGTCACGCAAGAAGCGTTCAAAGAAAGTCGGACGATTGGCACGTGTAACGAAAGTTCCAAGAATAATTTATATCAGTCAAACGAATAGGTCGAGTAATCGGAAAAACACGAGTAATTTGCCGGGTTTCATCTTTCGTATTATATACAGCCAGCACCGGTCCGGCAGGTTTCGCTCTGACAAATTATCTCTTAAGTACCTAAGTAGTTTTCTGCCTCGTAAAACAAGAAACAACACTTCAAGTTTCAATGAGCTTACACGTTGCCGCGTCATCCCACGTTGCAAAAGACAGGTCAATGTGGATGCAGCCTGTGATGCGTGCAGACGCCGCCTGTCTTTATGTTTCTTACCCCACAAAAAATATAATGTACATATACTTACACAGATAATATTGCTCGTGTAATTATATTTTTCGATTAATAATGAAATGAACGTTGTAAGAGGGAATCGTTATTTTAATTGTTACTTGGGTTAATTGAATGAATGCGTAGACAGATTTAAAACTAATTATTTATATCCGTACCTTGTTTAATACACGTTAATTTATATATTTACATGACTTTAATTAGATTGTTTATTAGCTGTATGGTTATTTATTTATCTCTCATTTCCTAGGTGCAGGGGGATACAAAATTTATAACCAATTCGCAGGAAAGCATTTTCTACATTAATTAATAAGGTAATTAAACTTTGAGTTCATTTAATCCGGAAATATTAATCGTGAAGTGTTGCTTTGTAATTTATTAATAAATATCATAATGTCACGTTCAGGGAAGCCTGATACGTACCGCGTACCCGCCTACCGTGCTTCATCATAAAAATAATTAATTCCAATAATTATCCTAATAAGCCCGAAATGGCTTAACTGACGTTATTACCTACGTGAATGTTACAAATTAACAGGTAATTAACAATCCCCATTGCTTACAAAAGCGTATCCAACGATTACCCGTATCTCCAATCCTCTGTATCTACAATTAAAAAAAAGAAATCACTTATAAATCACAGACGGACCATCAGTGTGTTCTCATTTCCCAACGAAATACCCGATAACTTCAAAACTCGATCCAGACAAGCAAAACGCGGCACGGATAAAATCATAAAAAAAACCATAGTCTCCTCGAGAACGATCGTTCGATAAAATCGCACGGATCCATTTCCATGTCTCGAGGTGGCGAACGAGACACCTATTCCACGCGGGCAGATCGATAGTACTGTCTCGGTGAACACGTGTTTACGTACCCTCAAATGTTCCGCCGTATCGTAAAGCATATAAACGCGGCGGAGCATTGTTTCCCCGTCGGCGTAACAAGAGTCACGCGGAGAACTAGCGGGCCGGATCATTTCGCGAATATATACGAGCCTCGCAACACCATCGCGAATGGGATAGCACGATTCGCCGGGAAAGTTTTCACGACTTAAGCTCGACCCTTCGTCTTTCTTCCGCGCTTCCAGGGAGTACGGTATCTAGGAAAATCCTTAGCCAGGTATCACAAAGTTATCACAAGACACTGGAGAGCAGATCAGGTAACTTAGCGAGCGGCGTAGAATCGAACTCGAGGGCCGCTTCTGGTGGCGCCGATAAAGTTACCTCACCTTTCGACTTTCCTTTATTTTCCCTTCTTCTACTTCCTCTTCTCTCGTACACCCTTCTCGTTCATTTCTTCTCTACTTCCTTCTCCCTCGTCGGTCTTTACTATCCTACTGTATGTTCGTGATATTCGTTTTTCTTTCGAAATGCAATTTTTGAGTAACATGCAATTTTCTATTTTCCCCCCTTCCCCATCCGACGTTGCCATTCGTTGAAGAGGTACGTATTTCCAAGGGAATCCACGGGTTCCACGGTGTTTCCAAAGGAATCTGCTGAGATCTGATAATTCTTTTTTTTTCTTCCTTTCGAGAACGAGACCTCTTTCCGGGAATTATATATTACGAGGGGGGAATGAAAAGTTTTTGAGCGGGTACGTTTGTGCTCCGGCATTGATATTCGGGCGCTGATAAGAAAGTTCGCGGTGACTTGATTTTAGCGCCGGTGACGATTCGCTCTATAAACAGTGGCATGATTTTTTCAGCGGACGGTTGAATTTATAAACAGCGGTATCTACATATTTATTAAATATTTCTGCAGCCCAGGCTTTATTTAGCCGGATTATACTGATACGGTTGTTTAAAATTCATCGAGGTCAGATAGTTCTGTTCGGAATTGGGTCGTGTCATAGGTGGAATCCTGTAAGTTATATCTGGGAGTCTAAATCGATGGAAATTTTACTCGATACCTATTAACATTACCGCCGGTATTCGATAAGCGTTTATTTTTGGTTAAGCACTTTATCCTTTTTCGGTATCAACGGTACCAACTGTAAATAACAAACGTTGCGACCTGATAGGACATCGATCTTTCGATGTATACACATACAATTCCCCCCCCCCTTGGCCACGGTGTAAGCGAACCTCAAAATCACCTCTCTGCTATTTTGCATCAGTATTCCGTGTACGTGCTGAATACTTGAATCACTTCTTTTTCGCCGCGCGACTTTCCATTACAACGGCGGAATTTACCATAGTAATAAGAGGCAGCCGAAAAAATATGTACCGCGATCCTTGGATCTGGACGGCCATGAAATCTTCCAGATTTACATAAGGGCCTCATTTGCATGAACTTATTAAATTTTTGGCATGAGTAGTAAAACATCGTACGTAGATACGAGCAAAACTACCGGCAGGTGGACTTAATGTGTTTTAATACAGGCTCCTTTTTTTACGAGCAAACTCGCAGGCACCAGAAAGCGTAAAATTCCGCGCGTCTCTTATAGTCCCGCCTTAAATTTGCGTAATGACGACTTCCTTCCTCTGCCCTTTTCGTTTTTCTCTTTCTTTCTTTCTTTCTTTCTTTCTTTCCTTTCTTTCTTTCTCTCCTTCTTTCTTTCGTTCGTTTACGTACACGCGAACCCGGAGATGTCACAGTTACGAATCACACGTACATACATACATACCAACGTACACAACTGTCAGTCGTTATATTCGAAAACTTCCGGCTTAAATGCGCATTCGCAATGAATTCGACGCAATTCCGATTCGCCGCGTTTCAAGCTCATGCAAATACTCGTCTTTAAACGAGGTGGCAGGAAATCACCGCATCAAGGATCAACTCCTTTGTCCCCGGGGCCAGATTCCACCCCCTCCCTCCCCCCTCCACCCACAACACCACCCGTAAGCCCCTCATCACAAGAACAATCAAATCGGAGCCTGCGAATTTTACCGCGAATTTAAAAGGCTGAATTGAACGTCGCCTAAGTGAAATTTGCATGGAAGAGGGGCGGACGGTGACAAAATGTTCGACGATGAGACTCGTTCTTCTGAGTTCATTGTATATACTATAGAACGAATTAATTGCGTACGATGGGAATATACGGGGTGGCTCGTTAATTTCGATAACGAGTCTGCCAACATAATATTATACGAGAAAAAAAAACGCAGCTCCCATTTAAAGAGCAAGACGCGACATTTGCATATTTCTGACGTGGCTTGCGGAAGAAACGAATATTTTTACCTTACGATGTCTTTGATGTTAAACGAGTGTTATTAGATATATATTAATATGAAATTTTCTAGTATCTAGTATCACTTCATATATAAATATATTTTCACGTACATCGAAGCATTCTATGTATATTAGTCCCCCTTGTGAATTGAATTTTAATTACTATGTCGCACGTAGTTGTTATTAATGTAATTAAAATTTTATTGTTATACTCCCGGTGATCCGAGTGGTCGTTCATATTTCTATGTACATGCATGTATGTATGTATTGTGCTACATACATATATGTATGAACATGTATACACGCGAATCTTGTCCGTACTTCCTGCCGGCCAAACAGCTACGATTTACGTTTACGAGCAGAATTTTATGGACATAAACGCGAAGTTATAATTACTAGTTTCTTGTTCTGCTGTTCGTGTTTAAAGGTCCACGTTACGTTCCGCGAAGTTTCCACGGTGGATTCTTGCGAACACACAGCGCCGCGCAGGAGACAGTGATAACTTCGTGTGAAACAATGGAATCATGCTGCTTTACGGAGCAACAACGGAAACAGAAGGTGGGCTTACATATATATATATATATATATAATATATATATATATATATATATATATATATATATATATATATATAATCATTCGAATGCCTGCAATTATTTCGGATAATCGTTCGGAGTTTAGCTCGCGACAATGGGATTTCGAACGTGAGGAATTTCCAGGACGGTAGTTTTCATTTTTACAATACCGCTCCGAACGATCGGAGGGAATAATTAAAATGTTTCATTAACACCATCGTGTATTTATTTGAATGTCGGTACTCGCTCCGTTAACCTACTTTCAAATTCACTCCGCTGAAATAATGTCCGACATGTACCGAGGAAAAACCATACCAGTTTTTGTCTTGAACGTTTTAACAACCGTTCTTTCGCTTATTCGAGACTTTGGAAGCTCGTTGTTCGAGTTTTAACAGAAACACAACATTATCGCTCGTTCATAGAAACTATGCGATCTCGTAATTATTCAAACTTAAATCACATGTTTAATTATTCTTTTCCTCTCGTTGGTATTCGTGTTACGCATGCACGTTGCACGGAAACACGAGCAGAAAAATATCCCACGAATATCTCTACCCGTTGCATTATATTCGTACAAATTATAACATATATTGTGATAAATTTTACGAAGTGGCCGACTCTGTTTTTAGTCGAATAACGAAGTAAATATAATTAGTGTTCCAAAACACGCGTAGTATTTATATTTATCTGCGCTACGTGTGCATGTGCACGTACGTGCATTGTTATTTTTCCCTTTTTTACACGAATTAAAATCGCTATCCGTTATCCAATTTGTCTCCTCAAACAGAGATTTCAGAGTTTTAACAGACATAACGGTCACGCAACAGAAAATTTGCTTAATCATTCAATATTCTACCGAAAAAAAAAATCTGAACGAATTTCATTTTAAGTTCTTTATACGATATATCACAGACTCGTTTCACGTAAGAACCGTACGAAAATTTGCGTTGAATTTTCCTTCGTAGAATTTCCAAATGTTGGTACAGTTAACAATGATTATTATCACCCAGGCGTCGTTATCGTCCATTGATGACGGCAATGGGTAACATTGTCGTCGAATAATCGTAGCCCGAAGTTACCGTCGTAAACCATGTTCCTTGAGCATACATCACCCACCATGTGTATATTAGGCAACGATTTGCGGATTAGAAACTTTGGCACGGGAGGGTTACCGAGACACGCTGCCAGACTACGTAACTAAGCAACGGCTAAGAAGATGCCGAACTTGGACGCGATTACATCCTGAATTTGTTAAACCGTTCCCCTGAACTTGAATGCACGCTGTAACTTTCAGTTACAAATCAATACTTTACATTTAAGCACAGTTTCCACGCTCTGTTTGCCACTGACGCAAATTGCCCGGTGTATTTCGGCATTACCGAGAGGATTATTAACCGACTATATATAATTACACGATGTAATTGCAACTATATAATTATATTAGGTAGTTATCAAGTTTTAGATCTAGAGGTAGTCGTGCAAGAAACTCGATGTAAATCGATTTTATCACCGCTAGTAGATTCGGTAAATACGAGAATTCATCGTAATATCATTAATTAATCACGTGAACCTATTTACACGACGAGATCGATGTGAATTTGGTAGTTGTCGGTATCACTCATTAAGGATGAAAAGTATTTATATTTTTGGTGATATCAATGTTTGACAAAATATGCCCGTAATTATTGCACACATCTTTATTTCTGAGACCACTAATAATGTAGGTCTTAGCACAAGTTAACCTCGTAAGTTCAATGATAGCTACATGCTATTAAAGAAAGGTGTCAATATTTCCGAAGATAGCGGAAATGTTATTAAAGAAACATTTGAAAATTGGGACGTGAATAATTTCGATCATCTGAGACATCGGACATATCGCCGAACCGCCCGCGGATTATTAATTTAAAATGAAATTCTTGGAATGCGGTCGAGGTAGGGGGGGGGGGGGCGCGATGCAGATTCACCCGGGGATTCGGGTTCACCGTCAAAGAAATCGGTCACACGGAAGTTCGACGTTCCAACTTTGTCACCGCGGCGGGCGGCGCGTTTAAGGCGGACAATGTATCGCGTGCAATTTACCGTCTCCGTGAACTTCAGGAAACTTAACGCCCGCAAGGAATAACCTTCCCCGGTTAGTAGCACGGAGTTTCCAACTAGTTAACATCGCAGCTGTACGTGTATAATATTCCATCTCTCCGCGCCGTTTCGACTTAACGTCGAGAACGTCCATTGCCCCGTTTCTTCGAGCTGTGACGCGCGCGTGTGTCGTGGCGCCTCAATAAAACGCGCGAACGCCTCGGGATCGTTTATAGAAAGCGACCCTTTCACCTAAGGAGAAACCAATAAGAGGTGCCCCCCCCCCCCTTCCTCCACCGAACTCTTCATTAAAACTCTACGAAGCTCGGTGAAGCGGGACGTCAAAGATCTGGTTAAAAAGTCACCCTGCCGACTCTCTTTTCTCTCTCTGTCTGTCTCTCTTTCTCTCTCTCTCTCTCTCTCTCTCTCTCTCTCTCTCTCTCTCTCTCTCTTTCTCTCTCTGTCTGTCTCTGTCTCTCTCTCTCTCCCTTTTCTCCCTATTTCTTTCAGCCAAGCCCAGACCATCGTTGATATAAACCTAGAAGCTGGATATTAAAAGTTATTCCGGCACCGAATAAAATATCCAAAAGTTTCCGCGACGAACTTTCGCCGGCGATGGTCCTCCATTATCCCGACTGTGCTCACGAGAGCGCACGAACGATATTCGGCGGCGGCGATGGCGGCGGCGGCTTGCTAAGGGTGGGTGCCCACGGCTGACTCGTCTTTTCGAGAAGGAAGACTTCTTCATAAGCCCTAAATGAATCTTCCACGGCAGGCTTTGGCCGACTCCGCTCTTACTTTATGCCCGTCGTATATTCTTCCGGGCCGGTCTTATCGCGCGACGTACCCGGGGATTACTCCGTGAGAGAATTCCACCGCCGGAACTTTGCGTATGGGTGTACGTGTCTGAATGTCCCTAAGATACGTGGAACCTTAACGCGAGCTACCAGTTCCACTTACACGCACGTACCGGCGGCGGTGTTACGAGGATAGCGATTAAAATGATAATACATAGGTATGTACGTTCGCGCGCGTAGGCGAGCTGGATGCCGAAATTTAGAGTGTAACATGCAAATTAGGGAAATTACGTCCGCTTCCCCCGTTTCTGTGTCAGTGTTATTGTTGTCCTTGGAATTGTTGATCGTAGTAGGATCACTGAGAATAGAAATTACAAATCATCGGTGGTCTTGAATGATTCATTGACGATGGGATAGAATTCGGGCGTTCATCAATAGGATTTATCGTTATTTGGAAATCTTTTGTTCTGTTTTATGATTAATTAAATATTCGGATAATTAAAAAATTTCATTATGCACGCGACACCGCGGATTTTTTTTTTTTTAATCCAAGTTTTCCTTTCTCATCTTTTTGATAACATTTCTCATTGTTCTCAGAGACGTACATACATACATACCTAAACGATAAATATAAAATGAAATTCATCCAACGAGTCCATTATAAGACGGCTGATAAGACGTCTCATAAGACGGCTGATGATATCACGAAGACGCGAGTGAGAGAGATCGATCCCCATAGGATATTCCAGTCGATGGATGAATGTTGAAGCGATGCTGATTGAAGAAAAAAATCACTTTCAGGAAAGTTTGAATTTATCTAACGATCCCCGAAACCCCGTGACGACGGAGACACCTACTGGCGCCGGCGAACGCCTCTTCGTTTTCGCTTGGGAAGGCGACGGATAGAAGTGGGCGGAACTGAATATTATGCATAATTTTGCATCTTTACTGCACTTTATTCACGCTTCCCGCGAGAAGGAAGGAGCACTTCTACACCGAGCAGGAATCGTCGCTTTGTCGGCAGATTGGAAATTGAACGGTTAACTTCGTTAGGCCGGCAGCAGCGGCAGTGATCCGCGGATGAAAAATTTACGATCGATAACAACGAACGAACGAACGAACGAAGAAATAATACCGTGTAACACAGCCGATCGATACGCAGCAAAACACGGTCCGGACTGTTTTGAATATCGAGATAATTGAAATTTCATTTCAGTCATAATTAATGTATCGAACTTCGTTATACCGGCGAACGTAACTTTCAACGAGACTGGTTCGTCGTTTGTTACATCGGTTGGATATTTCGCGAGCGTTTAAATAGTTGTTTTATCTTTCAACGTGGTACAGAGCGTACACCGTTTGCGTGTTATATTAAAGTGTTTCTACGTCGAAGAGTTTATACTTGCGATATTAAAACACGATGCTTCCTCGCGGCCGTCATACCAACGTGCAGGAATGCATACGTACTGTACAAACATTAGTAATGCGGTATGCATCACACAGAATACAGTGCAAAGTCAAATACAAATCTTCCTTCGGTTCGAGTTCCGGTTAGAGTCGGCTTCTGGTACACACAAACATTAATTTGTACGATGTACCACGCGAAGAGCTAATAGCTGTTCTCCCTGACTATGATTATCACTCGCGTACACCCTTCAGTGAATTATGATTACGTTCCAAAATACATCGTGAAAAAATATTTACATAAATATGATATTAATATAGTACTTTCATAATAATCTCACCGTTAGCAACGGTATTTTATTAAGCATCGATATTACATTTATTCTATGACACATACATACATATAGATATACATACAATATGTACCTATATACTATGTTTGTTAGAAGCTACTTTTGAAACGTTGTCAAGACACACCTTGTACAAACGGAAATACAGTTACTCAAGTCCAGCTCGCGTCAAAGGTAGATGATTAAACGGCGAAGTTTGCTTTAAGTTTCGCCAAGCATTTATACCGACAACAGCTTCGTAGCGGTAATCAATACCGAATTATTAATCGTATCGGTTCGGTATGAGCTCCACAAATAAAAGCCTGGTGGCGGCAGGGGGTGTGCTTGTATTTGCTCAGTAAACGCTGTCCTTGCAACCAGAGTAATGCTCGAAATTGCTCCTATGACAGGTACTTTGTACACCCCAGCGAGGGTATCGAATATTCATAGTATCGATCGGAAACAAATTCCCTTCGCCTTCGCCTTCAGTCTTCCAAATTGTACTTCCAATCGCGACGTCTGAGCCACGGAATTCCTTTTTTCTTTCCCACACCCCCACACCCACACCCCTCCCCCCTCATCCCTCATGGTTCCCTTTCGTCCTTTTTCTCTTCCTCCTTTTTTCCCCCTATCCTCGTTCTATTTCCGTCGTTCCACCAGCATTCTCTCTTTTTCTTTTTTCTCTTTCTTTCTTTTTTTTTATTTTGCACCGTTTCTACTACACGGCCTGTTCCCTCCTCCCGGTAAATCCACAGGGAGTCCCCGGGATTTGAGCTTTACGGATTTGTGGCATGCCATGTCGAAGTGGAATACGTCTCGTGAGGTACGGCATAGTAGTCGAACTCCGTGCCGGATCAGACGGATCCGTTACTTCGGCCTTTTCTCCTCGCAATCTTCGCGCTGCTTTCAGAAGAAATCGCTCCCGAGTTCCCTTTGATCAAGCTAACATTTGTCTCGCTATCGCATAGATTCCCAGAACGTTTTTCGTCGAAGCGGCTACGAAAGTTTTGCTTTGCCGTGGAAACAGATCGGCTGGAATTCTAGCCTCGATGTATAGCCGCGGAAAAAGAAAATAGTCTTTAATTCCCTGTGACGTTCGATATCAACTCGAATGTTACGTTCGTTCGACAGTATTTAAAAATTCTCGTTTTTTCGATCAGAAACTATGCTATAACATTATCATCTATCAATTACACAATTTTAAAACTGGGACAGAATAACTAAAGGTTAATTAGTCGTATTTAATTAACAGTGAGAAAAATTGGTTGGAGTTTTTATTAAAAAACTAATTGACTAAAATATAACGGTGGACTTTAATAATTTTCCTGTTCGTTTGTCGTTGCTCCGTTAAAGTTGACGGTGTTTATAGCCACCGTGAACCACAAGGATCGTTGTCGAGTGCGTAAATGATAGCACTTGTCTAAATCCGACTGATGTACAACCGTTAAAGCGTTGGTAAGGACGCCGGCACGCTTGCTGGAATTTCGCAAAACGAATTTTCCGCCACGTGAATTCATTCGAAATGTAACACGGTTGTGTACCGTATGCGCAATGCTTTCTGCGCTTTTTTATCGGGCTGACAGTGGTAGTTTATTTCGTTTCGATCGGAATTCCGCGCGATACTGTGGATATCCCGACAACGGAATTCAGGGATTCGACCGAGAGTTGCGCTCGCAAATACCTGGTCGCTATTGTTCGAGAATTTCGTACTTTCCACGATTTTTTAAAACAATAAACATAATCTTTGGAAATTCAGGAAAATCTGGAACCCGATATACCGTACGCTCGTTTCACCGTGCTCGCGGGAATATATATCGAAGGGAAAAAAAATCGAAAAATCCAATGAAATTTCTGGCGAACGTAATTTAAATTTCTATTGGATTCTCGCCTATGCTAATATGTTGAAATTCAATATTTCGCCCGTGGTTTTCAATGGTAATTCGGCCCATGAAAAATCCAAATTTCTCGAATCCGTTCACATATTCTGCGTAGAGAGATGTTTATATCCATGAAAGAACGATAATAAAAATGTTCGACATAAAAATCAGGCAAAGAAACTATATACATTATTATATATACCGACGGCCAAACAACAGACGGAAAAGTGAGTATAAAAAACGTGGGTGAAAAAAATATCGCTACTCGACCCTAACTTCCATACATTGTGACGCGTGGCACGTTTCAATCTATTCGAGATAAATGCTCGAAACTTGCACCATTTATTCCAGTTGTGCATATCGACATTCAGCGAGCATGTTTATCGCCATCACACGGGACACATCGATCGGGATTAAAAGCACGTACGAGCAGTCAAAGTGTTACTTTTTATTGCCGCGCGCACCGCCGTCCGTTCGTAGTAGTCCCGCACGAATTTTTCTAATTAATTTCCAACGGCGTAAAAGACACCGACGTACGAACCGGTAAGCAGCCATCGCTCCTCCGTTCGTTTCTTTTTTCCAATTTTATTTTTTACTACCAACGCCGACCGACAAACGCGATTACCGCAATTTTTGTTCTTCCTTTCTACCCGACGTTTTCTAACTTCGGGAAAGTTAAGTGGCTTAAGGAAAACAGCACGCGAATGGAAATGGCCGTGCTGGCGGGCAAAAAATTACCGTGCCGCGGCAATATTCCGGAAGATAAATTGTAACCCGGAAAAATGTTCGAAGGGAAGTAAATTTTGATTAATCTATTCGCTGAATGGAAATTATAATGTTATGAATATCGAGTGATTTAAAACCGATATTTTACAGCGCACTGATATATGTATATTCCAACCGTGTGACGTTAAACATTTCACGTTGTATGTATGTACAATACATTTGAATATTCCGAGAGGATCTTGAAAAATTCCAAGTACCTAACTCAGCGTTAAGTGGTGCCGGTAATAAAACCGTTTTATTAGCCAAGTGGTAAGAACGAATTCGCCGGGGATCGGTACACGGTTCCGATTCGAATCGTATGTGTACATTTCGTCGGAAAAACGTTGTCAGATTTTTTTTCTTTTGTTTTAAGTCTATACTAGCGCGTGCCACTCAGCCGCATAACGCGGTACGCGGGTTTCCCTTTAATTAAACGCAGGAACGTTTCGCGAGGGATAATTAAATTGTCTCGGTACGCCGGCCGATCGGTCACAAAGACACGATCTCAGGCATGAATAATGCAGAACGTTCCGGGGAGCAGTTTTAATGGAACAGCTTTTAATTCGTCTTTTAATAAGAAGGGACTGTCGCGGCCTCTGCAACCGGGAAACCACGTACGGCCCGTTAATGCGCCGGTCATTAATGCTACCGGCGTCGTCTTATCCTCTGATCTTGTATACTCCGAGGATATAATTAATATCCGAGTGCCGAGAACGCATCTAATGACGTGCAATTGAGCCTGACGTCAGATGCGTGCTGTTTCATTAATTTCTTATCGCGTTTTACATTCGTTACTAGGTTCTTACTTAGTTTAATCACGTGTCTATTTATATTTGATAATTTTACGATATCATACGGCTGGTGAAATCGTGGTAGACGGTAGTGTTAAACTTGACAGTATGTGTTATTAAGGTTGATGGTGAAATATATTTAAACTTTTATTAATTAATGATCTCAGTTTCTTAGTTTGATTTAATAATGTTATTTATTAAGAGAAAAATATGCTATATTTATGGCGACGATAGAATATATGAACTGACGTTATAATAAAAAGGGATAAAAGTGTATCGTAAAATAGCGCCGAGTGTTTTAATGAAACAGCCTTTAATTTGTATTCTAATAAAAACGAGATATCGTGGACCGTGTTACGGAGAACACCACATACGGCCATTAAGGCGACGGTCGTTAATGCTACGAGCGCCACCTTATCGTTTGATCTGCCGTTCTTGATGACAATAATTACCCTGGTCTTGCGCTTATCCTAAATTCCGCCGGATCGCAAGTCTGAAATCTCGCGGGAAAAAACTGGGTCTTCCGAATTTTTAATAATGCTTCAACACGGACACGTGATGGCTTCGCTTAAAATCGATTTAAAATCCGTCGTTAGCGATCGCATTAAATCGACGAATTCATTCGCGTCGCGAACATTCGAGACAAAAGAGATACAACGATTGAAAGAACTTTCATTAACTGTCGAAACTTTTTAACGAATGTCAATCGCGTTATAATTCCGTCGGGCTTCGATAACAAATTCCGCGGCGTTTCATCCGCGGATAATTAAAATCTTCGTTCACTGTTCGAATCGACGCCGCTAATAAAAGATCTCGCGAGAATGACAGTTAATCAGTCGACGTCCGACCGTTTTATCGGAGCTTTATTGTAATTTTTTAAAATCGCACCGGGGGCGACTTTTCTTAGCCGGCGACGTCGGAATGTTGCTCGGCGTGCACGTCTCGCAAGTCTGCAGGGAAAACGCTACATATTTTAACGAGATGTCTTCCACGTGAAACGCCACACGACTCGTGTATTTAATTATTTATTATTCGGGAGTACTTTTACCTTTGAAGTACCTACGGCCCGAATGTAACTATGCATGCAGAGGTTCGGGACTTCCGTGTCCCTTATATTTTGCGGCCGCGGGGATGGTGCATCAAAATGTACAACAAACATGAGTTAACGGGACAAGATTCTATCCGGAACGTCATAAAACGTTAATTATTTAATAATACGGATGTTCTAGTACCGCGATGTTACATATTATTACGATCGGAAGACAAGTCCGCCGTCGAATACGTAAAACTATAATACATACCTATCGTTTTATTAACGGGATTGCATAAATATTAATTCCACGATGAAATGATTACTCGATAGAAAGAATACGGAGAGTTATTCTGTCGAATACAGGAGAAATACAATATAATGCCGGATAATAGACGGCCGTGTCTCGTTGAGGTCGGATAAAACGTGTTTCGCACGGGGAACATTTTGATTATGCACGATCAGATTTATCCCGCGAAAGTTCGCGTGTATTCATAAGCCGCGGCCGTTCAGCGAAATCAGCATTCAAATCAATATTTCAGTCGTTCAGTTTTATTTTTCCCCGTGACGTTGAATTTAATACCTCTATCCAAGCAGGTGTTTGTAATTGAAAAATGATCGGACGGCGCTGCTTTTATTCCGTTATAAATCGGATGTGTAAAGCTGATTTTTCGACACGGTTTATCGGCGTGCAAACAAAGCAAATACGCACCTACTCGGTGCTCTCTCATTTCTCGTCTCTCTCTCTCTCTCTATCCCCATCAGACACCGTTTCTCTCTCACGCTCTACGGAAAGACCCGGTACCCGTGTGTAAATATCAATTGGGCATATAATAATTATTTTGCGCGACGGTATCATGCGCGCGGGTATATTTCCTGAAATTATCAAAAATATAGAGCATCCGCTAATCATTTCCTCGCGTAACCGATCCTACGAAGAAATTTATGATTTCGAGAATGCCCGTTAATTCCGCCTTCTGTCCTCGCGCGCCATTTATTACGACGCGTAATTGCAAATCATGTAGCAATAAATATTGGATAAAGAGTAAAACACTTTTCCCGCAAGCGACAAATTTATTATTAATTTATCGCGTAGTGCATTACGAGGCAACGTAATTAAAAAAAAAAAATATATGTACACCCGATAACTGGTACATATTCTATCTAATAATTCCATCCTTTAATTCTTCTTCTCTGCGAACATTTCCGCGAGGAAAATCACGTTGCCCTCTTTTCCCTTACGTAATACAACGATAATCACGTTACACCGAATGACGGGAATCCGAAAGGCGTATAATTGATTTAGTTCAACAAGCTCATAAGACCATCCGAGCAAAATTCCAAATTAACAGTTTAACCCTGCGGAACGAACTCCTTGCGGATAATTCCTGCGCTAATATCAATCCCGAAACTTTCTCATCAGCCTCTTCGCGCCCGGTTACAAGCGGCAGGATTAATAACCGAAACAACAAAGTGTCACCATCGATGACTTTGCGCGGAATCTTCCTGAAAGAGTAATTAACTCGTTACAGGCCAGACCCTCGCGGGGGGTCTCTCTCTCTCTCTCTCTCTCTCTCTCTCTCTCTCTCTCTCTCTCTCTCTCTCTCTCTCTCTCTCTCTCTCTCTCTCTCTCTCTCTCTCTCTCTCTCTCTCTCTCTCTCTCTCTCTCTCTCTCTCTCTCTCTCTCTCTCTCTCTCTCTCTCTCTCTCTCTCTCGGGAGAAGTGAATTATCGTTGCGTAACGTCAATTATCCTTAAGAGGATTAATGTCAACCGAGTCGCCAAGGAAGCCGGCGGTAAACCGGTCGGGTTTCTCGCGGACGTATAACAGCGTCCGTGGAATCGGGATCGTAGGAATTCGATAGCGTGCAACGACGACTGTACATCAGGAACCGCAGGGGGCCGTCGGTGGAAGATCAGCTGATTCCCCGGGAGGTTTCCAGGCTAGGCACCCCTTCTTCTCTTCTCTCCCTCTCTCTATCTTGGATATCTGCTACACCCTAACTTCTAACTCTCAGTTCTTCGACCCTCTATATTCAAGCCATTCCCATGCCGCCTGTGCTATGCACGCCACTCGCTTGGAATTTACCGTCCGGCAGATTGCGGGAAACAAACGATTTCCCAGCTCACTTCCAAGACTACTCGTTGGACCGTTCGGGAAACTAACCGCCAAGCCTGTCTTTTGGCAACGATCGGTTCCGATCTTACTTCATGAAAACGCGGCGGTACGCGGTCGCGGAATCACGCCGCGGAAAGGTGGAACGAAGTCCGGGAAATCTAACTTTACGACTTGAAGCTCTGATTGCAATTTTAGCAGGGATTTCGCGTTATTTACCGGCATCCGCGCGCACCGCAAACAAATGGCGGACGCGTACGTAGAACAGTTCCAAGTAGCCGTGTGTTCGCCTCCGGTTTGGCGGGAACTAACGACCGCTTATCTTTTGGCAAGAAACTTCGATGGTGTTTCGCGATCGCGCGCGAACGAACGCGGTGAGGAATATCCACGCGACGGGAAACAAAGTGGTGTAATTAGAATGTTGGAGATGTAATATTGGGCGGCGGGATTGTTATTATTTACCGTGGAATTATGATTTCCAATTCTACAGTTTATTTTTTGAATTAGTTATGTATTTTAGGGACATCATCAACTTCCCCTTTTGTCAAATTTATGATTGCAGAGTAACGAAATCGTTGCTGAATTATAATTTTCAAACGTCATATTCACAAAATACTAGATTTTCCGTTACATTTTTATCATTTATATTATTTAGAGATAAGTATATTAATTTATTTAATAGAAGTTACTAGATTCTACGTAAATACGTCAAGAAATCTGTCGTCATTTTATCGTCAATAAACGATCGATAAAACGGAGGAATTTAATACGAGAATCTGGAACGTGTAAGAAAAACGAAGGAGAAACGACGTCCCCGGTACTTTTCGATGCTAAATCTTTGAAACCGAGGGGCAGGTCGATTCGCCGTCGTTGATCGTCCTGTGTAAATTCTGGAATGGAACGGAACAGAGTATCCGGCTCCTTTTTGCTCTCGAAACGCCTATTCAAAATTGAAATTGTGTTTGTCCTTTAAACGTTCGTTATAACTTACCGAAAGAGTCGCGATTTTCGAATCCCCTTTAAGTGAAACGAACGACGACGATACTTGAAACTACGAGGAAAACGGGCGTTTTATTTACTAAACCTTTATTACTCAATCTGTTCTGCAGATAGCGGAAACAAGCGCTTCCTTCGCTCGCTTCCGGGACTATCGTGTGCAAGCAAAGTTGGTCGTTCCCTTCACGACGAGGGAAGTAGAGTCGTACAGTGAACGAGATCGTTGAGAAGTGAATGGAGGTGGCCGAAGTAAGTTTACATATTACAGAAAAGAAGAATAAACCGGTGTTTCTTAAAAGAATTACGGGGTAGACGGTGAAAAATTTAAATTTCAACGAGAACAGCTTCTTTTCAACACACGTACGTATGTATGTATATGTATATGTACCAATCAAATTTATACAGCTACCGGAAATGAAAAACTACGCTCACGCTGTTCCTTTTTCTCTAACATACATTTCCCGTATGTCCGATTTTCGAACAGCTCCATTTACAGGGCTGTATTACAGCTACGAAATACTCAGGCCCGGCATGACGTATAACTTTAAATGAAATATCTCGGACAGACTTAATTCGCTTCAATGTCAAAACCAGGGCAATCTTTCCTACCCTCGGCCGTGTATTTTCAACGAGCGACGCTCGGGAAATTCCCTTAACTAGTTTATCTTGCGCAGCTGGATTCGCTCGGGAGCACGCCGAAATGTAGGCTGAACGAACGGGACAAGTGATAATCGATGCTCGTTCATTGAGTACGTTTACAAGTACCGGTCGAAGAGAGGAAAGAAGACGAAGGGGAATGGGATTTATCGAATTCAACCGAATGGTTCGGTTCAGATAAAGTCTCTATCTGGCAGCGCCGTACCGTTCGAACGTATAGAAATTGTAAACTTTCGGGAAAGTAACTCCTGTAAGATAAACCGGTAGCTTAATGCGACGAACGGAAGCGAATATGAGAATATCATAGTACGATGGAATTATATGGTACAAAAATCTGTCCCGTCAATTATAGATACGTTTTGATAAAACGGTAATAATTTTTTATTGCATTTTTCGTCGATTGAACGGTTTCGCTAGTTGCGTTAGTGACGTGTGTAAGTTTGCAGAATCGAGTCATGAATTTTGAGAATCTCGCGAGCACATTTTATCGCTCTCTTTATTATATGTAGATCGATTATGGGAGGTACTTTGATTTCCCGATAAGATGTTACGAACTTTCGGGAAACTGCTGTCCGGTTTTCACATCTGTCCGAGGCAGACAGAAATCCGTTCACAATTTCATGATCGTGTTACGTTCCTGCTGAGTTTTAAATACTTTTTTATTTACGGTATATCATTTTCAGGATTACGGGAATACGATATGAATATACAGCGATTCAATTATACGAGTTTCTATCGGTTTCGATTCATTTCTGGACGGAATTGTAGTAATAATAGAAAGGTAATAAGTAGGTATTAAGGTTATTAATTATACTAGATTTCTGACTATCAATGAATCATATTTTCGTTTGCGATACCGTTAAAGATTATTGGAACGGTTTCATTCTAATCTCCAATACAAAAACGTTTAAAATGTATCAAGAGAATTGTCTGAGAATGACTGCTATTGAATGTTAAGTTTTATCCCCGCTGCTCTAGAACCGTTTAATCTTTTTATATTGGATCTTCCTTTATCTCTTTCCTTTCACAGAGAGCTGCCGAGATATCTTATCCGATAAGAATTTTAACTTCGGTCGAAGAGGTATTAAAGTATTCAGTTGTCTGCTCCTACCTACTCTGAAACTTTTCGAAAAGTTTTCCACCCCCCACCCCCCATCCCTAGATCCACGATTTGGATGTAAAATTATCGTTATTTAATATTCCACTATAATAATTAACCAGTGACCCGGATCGTTTTTGATCTCCGGATTCAAATAAACTCCAAGTCACAGACCATCACCTGATATTCTTCTCACGTTTTAACCAAATAAAATATGGCATTCTTAGCTTTCGTTGATACCTGTTTCATTTTTTTCCATTATTAACTAATCTCCATCACACCCACACAGGAAAACTATTCTTATCGATCTTTCCATAGAATTTCCCTGGCAAAAAAACAGCGTGCACTAAGAACCCAACAATTTTACAATTTTACCACAACAGTACGATATTGTGTTACACCGACAAACGTGCCCACTGTGGGAAGTTAATAATTACTCAAAGGTAATAATGGATTTAGTCGCGACGGTGTATTGTTTTCCGATGACCAATCAGACTTCGCGCCGACCCGTCGAGGTTTACTATCAATCCGTCCAATTAGCGAATGATTACTCTGTCTTCCTCGTTAACCGAGCGTCGCAGGGGTCTTCCAAAAAAAAAAAAAAAAAAAAAAAAAACTTCCGAATCCGGCGTGTAATTGCGCGGGGCGCGTGGTAACTAACTACTTTTCATTTAACGAAGCTTAAAATCACAGCGTCCGCGTCGCGGCGCGACGTGCGCGCAGGATATATCGGGCTTTAAATTGCTGGAGCTTTCACTGAGCCATCTTGCATGTGCGCCCGTCGGGAGCGATAAAAATGAGGCATGCACAAGGTAAGGAGCAGGGTATTATTTTTACACCTGCAATCCATAGATAAAAGCGGCACGAAAGAAAGTTACCGGCAAAATTTAAGAGCTTATTATTTTCGTGTTATTCTTGGAGCCCACTTTACTGACTGCATTAAATTCGAAATATAATTAAAACTGACAGTCTCTTCTTCACTCGAATGTTTATTAATATTTAAATGAAATACGAATAGGCTTGATTTTTTTTAGAAAATAATTAAATATTTTAATTTAAATATCAAGAGTTAAGGTTACAGTTTTAGAGAAATAATTTTGTTCTCATTCAACGAGACGACTATTTAAAAAAACATTGATTCCGTAACGAATCGTTAAATATACATGCGAGTGTCAGATGTAATTTAATTAACTAATCGTTATTGATTTATTCGTTTAATCAATTATTCATATTTATACACGCGATATAAAAGCGAACGCGTATTCCGGATATAGAGTCATATTATGGGAGACTCCGGGTCGCGCGATTTTATTGGAATAATTTTTTCCGATTGACATTAGAGAGTCGTTTGTCATTGAAATGATAGGACCCGGGACGGACGAAAGAAAAGAAAATAACAAACGTTGGCGTGTTTTGTGACGATGAATTATTGAAAATGCTACCGGTGAGTGATTAAAGTGACGCACGGAACCACAGGGTACGTACGCGTGTCAAGCTTATCCAACAGTGTACCGCAATTCCATATTAACTTCTATCACAATTCCTCCCGCAGCAACTTCTGCAAACTGCTACGTCACGGAAGAGAGATAAGAGGAACTGTCACTCCGGAGATAGGATGGTGGAATCTTACGAACCCGGAGGCAAATATAATATCCTTCTCTATTGTTCTCGTTATTCATACCAGAGTAATTATTCAGGTCCGACATTAAAATTAGCTTAAATTTATTACAGGCGCCAATTACGAAGAATAATGTAATACGAGTTAAGAATAACGGACAAGCGGAACGTGGATGAGGATAAATAAAAGAAACGTTAACCGAGAACGTTGTAATAAAAAAAAAAATGAACTAATCGCTAAGTAAATTACGCGTTTGATAATACCGTCGAGAATTAATGTTTATGTAATCAATGTCCCTGGATATTGACAATACCGACGTCGATAGAATTAATGTTATCAAAATATTAGAAATCGCGCGGCAGATCGATAAATGTAATATCGAACTATATTATTACAACGTATAGTATTTCATCGAGCTTGTTACCTTTCAATTTGCTCTGCGTAATTAATGAAAATCGTCCTGGCGCCGTTCTGCGGCTCGAAACCAATTGACGCAATAGCACATATGTATATCCGATCTAAATATACGCGAGTCACGTCTACGACTAATTTGCTTTAGTACTCGTGTAACATGTCGAGACAATTATGGTTTTGATGTAGTAACAGCGACCGAATTCCTGACCCGGTGAAAATATATTATCGCGGTTCTCAGGCGGACGAGTTTCCCGGCGCGCCGACGAAATATTTAAAACAACTCGCTCAATGTTGGTGTGGGCGCGTAATAAATTAACCGACCGAATGCGAAATGGAGGCCGTTGACAGGGACATACTGACTTGATATTCTTGTTTTTATTTGGAAAATATACATTTAATGGCACACCTGTGTGATAATATTATTTCCGCTTTCAGCGTGGAGTGCAGAGGGTGAACAAAAAAAAATGGTTTGTAAGTACTTATTATTTTATTTGTTTGTATCTCGACGTCTCGTTAAAATCGTGTGACGATCGTGACCCATTCAAATGTTCCGGCCGACGGTAATTCTAAAATAAAGTCTTGATTATCGCTACATCGTAAAATATAGAATCTGATAATTATTTATTATAATTATATACAGTAGTGGTCAAAAAAGCTCAGACACACGCGCTGAAATTCTTAAATGTTAAATTTTTCATATTATTAGAAAATCTGATATATTATATTATATACCGTTCGAAAGTGTAGAAAACCCTCTACTAGAAACGCCAAAGATTTATTTTGCAATCAAATCTAAAAAGAAGTATTGGTCGCAAAACTAAAATTGCTTCAATAGATATAAAGAAATAAGAATTTCAACGCATGTGTCCGGGCTTTTTTGACCACTACTGTATATATATGTATATACTAATCGAAACTGTTTCACCAGAGATGTTTAATATGTATTGTATACATGTACATACATACGGTACGTACGTATGTACAATACACCGGTGTGCTCAAAGTACACGGAAATATGAACGTTGTTCGGAATTCTCGTTTTCGTGAAAACGCTTTCTCTCGCTTACGTTGAACGCGATGAGAAGAGAAGTTGGTCCAATTGCAATTACATAGCGCGTGTACGTGCCTGGATACAAGGATTAACAGAACAGTTAATGCGCAAAATAAAAGGCTTAAGGGCTCTGCAGAAACACGGTTTCTAAAGAAAAAGAAGTACACCCGTTCAGACTGTTACAAAAGACTTTCTAGCAGAATTTTTCTTGCACGGCCACAGCCTTATGGTAATGGGGTAATAAGCAGACAGATTTAAAGTTGATGTAATGCGTGTAGTTCAATGCCACGGTACAGAATGCACCGACGCCGAGAAACTTTATCCGGAAGTTTCTTAAGCTAATGACATTTCGAGATTGCACTCGAAGAGTGTCGAAGAGCGGCCACTGGAAACTTGTTAAAAATAAGCTAAGTCAATGTTAATTAAAATTTCACGGAAGAGGTTTAAAACCGTAAGTCTTTTGTCAATGTTGGAGAGGATAAGGGAATCTAATTTTAAGGACAAATAATAACGATGAATGAAAAAGCGCTCTATTTATATCTCATCGCTGAGAGAGATATTTAATTAATGTGCGAAATACTTTAATAATTTGTTCGTCTAGTTTATTCGTTAAATTCGTTATACGTCCCGATTACGGTTTTTGTCCTTTAATTTTCTTTCTCACGTGAAAGCTGATTAACACGTTGCCTCTTCGATAACGATTTCCCACCGTGGAATAAAAAATCAAGGGCTTTACATTGAAAATGTGTTTTATATATACATCTCATTTATCATGCATGGATACTTACCGGGAGAAAATCTTTTTGATAAAATATTCTGAAACAAGAAAATGAATAAAAAGAACGCGACTTTTATTATTTCCACGTTTATTATTTCGTGGACTCTCGGAATTTGACGTTCCTTTCCGAGAAATTCCCGGGGAGTAAAATTTTCGGTCTTGAAAATTTACGACGAAAATCAAAGTTTCCTAATAGGAGAATTTAACAGCGACAGAGATGGAACGAATTTTGCGGATTCCGGAAATTTGTCCCAGCTGCCAAGAAATTCTCGCTGAATTAAAACGTTCACGGTTTTCACGTGAAAGAAGTTCAAAGCATCTCCGATCCGACAAAATCCAAAATCCTTTGACATCCCTTAACAACTCCACGGTAATCTGAATCTAAAAACCGTAAAAATGAAACATCCCAAAAATCCCCTAAGAATCCTTAATTCGTACCATTGTAACAGTCACGGATGTTCTCTTGGTGCGCGAAAGAAACATAATAAAAAGTGGACAAACGATATTTCGCTCGAAGACTTTCCAAGGGGAATCTAAAAAAAAAAAAAAAAAGATTTCTTTTAAATAGCCAGCCGGTGAAGTATCGCAAAATAAGAGGCACGATAAGACCGGTGGAAAGCGGTAAAAAAAAAGACCAAAAAAAACCCAAGCGAATGAACAATGAACGTTAGAAATTTACTAATGGAAACGAGGAAAAGAGAGAGAAAGAGAGAGAGAGACCAAGGCAAGAGAGCCACGGTTCAGGAACGATAAAATAGCGGAGGTTGTTGAACGGGTACACCTTTTCCCTGGGTTTCTCTCGACGGGCCACGTTGCGGGGCAATGCGGTGAGTAGGTAGGGTGGTTACGGTGCAACGGGTACACCGTGTATAGTGCAGTTCGCCGTTAGTGACGGCACTTACCGTGCACCCTTTCTCCGGATGGTTGTGCGCCACGGAATTTTCGGGATCACGTTCGGATTCGTCCTCGTGTCAGGAATAATCGCCGAACGCGAACCGTCTGTTCCCGGAGCGAAGGCTTTCTACGGGATTCTTAGCCGCGCGGGTGTTCCCCGTATCGAACCACCCGGGAACTTGTATTATAAAGCGCGAATGAAGCGGGATTAAAATTGCTAATTGTCTGCCGTCCGTGGAAATCAATTTAATGAGACAATTAAACAATTTTGGGAGCGGATACTTGTGTATGTATATAGTGTAAATGAAGCTGGATTAAAATTGGTAATTATCTACTGTGTGTGGAAATCAGTTTAATGGGACAATTGAAACATTTGGGGAGTGGGTATTTTGTTAAAGACTTTTAATTAATTTTCATGAAACACAGGGTTTGCTTTTGAGAAGTTTGGGGGATGTGGTTTGGAAATGGGATTTTTGTATGGAAGGTGAAATTTAATATTATATGTATGTATGTCAACTTGGGGAGTTTGGTTATTGCGTTTATGGTTTTTAGAGAAATATATTTGTTAATAAGTAGGTACGTGTATTTTCAGATGATTTTTATCACATGGCAAACTGGTTTGATATTGTAGGTCGTGTAATGTTAAACTGGGTTGCGATATGACGAAAACCATTTACGTTGAATGTATAGATAGTTAAACGATGTCATAACATTCCGTTAATCATCGAATAACATTTGTTAACACCGGATATGATGAAACATAATACCAATTATAATTGGACAATTTTATTCGTAACTGCGAATATGATGCACTATCCTATAAATTATCTCACAAACTGTAATAGTCATGCGAAAGATAATAGCTGGCTAAAATTTATTCAACAATGAACAGGTAAATTTTAAAGAATATATTAAATTAAATTTTTTAAATATGAAAATCTGGTAATTTGGACAATTTAATCAATTAATCATTCTGTAATTAGTGAAATTACTTGAATGTATTGTACATACATCACATATAAATGTTATATTCAATTTCAATTTCTTATATAAATTTTCTATCTCTATTGCTATAAGCGAAAAGGTTATTTTTATATTTCACTTAAAACACTTGAATTTTCAAAAACATCTATTTTTTTGCAAAAGCACTTGCAGAGAATACCATCCTTACGCGATTTTCTCGAGAAGGTGCCGTTTAATACTTGAAGGGACGAATTTCCTTCTAATAACGCTTACAGAAGGAGCATGTAAACCGTTTGTACAGGAATGCTGTAAAATGATTACTATTCATACTAGTACACAGTATTACTTCAGAGATCCGTAAAATTGCCGGATATACATAGAACGAGGACCGCAAATATCTCCAGGAATTTCGTGATTATATGAAAATTGTATCCAACTGGCGTCTGTTATTCGAGAGTGAATTCAGAAATGTTTCCAGCTGCAAAAGAGTACTTCATACTTTGGTGGGAACGCTTTCGTACGGAGAAATTCAAAAGTCTTTATCATTTGAATTCATCAATTACTTCTGCCTCGACAGATTGTAATAAAAAAGGATTAAATCTCTGAATCCGGAAACGAGATTAAAAATATCCCCGAAATTTTCTGGGTTGCATGAGAAATAGAATTTTGCGAAATACGATGGATTCAAAAATTATATGGAAAGTTAGGATGTGAAACGATTCCATTCTAAGTTAAAATCCAGAGTTGTCGGTGAGTGGATTGCAATTCCATTGCCGTGGAATGAAAATTCTGAATACGATACGAGTGGATTTTAAGAAATCTTCGTAAAACTGTCAATTGTGTAGACCGGCGGCGTGTGCGCTCGCTATTTACTAGTCGCAGCGAAATCTTGCCCACCGAAATAAGCTGGCAAAAGAACATTTGAAAAATTGGAGAGCCAAAAGTCCTGCGGTGTATATACATCGAGATATTACGTTATTACACATTCTCGTGCTGTACGTTCGCAGAATAAATTCAGCGCAAAACGCTTATATTTGTAAATATAACTATCACGTAAGAACATAAACCATCTAAACATAAAAAATGTTCAATATTTCTAATAGAAATCTATAGTTGTTCATTTAGAATATATCGTCATAGTGATAGTAATTGACTTACAAGAAAATAGGTTTCATTACAGACCGATACGGATCACTGACGATAAAACTCACCTTTCACCGTTCAAGGAAATTTTTGTTCGCTTAACAAACTCAATGGCAAACGTATAATTTATACCTCGCGTTCAATTGTCTCTTTGCGAAAACGAAAGGTAAATGGACCAAAGGGAAAGAGAAAAAGATTGAGTTTGGGTAAGATGTGCAAAATATTCGAGTGGTCGAGGGGAAAATTTCAGCAATAAGTGGCACGGATTCGTCGGCACTTCGATCGTTTGAAATTCGCCGGTATGTTTGCAATTCAATTCTTTTCGCGCGAATAATATTTCACGCTTGCTTATCTCCCACCTGCATTAATGCCAGAAATGCGAAACCCAGGTGCCACATAATTTTTCCCCAACGAATCCGTTCCTATAGTGCATCATGCTTGGTAGAATTGGGTCAGGCTCGTAGCGTACCTACCCAGCTCGGTGAAAGGTTTAAACGAACGTGTAGGGAGTGAAATAAAAGGTTTGAAAGAACGGGGAAGCACGGTCGAGTGATGAAAAATTCACTAAGAGTCGCTTTCGGAAATACACCCTTCTGATTTCTATACCGGATGAATTACGAGTCGGAAAATTCGCATTACGATCTCTCGCGGAAAATAATGAAAATTCTTTCAGATCGTCATCCTTCTAATTAAACCTAATCGTTTGATAATCTTCTTCTATTACAATAATTACCATCCACTTTTCCAGTCTTGTTTCACATTATTCCACCGGTTCAACATCTTCACCAACACCCTCGTGTGCCTACGGTTCACCTTCGTTTCTCATCTTCGTTTGACAATGCACTCATTGCGAATTTTCGAAGAAATTAGGTCGACCAAGCATCTCACCGTCGAGTACGCACTTACACCCACGTTTCTGCGAAGTGAGAGAGAGAGAGAAAAAAAATCATCGCGCGAAAATCTGCGCGTAAACGAGTAACGTGACGCTCCGATCGACCTAAATAAATCTCTATTCCTCGAACACCTCGTTAGTCCGTATGTCTCTCGATAACAAGCCAAACGTTAAGACGTTATTTCGCTATTCTTAATCCGACGCGGTGGTAACAGAAAGAAAAAAGAGAGAGAACAAAAAAAATAGGGAAAATAGAGGGACAGCGAGAAAGACGGAGAGAACGAGTGAAAGAAAGAAGAAAAAAAATAGGTCTCCGTCGTAAAGTGTGTGTATGAATCCGTATACTTTGAGGGTAAATGTTCCGTTGAACAGGTAGGCGTCGGAAATAAAAGGCTTGAAAGGGCGGACGGATGCAGCGCCGACGAAGTTGCCTGGGGGAGGGGGGGGGGGGGATGCTGGCATATACACAGTCAGATGACCCCTCCGTCAGTCGATCTGCCCGTTGCAGTGTGTAATGCACTGCAAGTAGACCAAACACTGATACATAAGTCTCGTCTGTGTGGGACACGGACGACTCTTTCTGCTGGTCATTCAGCTGGACGAATCTCTTTTTACCAGTCCTTTCTGTCAAAGAACTTGTGTGTGCTTAAAAAAAATCTGTTAATCGAATTACACGCTGTTTTCGACCGTTCCGATTTACCTGGTGTAATTCCGTCAGTGTACCCGGTGACTCGTGTAAAGGGTGTCAGACGTCACGGTTTCACACAAGGGCGATTTGAAAAACGATTCTTTCGAGGGGAAGGAACTTTGATATAAAATTTTTCTCCTCGTTTTGTCCCCCCCCCCCCTATTTCTTCTTTTTTCTAGTCTTTTTTTTTTTTTTTTAAACGCCGGATCGTTTGTCGATTCATTTTGGGTTGAATGATTTGTTATCCGACGCGTGTTACAACGATAATTTGCCTTGCAGCTTCTCTAAAAATAGAGGGCTACAAGGTGAACGGAGAGACAGCAATCAACATTGCGGTTACAGTCGGATTAAAGGGGTTGTATCTCCGAGAAGAGTGGTTTACGGATTCACAATTTTGCTAACAGCGTTTTCCTTACCGTCCTCGTGGTACACTATTTAACGCAGGAATTTCTACATGTATCTTTTACAGGGCTGGTAATCTACCTACCTTAATAAGAAGGAAATACTATCTGCTTACAAACGTGAGATTAGAGTTTCGCTTAATTCCGTGTTAGCTGATTTAATTAATAGCGACGCGGACCTTGCATTGTAATTTTAATCCATCGTGGGATAATCGCTTGTCAGTCGATTTATCTGACGTATCTCATCGCCCGAACGGAATATTATACGAAATATTACCGGCATACGAGACAGCTCGAAAAAATGTTCTGCCCTCGTTTGAAATAGGCCACTCCGTTGGGCCCGGTTTCCGTCGAATGTCCTAGCCGCGATCGTAGGAATTTTTCAATACCACACTCGAATTCACATACATGTCATTCGATCCCGAACGATTTCCGAGTACACGACTGAAAATCACTGCAACAGTCGCCGACTTGGCGCACGTCACGCCATTTATTATATTTATTTCGTATCCGATATCCGTGCCATTATCGAACTATCAGGAAATATAGATACAATTCAACGAAAAATTACACCTACCGTTCAATAGAGCAAAACACAGGAACAATGGTATACATATGTACTGCAATACTATTCCGCGATACGATATAAATCTTAGAAAAAAAAAGAAATACAAATTAAGATACACGAATAAGAATAAAAACATTTTCTATCCATTGAAAATTCTATTCACGAACGAATTGAATAAAATCACTCGAACGTAACAAACAGAAAAAACAATTCCACGTAAGTTTAATCAAATAGCAATAGCTGCCAGTAGCAGTCCACTATAATAGTATCGAGAAACTATTAACAATAGCAGCAAAAATTCGTCGAGTTCGTATCGTTACCTCGCTTTACGTTTCTACCGATGCCGATATAAAGACGAAATTATCCTCCGCACGGTAACGGCGTCAAAAGAGGATTTATCTGAATGGTAGAGTGGTATACGCATAATATATACACATCATAAAGCAGCCGTTTCTTCACGAGCGATAGAGGGAAAGCCGCAAATCGTCTTTTTGTCGCGTGCAATCACGCCGCGATGGCGACTGAATATATAGGTATATATACCTCGACATCTTCCTGGAAGGCAGGGGGCTAATGCGACGAGGGATGATGGAATTTGCACATCACCCTGCACTCCACTTTTCTCTCCCTTGGTTCTCGATTCAGCCATCTGCGTTCTCATCTAAAACCTCATCCTCGTCTTCATCTCTATCTTCTCTTCCTACTCTGTTCTCTTTCCCTCTTGACCCCCTCTTCATACTTTTCGTCGTTTTTTCTCTTTCTCTCTGTCTATCTGTCTGTCTTCTCTTTTCGCGTCTTCGTTTCCACTTCACCACTTTACCCTCCCATATTTATCTCCCACTTTTTCTTTCTTTTCTTTTATCTTTTTGTGTTTTATTTTTGACATCTCTTTCTTTTCTCTTTGCCCTCGTCCAACGATACATTTCAACCGTCCCGCACTCTTCAGCTTTTCTATATTTCTTTTGTTTTTTATTTGCATGTTCCATATTATTTATTCGTGTTCTCTGTTTTTTCTTTTTTATTTATTTTTTTTATTCCACATCTTTTTCCCCACTTTTCCTGATATTTTCTGCTCTTTATTTCCTAACCTCCCTTTTGCCCATGCAGTCAGCCAGTCAGCCTTTCTTTCATTTCTCCTTCCCGCTCCATTTTTCTACTTATTCGTTCTTACTCCCACTTCGACCGGTGATCCTTGAACCGACGACGCGATATTCTCCGCTCGTTCACGACATAAGCGAGCTACCGCGATTCACACTCGCGCTAGCGAGCAAGCACGGCCTTGTTAACCCCGTCGGTTTTAATAAAAAGTTGAAGAGCCAGCCTTACCGCACCCTCAACGACCATCGATCAGACCGTATCCCTGTACGTTCCCCGCCCTTCGGCAGGAAGCACGGCCGGTTATGAGGAATAAATAACGAGTTCATATTTTGTCGCCCGAGATTCGCGATTTTCCTCGGAATAACGCGGGTGGAAACCGGTTCGCGCGGAACAACTTAGATGAAGTTATCCGTATAAATAATTCATGAGACATCAGCCGTCGCCGCCACCGCCCGCCGCGTTTCGAACGGATATATAATTGAATTATCGAAAATTACGAAATAGGGATTATCATCGACGGTGATAAAATTAGAAGAGTTCAATTAGCAAATGGTACGGAACGACAATAGTAAATATATGTATATGTATGTATTTATGTATACGACGGTATATATTCCAGTGTATATTCCATGAATGACGCGACAAAAAAAAAGGAAACTTTCATACAGAAATTAATTAAAATGATTCCAACGGACTTGATAACCAGAGAGGTATTCTTATCAGACACCAGTTTCTTCTTCTTCTTCTTTTTTTTTCTTCACTCGGAGTAATAGCACAGAAGCAAATGCAGGAACATAATGTAATCATCTAGGAAACGAGGCACCGTGGAAGCATTATACCTGTCAAAGAACCTATAATCTTATCCGACCCTTTCAAGGGCCCATCTGCTGCCTTCCGAGCTTAATCATTTCATACGTAGTCTATTCAAGCCTTTCTATAGCACCGTTCCTTTCACGAAGAGATAGGTCTTCGACTCGTTCTTCGGTGGCTTGTACGTTCAACAAATGGGATGTGAAAGTACAGCGTAACTCTAAGAAGCATTTATTTGCCCTAATCGTCCTTTGTCCAGGAACTACGAACGGGTCGCGTACAAATGTTCACCGGCGACTATTTAATAATTGATAACCTCCGATGGACGTGAATATCCAAATTTCCACCTGCGATAGGATGATCACGAAAATGATTCGGGATTACCGACAGTGTAGGTGTTGTAGGAAGTTACAAACATGAGCATGTCGAACTCACCAGTTTTCTACCAGGTTTCGTGTTACTTATTCACATCGGCTACGTCGACTTCCATGAAACTTTCGTGCCATGCGACTTGTACAAGGAACTTTGTTATAAACGTTACTTGTCATTTTTTTTTCTGTATCCAGAATTGTACGTCGATATCCGAACCGTTGTAGGTTATTAATGTTTTAAAGGTAATATATTGTGCGACGCGAATCGTGCAATTTTTTAAATCGTAATAGATACACTTTACTTTTATAAGAGAAGAACTTTCGTTTCTCAAGCAGCGTCGAAGAAATAAAATATTTAGGAGTCACTGGTTTTCCGGTAATTTATTGCGATTTTTATACAAATTCTCAGCGTTCTTCTTCTGTTTTTTTTTGTTTAATAAAATCGAGCAAATAAAATCATTGGTATTTGATCCCCTCTGTACACGCAATTTGATATTATCGAATTGATAGACGCGGAATACTCGTTGTACTTTTTTCTCTACATTTCCGTTTGAAATCAGGATTTTCATATTTACCTAATGGAGTACGGGCACACCGATGGGTAAATATTATTTGCTTTAAAATAATTAAAGAACAACAGAAATATTCATTCGTTATTGATGAAATACTATTGATTACCGGCAGAACGGATTTCGAGCAAAAATATATTTCATAAATAACAAGTCTAAAAATACAGAAACAACTATCTCTGTGTATACATATACATACATACAACACCCCGAAACAAACTTCGATGACAACAAAAGCTGACTTATCACAACAAAATCCAGCTTCAAAATTTATTTAAAAAAACAAAAAACAAAAAAAAACGAAAACGAAAATATAACTTATTTAATATCATCTTACCTTCCATTGTTAAACGCGCTAAAGATTTCAACACCAATCGATGGGTCAAACGTGATGGCATGTGTGGTAAATTTCGAGGGAGCTGAATCAGCTATTAATCACGTTAACCGCAATACTTGAACGGAAGATAACTAGTTCACCGGTTGGCATGTGAGTCGATAGCTTACGGAGGGGCCGGTGCATGCGTTTCAAATTGCCGCCATGATTGTAAGGCGTCCAGGTAATCTTCCACTAACAACCCATTCACCAGGTCACTTCCCATGGCTCGTGGTGGTCTTCGCCGTCGAATACCGGTACAACAGTAATTACCAATGAGTCCGAGTGTTTGCTCTGCCAACACCGCGGAAGATCGTTCGACTTTCCCATCTAGGACCCCATCAGTTTCCCGTTGAACCGTAATTTCGTTGTTGCTCACCGTTTTCTCTTTTATTTTCCCTTGGAAAATTCGACGGTGGCCGGGTATTGAAATCAAACAGAAACAGATGCGCTTCTACAGCCAGCCACGGAGTGAGAACTGGTAGATGGTATCGATTCGATACCTTTTACGGTGTGTTATGTCACTGTTAATAATCTACCATGAGCGGTCAGTAATACACGGTGGCCTCTGTATACATACACGTGTACGTGTTCCCTCTTGCCTCCAGGGCTACCAATTTTCTAGAGTGCCGTGCTCCAGGCGGGATCTCACACGTGGCCGGATCCTCCGAAATTTTGAACGGGTACAAAGCATTACAATGTTGACCAGGGTATTAATTATTCTTTAAAAGATCCCTGTCATTAGGATAATTAGAAATAATATTATATTTATTTACACTTTCTATAAGTAGTAGGCTTATACAATCTGTATTATATTGACCATTTAATCGGTTACGTAAGATATATGTTATCCTTAAATTTCAGTGGAAATGATCAGAATGAATTGTTGCTTTATAAAAGTATACATAAATTCTAAAAATTTTAAAGCGAGTGAAATTTCTATGTACCGATCTAAACTGTCATGAATCATACATCGGTTAGACCAATGAAAATCGACGTACTTGAGGTGACGAGCCAGCAATTGCGATACTGTTTACTCGTAACCGCGACGAGTATATTACCTCGACGACTATAAGAAAAAACCGACGGACTCAAAGTTTTCTCGATTATAGATCGGCGTCGGGATGCAACACATCGCCGTAAGTTTTAGAACTTCCGTAGCGGTAACTTGCCTCTTTAGTCTTCTCTACTCTGCCGCTCTTTTTCTATCCGGGTCCCTCTCTGTCGTTCGTTCGCTACCCTCTTTCAGTTTCATCATTCTTTTTTTCTCCCTCTTCGGGGCAAGTAACGAACTAAAAAAAAAAAAAAAAAGAGGAAGAAAGGATCGTCGTAAAGCATCGGAAGGAAGCAGCTAAAGCGATCGTTTCGCAAATGTGTTACGGTCTTTAATTCGCCGTCGCCAGAGAACGTATATATCTTGCCTTTCAAGCGTGTCGGTGACCTGCCGCCGACTGCAGTCGTTAAAAACTCGATCTGCCGGAGTTCGGGCGAAACTTCGGGAAGTTTTTAATGTCGTTTACGTATGTATACGGCCGGTGATGTACGATGGTATTAATTAATCGGTGGCAACAGACGTTGACGATGCCTTTCCGACGAAATTGTACGGCTAATGCGATTTTAGAAGCTACTAAGGAAGAACGATCGACGAAAGTTTTCCCTGACGATTGTACATTTAAACAAATATCCGAACCGCAATATTGTACGGGAATTACGCTCACAAACGTGCGGGCTTTCATCCCTTTTAATTAATCTATCTCTCCACGGACGTCTTGAAATTAATTTCAACAAGAATCCACAATCTGTAATTGTTCCGATTAAACGAAGCTGTTTCAAACTATTTCCAATTTCATCTAAAAGCGTGAATTTTCATGTTTTACACCTACACGGACACACTCGCCCGTTTGTAGATATTTATCCACGCGCATGTGTGTACGTTTCATATCCACGTACGATCGGCACGTCAAATTCCTGGGCGTGTCAGAAATGTAATGGTTACGTTGATCTTGTTCGCGAGTCTGTTAATCCGAAAAATACTTTCATCTCGGCCACGTTTTATTCCGTCCATCGTTTGAACGCCGCTCGAAACCTATTTAAAACATAAACAACGATATGATTCTTGCGTGACCCGTGAGAAGGATTTTCCTATCAGCCGTCAGTGTCTGTTGACTCTGCCGGCATCGAATTTAACTCCAATCTCGCCGGATTTTCATTCGCCCCTGTGCAAAGACCGTTTAAAGGGCAATTCGGTACAGTAACGTACATACATACATACATATGTATTAGACATATACACGTACATACTTACGTACGTACGTACACGAAAACACCTCGCTTTTACTACCGTTGGTAATTACCTCTCGTAATGTCTCTGTATGTGTATACCTACGTACATTCGATAATGCGTGGCATGTTGTACGTCTTCGGGGCGAAACCGGGCGTGGCTTTAGTTTTCGCAGCATACGATAGTTGTCGACTGCACCCGAGCCACCTTAAACTACCTTAAAAGTTGTAATAGACTGAGTCTCTCCTAAGCGCTGCCATATTTCCGAAACCCATGGCCCGCTCGTGTACGATTCCACGTTTTAAACTGGATTACCGACGAAACTACCAAAACGCAACGACGTGGCACGATTTTTTTATTATTTCCGAGTATCGGCACTGGAAAGTATCGGAAAGACGATGATACAAAAGTTATCGTTAATAGACTTTAAAAATATTTGCGTTATACAATGGAAATAGAATGTTAATATCCACCGATTATAATCGTTTTAAGAAATTTATCCAACGAAGAGAATAATACGTATATCCGGTTTTCATATCGTCGGATGAAAGAAATTAAATTTCAAGTGACGTTCATTGAAAAAGGAAATTGAATGAAACGCTCTATTTGTAGATCGAATTAATTTTTCGCTATATTATCGGGCTCCAGCGGCTTCCTCGTACATTTTTAACACTTTCGTTGAATTTCCAGCGCTCGCTCGTCTTATCCGTGTAATTCTGTGAAATAACGTCGCCGCGAGAATTGTGCCGCTAGACGACAGTTGTTGACTACGCTCGAACCACCTTAGAGGCTGTAACGCGCTGGAAGAGGAATACATAAGCGTGTAATACACGCAACCGGAGGGTGAGACTCTATGACTGTACAAGCGAGAACGAATCATAAATCGACTGCGAAAGGGAAACGATTATGGTCTCGACGCTTTCATGCAGTTCTACCGTGGAATCGCGAGTGGAAACTGAATTTTCATAAAAACGAAGTCGCAGTCGATAAATTTTCTTCCGGGTGCAACGAAACACGACCCGCTCTTCAATTCGACGAACAGGGAAATCCGTTTCTTAAAAATTCACGCGTTATTCTTTCGTTAATAGTAGTAAGTTATATATAATTTTCATTGTTGAATTCCTGTAGTGCTCGGATTAACCTAGGTATGTATTCTTTTTTTAGCTCTCACGAGACATGTTTTTTTTTATTTTTTTTTTTTAATTTCCACCGCCTCTGTAATATCAGACTTTACGGATAGTCTCGTGAGAGTTAGCAACTAATTATAGCGCGGATTAACGCGAGACTGCACGCACTACGAGCTTTTTAATTATGCATAATTGACGTGTAATTAAAGGCGATTCCGATCTGATCTAGATTGGCTCGGCTCGCGTAAATCGTAACGAGTACCGCGATCCGCTCGGCGGATTATTCAAATGTCTTCGAAATTGCAGGAATTTAGATCCTTTACCAACGCCACCGGGTGTTACTGCATTATGTTTATGACCGATTGTAAATCAGCTGTTTTACACTGTCTAAGTATATTATTTTCCGCGAGTTCATAACGTTTGCCACGCTATAAATATTGTGATATATGATTGCGAACTGTCGCAGATGCATTACAAACTTTTGCGACGCGCGATAAAACACTGGAAATTGATAAATAAAGAATATATAATATTTTTGCGATAACCGTTGATTGACGAGTCAAGGGTAATCCGTTGTTTAGAGAGATGACGTTCGATGATTTAAAAATAGTGTAAATAAATATAACTGACGCGTTACAAATAAAATCAAAGGATACACGAACAATTTCATGATAAAAATTTTGCCCATCTGTACGTGCCATGATACGATAAAATTCCGTTCATCCACCATAATGAGCGCAAATAATCGAAAAACTCAATGATATTTCCAAATCCGAAAATTTACCCTGATTCCAAAGTTATTACACTAATCCGACCACGTATATTAATCGACTCACCATATCTCGAATTATAAAATGCAATCACCGATAGTATAATCGCATGGACACCGATAAACAATTTACGTATGTATGTACCTACATACAAACTACATTGATTGTTATCTTATTGTGGATGAAGTAAATAAATTTAAAATTTGTATTTAGTTTATTAGTATTTTATAAAGATCGTTCTAACCAGATAAGCTTCTCTGATTATCTGAATTCTTCATACACGATCGTTAATATTTAATAAATTATTATACATACATACATACATACATAGATACATAGGTACGTAATACGTACACGCGCTATCAGGAATTCGCGAGACCTGTACGATATCCGTGCCAGAAAACGAACATTCGAATCGTTCGACACGATGACCCATCGGTCCAGATGGTACGAATTCACGATCCCGCCATGGGCGAGAAAAAAATGCTAAAGTCAGCGTCGAAGGTGACCGTAATAAATTCCCTCGCACAGTTTCCCGGCAGCTGCAATTTTCCCTGGAACGTTTCCCCACCCGAGTCAATGGGAGAACAGGAAGAGAGAAGCAGGAACAAGAATACCCCCCTGGTTTCCACCCACGTAACAACGACGAGATGGTGGAACAAGGCCAGAACCCCAAAGGGGGAGGGGTGGGGGGGGGGGGGGGCGGGACGAGTGAAGTGGAATTAGAGCAATCCTCTCTAATGGTAATTAATGTGCGGCGTAGTCAATGTAACTCACGTCGAAAGAAGAGCGTACGATCAAGTCGGAAAGACTCCTGGCTAAAACGTGTCTGTGTTCGTGCCACTGTGCGACAAGTAAGTATGTAAGAGACATACGCTGGTGTTGGTGGCGTAGTGGTATCGCGGCCAGCACTTTTAAACAATGAAAGCTGATTGAATCGGGGTCCGTGCCGTTACCTGCGCTTCGCTCTTTCGCCGATCCAAAGCCCTAGATATAGGTTGCAATGTGTTCTGTAGGTACATACACCATAGTCCACGTTCCAACCCCCCCCCCCCTCCGCCCCTCCTCCCACGAGCTTGATGAGATGGGAAGCGTTTCGAGGCGTTAAGAGCGATACTGTTTCCTAATAACGGATCGTTTTTTACTTTTAATCGCGTCGCGATTGAAATGTGATTTTAATGTTGTCAATGATGAGATAGAAAGCATCGTATTTAAGTACTTAACGTATTGTCGTAGTGGTTCATAGCGCGACTATGTAAGTACTTGAATTGTTGAAGGGAAAATTCAGAAATTCGATGATTCGATGTGGAGAGTGAAGATTAAGGTCGAAGTTATTGACATTTTGGAAGAAACCAGAGAAATAATTGGCGTGCCGCTAAGTGCCACTTTATTGTTCCATTTCGTGTTGTCGTCGTCTCAAGTGTTTCGTGTTTCGTGTCTCGTTAGTTTCGCTTATTGGTCTTACGAGGTATTCGATTATATTGTTAGTGGGATTAATAAGCCGTGTACATTAACGGAATGACATTCTTGTTTTCGTAAGTGATATGTATCTAGCACGATGTACCGGTCCATTAAGTGTTAATGCAATCTCGGAGACCGAAGAAAGTAAAACGGATACGACTGAAAATGGAACAGGTTGCAAACTATGGGCTCTTAAAAGCTCTCTTTTTAAAGCTATACGTAGGATGCTTAGCCGAGTCTCTTCGGTGACCCGCTGTGTGTGTTTCTTCTCCGAAACACTTTGAAGTTACACCGAGAATCTTAACGGTAGACCTACGGAAGTATGCCGGGTAATAAATGTTGAATGTCCTAGAACTTTGTCATTTTGTTGTAAGGTTCATTGTTCGCGGATTTATAGAATAGAAAACGGAAATTTAGAAACCGATTAATTACGATCGATATTATCAAATTTATTATGATTATATATTTTCACTTTTGTTTTTAATTTAAGAACTATCCATTTGTTACGTTGAAAGTGGGAAAGCGATCATTGTATTTTTTATACTTTTTACACGATGAATATAAATTAAATTTATTCGTAGGACTAACTATAGTGCATTGGAAAAAAAATACGTTGTTATGTCTCATTTTCATTTTTTTTTACTGTGTTACAGTGCCGCAACTCATTCGGTGATCAGTATTCCCGGCGTATACATCAATTACGGTCAGTATAACTGCTTTGACGGAGGGTCAGTTAATAATGACGTAGTACGCTACTTGCTAATGGTTTTCTATTACAAGTGGCAGAATAATTAGCTTATTACAAGTGATCGTCAGCTACCTGTTGATTAAAGTTGCCAACAACGATGGAGCGGGCGCACACATGCGAAATAATTAACGAACGACCGGTTCATTGTAAAAACAGCCGGGCCGTTATACCCGTTCGCACCTGTCTATAATTAGAACTAATATCGATTTGGTAAAACACTATGAAAGTTTACCGGCAGAATCACGCTACGTACGGGATAAACTCGCTCCACGTTATACATACGTGTTTGTGTGTGCCGGATCGATGTACAGCGATACGTGTGATTCACGTTAAAACGAACTTGTTAGATATCAATTTTTAATGACCCCGGCAACGTCAAACGTAATTAACGCTTTCGTTAATGTGCCCTTTTTTTTAAGTGGATAATGTTCCGAATAATATCGAGTGGTAACGAGTCAAGGGAATTAAATGAATATTTCGTAAATTTGTCGGGAAAATGATATCGAAATTATAAATATTTAAATAGGTTGAATAACTAAACTTACTTGATTTCTAATTTCGAAATCGTTTAATAAATAAACGTGTTATACTTACACGATCACGGTGATATTACACTCGATCGTGATTTTAAAATCGGAAAGCAAATTCTAACTTGTCGGGACGACATCCACACCGAAGCGTGTTCGTTTATGTAAAACCTGGTATATTTATATGTATAGAGTAACGTCCGCATTTAGTTCGCGCAGTTAAGAATATAAGCGCCCTTTCATCTGGTAATTTCGGCGCTATTTACATTTAAACCGTGGTTTTAATGGCTCAATGCTAAGAATGCAGCTAACGTTCGCATTAAAAGCCCGCTTACATTCTTAACAGTCCATCCTGAATGCGAATCCGAACGACTATTATCTAATATGCAGCATCCATTCAAGAATCAAGTTCTAATTGGATCTCTAAAATACTTGGCAATAACAGATTCACCACGTGAATGTCAAAATCTCCGTGGTTTCCACAAAATAATTTACCTCCGTAACTGCGCCCCTAACAACTTTATAAATTGAAGTACATAAACCAAGAGAAATAACCACACACACACACACATAAAAAGACACATACACATACAAAAGAAACAAGAAAATGAAGCATCTTAAAACACCAGCAACCTACTTTCGTTCCTATCTTTCGACTCTATGCAAATCTACCATATAAATCCATTCCGACGTGGATGCGGTGGAGGTCGCTTTAAAGACGGCGATTCCCTTTAATCGATTCGCCGGTAATCGCTTACTCCCCCATAGGACTCCGTGCAAACGCGACCATGCAATCGACGGTCGGTTTGCAAACGCATCGGGCGACGATGGTACCAAGCGAGGAGAGGCACATAAATGTCTTCGACCGGTTGATTGAAATTTATGTTTTAATTCATAGCCGAATAGGCGGGCACTGGGAACGGTGAACAACGATACCGTGTAGAGAGAAACACAGAGAGAACTAATGGAAGTGTGCGAGAGAAAGAGAAAAAGAGAGAGAGAGAGAGAGAGAGAGAGAAATAGACACAAAGGGTTACGTGTATGTATACGTGATAGGGTAGAGGAAACGAGTCGAGGAGAGGTCATTTCGTTTCTCTGTTTGCTGTTAATTTACAGTGACGTGCCGCGGCTGAGTGCGTCCGGTGCTAATAAATTTCTGGGTGCACCCGCACCACCTAGCAGACAGCAGCTTTTTCCCCATCCAAACCCCGTGCATCTTCTTTGCCGTTTCGGCTGATGGCTCGCGGCCCATTTGCGATCCCGTTTCGTTCCGCGAAAGCGACGCACGCGGTTACGAATGTGTTCCTTCGAGGAGCATGGTGGTGATGGTGATGGTGATGGTGGTGGTGGTGGAGGAGGTGGTGGTACGGCGATATTTTCGTTACCACGACGCCCGCCGCTGCGAAAATATCAGGCGTCTCGCGAGACTTTGAAAAATTGCGGGGGTTGTTTATGGAACGGGACGAATCGCGGTTGATTTATTCGCAAAACGTTGGAGACGGTCTTCGACTGTATTAATTGTGACGGCGGGCACGATGTGAATTCAACGGAAGCATCTATTCAGAGAGAGAGAGCGGACGGAAAGACCGCGGAGAGGAAGACGTTGCGTGAGAAGAAAAATATCGGTGGCTGTGGAAAAATGTGCGGCACGAGTTGTTTGAAGTCGAAGTTGCGCCACGTATAAAGAGACGCTCGCGAGGACCGAGGAAAATTTCTCATGGCTGTATGATAAAGAAATTCAAGACTTCATTTATATTTACGAGCTCTCTACGTACGGGATTGTAGAACGGACGGGTAACATTAAATAAACTGGATTTAATAAATAAATTTACGATATCGCTTGCCACCTGGCATGCACGTTACTACTGCTTGGTGGACGTGAAGAAATTTCGTGAAAATCTGCCCAAGTTTTATAATAAAGAAAAACAAAACTCGCAAAAGAGTGATATTATAAATTTCTGGAATATTATGTCAGTGTGATTAATTAAATTTATGAACTATTACGAAATAGATACGTTCTAACGTCATGCAGATATTAATTAACGGAGGTGAAATATAAATTTTTTGTAATCGAGGAATGAATTTAAATAAAAAGAAATAGGTACGTATTGAAAGAAGAAAACACCTTAATGTTAGTAAATCGTTGTAGAATTCATTTTATAGCACTTCACTCTCTGTTTTGTAGTCTTCTATAATTCTATATTCAGACTTCCGCCAAGTATCCCTGCAGTTGGCGTTTTCATCAGCGTTATATTTTTAATTCACTAGTTTAACGGGCAGACTGTTAGTCGAATTCCTAATGGCAAGTCTGCTGAATGAGACGCCGGCAAAAACCGGCGGCAAAAACGGAGCTTACATACTTGACGGAGTATTTTGAATGCGGGTCAATGTTTTTTCCCTCCTCGCCGATGCGCGTGAAGATTTCGCTTGATGGTTTTAATATAATTTCCATTCGAGGGAATGGAAAACAAAAGTGAATGCAGTACACGCCGGATGTTCCGTTTTAACGAACCAGTTGCCTGTTGGTAAACGTTCCTGGTTTATAAGTCCACAATTCAACGTTCAACAGTCGCTAACCTCTGAATAAATGTGCAGCGCGCTGAAAAGGAGGTGGTAGGTAAACAAAAATAGAAGAAAAAAAGATGGAGGATCAGGATTGACTGTAAATCCTCATCGATGCCTGTAAAACTGTATGAAAAACGATGTCGCAAACAAATTATCCCACTGGTCAGTATTTTTCCAGTGGCAGTGATTTATCGCAAACGAGCAATCGATATATTCCGCAAATTTTTCGGTGGCATAGTTACAAGAATGAATGTCACACTACCCCTCCAGTGTGTATTACGACATTCCACAAATATTCTCCAAACTACTCGAAACGAGTAGCCGAAGTCTGAAAGACAGATAATTAATTATGCGTTCACCTTCTAAGGTCAGACAAATTTATATCACATTTTCACTAAACAAAATTATCTAAAAAAAATGTACATATATTCCGCCAACGAATAATAAAATGATAATTTTCTCTGTCCATGGAAAATGGTAGAAATACCTTTACATATTCGCAGAAGTCCCCCTTATTACACTGTAATCGAGATATTTTCGCGGGACGAAAAAAGAAGAGACCGAAAGACGGAATGTATATGAATTTCTAAAGAGATACACACACGACGCACTCTTCATCCGGAGTAATGTTGCGAGGGTGAAGTACACAAGTTCTCCGAATAGACGGCCGACCGTCAGTTTTAAGGCAGAAGTTTAGCTGCTTTCAAATATCTCATTAATTCCCAACTGTCTGCCAGTGGCAGTCATAAGTCCCGACGCTCATGGCAGTTTCGGAACTTTAGAAAAATCGTACTCCAAAGGCGAAATAAAGAAATGTTCTGGAAACTTTCCTATACGCCTCTCCGCCTGAAAGCTTTGAAGCGACCGGGAAACGAACGGAGAATAGGCATATTCAACTTACTGTGAAAGAACCCGTGGAATAAGAAGTAATAGTCTTGATGACACAGCCGACTGTATCAGGATCAATAACGGAAATGTACGAGACATCGCAAAATCTTGATAATCATTATCTAACTTCAAAAACACTTACAAGTAAATAATATATACAAAAGAATCGAATTAACCTTCAACCTTGTTCCCTCGAAAATTTGAACTATAATAAATATAGCTGTTCTTTCTCTGGATAAAATTCATTGTCACCGAATTTAAAGGTATTGACATTGATTTTTCTATTATTATCAAATGAATTAGTTTATAAAAAAATAGTGCATAGAAAAATAATTGATCTTTTTTCTCGTGAATGAATCAGATAATTTCTTTGATCTGACCGTCGGTCGGTAACACTATGCCGAGGGGGTTGAAAGAGGTAGTTATGCCTGTATTTTGTTTAAACAAATCAATAGGCTTGCAGAGTGAAAGGACTATGAATGTTATACCAGGGTTTTGTTTATAAATATCAATATTGACTACCTATCAAAACTAAGGGGTATAAAATACATCCATTGATATAAATAAACGATGAGTATTTGAGAAAATGGGGCAGTGTTCGAAACTCGATAATTAGTTATAAACGAGATTCCACGTAGTATCTCTATACATCGGTAAAATCAGTCTGGTGAGTCACGAAATCTAAGAACGGGTTTGATAAGCTAGAACAGTGTCGACGTGTATATAAATAAACATCGAACGTTAGGAAAGGAAATACTCTGGAGGGGTGTATAATCATACGCGCATATAATTCATTGTTAATTTATGGGTTAATTACACGATCAAAGTTCTAATACAAACAATCGAAGTTCTATCATGGAAGATGAAAGTAGGTCGGTGAAGGAAGAGATAACGAGAGAGAAAAGGAAGGAGAACGAAATATACATTGAATGAGATGAGCGAGGGTAGGAAAGAGTAAGAGAGAGAGAGAGAGAGAGAAAGAGAGAGGGTAGTATCAAGTACGGTATCAGCGGTGCACCAGAGTTGAATTTCGTTATGCCGAAGGAAAGGACAGATTTATATGCAAGTGGTGCACTTAAGTTTGAGTTCTCTCACGTTTTGCGAAACTGACGCGTATTATGAATGCATACAATAAGTTTCGCATCTTACGCAATTCCCCGCGGGATTCGAAGCGAATTGACCACTTTTTCACGACACCGAATAAATGAAACACTTGGAACCCATATACGCTGGAAATTGTAGGAAATCGTGTAATATTTCTATTTTATCCGACAAATAATTTCTTTCTTCGAATCATACCACACTAATGCTAACTGGTAAACGGATTATGGAATAAAATATGCATTAGAAGAAATGAAGTGTGGGGTATTAAATATTTGGAATGAAATTAATTATCGAACTTGAAATTATTAAAGTTTATAGGGGTGGATGAGGTAACTGCATTAAACGTCCAAGCGGAATAAATTATAAACTTAAAAGTATGTCCATATTTATGTATCTCTGTGTGCAGTTTATGTCACCTACCTATGTATCTGTGTTTTTTTTTCTATCGCACCCGCATTTACATTTTACATGCAAATGTTATTGTCTCTGCGTATACGTTTCTCATGAATGTAGGAATAAAGCAAAATTATTGGACCACCACGTTACCGTAGAAATGATTTTCGTGGAAAATTCGTCGCTAAAACTCGTCCGTCGAGATTGAACGACGTCCCACTGACAAGCCCGTTATCAATTTGCAAATTTTTCACAATCGAGCATATCATACGCGCGTTAAATTAGCGCACGTCAATATTTCTACAGTGGGACATTGCACCTCTTTAACTAACTCGCTAATTAACGGATCTCGCATTGTTCACATAAAAATTCGCTAATTTGCAGTGCAGCAGCATTTCATTCGGGTTTAGTTTTTAAATTAGTCTTTCTATTATATTACTGAAGTAACTTAATCGATCACGATGCAAGTATGCAAACTGTATCATTATTTTTGTACTCCCGATGGTAACGGGAAAAGCATATATTTTCGTTAAAATAATATAAATCATTCACGGCGAAAGTCCATTGCTATATTTATTAGTTATTAATAGCAAAGAAACAATTACGATAGCTCATTTTTTCGCTTCGAAAGAAGAACTTTGAACGGCATATGTTGCCGCATGTATAAAACAACGCTTTTCTATTCTGTCACAAAATTAAACGCTCATTAAATGTCCCGTGAAAACGTCACAGAGGCCAATAAAACGCCAGGATATTCGTTCAAATTAAACCACTTTCATCTAAACGATTTATCTCCCGACAAGTAACAACCGTTTAAAGTCATAAATTGTTCAAACCGCTATTGTATTCGCGTCTTATTTCTTCTCGGTCTAAAATTCGTTAATTAATCACTCGCATCAGCTTCCATGGATATTTTCAAAATGAAACATACTTTTGTTAAACGCATTCGAGGAAAATGAGATTAAAAGAAAAGAAAAATACCAGCTAGCGAAATAGGTCAAATATTATTCTGAACATTTTCTTTCAAATCTTTTCTCGCTTCGGCTCCACGCTATGGAAGAAGATGAATCGCAGAGATGGTCAGGCAGATCCATAACAAGTTTCTTATCAGTTGTGCCGTGAAGAATGGAGTTCGTCGCATAAAGAGGGCAAAGTTGCAGATTTACATGCAAGTGATACAACGAGGTATGCGTGCTCCTTGTATTCCGTGAGCGCAGCGTCCTTTGTGGATACCCGCAATAAATTGCATACCTTATGTAATCCGTCCTTCATTATGCAAAGTGGGCCAGTTCGTTATTTCGTCGCAGCGACGATGGATGCTCGGAGGTTCTACTGGGTTAGGGAATTATGAAATAATTGGATTTAAAAATACGTAATTATAATAAAATCTTTGATATGGGTAATAAACTCTGCTTATTAAACGTAATCATGGTCGCCCATTACGAAAGCATCATTGAAACTTTTCTATTCTCTTTGCGAGGAAATGATATGTTTAAAATGAAACCAGGCACAATTTTTTGATATTCGAGTCCCTTATGATTTTAACTATTTTATAAACACGACCCATTGAAACCTACGCGACTATTCTTTAATTCATAAAAATATTACAGATAGATTACGCGGAAAATAGAATTTCGATTCGATACTACAATTTTACTACGCGAACATTAAACCCCACCCGCATGATGTACCTTTCAAATACCTAAACGTGTTATTACACACTTTAATTGACGACGATGGATGCAAAGGGCTGCCCCGGAAATTTCCCAAAATATTGAGTTTGATGCTTAAAAGCAAAGCAGACGTGTGCACAAACTTAGCGTCAAAGAGATACGAGCGAATTTTCGGCAACCCTACCGACCGTATTCGTCCGTAAACCAAAATTCATTTACAAAATTGCCAACAACAACAACAACAACGACCAACAATCTACTTTCTCAAAAAGTAAAAGCATTCGTCGTCCATCCATCCCCGCTGTTTTTTTGTCCATCCATTTTCGCCACCAGGTATGTACTACATCGTCTCTTCGAAAACACCCCTAACCAACAGCGTAACGAATCGATCGATACTTTTGGTGCACCGTGGAAAATTCGCGAAACGAAGACTGGACACGGTCGGATCATCCAATCTCGCGAGAGCAACGTCGGGATACTTGAACAACCGCGGCGGTGAAACGGAAGTTCGGTGGACAGGATCTCCCGGGTTGCAGAGCAGAAACACCGAAATCTGTCGACAGGCAGCGACGGTGTATCGCCATCCGGACGGGCAGAATTGGCGTGGTCCCATCGGACATAAATTTCAATCAACAGCAACGGCGACGCCGGCGTCGACTGCAGTCCGAAATACAATCGCGTTCTCATTGAAGGCGTCGCTCGCGTACTTCGCCCCTAGATATTTATTGCTACCTGAACGAAGGTATGCTGATTGGTTCTCGTTGCGTCTACGTTACACGTCGGATGAAACATAAATTCCGCATTGTTTCGTTGATTGGCCGCCGTACCGGAGATTTGCATTAAAGTCCGCATCGTAGGTGGAATAGAGTTACCGGAAGTTTATTGCTGATCAGTGACTGTGATTTCGAGTTCACTATTGAACGAATTTTGTTATATCAAGGTCTACTTTCTAGGATGGGTTTCTAGGGAACTTTGATGGTAAGTGAAATGTTATGGACAAAGGTGGACGTGAGTTCTTTTTGAAAGATTAATAACATTGACAGTTTGGGATTTATTAATCAATAATTTGTACACGTTCCATTAGATCACCATGTTAAAATCATGTATCAAAAGAAATACATAAAACATTCGAACTTAAGTCTTACCATTCATTCGAATAATTCTTTACCTCTTCAGCGATATAAAGCTGTTTATGTCACGGGAAAAGTGGAAACGACTCTCCCGAGAGATTTGAGAAAATAACATTCTTTTAATATCAGAAAATGAACCGAGTTTCTCCGATATTTGAATCGGACGTCCATACCATTTCGCGATCCTTAAGTCCCTTTGATACCGACGGTTCCGCGATGCTCACGAAACGTAACAACGAGATTGCTTCTAAAGGACCGCCGCTGGCCTCAACTTCAAACGCCGGCACCATGTTGAATCAGATTGCTTCATTAAGCTTTCCTTACGGGCCCGTTCTTGGAGAGTTTTTCTGTTTACCGATCGCAACGTCGAAACAAGTAAACGAGGTGAGCAACAATCGCCACGGGAGAGTGACGCCAGTCGACAGCTGAACGTTCCCGATTGGCAGAGTCTGGACCGGAAAGCGTAGTTCTCTGCGTCAGAATTGCCTTCCGCCTTTATTGGCAGGTTTTAATTAACTCCGCGTTCGGAAAGTAATAATGGCGCACTTTACATAAACTCGATAACTAACAGACGGTGAGAGGAGTGGGCTGAGAACTGCCGCGCGGGACGCCGATTGATTCGAGAAACGTTGCATTGTACTCTCGTTATTGCACAGCTTCCGAGTGCATGCTCAAGTGCATCCGAGTGTAACGGACTACCCGCAATTGCTTGGAATTTTCAAGCCCGGGTTCTGCCTCGTTTCGCGCCAAGCGGTTTTCGAACGAGCCGTGGAATGATCGTACCCGGTTTTTCATTTTCGTTAACGATATCTGTATTTAATCGTCATCGGGAAAACTTCCGAATCCGTGAATTCCTCCAGACATATCGCAAAAGTTGGGAAATTGTATTGGAATGGTCGGCGAATTATTTGCGGGCAATATGAACGTTCGGATAGATGAAAATATGAATTAATACTTTAATTATATTAATTAATTTTCTGGAGTGTTATATTAAGTAATCTTGATATTTAGATGGAAAAATACTCTGATTGGGAAAATATTACGTAAGCATTCTATTTTATAATAAATTGCTTCCTGCATTTCCATGATGAAATTGGTTAAGTGTATCGTTAGCAGAAAATCACTTGGAAAATCGATAAAAAATCACGTGAACGTGGTTACTACAGTATGGAAGATAAATGATAACGGTGTTCATGGTAGATGGAAATGCTGTCGGTTTTTTTCTTAGGAGTTTTATTATCTATGAAATTTTTAATTTACAAGACACAAAGATATTTCGACGTAACTTTGAGGAATTCCATATCACAAAAGTAAATCGGGATTTATTTCGCATCGTTTACAATACAATGAAACGGAAACTGTCAGCAAACAATTATACGCCAATCGTGCATTTGCGATCGAGCAATAACGAAAATACTCGTTAATTTACATCACTGAATTTTCACTTTATTTTACCTTTATACGGTAAAATGCGCAATACCGTGCTCTCACGTTTCGGCAAACTCTCCGACGAGAAATACAGAAAAAGATCAATAACTCTCGTTAACGCTACAGTAAATTAAAGGACTGGCCATAAGAGAGTCTGGTAGTACCGTAATTTCGAAAAATAAGCTTTCAACAAATACATTTCACTCAATTCCGTGTTTCAGATAACTTTCATTAATTTAACGATCCATTATTGATTTATATCTCGAACACTTTCAATCATTTTCACGCGAAATTTTCAATTCATACAGTGCAATTCTCTTTCCCCGGTCACACGTTTCCCAATAAAAATAGTACCAACACAAATCCATCGAATCTTTTTTTTTTTTAAACAACAAATACAAATATAAATTATTTTAAACAATATATTCTATCATATCCGACCGAATTTATATTAATACAATAAAATAATATCACTTCTCGATACGAACACAATAAGTACACCCCCGAAGACACATCGGAACGTAGTAACATAATTTCCAATCCACAGAACTTTCCCTGATACTAATGCCCCTCTATGCCACCAAGTTTATGGACACTTTAGCGAACTCAGGGCACTCGAGCGGGTAGACATCCAAGAAAAAATCCACGTGTCTCATTAACGTAACGCAGTGGTCCCTAAGTTTGATTAGTCGGGAGTGGATACTATCGGAATATTACCAAACTTACCGGGAACTTGTTCATTAATGGGTCGGGGAGTTGGACGCCTTGGTAAATCTATGTTGTAATCTGACGGTAAGGTCGGCCCGGCAATTGAAACTGCCAGCAACAGCCGAACTATTCCAACGCAGACGGTTTCCGAGGGTACGGCCGCAACTAATATACGCGCGTATAATTAGTTGTGTCGCGTTCGATAGTACGCCTCGCGGCTGATTTGTCGGACATGGTAATTTTATTGGCCATGTACTTCTATCACGTGTCCGTTTCTATGGTTACGGAATGTGTGTGTGCATACATACGTACGTGTGTACGTACATAATACGTCTGGCACTGTCGACGTATTGGTGATGATGGAAGAGATACTTACTATCCACGGAAATTAGACGGCCGATAAAGATAAACCGATTAGATATATACGCGTTAGCATCGATTGAAACATTTAGCGGGAAAACGGTGTTTTTCACGTCACGGTAAAGGATCTCTGGTGATTTATCTGTGTGAATTTTCAATTTTTTCGGCACCCGAGAATCGTGCATTCGCGCTTTGCGAGAAATCTAATCAATGTTCCGTTTTTATCTGATTGAAAATATTTCGCGAGGAAAATATTAATGGGAATATCACTTACCTGTAGGGATTATTTTTTTCATACTTTAATATCAATTGTATGTAATAAACCAAAGGGTGAAATATAAACGGATAATTCGAGGAAGCTTTGCAAAAAGAACAAGTGGAAACTAACATATTGACAGTCGAATTTCTGGAATGTTCAAGAGAGTGAAAAAGACACATATCCAATTCGAAAACCAAATTAGAGCACGGTTTTTGTAATGTGGGAATAATTGACAGCTTCTGTCACCTTCGTACCATAAGAACGCTAATTTCGACATGAAATATACGGAGTACGTCAGAGAAACGATCGATTTTCAATATCAAATTTTTCCGCGCGTCTCTCGGACAGGGATAAATCGATTATCTTCAATGTATTTGCAGCATTACGACATTCGTAACCACGAACCAATAAAAAAAGTATGCAAAGTACGTTAATATCTTATTACTAATTTTTTTAACGAAGCATTTCCATTAATTACTAAGTTTTAATGATATTTAATAAACCCTTTCTCTATCAATCTCTGCTTTATCCTGAAAAATAGATGGATCGGGGAACAAGGTATAATAAATACAAACAGACACGATTTAGAAAAACATTTACATATTTATATATATAAAATATAATACAATTTGTTACAGTGTAGATGATAGTGTAGCGTTTAGATGTTAATATCCAGTGTAAATTAGGTAATAAATCTAAGAGCGGTATGGAAGGATAGGGCGCCCGGTGCACGACAAATTCATACACACGTACATACGTTGAGAATCATCATTATATACGTGTATACGTTTCGACATACATTGTTACACGTTAAATTATAAAGATATAAGATTACTATTTAGCTATCTACCTGAATTCGAGTGTAGGTGCCTATGAAGAATCCGGGACGTTATTAAAGTCTAAAACTATATACAGGGTACCTATATACACGCACACGCTATCCGCTCGATTCCCTTATCCGTTCGGTTGCATTACTGCATCCAACCATCAGATCCCATATTACTAATGGGCCACGAAACGAACGGTATCGTTCGACGGTCTCTCTAATCTTCTACATACAGTACATACATTTCCGATTTCCTGGCCTCGCCACGTTTTCGTTAAACGCATCGCCTCGCCCTCTCTATCGTGCCCGTTTTTTACGGATCTTCGGTATTCAACCGAATCCCCGCACACCTACCTACAGTCGCGTTCACAATGCTTATACGTGTGACCGATGTGACGGATATACGCGTAAGTGTGACGAACTGAATTTACTTGGCCCGATCCGATAACTATTTTCGCCCACTGGAAAGGTACGCGGCGTTCTATTGGTATTTCCAGTGGTACGAAATGGAACTGATCAACCGGAAACGATGTCAGGTACTCTATTTACCCATCCGTTTGCTTTATTCTCTGTTAATCATTCAATTACATCCTGTGTGTGTGTGTGTGTGCTTGTCTGTACAGTAGAACCTCGGAAATATTCGCGCACGTGGCTCTCTTTTGAAATTGTGTGGCAAATCGTAAAACCGATTTGTTTGCGAAGATTCAATGGATGGGGGGGGGGGGAGGGGGAGTTGTCTTACGGTTACAGTGAATATTTAAGGAATTTATTTTTTAAGACTCGACTGCGTGATTATACGTGTGTGAGGGTACTCGAGGAAAATAAAGAAACATCCTTCTATAGATCGCAAAACGTTTCGATAACGATGATTCTACTGTGTTTCGTGCAGGAGCCAGCAGGTAACGGAATATTGAAATACCCAAAATCGATAAACGTCGATGTAAAAATATCCACTCGCGGACGAGAGTTTGTTATATTTTCTTTAATGGGAAATACTATATTTATCGAAAAACGCGAGGAGCGCCAGGAATCTCGGTGGAAACGAAATTAAAAGAAGAACGAGCTAACGTACACACGATTGCAAGATTCTTATTTTTTTTTTTTTTTTTTGGTTATAAATGCGCAATATCGTTTCCTATGGTTAACTAACATAATTATTCCAGCTTAAACGACATTTACTTGTGACAGTTTGCTTGATTGTTCTGGTCATATCACCGGCAGTTCCTTATCGCTCTCCTGCCGACGGCGGCGTCGCGACACCAGGCCGGAGACAACCGCCGTTTACCGAATCGGCGCCGGTTTCTCCGACAGGGACGAAACCGCAGAAATCGGATTTCGTCTCTGCGTCTGGGCGGCACCGACTTATAACGAGTTCCTTCGACGATGATAAATCATCACTTGTCCCATGGCGGATCGTACGTTACATGCACGCTGCGAAGAAATTCGGGGGGGAAAAGAAAGCAACGGTTCTCGATTCGACTGTATCTCAAATTCTCTCCATTTTTTCCCTTTTTTTCTTGTGTGTGTGTTTTTTTTTTATCTTTTTAATATACTCATCGTTCTTTCCAACCGACAATCGTAATCGTAATCTATTTCATTTTTATCGTTAATCGTCATTATCATGAGTGGTGGTATTGGATGTCTTTCAGGCATATTATCTTTTCTCTGTTATTACCGTTTTTTTCATTTTCATTAATTTATTATTCTATTTGTGTGTGCGACATCGATCGTTCCAATCGCTCTTAAGAATCAACGTTGGGAACGCTGGTACTGATAAAGCGATACTGGCAGTTTTTAGCGAATTTCACTCGACAAGTACGCTGATCGAAAGGAACGGATTTATAGCTCCTAGAAATGTACTTCCCCAATTTAAGATAACCATCTCGACTGCCCTACAGCCTCTACACACACAGATCCCCTATGACATTTACGAATTATCATAGTATTAAATTGTAAAATATGGCTACGCGTATCATACCGATTAGTCGACTACTTGAGGTTTTTTTTTTTTTATTTTATTCTACGCTAGGGAAAGAGCTTATCATCGATATCCGGTCGTCATTGTATCCGAGGAACAGTCTAACATCGAAAAATGCAATCGAAGGGATTAATTACCGACGCCTGTCCTTGGACCTTAGCCCCCGACGTTATCATTATTATTATTATTATTATTATTATTATTTATTTATTTAGTTTTCTCTTAATCGCTCGAAAATACGTGTTATGTAAAATAGCTTTCCCAAGAAATTTCGGCAAGTTGCGTTTATCAGGGCTCTCGATTCGTATTTACCGCTAACGAGTGTCTTTCTGCGAAAGCCGCGTTTCCTCGGCGCTAATGGAATTCAGTAAAAGCTCGCGCTGGAGGGCTCTTGACTGCGATGTGTGAATATCGATCGTCACGGGTTCCCGGTAACTCCTCTTATTGCACGCGATCACGATGCGAAATTATGCCAATACTCCAACGATTCGGTGATTGGATTCGACTGCGGGCTGTTAGCTCGACGCAGTTGTATCGTGGCACTAGATTTCGAGGTGAAAATAAATTCCCGGGAAATCGATAAATAATCGGAAAAACGCACCGACTCGTCCACGTAGGATAATCGTGATCTGTTTTAATATTTTCAATACTTGCAATTTCGTCTCGCTGTTTCTTCTTTGTTTTGTATTGCCTTTGATGTCCTGTATTATTATAATTCCATGTTTTATTCGTGGTAGAATTAAAATGGCTGCAAAACATTTCCGAAGCATTTGAATGCACGCGCGCGACACGATACTCCGTAATGTATGCGTAAACATTGAAATGCGCTTCAAAATTAGATTTTCATTAAATAATAATAATAATAATAATAATAATAACGCAGCGTACGTACGTATACGAAAGAAAGATATTTGTTCTTAATTAATTTTCTTCGTACCAGATGTAAATTTACCGTGTCATACGATTTCTCAATATCACGTTATACGTAATGGAAAACTAACTATCGATACGAATAAAATTAATCACGTGAACGCGTGCAAATAGAAGCGCGGGCTTGACAAGAGCCCCCCTGCCACGTGGCACACTTACAAAAATAAAGGAAAAAGTAGTAGATCGTTGTACATATATGTTAACCGAATGTGGGTCGCCGGATACAAACGTACGGGTGAAATCGAAATTGTTCGCGTGTAGAAGTGAAAAGTGTCAACGTCGCCAAGTAATTCGCTTTATACATTAAATAAAAAATAAATAATCGCTCGCCTTCCATGCCGTGCCGCGGAAAGCACTCGAACAATGTTACACTTAATAAACTGTACATAATAATTACAAAGGTCCGTCGGGTTATATACATATAAACGTTGGTTAAGTAACACCATATCGGACATATAGTTAAACGTAAAAAGTACGATCATTTTCCTTAATCAGACTTAACTCGTTACTAACACGTAGAAAACGCCGTTCCCCCGGTATCCTCGCGTGCAAATCAACCAATGTTTATATGATCTCCATAAAAAACGTCTGTCTATCGTATTTAATAATCTAATCGTAACAGAATATACAAAGACTCGGCCGGGAACCACGCCACCGGTTATAATTGGCATTTCGAATGCCGGTCTCGTTGGCCGGTTTGAAAAAATGGAAATCGTGCGTTCTAGGATAAATTACGATCGATGATCTAGAAAGCTATAGTTCAGACGAGGGGAAAAAAACCGTCGACCCGCGGTACGCCTGGTTCCCGGCCAGCAAATAAACAGCCAACAATATAAACCTCTTTCGAGTCCTTTAGAAGAAGCTCTAAAAAAAAAATGTCGCTCGATCAACAGGACGTCGTTACTTGCCGTGGATATCTTTCGTTCGAGGTCATTAACTGGTAAAACCAAGCACCGTGCGGGCTGTACTTATCTTAGAACGATGCGAGTCATCAAGATACATCCTGGGCTCGCATAAATGGACTAGACACTTTTATTATCTAAATTCACGTTGCGTGTGGCGGACCACTCGGCAACGTGGTACGAAACGAATTCGGATTCGTAACTGTAAAAATCGTATGTAACTTTTATACATACTTACTTCTTTAATCGCTAGTCTTTTGCATTATATTACGTGTAATATAATATATATTCTATTTTACTTCGATATACGTAAAATCGAACAAAATTTCTTCGTACATTAGAACGGTAATTACCATAATTATCAATGATAATTAATTAATACTCTCTCTCTCTCTCTCTCTCTCTTTGCATGGTCAGAAGTACGAGAAGAATTATTGTTCTGGTAATACGACAAATTTGTTTCCCCGGACAGCATGTCGTTCACTTTACGTCGGATAACCGAGATTCCACTAAATTTTATGATTCTTACCGACACGTTTCCTCGTAAATACCGGCTCACCCGATCGTGTTAAAATCAAAGACCATTCGCTTTAACGTGTCACGTTCACCAAACACGTTTCCTGCCAGCAAATAAGCGTGCTGCCTTCCTCCCTGAATTGCGGCGGTCTTTCATACGAAAACGTTACGTGATCTCGCGCGATTTCTATATTACGCAAATGCGTGAATGGCGAGCATAATTTGCCACGTGGCACGGTAATTCCGGGAAACGTGAATCAAAGGATTGCAGATATTTCTTCAGGCAATTAGTTAATTCGTCGCTCACGTATTCCGACGAATTATTCTAATTCCCCGTCGCCGTTGTGAAAGCGCGTGAGAAAATAATAACTGACATTCTTTCGACGGTAATACGATTACTCATTTTCATGAATGTTCATCGGTGAAACTTGGCGGACATTTTAACATGAAAATTCCGAATCGGAACGCAAGATAGAGCTGTTCGTAGCCGAAAGATATCCATCGACCGTCCAGTGCGAGCACGCAAGACATTATAACAATAGTGCACGAGCAGTTATCGCGAAAAGGGAGGCTGATCTTTGAATGAGTACACCGTAGATCGTTTATTTATATTAATTCGTGGTAAAATATTTTAACGTATCACGACGACATATATTACCATGCCTGTTTTCTTCGTCAAAATAATCTCAACAAATCCCGTTATCCCATCCGAGTATTAAGTATATTATCATCTAAGAGTATCAATAAGTCTGATATCTCAAACACAGGTTGGAAAACTCTCGAAAGAAAGTCTCCGTCCTATAATAAACCCGATCTACTCGGTTCCTCGCTCAACGATCAGAAAAACGACAATACTTATTAACCCTATAAGTGTCGCGTCATTAGTGCACTGGCATCTGTGTATATGTACTTACGTACACCCGTTCCTCCTTCCCGATCCAGCGCGATCAGCAGCGAGAGGAGGAAAAAAAAACATTCCAGCCGTTCTACACGAACAGAATCGTTCGATCGTCGGTCAGAGCGGCGTCGCGACGACGTGCCAGTGTTCACCTGAACGCCGCGCCAATTAGCATCGCCACCGCGGACAGGATCAAAGTGATGGACACAGATCTGGAGGAACTTCCGGCGGTGGGTCCGTCGCTGCTGCGGGACACTTTGCTACGAACAAGCTGTCCACGTTCGACCGCGTTCGCCTCGTCGCTGTCCGGGTCCACCGGGGCGCCGATGTCACCGTCTTCGCTGAGCAGCATGGACAATTTATTTCGCAACGGTTTCTTCGAGCACGGTAGACTGGCCTCCTCGTACGGCCTCAGGATCCTCGGATAATGAACCTCCAGGCTCTCGGTACCTGGCAGCGCACCTTTACTGGTCGAACATAATGGTATGAAGGTGCCGCTTCGTGTTACCTCCTGGAAGCTCTGGAAACTGCTCTCCCAGTCGTAGCTAACCAAACGACGCTCCAGCGTCATACCAGCGAGATTCTGCGGTTCCTGAATTGTCACTGGATCGGAACCCCTGGAACGTGATAAGAGGTTTGGTAAAATGTGTCACATTCCTGAGGAATCACAGGGATATATATGTATATTGTATTGTATATTCGGTGTGACACGTGATACTGGATGGACTTGTGTTATACGAAGATGATGATGAAATTAGGTAAGTAGGTATATGTATATAAATGATGATTTGATAAAATCTTATTATTAACTACGATAGACGAATGATAGGTTAGGAAAATTGGGACACATGTTCCATTAAAGTTCGTGATGCGTTGCAGGAAGCATCTTCGTGACACACGTACTATTACGTAATGCAATGAACGGTGCGTCTGGCGCAATATAACCGCTGCTCGTTGAACTAACGACAGGTCGTGCGGTCGTGACGCACGTTGCCACCGTCGTCCCTAATTGCCAATTTAAGGTAATCAGAGTAAAAGGAGTAAACGTCTGGTCACTTTGTATATGTATAGACGTGCACGTCATTAGTAGAGTAACAGGGTGACGTGTAAATTAATGTCAAACGGTCTTTGATCTCAAATCCCTCAAAATATATATATGTATATATATATATATAACGGCTTTGAATGGAAACTATCAGTTGAGAAAGTTTTAATCAGCTCCGCGTGACAGCCGTGAAATAAGCAACGGGACAACGGACGGTTAACGGAAAGGTCTGGCTGTCGGCGATTCAAATGCATCCGGAAAGTATTGATAAAAGCGAAATACTCACGGCATGAGTTTTTGAATTCCCAAACTCTGCAGAACGGTTGGTAATGAAGGCAGGGAATAGCAGAGGGATAGCTCCATACGCGGATAGTAAAGCGCGGACACCAGGCATGTTTCTTCTTTTGTTGTCGAGCCGCCCAGCGTGATTGTTTGTCGTGACTCCGACGAGTACGTACACTCTGCCACCAAATGATCGCCCTAGAACAGAAAACCATACGAAACTGCGATTAATCTATGAAACATAAACAAAATACTATTATATTCTATAACTAATCAGTTTAAAACTATTCCTTTATTATTTACACTAGAATTTTTCTTAAACACAAAATATACATATAATAAAAATATATCTAAATATCTTCGTTAATTTAATACTTTAATACTTAATCGACTCCCAAGTAACTTCAAGATTCGATAGAACTACATTCTACATATTTAAGCGAAAAGTATATAATAATCGTAGGTACGTTCTATGTTATTCCAAGCGATCTAGAATATTACTGTAATAAAAACAGATAATACCTAGTACGTCGATAATACACCTGGCCACTTACCGGATAAACTCTGACGGGCCGCTGCAGCTTCCGATACTCCTGATAACTAGGATCGTAATTGGCGTCGGACGCAATGGGTGGCAGTTCCTCGCCGGACCTTATCTGACGCAATCGGACTTTCCTACCGAGTTGATGAGTATGCATAATGACGGCGAACATGTTGATGCCGCTGTTGGGAATGGTCTGGCCGGTACAGTCCGAGATACAATGACCTTCGGAGACCACTTCTGACTGGCCTGGTGGTATGATGTGCCTCCAGTTCGGATCGATGCCGACGCTAAGTATTCCGGCGTCGTGTGTTCGTAAACGTTCCGTGTAAAATAAACGTAGTCCGGAGCTGTCGCTGATGAAGTCGACCAGCTGGGGATTCGTGTAGTGGGTTTGCAGCATGTAGTAACGTGGCCCGTTTAAAGGATCGAGCGCGTATCCGGCCTCCGGCGGATAATTGAAACCCTGCGAGAAAAAGCGGTAGCAAATGAAGGATTATGCAGCGACTCGTTGCGACGGATAAGAAATGAGAGTCTAATGATCGAACGACGGTCTTATCGTTGAAACCTCACCGACTTTTAAGCCGCAATTAGTATAGATGGATGTTGGGTTCCGTCTGGGTTTCGAGCTAACTTATCGCTGGGGATTTCTATCGAACGAGCTCGAGTTTCTCGTGCGATTTTTTTACGAATTAATACGAATGAATTTATCGTTATCTACGAGTGTTATTTTTTGTTGTTTTGTCTCATTGAGATTTATACATATATATAAGTACATTGGTTAAAGAGGGGAATAGAAAACAAATGTATAGGTAGATCGGAAGTTACGAGGTTTCCTGTGGATTACTCGATGTTATTTATACCAGGGGTAAATTAGCTCCGACTGGGAATTTCTGCAACTATTTATCCGAGTAATTACACAAAGATTAATCGCTGTCCACAAATGTTAATCTGACGTCACCGTGGAACAGGCGTAAGAGACACAGAAACACGGGAGTTTCGCGGTAATTCTGGGTTTGGTGTAATGCATACCAATGCGAGCAAGGGCACCACAAACTCGTTTCTTCGTGGTCGACGGTAACATGAACACCCTGCGAAGGTGCGACCGATCGTGAGACAGCCAGTAATTTCACACGCGAAATCCCAGCGTGATTAAATTATTCTCATAAATATTCTGTTTACTATTAATACCCAGAAAACCACGTTTTACGAAATGTTAGACAATCTTTTTTTTTTTCTTCCCTCGTGTAACTTCGTTGTTCCAGGGATTCTTTCTATCCGATTTTTAACAGGTCTCATTAAAGGAATTATAAACTATGGATCTAAGTATAGCAATTACTGTACGTACCTCAGAACCCAAGCTCCAGGTAGCGGCGATTGTGTTACACTGCAAAGATGGCTGGTCCGGTTGATAACAAACACTACCGGGTGTTTTCGCCGCGGCTTCCAGTCGCGCCTGATTTTCACGGCACTCGTACAGAGTCATATGATGCAAGTACTCGTGACTTCCGGGTTGTATTACCGGTTCGTACTGTAATCAAGAAATATAAATGAAACACTTAGAAGCTACGGGCGAGAGGGAAACCCGATCCACGTAGTTGTATTATTCCGTAATGGGTGGATTACGAGCGTAGAAACCGTTTCGTGGAAATTTCAAAGGTAAATTTCCCTTTAACGTCGAAATAAGTATTTATTTTTGTTCGACGGGACATAAAACGGTAGGTTTTAAACACTTGAGTTATCGCTATGGAAACGCTAATCGTCCCCCGACGTTCCTCATTCGGAATAAAGTACAATGGAATCGCATCAGATAGTTAGGTCACGTTCAATTGAGTTCGAGATTCAGGTGTCGGTTGGTTGGCGTTAGAGGGCTACTGTACGGGGGGGGGGGGGGTTAAGTCGCTCGAGATATTCGGAATCGGAAACGAAAAGTGAAAAAACGTTCGTCGAGTGACGCGGTCGCGATGATGAATAACAATTAAATATGATACGGTGCAATGTTCATTAAAAATTGTTTTATCGTCACGTGGGTACCGTATATTATTGTATGCATAATTTTTAACTCTCATGGCGGCGAAACGTAACAATTGAATGTCAAATACGGTTCGGTAATATTAAAATTAATATTAGTACGTCTCGTTGACCCGGTACATTATATATTTTATTAGTAAATTTGCATTGAAAATGCAAATATATATACATCGAGAAGATTTCAGCAACGAATCGAAATGTGTTACTAATACAAAAGCAATTCGCGGTTACGCCATGAAGTTTACGACCGGCCGCTTTATTATTGTCACGTTCGTCAATGACGTTTCATGCGTCGATTCATCGTTTAGAAGTGGAACGGTATACCGAAACCATAAAGTAATTTTCGCGGTTGCGCTGAAAATCCAATGATGTATTTACGATGGAATGTAATTGCATGTGGCTCGATTGAAAATAGAAGTTCAAATGATTTCACGCTAATGAAAATGTCCGGACCCGTTCGATGCCCGACAATTCCCTCAGACAGTGATTTCAAATTAATTTAAAAACTCCCCCCAAAAAAAAGCAATAAAATAACGAAAACAAAAATTTGTTTTCCAAAAAAAAGCACATTTCGCACAACACTATCTGAAATGAAAACCCAATGATTCGCGTTACCCAATAAATCATCGAATCAGATAATTATTAACTCGATCAAACATGGCCTTCTGCTATCTATAAATTCAACCGAAGAAACGGCTACGTACTCTGATCCTTCGAAAGGACTTCACTAAGGATTTCCACTTCGAAACTAGGATCCATGGAACTCGCGGTGCAGTTACTTCCATCCCTGTAGAGTATCTACTCCCGGTTTAATCAAGTTTAGATGGGTTAGACGCGTAAGACGCGACGCGAGGTCCCGCGAATAAGTAGGTTACAGCTACGTGAACACTTACCTTCACAACGTGGTGTTTGTAATTAATGTTTGGCATTCTCAGGACCCGGCACCACAGCAGCGTGTCCTTATCGCTCGGTAACTGAACCTGCGAACCGATACAAATACGATTTGTTAAGTGGTCGTAATTTCACACGGAACAAGCCTTAATACACGTGTCTATCCACAAGGCGAAACGTACGCTTTTACGCACAGTCCACAGCAAAAGGTAGGAATGAATGGCGCCGACAGGGGATCCAGAAACCGTGGACGAGGGTAACCTCGGATGCTGTTAGCCGTACACGCGCGAGGAATTTCGTTAATGCTTTTCTCAAAAGTTTCGCATGCTAACGCGCTGGCTACGCTGCCCGACGCGTTTCCCTCCCTCCCCCCCCTTTTCTCCCTTATGTTGCAGCCGGGAAACTCATCCAACGGTGCGGGAAACTGGCGGAAACGGTAAACCTGTCTATACCCGTTAATGGAGTAACGTAGTATTTAGCGAGGTACACGGTTACTTTCGCCCGAATGGCAACTCTCGGAACTGTTTTTCTAATTGCAGTTGTTGTCCGTTGTCGTGCAACCCCCGCCGAGGTGTTAACGGCGGCAAAAAAATTCGCGTGACGGTGTCACACTTTTGGATTTTATAATAAAAGGCTCGCGCTAAGGTGATAGAAATTTTGATTGATATTTGTAGACCGTTCGCTTTATTTGTTTTGCTGATAAAGTTATATTAGTGAATTTGTCACGTGTGAAAAAATTATGAACGTAAGTAGAGTCGAATATGAATGAATTAAACTCGATATTGAGCGGTGTATTGATGATACGTAGTTATTAGGTGACTCGATGATATCAAGTATCAGACTACTACTACTACTACTACTACGTTATATGTATGTCCTCCGTGCTATGCCACGAATATATGTATGCATACTTGCATATTCGTGTTACAAGCGTTCCGTGCATCCGACTTAATTATGCATGAATATGTCGCAAGTTTTTCGGCATGACTAACGGAATAAGAAGAACCGTGCGCCAGCATTAGTCATATTATTTATCCGTCGTAGAAAACTTGTTCCACCGTGTTTTACATTACTGTTTCTTAAGTGCGTCGGGTTCGCGTTGCTTGCTAAAATGTACCCGAGTCTAATAAAAACTATTCATCGAGCAAAGTATAGCTAGTTAATTCTAGTTAATTCCATCGACGAAGGTATTTAATTGACGCGATTAAAAATTCCCGTCCGCGTGAAATTACACGGACGTACATCGATACAATTTAACTTACACCCCTGACACGTTTAACATCTCATCAAAATATTTGCAGCGCGGCTTAAAGGATTTTCCTACGGCAATCATAGGAGGTTTAACGATCAAATAAAAATCTCCGTACATCGACGGGACTCAAAGGACCTTTCCCAGTGATCGCGGCAGCTTTAACGATCGAATAAAAATCTTTGTGTGTATCGATTGAACCGATGCCACGTTATTCCGTCGTCGCAAAAAAAAAAAAAAAAAAAATCTACGGATATAAAAAAAAAATTGCGAACGGAGAACGGGTCGGTTCGAGTTGCAGCCGCGGGGCAAATGCGCGACCGGGGTATCCCGAGAAAATTGCGATTCTTTTTTCGCAGCCGTATTCCTCCGGTGCCCGACTATGCCGCCGGATTCTCCCACGCGCTTCTGCGAAATTATCGATGTCAAGATTACCGAGAAAGATCACTGCATTTATTGTTTTGCGGTCGAATATGCTGCTGGCCGGAGGCGGACGGAGATTTAGGGTTGCGGGACTATGGTTACGATTTTCTGGCTTCTGACTCGTGTGTGTTTAACTGCGACACGCTGGCGAAACACCGGCTCTTACGGCAATTTTGTTGTGCCCCTTTTTATTTTCACTATACTCTTTTTTGTTGTGTCAATTTTATCGAGAACATGGTATTAATAACGGTATATACTTTCGAAAATTTGTAAGTGATATTTATGTACTTTGTGAAAGTTGTTATTCGATACGACGGTACGATGATACCATAGGATCAAATTGAAAAGGAGTGAGAGAAGGGAATCTTGTGAATTTCCGGAAATTTATCTTGCAAAAGGTGAATTTGTATATCGGTGCGAGTGCGGTCTCATTTGCTGCAGTGTTTTTCTCGTCGTGACGATTTCTTAGAAAAAGAGAAGACGATAATTATCCTCGGGGTATGCCGTGTTTCGCAAATTATGCTCTCGGATGGAACGTTTCTTTTGAAACACAAGGTACGTAAAAACAGGTTTTACGTTACCCGCTTGGCTCACCCGTGTAAGGCACTTCATATTTCACTTTTTCCCGATGCTCAGCCCGGTGCCAAGTTTTTCTGCGCGCACGCGAGTGTAAATATCTAATAACGCCGTGCCGCGGAACACTTCAAAAAGTAGAACTAATCATTCGGGATGAAGTTTTGCGCGAACGGGCAAAACAAAAAAAAAACAACAAAAAAAAAGACGGTGAAAACTGAATAAAACCGTAGTTGGCTTAGAAGTCTGGTTCATAATACGTGCAACGAGGTAACGCGTTATACGGTTAAATTCCTATAGGGGAAACTTTAACGACGGTTTAAATTTGACGTTTCGCAAATACGTCGCCCCGGTCGTTGAATGAAAAGGAAATCGAAAAGAATGACGCGGCATCAGCTTTTATAGTCTCCGATGTAATGTAAACCATGGGACAGTTACAAACTCGGTCGGTTCTCTTTTATGCCACAGATATTCATATTCATCGCGTCGCAATACAAAAGTTATTCGACCGGTCCGGAACTTCCGCGTACGTAGTTAGCGAAGAACAAGTAGCATCCGCATAAGAAAAGAACTGGGAGACGAGCGGCAGTAAGATAAGCTCCTCGGTAACTTTAATGTCGTCGCCATCCGCCCGGAGTCCAGGGAATGTCTCGTTCCGTAGAGACAATTAAAACCGCAATGTCTGACAGTCGTCCTCCGAAAAGTTTCACCCAAAGAACGACGCATGACGAACGTTTCCCTAATCGGGTCGTCTTTACGCGAAGATAATCGTGAACAGATTTTCATCCGTGGAAATCGAGATATATACTATCGAGTAATGTAAATGTATGTCAACGAAGAGTCATAGAACGAGAGAACGACGTGGAAGAACTTTGAATTGTTCGCGATCGAATGCCAATTAAGCCGATGAATGCGCACACGATCCTTGAGGAAAATGTAGAAAAATCGTGCACGCAAGAGGATATCGGTAAGACAAGTTGAATGGAGAAAAATTCTGAAATTCGAGTGACAAAAAAAAAAGGAAGAAATATGAGAATAAAAAGGCGTAAGAGATACCGGATCATTCCATTTCTCGACCGAACGAGTAATTTCCTTCTAGCTGGGAACACCGGCAATTTGTTACAGTATAATGCGCATTGGAATACCGTGTCCTGGTTTCGATTCGGTAGAAATTGTCAACAGTACTGATCAAATTAGCGTCGTTCGATTTCCACGGCATGGCTGACACATCACTCTGTATTTTCGTTCCGTCCTCAGTATTCCGATAACAATTTTTCAACGATTACAAGCCACGTTTAAACATCCGTCAAATTTATCATCACGAATTACATTAAATTATAATCATTCTACACATTAGCATCGCAATTAACCATCCGAACTGCCGTAACATTCAAACAATCCGAAGCACTTTCATCTCTCATTCCAACGAGCCACTACCTATATGATTTCGATACGGCGAAGTATCCTTGAGAGAATCCTCGGTATTTACGAATTGATCGATTCACCTTCCGCGTTACACTAGGATCTAGCAAACCTGTCCTAATTCGGTTCGGGGGTATAAACTATAAGCAAGCCAGACATGCCGCGGAATTAGCATTGTCCGATCCTGCGATAGCGTCGACCCGTAATCTATGACCCGGCGACGCTAATGAACGAATAGTTTTTGCCGGATGTGACCCGGTTAAGATTTATGCCGTCATAAATTCGGCGCACAATGCTCCGCGGCTTGCATCCGATAAAAATCCACTCGTACACAGCCGAACGTTAAACGCGTTCGAACATTCATCTCACGTGCGGTCGTGGCACCGGTATCGAACCCATACTCTTCTTGCGAGTAGCGTGATCGCGATCACACGATCGTCTATGGTAAAATGTATGGATGTATGTATGTATGTACGTCTGTCTGTATGTCTGGTCTATATGTATCTATATATGTACGTACGTACGTACGTACAACAACAACGCGCTGCCAATCTCCAGGGCACGTGACAAAAGCGCGACTGAATCGACTGCGAAAGAGTTTCGCGGTTTAAAAAGCCCACCGCTTTGTGCCATACGACAAACGACCTGTTACGCAAATACCTGTTTCCGAGCAGCGATTGTTGTTGCAAGCGTTCTGTTTACCGAGCTCCTTGGAACGGTGAAACAAATTTTTCGAGAGACCATATCGCACGGATGATGGTTTAACCTCGTATGTTACGATACTGTCTGTTTTTGTTTGTTTTTTTGACGTTGCCGAGTGCTTTCACTTGATAATTTGAAGTGGATGACAGTCTTAATTGGGTTTCATGATAAACAGGAATATGGTGGATACGTAATAATAATATAGGAGGATTATAACGGGTTGGTAGAATCGTATTGTTTTTTTTAGATCCACATTGCGAAGTGTAACTATTGCGATTAATTTTCTTCGACATACTTTCCGAGAAAGTGAACTTGCCCGGTTAGTTTTGGGAAAGTGGATGCCGTAGAAATCAAGTTTAATATCCTATCGTTGATACCACTAACACCCCGAGCTCTCGCAACTGCAATTAAAACTCTTTAATCGTCTTTGTTCGCGAATTATTCTATGGTTGTAATGAATATCAACTTTGCTCCTGTTTCTTGTCACGTGTTGCCACTAATAACCCTGTCGCCAATTCGCACCAACTGTTTCGCTTCTAATTACGTTGACCGAAAACGGACTACGAATCCGGCCATTTAGTTTCTCCGCTATTAATAAATCACCGATCTTCACCACAAGCGCTTCCAATAATTTCCATCGACGCTTCCACGAAAACGAACGTTTTCCCGGGGCGAACGGAAAAAAAATCATCAAATCTGGATCAACAACTCCCATTCAATTTACGTTCGACGATTACACGTGCTTCTCCTCCATACTTCTATTCTCCATAATTTCTCAACGTTCTAAATCCGGCCTGCACACGCGTTAGATTATTATCCGACCGTAATCATCTCGCGCACCTAACATCGTACACCTCGTATTCTTTTTCACCGATAAAAATCGTATCCTCGCAACCACCACGCGATACACGTGCCATTACCGTGATTCCCGCGCCCACGCGGAAATTTTGAGAAACAAGCGAAACGTAATTGATCGTTCGGTCGAGAATACGAAGGGCGTGTGTTAAATGACTCTCGAGTACCGACCTGCTGATTCAAGATGTCCCACGTGTGAAGCGGGGGCTCGACTTCGTGGTTCCTCGAGTTTCGTCTGGGCTGAGCGTCCCGTTGCACCAGGTACAGCGTCCTGGATCCCCGGACCGCTCTGTGATCCGGCAGAACACCAGCCGCGGACACGGGTTCCTCGACGTCGTATTGCCACACCACCTGCATCGTGTCGTTCTGAAACACAAAGAACGGGAAAAGTGAGTATACATGTGTGTCCGGCGGTCCGGCGTAGATTTTCGTTATCGAGAAATATCGATAAGGTCCGGCGAGCACAAAGGACGGCTTTTATACTCGAGTTACTGTAAAAGATGAAGCTTTCGAACGGGGACGGAGAGGGCGAAAACACTGTTCATGCTTTTACGTTCGAATTCCACGGGAATATAGTGTATAGAGTGTAGAACGTGTATGGCCCGGGTTTGTGAGTTGAAGGACGGCGCACTCGTGCGAGAATTTTTAATTTAACCCTTTTACCTCGCAATATCCCGCGGCGTATGGTATATTATGATTCTGCAGGACGAAGGTTCGGGGGGAACAAATATTTCCGTGTATTATACCGAACCCGAGGCATTAATTATCAATGAATCGTTAACTAAAAAGTGTTGCGTCAAGCGCATCGCTCGTGGATGGACGAAAATGAGATTAATGTAACTTTATTAGTATCCATAATGGAATATCGATATACAATTAACTCGAGGGAATCGAAATCGAAAGTCTACGATAATGCCGTCTAGAATAATATTTGTTTATATGTTTTTCAGAATGTATCGATGAGATGAAATTAGATTAGATGGTTATTTATTTGCTTAGTATTCTTGGATGGAATATTCTTGGATACGGGGAACAATCGTTGCTTGTCGACAAGATGAAATTTAGAGAAATGCCTTTCCGATTATTCAGCATGCCAAGCGGATAATTTGCGACTGCCGATAAATGCATCGCCCCGAAATCTGACTATTCAGCTTTGCATTTAACCCAATTCCAAATTAAGGGTGGCCGACTGAATTCATTTACAATTCATCTTTCGAGAAACGGACTGACGTTATCTTCGTAAAATGTATCTTTAGCCCGCCCTTGGCAGCGTTCCAAATATAAAATAGTGTACGTTGGTTTTGTGCCGGGGGGGCAACAAATTAGTACAATCTGGAATTCATGCAGCTTTTCTCATTAAATTGCACACGAAATCTGCACGCAACGAACTCGCGAAAAGCCGCCTCTGCCTACGGATTTCGTTTAATATGCGAACTTTGAGATCAGCGCCGGCAGGCGGACGGTAAAAGTGAGGATTCCTCTGAACTAGCGCAACGACGAGATTATAATAAAGTCATTTATAACGAGAAGGAACTTAGACTAAAGTAATTTCGCGACACATTAATAAAGTAATGGACCGTTGTAATCTTATCATTTTTCCCTTGACACGGTTTAATTAAATTATCCTGTATCAGATGCACTTGCTACGTTCTTTTATTTAAATACCCTATCTAAATTTCGTATAACATGTATACAACGTTACTTTAACAGAAATAATATTGTAATACTTTATTTTACAATAAAGAAAGAACTGCCACTCGATTTCATAAAACACGTATTAATCAATCCAAACAACCCTGTAATTCATCTCCCGGCAAATAATTAAACTACCCGGAGATACTGATAATCCCTCAAACCCCACTGTTCGTGCGTTTATGGAAAAAAAACAGCCGCAAGAACGTGCGCTCCGTTTGTTCACGTGACGCAGCTTGAATTTTCCCACGTGTGCGCGAGCCCGGTGATCAATCCGGAGCGGGTTTTCATCTTCGAAAGATTTACGTACGTCGCGGGGGCTCGGCATGCCTGAGGGATCAATTCCGCATTGTGCGCACCAATAATCTCTGTCTGCCGTGTTCTCGTGCAGTCCGCGCCCTCGAAAAGAAGGGACAACAGAGACGCGAGGGTGGACCACGGTGATGTACACAACAATACCGGCGATGGTATTCCTGTCTACCCGTCGCGGTCGACCCCGAAACATGTATATCGATCTGTACAATGTGCCAAACTTGGGGTCGAACCTACGGCCACTTACAATTCCGAACAATCGCAGTTGATTGGCGCATTGGCCAGATGCAGCCTTGTTAATGTGTCATTCGACTACGGGTACCCATATCTGCGATTCATTTTCCAGCAATTATAATCACGTGTTTCGGCAAACTTACATTTCGCGCCAACTGCGTCGCGCTGATCGTAATTAAACTCTATATACCACGCATGTATGTATGTATGTATGTACACGTTCGAACATACTGATTATCGAAATTATTCATCGACTACGAAACATTTAAAAGATATTCTTTCAATTCGTACGACTGATTACTTATCGACGTCCAACTCTCAATTGTCACTAATAATTGTACCGTGTCGAAACTGACAAAGTATATAATATTCAGGGAAATATTCATTCTAACGTCCAATGGGGAAAGAGTGAAAGTAATTAGAAACTGGAAACGATCATGAGGGGGGAAAGAGCGAAGTGGGAGGAGGAAGGAGAGGGTTGAAAATAATCATGATAAAACGTTCGGAACTGTCATGTCGTAATGCACGGAACCCCCATTAGTATTCCAGGGTTAATAATCCCCGAAGTGCAGCGTTATCCCCATAACGAAGATAAGACCAGCGGTACGTGGGCGATGTTACAGAAAAATCGGCGTTCCCCCGTCGTAATTTCGGGACGAGCCGAATTACGTAGTCGGTGGAACCAAACGACGTCGGATTCGCAGGCCGATCACGCGTCAGGCATTCACGTTCCTCGATAATCGTCGTGCCCGTGATCCTCCCCGTGCCTACGTTTATTTCACCAGGCCGAGACAATTGGGCGCCGTTTACCTGAATTGGATAGGTTGGGATAGGTACAGAGAGTGCCGACCTAGATCCCCAGACCAGATCGAAAGATTCCGGGAGGCCGAGATGGAAGGTCGATAGGAGGAAATGGGCATCGCGTGAGAAGCCGAGACGGAATCACGCGATCCGACACTATCGCCCATTCCCGGAGAGGCTCTTTGACGACGTCATACAGCCAAGCTCTGTCTGAACCTTTCTTTAGCCAAACCCCGTACTCGCTATCATGGTCTCTCTCTCTCTCGATCTCTCTCTGTCTAGGTGTTGGCTCGTTGGATCATTACGAAAATGAAATGTGTCGCGTGCGGAGAAACGATCGATCGAGGAAGATGGTACTGTAGAGCTAGCGATTTTTCAGATTAAACTTTCTTACGGAAGATTAGATGTAACGAAGGTGAAATTATATGGTACAAGCAACGAGTTCCTTTCGGGATTTTAGGTGGATGGTATAGCGGGACAATTTAGGGGATGATGTAATTGTAATATAGATATGTAGAGTATGTTCGAATTGTACTGTGTCATTCAGGGAAATAGTACATTTAACTGGAACGTTTTGAGGAAAGCATGAAAGATTAGCAGTGGAAATGGAGAGCAATTCACGTGGACAGAAAACAAAGAGGAAAAGATTAAGTGGATCTTTGGTTAAGTGGAAATATCTTTTCCTTGGTGGGAGCGTTATTCTTCATTAAGAAAGTTTGTTGTTCTTCACTCTTGAAATGCGGAAATCTTTCTACCCCCGACCCTGTACCCTTCTCTCCACCGTCCCATCGTGATTCTTTCCATCTTCCCAGCTGTGTGTGTGTGTGTGTCTGTCTTACGAGAACCCGTAGCTCGCGATTATCCCTTCCAATAGTCGTTGAATCCAAGAGACGAGATCCCATTTGGAAAGTTAAAGATGTCACTTGCGATGCGAGCAAATGGCTCGGGTCCCTCCATGGATCGTGGTATAAAAGATTTAGTCTATGCGCACCCTAGATTCCTCCATCCGAACGACGAGAGGGTGGATATTGAAAAAGAAGCGTCTTTCCCACTACAATGCCGTCTAATTCCGATTTTAATAGCGTCCCTTCGGGGAGATCAAAAAGTTGAACGGTTTCATTGTTCTGTTATAAATAATCGGAGTAACGTCCGAAAAGTCCGGTCCAGTAATTAGTGAAACGGTGATTCGCTGAAAGGGTTAAGGAAGAAGAAGAAGTAAAAAAAAAATTGAAACAATACCGAGGGAAAAGAAATTACCGAGAAATCCGAGCACCATAATGGATCACGATGGAAAAAGGCTTTTGTCAAAAGTGATTTTCTCGGTCCATATAAGTTCGCTTGTACGTTACATCTCTTTCCCTTTCTACTACCTTCCCTTTTCTCTTTCTTTACCTTTCACCTCTTTCTCGGTGTCTTTTGTACCAGAAACCGTAGCTCGCGATTAACCTTTTGCAGCGGTCGTTGAATTCAGGAGGCGTGCTCCAATTTCGAAAGCAAAAGATATCACTTGCTACGTGAGCAAATGACTCGCCTCTACGGTGAAAAAAAAACCCTATCTTAAAAGGTCTTCGGTCCGACCCTCCCCACGATTTTCGAGTCGAGCACGAAACTCAGAGAAGAAGATATGAAGCCTCGTCCCTTGTGTGAACGCCCCTTCGTAATACCGTTCAACCCCGTATTTGAATGGACGTTTGGCTCAAGTGTATCACGAAACTCATGCAATATGGATCAGAATGTAGATTAAACGCGTATCGTTATCCAATGATACTGAAACGTAAATAAAATAGTCGGTGAAAATAGAAATTTTCGGTACAATAGATGACCCGGGGACTTTGTTACTCGCAGTACTTTTATCTGTGAAAATAAATTTCATTTTTTTTCTGTTTAACAATTACCGACATATTATAAATTCATCGAGTATATTCCATTCGACGTATTTCCACGGAACATCGATCCACCGATGCTGTATCGTTACAACGTAGATGAACAAAAAAAAATTTAAAAAAAAAGGAACTTTAAGACGAACGATGATCAACGTCCGTGGTAATTCCAGCACCCGACGGGTACGCCACAGTCATCGCCGTGAGATAAAACTTTTAAACCCAATAAAAGTATCCTTTCTGGTCGAGCCGGCACCCCCACGGAACGCGTGAGAAAAACGAAAGGCTGAGTGAAACTTCGACGACGGGCACTTTACGCTCTCGCGGAGTTTCACGAAAGAAAAGTGAGTCCGACGCCCAGGGGATAGACAAACCAATAGAAGCGACCCGAAAGTACCACCAGAAGCAGCTTCTTTCCAAGGCAACGTTAATTGCTTCGGGTACAAAAACTGTGGCGGCTAGTTATCGACGGCGCACTGGTTATCTTTCTCGCGCTTTCTATCTTCTTGCATGACCCCGAACGAGTACCCCTCGTACCGAACGTGTTTGCAACTCCGATAGGGAAAACTAATATTGAACATTCCAAAGTAGAATGCAAAGGGTGCGACCGGCCCGGAGGGTGAGAGGGGTGGTAAGGGTGGGAGGTTTGAGGGTGGCAAGAAGGCGGCTTGCTGGTTGGGGATGAAGAGGAACGAAGAGAAACGGGGAAGGGGGGATGGGCACGGACGGAGTCGAACTTGAAAGTTTTAAAAAGCAATTAAGGGCTTCAAACTTCAGACGCTTACTTCTCCGCGCTACAACCCTATTCCTTCCTCAACCCTTATTTCTCTCGCGCCCTAACCTATCGGCAGTTTCTCTTTCTTTTGCCTCGTCATCAGAGTGCTCGCGAAGACGGCCTCTATTGTCGTTCGCGGGAAGACCCAAATTTCTTCGTACACCGCTCGATAACGTGTATTCGTTGTGTGTCGTTGTTCGTAGGTACACGTGTAGACTGTAACGTTAAAGCCGTGATAAAGTTTTGCCCTGAGCCATGGAAATTTACGTCGGCATCGTGTGACCCGGTCATACGGGGAAACGGTGTACACTTAGTTAACTACCGCATATTCGATACGCTTTCGGTCTTCAACGGGATTAAATTACCTAGTTTCGGTTCTATAGAACATGTTGTCAGACTCTTGCTCATTAACGGCCGATTATTTAACGAGGTTATTTTTAGCGCGCTCTGGAATTCGTTAGAATTTGGAAATTCCCGTAATTACTACGTAGGACGTATACATACGTATTGCCATCGTCACACGTAATTAAAATTGATTTCTCTTTTTCTCTCTCTCTGTCTCCGTCTCTCGTTCTCTTTTCATAACGTTGGCGCGAGTGAATTCCTGAATCGGTAACCGATATCGCAGATTTCCAGACGGAATCGAATCACCTTTTATCCACGTCGACATTCTCCAAGCGGCGTACGTAATGTACGTAAATCTTGTAAGACTCGTTTTCTTCGTTCGCCGCCTGGAACTTCGCGTGTATCCACTTCGGCCGGGACACGATATGCATACCGTTTGTGGGAGCAGTCATCTGTAACGTAGTCCCATTGAAACTGTCGCAGCCTCGGTTACAAGCTGGCACGTCTACGTCGATTAGATTCAAATACGTATCAGTATGTTTCACGTGTAGTCGATACACGCGGCCGGAATATCTCTAAACTGGCGGGTTGAAATTTGATTTTTGCCCGTGACTCTCTCTCTCTCTTTTTTTTTTCTTTCTTTTTTATTTTTTATTCCGAGCCGCATATCTGTTTATTCTCTCTGGTGATTCACGGCGAGATTGGTTTACCGGGCTGGTTCCGTCACGAGCGTACAAATTGTGGAAATAAAACGTGTTAAGCGTCGTCGGAAGTTATTTAAACAAATATAAAGTGTCCGTACGATACATCGTATCTCGATGAACATCGGTTCCTTATACGTGATCTTTTATCGCGTTGTTTCACCGAGGTAAAACTAACGACGATGCTTAATATCAACAGCAAGTAAAAGCACTCCATCACTCTGGATCACGACACGAAAGTATTTCCTCCTTCATTTTTCCTCCGTTTCGTAGGTACAACCCCGGCAGGTACAGCCCCCTTAACCTTCGTTAGGGCAACGAAATCCTTTGTAAGGTAGTAGATAATTTTAGAATCGCGTGATTAACGTTTCCGCGATTAAAGTTCGCGCGACCCCGTGAATAATGACTTTAAAGCGTGCGCAACCGGCAAAGATACACAAACTATTCATGCGCTGTAGTATTATTTTCATGCTCGCCGTTGGTTACCGACGAAAACAAATTGAATTTCAAATGATATCCGGCCACGGATCAAAGTCAAATGGATTAATTTCCTTCAAACAAACAAAAAAACTACAACAACAGATCTTGGTACTTATACAAAAAAAAAATAAGTAAAACAGAATCATATACATGCGTTTCTTTGCGATGCAACCAATCGAGGTATCGAACTTTCATCGTTAACGGATACCGGTTTCGTTCGAAACAACGGAAGTTTTCGACGGGCAACTGGGCGTTGAAACTCAGTTCCGCAAGCTGATCCAACATAATTCATGGGGAAACATTGATTGGATACGCCTGTGTACCGTCGGGGTACATTGAAAAAGAGAGAGAGTTGCACTAACAAGATTCTATCGCTTCGCTCGGTGTATCACCGGTGCTCTCTTCATCAGCGTGAAGCCGATGAGCCAACATCGGCGAATACGTGGCCACCGAGCTACCTGAGCACGCTCCTGGTATGTACTCAGTCATTAACGAGTAAACTCGGTCGAAACTTCCGGTGAATCCCGTCAAGGATCCTGTGGAACGTTCGAAGGCACTGCGGTTCCGTTCATAACGTTCCGAAGGATCCAACTGGACTTTAAAACCGTCTTGATCTCTCATTAAAGATTTGAAATATGTATATTCGTGAATATGCCAAATTAGACGATTTGTAAAAATAGTTACATCTTATTCCATGCCTTCAAGCTGATAATGACCCTGATAAACGACGCAATGATTAAGCGACAAACGTAACGCACAAAGACACGAGTAAGATAAATACAATGTATGCTTTTATACCAAAGTAGAGTTGAAATTGGAAATAGAATTACTCAAGCGTGGAATATTTTTCTATAGTTGACTATAGTTGACGAAAGAATACGACAGAAAGGCGACGCGCAGACATCCGCGGGGATTGATCGATAGTTGAAATTAAAAGTGAACAGTGCATGGCACTTTGAACGAGGTTTAGCGCCCCCCAGTGAAACAAAGCTCTATATAGAGTCGACTGAATATTCGTGTCAGCAAGCCGACGGATAAGTACGTACAGTACTTGTATAATTAACGACCTAGAAGACCTTCCGCTTTCCATCGGTAGTATCCGGGATCCCCTTGGAATCACATGTGTTCGTTTACGACTATCCTACTTATACCGTGGGCGTTTGAATTATTCGTCGAACAGGACTACTGTTTCTTCTTTGTAATTGTTTAATTATCGATTGCAACTCGCAGATCTTAGGTAAAATATCCTATCGTAGGACTATTGTCGCTAAACGATCTAATAGGCATACTTTAGACACTGTAGACGCTAATGTTAGATAAAGGGTGATGATAGAATTAGGTAGCGTGAACCAGGAAGGGTACATTTAATAAGTCTCACCCTACAGGAATTCCTAGGGACTTTTCTTAGAAGCATGAAATTCCGTTGCTGTGTAACACAGAGGGTTGTAGGTATCATGGTTGTATACGATCCCCTTGTAGATTACAAGGTATGCAATATCGTTGAAAAATATCAAAGAGTTAGAAGCTATTGCAAGCCATCTCGTGGATTTAGAATTATCACGAATTTAATATGTTTACTCTAAGATCATGGCAGGTGAATCGTCTAATTCCGGTACGGATGGAGCGCTTAATAAGAATGCTCAAGTTCACCCCGTCGAATACTCGGAATGTGGAAGACAGGAACGAGGAGATAGGGTAACTTTTGACGGTGACTGTCGTGTCGACGAACTGTGGAATCCCTAAGGACTCCACCGTAGGTGGGGCTGGCAGACACTAAAGTTTACCCACTATGTCTCTCCAGGAGACTGTATTACTCGCTTTAACGTACACGTGGGTCAATATTAATCATTGTCATTAGTGCAGACTGTAAGACAGTTTCAGAACAATGGATGTCTGGAACAATAAAATTTAAGGCTTCCGGGTGACGTATGTCACGTTCCCCCTGTGGAACGTCGAACGTTTTTCTACAATGTATGCCCGGTAAAATTTCTTCAGCACACGCGGAATACAACGTCAATGACAATGTATGTATATGTTATAGGACACCTATAAACACATACTTTTCTACTTTACTCGCAGGATTAATAGAGTCCCAACCCGTGAACCTTCGAATTAAATGTACTTATTCGATTACCATCGAATCCCTTCGATTATCCTATTCAGAGATCAGCCAATCGAAAGATTGGATAGTTATCGAGAGCTAAGGACACCGTGGCTTTCTAACGGATAAAAATAACGCTGGAATAAAATGGAATTCTCCATTACCGGATCCACGAGGTTCATGCGGGGGTTATCTGAACCCCCCACTGTTATCTTAACGGCACTTATTGTCTTGACGTATAGTACACCTAGCCTCCTCTCTCACACGCACATAGCTTCCAGCGGCACCCTTTCTACTTCTATGTGCATTAAGCTCGTAGGGTTACGAAGGCGGTAGGTAGAGGAGGCGCTCTGCTGATGCCAGTCGTTATCGCACACCGAGAACCATCCCCTTTCTCTGCCTTCCTTGCACTGTCTTCCTCTACCCTTTCTGTGCTCGTCTCATTCACCCTTTGGCCCTATCACGCCTAGTCTGCTCTCTCTCTCTCTCTCTCTCTCTCTCTCTCTCTCTCTCTCTCTCTCTCTCTCTCTCTCTCTCTCGTTGTTTCTATCCTTGCCCGTGATCTCAACTCTCTCTTTTCACCCCGCGGAAGCGCATGCGTGCTTTCTGTCGCGGCCACCTGATTTCAGGAAAAGGAGGCCCCGAAAGGAAAAGAGAGAAAGAGAGAAAGAGAAAGAGAGAGAGAGAGTGAGTGAGTGAATGGGTGCGCGAGAGACGGACGGAAAGGGTGTATAAGTTAGTGCGGAAGAGAGAGAGAGAGATGGGGAAAGAGAGAGTAAGAGATTGTAAGTGACAGAAAGAGGAAGTGAGAGAGGAAATAGAAGTAACCGAGGGAGATTGTCTGCCGGTTTGAACGAACGAGAGTGGGAGAGAGAGAGAGAGGGTGGACTAGGCACGTCCGATATCCGTGCACATATTGCCACACTGCGCGCCTTATCCTGATCAGTAATTAGTCCGATCGTTTGCCAGAGACCGAAAGGGAAGGACCGTTGATTGCTATTAACGGCGTCGCTGATTGGGTGAAACCGATTCAATTGCCCCGAGCGAACTTTTCACGGAACCAAGCCTTCCTTTCGCCCTCGTTCCTGCGCCTTTCTTTCCCTCTTCAATTTACCCTTCTGTTTCGTACGTCTTTTTCTTGCTGCCACGGGAAAAGTGGCTGCTCTACCGGTATCGCATCGTTTGCCACGCATGCGGTAATAAACCGCAGTTACATCTCGTCCAACGTGTTTACGACCGCGTTCGTACGAATAATGAAATTCCGTTGGGACTATTTTTTCCGTTTGTGTGTGTGTATGTATGTTTTTTGTCATTCGCACGGTGTTCAATATTCGTTCGAGAAACGTGAAAACGTGAAGAGTTACTTCGTTGCAATAAATACACTTTCGTAATGCGGTCTCTCTAATGCGCGGTGGAATTAATCGACGTTTCTTTTGACTTCGAAGATTGCCTATTCATGATCGCCTATTCTCCGTCGGAGATTACGTAACTCGTTCGTTCGGGTTCCTTTGTTAACCCTACCTTCAATTTGTGGAAATGGTTTGGGACAGGTTCATCGATCTAATCGGAACTAAGTAGAAAAGGAGATTCGACTAAGGAAACGTTATAGAATCAAACGGTAACTGTCTCGGTATGAAACGAGATCACAGATCTGGCAAGGAAAAGTCCGGCTAGATGGAACTGACGCAGTCTCCTATATTCGATCCACCCGAAAAAGTTCTTATCCGACCGACTATCTTTCTCTTGTCTGCGTTCCCTCTATCTTTATCCCTTTATTCGCTTATTTTTCATTTCTCCTCTCTTATCTTCGCTACCCCAGCCAACCCAGAACCCGCTACGTAGGTTTCCCACATTCTGATAAATAAACTGAAATGCACGAAATCACGCACCGCACGGCATATGCACCTTTAGAACACATCCGATGAAAGCGGCAGAACGGAAAACGGATAAGTAGATATGTAACAGCGTGGAAGAGAGAGAATCCGGGTGAGCTCGCGGAACAGGAGCCCCCGGCTAGCACGTTTTGATAGAAAAGCCAGGATTTACGTGTACAGTCAGCAGGACTCGAAACCGTATATACCTTACTGCTCCCTTTGAATACCTGCCCTCCCAAGGGGCTCTGCGATTGATTCAAAAGTTCTACACCGAGTCATTGATGTCTATCGACGACCAACTGATCGGAAGAACGGAAAAAGCTTGCCGTAGGTACAGTAGTTTCATTCAGTCGGATAAAGTATTCCAACCCGGTGGTATGCAACAAACGGGACGCAATGGGATTCAACGTACGTTAACGTAAAATCAGCCGGAAAGAGAAAATGGCCACGGTGTAGAAACAATGGGAAGCCCGGATGAAGCTTCTTACAGTGAATCACGGATGGAATTGAAGGAGAATACAAAAGACTGGCGCAGTCGATCGCTAGAATCTCGTGGTTGCTTACAACTGCGAATATGACGTCGAATGGTGCAGGTTACCTTTGCCAGATACATTTTGACGGTGCGCAAATTGCCGCACCGCAAAAGCACACAATCGGGGGTACAGAGAACGAGTCCTGTGAACCGACAAACCGAGTGGTCCGTGTATAGATATGCAAAAGGGGTGGCAAAGAAGACTCCCTCCTCCTCCTATTCCTCCTCTTCACGAAGCATCAGCGGGAACAGCGTGGGTGGTAGTGAGTCGAATAACGCGAAATAGTGCGGATTTGGTCGGGACGGTAGGATTTTGTGTATGGAGGACGAAATTGAAGATCGAGTGGCGAATACCGGAAGAGTGGCTGCCACTCTGCAGCGCAAACGGGTGTATTCAGTTTGCTATATCCTCCGTGTGCAAAGAGAAAATAGAGGTGGAATATAGGCGCGCAAACGGGGGCCCGTAGACGTGTGTAGAAGACCAGAAGATTGAAGCAACGAATAAGCTGCGTACTAGGAATGGAATATATGTTTTTGCTTCTATCGTTGCGTCGCCACGCCTCCGCGATACGACACGATCCGACCGTATTTCAAGCCCTGATTGAATTCGGCCAGCGAGAAATCGGAATGCCATCATCGAGCCGCGTAAAGCCCTTCGATCTTCGAATTCTTATGGGAGGACTCTGAACAAACGGTTCTCTATAAAATATGGAATTGACGATTTCACGTTCGAGCGTTCGACTCGTTGACCCACTTAAAATGTCTGTAAAAAATGATGGACGCGGAACAAGAATATTCTGACGCATGGCACACGTGACGCAGGATAAACATTGATCGCTTTACTTTTTCTTTTTTTTTTTTTATATATGTATATATATAGTATATAGGAGAACGAATTTATCTGGATGAATTAAACGCGATGATTTATTACGTAAAAGTTTCTGGCTCACGGCCACGGCACACCTGAGTTCACTTTTCACGGTTAGCGAACACTAATGATTTCGTATTTGAGCAAGAGCGACGTTTAAAAAGAACATTTTCCTAAAATAATCTAATTACGTCACATTTATCCCATGATATTTTCAACGATCTGTCTTTTTATCTCGCTCCCGATGCCTTTCCCGCTACGCGATCGATGTTCCAAATAATTTGCCGGCAAATTTACGCGTACTCGACGATCGCGTGAAAACGTGGGAAATTTGGAAGTTTGTTATCGTTCCGCGTGTATGTACGTTATAAACCGTCGCAGTAAAAACCCGGCGAGGAATATCCGCGGAGGATTCTAAATAAAGCCGCGTTGATGAAAGTGGAGTTGCACAGGCGTAACGTACGAACCGCATACGATATTCGGTTGTGGTTCGCTTTTGTACGACTATCGCCGCTTCTTGTTTCCACGATATTATTTTCTGTCCGCGACAGAATCGACAAAAGCCGTGGCCGCCGGCATAGACGGCGGAGGGAGAAGGGTGCGCGGTGAAAGCGACGCTACCTACTTATAATTTATCTGGAAACACGCATATTATACCGACCGCCCCACGGCGCGGTCACATTAGCGGAAAAATAAACGGGACGTGTCTTCAGATAACCGCGTCGAAATTCAATTTACGTAGTTTCGCTCAAGCCGCGAAACAGTATTCATAAATCATTCGAATAAATTCTGCAAACTTGTAATTTTATTAAATGGCATTTCGCTAAGCTGTCACTACGGTTTCCACGTGTTGCCATTGAGAACTGTGCATTTGCATACGAGTAAAATCACAGCCTGGAAACGTCTAATCGACGCTATTTAAAATAATACGTGAAAATATCGCGGGACATCGTTAGCCGCGATAGGAAGCGTTAATTATACTTTTCGTTCGAAACTCGTTGGTTCTCTAATACCCGTGGTAGTAATAGTAGCTGTTATCACCACGTCCGTCCCTATTGCTACGTCGAGTTATTAAAGTTTAAAGTTCAACGCTATGCATAAAATAACGTCGAAGTTTCGTGTCCCCGTTAGAGGGTTAATGCCCCGAAGGTGATGGTGGTAAACGATCCACTTGATGAACTCCAATTGAAACTCTAATCGTTCCTAGCCGTGGACGCATGCTCCCAGCGACTTGAACTGAATTTCAACTTTGTTTTTACACCGTTCGGGGGCCGCGTAACAATTAAGTTTCCCCCGAGTTCCGAAACGTTACATTTTCGACAATTCGCGCGGCCGCCGAACGTTTCAACGTTAATTAACACTCTAACATTTATATGGTCAGTCAAAGTTTAAAACAGTGGAACCGTCACTGACCGGTTTCACCGTGCTAATTTAATTAATATCATATATAAGTAATATGAGTACCAACATTAATTATTATCATGGACTTGATAAAAATAAATGAATATATTTACATAGAGACATGCAAGGAGAACGGAGACGATTTTTCAACAATCTTTCTTTAACGTGAGAAATAATTAAATATGTTTATTAAGGGCGACATCCTTCACAAGGGCTTCTAAACAATTACTTCCCCTTTTTATGTATCATATTCCTGGATACTCGAGCGGACGTGCACGGGAACGTTGCAGGGTTGATAACGATGACTTTATTATTCAGCTTTGTTATACAACACGTGAATCGCAGGGCTTTTGTGTTCCCATCGCCGCTTCTTGTCTCAGTCGCAAGAGAATCGTCAAAAGCCACTACATCCGAGCCATGACAGCGGCAGATTCGAGGCGCTTTGATAAACGCTCCGATGGAGAGCTTTTTAGGACATTATCCGTGAGAACACCTGTTACTGGCGTACCATGCTCGCATTTTACCAGAAAAACCAACCGAAGGGAGAAAAAAGCGTATTGTACGGCAGTATTCTTGTCCCCTATATTTATTGGTGCCTTGAGCTTAGCTGCACACTATACATACCTTAATACATAGAGTATAGATATTTACTAAAATCTAAAAAGATTTCAATATAGTCTACAGTTTAAATTTTTATGAAAACTAGAAAACTGTACAATATGTTTAAAAAAATCTATTCAATGGTTGAATATAACTCTATAAACAATAAATTCGTTCACCGTTCCCCGTGATACTAATTCTCTCTGGACCTAATTGTAATTATACTTTCTTGTTATACATTTAGAGTAAATATTCCGAACAATGAATCGCATTACGAAAATTGTGAAAAACATCGCGACGTATCAAGTATAATGTGTACTTTTTTCGCAAATGACCAAATCGATTTCGCCAGATGCTTCATTAGGCTGATTAATTACACCGCGCGGGTCACTCCGTCGAGCATAATCGCGACCTACTATTCTAAATCCAGCAATTTCGTGATTGCGGATCACAAATGTTCCGGATATGAAACAGATTTTCAGCGAACGTCACCGGCTCGTGTATGGGTAACGTCGGTCTATCACGGACACGAATCGGGACGGGCGTGTATCGGGAATACATGCGCGGAAGTTACTGCAATCTGCACGCTGGCTTTTCCATTTCTTCTCCGTGCTCTCACGCGTGGAACGGAATGCAATCGGTGGCCCAGATTTTGCGCGCGATATTCGTCAGCAGCCGGAGATATTTACGCAAGGAATCTCTCTGTAATGTCCTAAACATGCCAGTCACGTAGTCCTATTCGCCGTCGTTCGTATTTATGAAAGCATCGAGCGTCGCTTCGATGTGCGAATTAGCGAGAAAATAACAAAAAAATAAACGCGCGCGAGAGACAAAAAAAATAACTTTCACTAGGAAAAAAACACACACACCGACAGTCAATTCATTCTGCTACTTTTCAGCGAACCTTTTCAACCGTAACACCGGTCGGATTCCCTTTTAAAACGCACGAGAACCATGTCGATAGTGATGTACCGCCGAATCTCTTAAATCCAACGAAAAATTAAAAAACAAAAAAAAATATAACGGAAAGATACACACAGAAAATGGTACATACATCTCTCCAAACACCTCTCTCGCCCCAGTTCGTGCGGCGTGGTTGATACGATATTCTCACGGAGAACGATATATTATGCGCGATAACCTGAGTGCGGAAACGGGAAAGAGTTGTTCACCCGTAAGTTAGTTGAACTATCGCTGATTCCGAGATATTTGCTCGGGATTACCTCTTCGTTTAACTTCCGTGTGCTCGAGGGGGTGGTTCGCTACGATGGTAGGTGTGTGCGCGTACGTAAGAGTATCACGGGGGTAAAGGAAAGAGATAGGAAGTCGGTAGAAGGAAATGGCGAATGTAAACGATCAGCGGAGAGACAGTGAGAGAGAGAGAAAGAGACTAGAAGTAAACGCTGCCTTACTGGTAGAATTTCGTCTTATGGTGCCGCTCGAATGAGTCAAACGGTGAGCCTCGTAGGAGGAAATAGGTAAGGGAAGAAGTTCAACCGAGGAAGAGATGAGAATTTCGAAGTAGCGCGCGAAACTTCAACGCCAACTCTATTCAGTCTCAGCGGGTAAGCGTGGAAACTGCCGTTTTCAACGAAGAACCCCTCGCAGTATGGAAAGGGGGGAGGGGAAGGGGTATGGTAACTCTTCTGTCTATTCTCTAGTCACTTATCTTTCTCTCTCCCTCTCTCTCTCTCTCTCTCTCTCTGTCTCTCGTGATACTTACAACCTGACCGGAACTGAAACGTCTTTGGAGATCTTTACAGTGCCACAAATTCAGGATTATTCAGATGGAAGAGCTGATCTTGGAACAAGTTTGTAAAAAAGAAAAAAAAACAAAACACCTCACACGGTTGTATTAACACGTATGTACGTGTTACCCGTGATAATCCTGAGGGGTTTACAGTCAACGACTCAGCGGTAAGGATTTCTTTTTTTTTTATTTCTGTTTGTCACGAGTTTCTAAATATTGACGGGCATGAAACCACGCGGGGACCGGTAAATCCGATTAGGTGGACGGTTAATGTATCATAGGTATGACGCATCTAAGCGCAGGTTTGGAAATTCAATTAAACTGAGACGAACCTACCCCATCTGTTTCACGTTTCTATAACTCTCCCGAGATACCGGCTACCTGACCAGAACTCACACAACTGTCGCTACTTACTTTCCTCGATGACATGTGCTCGTTAAAGGAATTAAACTCTTGAATGGGGGGAGGGTCTCCGGTAGTACGCTATATTTATCCTTCACATTTCCCGATCTAATGTATGTTACTTCAAACGGATCTATATACGTACATACGTGTGTATGTATGTACACGGACGATGTAAAGTCACGGGCAAAAGATAATTATACCGAGCAACGGCAAATAATAGTAACGAGACATGCCATGAGCGTGCGCATTACCTGTAATACGTACAATGTACTTCCTGAATTTATTTGATAAAAGTTTCCTATTATTTTACGAGGAGATTTCGTTCAACGAGTGACGACTGCGAAAGTACCCACCGATTTACCAGAATTCACGTGATCCCAAGCATCATCATCATCATCATCATCTATTTCCGTTAGAATCGAGAACGTCAGGATTGGAATTCGTGATTGAATAAAGTTCTATCGAAAGTAAGAGCCCTCCGACATGCAACCGGCGCGCGGCGACGATAAATGAAATTTCATATATCTGGTACATAGTACGTATTCCGTGTAATATTCCAAAGAAGAATATTTATCGTAAATTCATCGGGGGTGTACACTCGCTGTAAACTCGACGTACCGCGGGCAACGTGAAAGTCGAAATTAACTCGCAGTCCCTGGTAGATGTTAATTGCGCCAACTCTGATTTCAGCCAGAGACGCAGACATAATAGTTGCATTATCGCTGCCAACGGGTATTTCCTTGCTGGCATTTAGGGCCGAACTGATCGGACAGTTTAAACCCGCGGGCCAACACTTAATCGATCGCCGCGCGGAAGTTATCAAAGCGATAGAAACCGTATTCCAACCAAAATATCGAACGTGAACGTTGCTCGTTGTATTGCGAGAACGATCGAGTCGAGCGAATGTGTTTTTCGGTTGTTGTTTTTTTTTTGGGAAAAAAGTATATCGTCAGTTTGTTCGATAGAAATTTTTATATGCTCGCATCTGTTAGATATACGTGTTAGTAATGAATTAAATGAGCCACATGTGGTCGAAACTATTCCGCCGTCGGTGTTCGCGATCCATCCGGATATGTTTTTTTTTTTCGCAATGAATCCTTTCTTTCATCGTGCACGTGGCTAACACGGCTAACATCTGGATGCACTAAAACGTTCCCCATATTTTTATTTCCCCCTTGGCGAGTTCTTACACGAAGAGATGAACGATAAAAAAAATTGCAGAATTAATTATCAACCTCTTTACCGTAGCGTGACACAGCTTATTTAATATAACATAATTTATTCAATAAGATGCCGTGGAGAGATAGAGATCGCGCCAGAACGAAATGTAGTTTTTTCTTTTAAATAGCAGAACTTTAAGTAGTCGGTAGAAGTACGAATTATACGATTCTCAATTTGACGAACGGCTGGAAATAAAAATTCAAATATCTCCCCGACCGGAAGATTCCGCGTGGATTTCACCTAGCTAAATCAAACGTCTCGTATCTAGGACATCCGATATATTTTTCATTCGTATCGTTTAAATAAACAACCCGTTCAAGTAAACAGGGAAAACGGCCTTCGGGTGTCCGATTATTTTCGATCATAAATCATAATCGCATTCGGTGCACGAACCTAAGTAAACCTCGTTACGAACTCTAAACTTCCGTGTGTGACTTTGATGCAATGCCGCGATGTGTATGTATGTATGTATACACGTATATACATACATGAACACGTACATATACGTGCGGGGGTTGCTTCGAGTGAAATCGTTCGTCGGATCTGGTTTATTAATGGACGTCAGCGATCACGATCGGTAAGACTATGACAAACCCGTCAGCTTCCGTAAGATTAATGTCGTTTGTATTCATTGCGTGAGACTTTTTCCCGTCCGCGGTCCTGCGGTCGGTTGCCGCACACGTTTTTGCATATACAACCGCAATTAACGATAATGGAAATCGTTTCCTCGGTGGAGCCATAACGCATAATCGTTATAATCCTGTTTTAATCTCCCCATTCAGTGTTTCAATAAAGGACGTTTAGAGCCACGAGAAAGCCCTGGCGGACTTTACGTTAGCATTCCTCTGCAAATTTGTACAGCCAAGTGGTATTCGCAACTTGAGCGTCGAAGAAAACGGGTTTACCGATTCAGCGATGATTTTCACGATTTTAATGGTCCGAACTGCTGGCACAGATTCCCCGGGAAATTCATTCCACTATCTAATCCTAGAGCAGACAGCATAGAGCGAATGTTTTATTATCCTTGACTCAAAAAAAAATGAACATACCTTTTCGATCGATTTGCACGTAAAAAATTGTAAAATAAATATAATAGCAGACAATCATACGATATTACACGGCACATTTACCGCGTCCTAATTGTCGTGAAATTTTCTCGAAGGGGAAAGTGCGAGAAGATTTTAATAGCAACCGAGTTAAATGGAAAGGTGAATACGTTAATTATCGAAAAGTGAGGGAAACGTTTCGTAAGAATGCTGCTTAAAATTGCATGACCGGTTTGAAACACCCTGTCGGCTCTTTCTCCATCGAGCGTCCTGTTTCGCCCGCGCACTCCCGGCCCTCTAAATACGATCGCTTCCGCTTTACATTAGCTTATTTTGTATGCAGCTAATTTACATGTCTAACGGCCACGATAAAATTGGTTAACGCTGTTCCGAGCTTGCGAGCGAACGCCACCTAATTTAAGCTTCGGTGTAAGCAGTTAAGCTCCGTGGCCGATTTTGTAATATATGTAGGTACGATTTAATAGCGAGTCGAACTTGCCCGTGTATATAAACTAGATTGCGCGATACCATACAAGCACTGACAGCACGCTCTTTTAATCCAATTTTACAATTGAACGATTGTTATCGCTTAAACTCGAAAATCATCCGACAATTGCGTGGTTTTGACGGTTCGGTTTGGACGTTATTCAGGTACGCGGAAAACGTTGATAAAAAATATATAAACATAGGAATATAACCATATGTTGTTAATATATAATGTATTATTTACAACAAAATATATATGTGTATGCGTGCGTGCGTGTGTGGATGTTTGTACATGTATCAGTTTCGCCATATCGAAACGATCATCCCACTTGTACCGAAGTCATATCGAATAACAAAAAGTAAATAATAAAAAATATTTTTAAAAATATCTGTATTTCGGCAAATACTTTGCAATGATTCCTATCGGAAATGAAACGATGGCTATTTTTTATCTTTCGATATTACAAACATTCGGGATAACATCATGTGTAGCTATCGATATTTATTTAAAAATGTTTGTTCTCTGCAAATCATTCTTTTTTTCCTTCGTTGGATCCAATTCTGGGTACGCATCTATACGTATATATATGTATACACATCTGTGCTCTAGATATTTAGGTCGAAATTCTTGTAATATGTCCATTGAATATTGATCTAGCCGCGGTGCAGCTACGTAAAGCTTTTTTCCACGATTCGTTCCTTTTAGGATAACAAGATTATTACATCGACCCAGTCCCTCGCGGAATGAAATTGATGAGAGTAATAAAAATCCATAGAAATAATAGAATTTATGGACAGGCCGACGTTTCTATATCGATCCGAGTTATTCGTCCGGAGTGAAATTAATATTACACGTCGGCGGCTAGGTAATCGCTATCATTTTTACGAATCCAGTATAAATAGGTGTCTTTTTAAAAATACGCCACGTCAACTAGCACGTCGACAGTCCGATCCGTGAAAGAAAAATATTTCACCGTGCCTGATATACATATCTTTTTCTACCGACATAATCGACCTAGCACGATCTCTGCTTATTCTCCGGGGTTCATGCTACTTCATATACACATATATATATATTTCCTTCTTTTTTTTTGTCTCTTTTCAGGAAACTCACGATCTTACAAGAGTTTGCTTTCATGGGCGAGATGCCGTCTCTTAGCCACATCGTGAATAAGATTATACATTGGGATTTCTGTCACCGAACGTTTTTCACAATTTCACGCGCGGAACGACGCGCGTTATTTCTTAACGCGGTACATTTCACGATGGAAAATCATTTCGCGGCGTTTCTACTCCCTATCGTCCGCCATGACGTTTTACTTTTATCATCTTACAGGCTGGATGTTATGCTCATCCAATTTAGCCTGAAGCGCGACGTCGATAACTTTTATCTCGCGAAGGAAAGAAGCTTTTGTAAGGAAACCCTAGAGAAGTTTCTTCAAGCTCCCGGCCATGGCCAGTAACGTGTCCAACAGCTTAATCTTCAACTAATCCTCGCTCCCTCGACTCGACGCCTGCAAGGAATTAGAGGTAATCCGAAACACGGGTTTAATGGCCAACTCCTCATACAATCACGAACTGAATGTTTACAGGGTTTTGGTTAATACGTAACAAGTTCATGGGTTTTACCGGGTCGCTGATTTAAGTGTATTTTTAAATAAATCATTAATAAAGCTGTTGAAACAGGAACGGCAACGTTATTTTGAAATTCTGTTATTCATTGGACTGACTGAAAATAACTCGTGGAAACTTTAAATCATCGGGTACCGTCGCGTTCGCGTTTTATATAATTTATAAGATTGCTAAGGCATGCGAAATTTACGAGGGAAATTTTGCGAACAAATCGACAATTCTTGGAACGTTTAAGTTTCGAACTCTCGGGGGTCTCGAGGGACTTAAAAATTTTTGAATGTCTCGAAACCCTCGAGAGTTCTCGAAGTCTTAACAATCTTGAAAGTTCTGTATATTTTCAATGGCTCAAGCCCCATAAACTATATAATAAACATTCCGTGACGTCGGACGTACACGTCACTCCGAAACGCTCGTACGCGTAAGGAGGACTTAAAATATCCCGAATTTCCGAAACTTTCGTAACTTACGAGTTTCCGAACGGGCTTCTAAAATAACTGCGAAATTTTCAATTTATCACAGTCGACCAAATATACCACCAAACCGTCTATGAAATATTATCTTTGCTTTTATTTCCCCGCGATCCGACGTCTCGGTTATCGTTAATTAGGATAGTTCGTTCCGAAGTAACGTTTCCGAAATTGATTACAGTCTGCGAAACTTTGGTCGAAAAACAATAATCGCGGCCGCGACTTTCTTCGGTTTTCCGGATTACGATTTCGGAAGTTTGCCTTCTTTTCCACGTTTGCCGGGCTGGTTTTATTGCATCACCGGGACGTAAAAGATTCGACGAGACAGAGATGAGAAGATCGGGCACGATGATGATTGGAAAGCACTCTGGCGCAATTGATCGGCAGCCCAGGTCCGCGAGAGAGAATCGTGTCTGTGCCCGCGTCGATAACAGTGTCGGAGAGTTCCGGTATATGGCCGGAGTAAATCCTTCTAGGTAAATGTCAGTTTGCAAGTTTTTGGCCGATTGGAAAACTTAGAAAGGACGGAACTTCTTCGAACTGTCATTAGTTACAGAAGAGTGTGTCCGCGAGGCACGATAGGCAGGCCAGTTTCATTCAATCTTCTTCGTCTACTCTCTATAACAAACATGTTGACAACGGCTGGATTACTTGTACAGCGAAAGAAAAACCAAACGAAAACGGGCATCCATGTAATTGGAAGTTACTGCTCCGTGACACTAGTTTCTCCTTTCGCTAACTTCCTGAACGAACTTCGAAAACCGTGCTTTTGTTGCGCACTCGATTACGTTGATGTCTCTTTAACTCTAACGTCCAAAGATGTGTTACGATCGGTAAAACAAAAAAAAAAAAAACAAAAGACAGTATGATAATCGACTCGATACTTCAGGAAAGCTGTAAAATATCTCATAGCCATAAACAATTCTCATAGACATAATTCCATGATCCGATAACACATTTAATGATACACACCGATAATGATTACATCCTGTACAGTGTTTCCTGTGAACTTTAATCGACACGTACCCGGCAATTACTTTCTCTCGATAATTAACACAAGATCGTCAGAATCTCGTTGCCTGCGATAATTGTCTCGAAACGTACATAATCTCGCGCACAGAGGCTCGCGGAATCTCCTTCAGCGTTGATTCGATTTCTCGTCGCTCCGGATAGTGCCTTCCGGCGAAATCCCCTTGGCGGTCTCTGCCAGGATACGAGTAGTATACGGATCCACCCAATAAGACCGTCAGCACACCTGGCGACCCTCTCCTTCTCCCCCTTATCCATGCCTCTCCCTCTCCCTCTTTCACCATCCCGCCCCCTCCCCCTCCCCTTCTCTCTCTCTCTCTCCTTTTCGTCTCTCCCAGCGGCATCGGTCAAATTCGATTTTCCTTTTACATCGAATCGAGCCATTCGGAATAGCGATCAGTTCTACTACCGAGGGAGGACCTTATTCAGGAAGTTCGCGTCGGCTAGCAGAGAGAACCGGTAAACTAGATACGGATAGGAAGGAGGAATGGAAGTAGAACCGGGTCAGCTAGCCAATCCCGTTTGTAAGGCACACCAATCTCCCTACTGCTACCCTTTACACGTATATATACATATATGTATACATACATATATACACAGTATAGAAACCAGCACACCTTTCCTAACCCTTCTGTCTTTCGTTCCCTCATCTCTCCCCTTCATATTCCACGATGTTCAGAGAGAGAGGAAGAGAGAGAGAGAGACCTCCCTTACGTTTCTGCTTCCATTCACCTGTGCATCCTATTCGTGCCCGAACGCCCACCGCCTGCCTTTTCGACGTCATCGTACTCGAGAGGATTCCACGTGAAAAAGGTGCAACGGAGGGGCCATACACGGACAAACGAGGCTACGAATCTTGCAAAGTGGAAATTCTCCCGTGATGTCGATTTCCGTCGTTTGCCACCGGGCTGCATAATGCCCCCGGTCGTGGAATCCTTGCCCCCGAACCCGGCAGTCCTCAAAGGGGAATCCGTTGCTCCGCGACGTGGAACTTCTGCGGCTTCCACACCCCCGTCGACGTCGAGACGTACAACAGAGCTTCGCGGTGGGCAGGCGGCTCGGGTATACCCTGTGGAGGGCTCTCGTTCGCCTCTTGCCTATCTCGCCGGAGGATCGCGCCGATTTATCAGATGCAAAGAACGGGATCCGCTTTTACGTATTCCCGATTCGCGATGTAACGCGAACGGAAAATTGGCTTGAGACTGGACGGGAAAATACCTGGGTGTATCGTTGGACAAAGTTTGTCGACGGTGTACCTGGTCGCGCGATACTCGTGTGGGATATTTCGTGGTGGAAACAAGATGTTGTTTGTTGATAGTGTAAAAAAGTGTTTATTACTAACTAATTAATATTTCTAACTCCCGATCACAATCTCCTCGCAACAAAAACTCCTCACAATAAAAACTCCTCGCAATAAAATAACACTCCTCGCAACTCCTCGCAACTCCTCGCAACCAATTCTCCTCTTCGACTCTCGCTTTCATTCTCCTCTTCGACTCCCGATTTCATTCTGTCGTCTCCGACACGCTCTTCGTTTAAGGAAAACTCTCTTTCACACACTTTCATCCCTCATTCATTTTCACACGCATACACACACTCTTGCCACGTGCCGACTTTTCGGTCACGGGTCACCATGCATTCTTCCTAGATCCACGCACAAAGAGTCACTCGATACATCCAACCGAAAAACTGTCACTCGGTCCAAACACTCTTTTCTCGCACCTCACGCAGTCACTCGATACAAACATTCCTCGCTCGCTCATGACAGTCGTCTAAACACTTTTTCCTCGCACTCCGTAATCACGCAATCCAACTTTCATAAAATATCATTCGTTCAAAAATATCAATACCACACTCGTTTATGTATTATTTTCTAGTTTTCGAGGAAATACAGACAGTATATTCTACTTGTTGTTACGTGGTAACGGTTGGTATTTCGTAAGGGTCTTTCGTTCGTGATTTTTGTCGATTCTGACACAGGGATAGAATTATATAATTTACGACCTTCCGTTCGCACGAGGTAGATGGGTCTAATTATATAAAAAATATATATATATATGTATATACATATATATGTATATATATATGTGTGTGTTTCAATGGGTAACGTGGTATCAGGAGTTTCCTGTCGCGCTCGTGTATCAGTTAATGAACTAATTATAGCAGCACACGGGACGGATGTGCCAGGAAACACCAGTCTGTGAATGCGACCTCAAGACCATTCGCGTGCAGTGTCATCCCCGATACAACCGAACTTAATTTCACGTCGCACTGATGAGACTGTCTGCATACTAAATCGAAGGACGCGTAACCGTACAATATTAATATGCGATCGAGGCCCTCTTCCATAAGCCGGTTACGACGGAGCATCGCTTAATTTGATGTTCATTCGATTAATCCAGTGCGGTTGTCGGTAGAAATGACAATGGTCCGAGAGCCCCGGTGCCCGGATAACTATTGACAATTCATAACACGGTCGATATGGCGAACTCCGCGTTTACATACACCGATAATTCGACGGGAAAGGGACATTGATTCCCATATTAATATCCTCACCTTCGAATTCGACGTTGGATTCTATTTTATTAAAAATAATCTTCTATACGATTATACTCGGGAAAAATTTCATATTTATGAATTTATCGATTTATTAAATGTTTAATTAAATAGATATTTAGTATAGAATGAATTTGGATGAAATTGAAAATATTCAGGTTGAAAAGGGTGTAGACTTAAACTCATCCACCATAGAATGATTATCAATTGGCGTGTTAATCGACCTCGTTTAAGTTACAAAAACGGTATTGCGATTTTCGCATGAATTGACCATTTCCTTTCGCGAGGTATAAAACGGAGTTAGGGTCGTCCTGTGGGGCAAACGTGACACGTAAAAATATCATGTAGGGTACCGATACATCACGCGATCAGATAAACGAAAGGGGAGCTGACTTCGTCGTTTGTCGTTCCGATAGAATCTCAGTTTTGTGGCTTGCTTTATTTTTGCACCCAAGTATTTTGATGACTCAACTGCTAGATGGACATTCCTGGTCGGTAAGGGAAGGGGGGGAGGGGGAATGCTGCGTCCGCGTCGTTCAGTTTCTTTATAACGTATTCTCGAGATCAAGATTATGAAGAATCCTTTAACCGTTTTTCTAACGTACGTACTACGTGAAAAAGATGGGTCCGTCAGACAACAAAATTTTCGGATTTTTATCTACATAATTTCCGAGTAGGTATATCTCACCGTTAAATTTAATAACGACAGCTTTGGTTCACATGTAAAACTCTATTCACGTTATGTAAATAACCAGGATATCGGTTTAAATGTTATAATAACGTAATTTATTTATCGTTAATACCACCCACGTTTCGACATCTCGCCCCGTATAACGCGGCACCCCGAATATTGTGCATGTCAAACGAGCTAACGTTTCACTTGAACTTTGCGATCGGATGCCAATATTTGCACTGCGTACGGAGTGTCGATTATTTACGGGTATACAACGCATGAGCATCCACCGTTCACGTTTATCAGCCCATCGCTTCCGTTTTATCATCTATGTACATGTATATGTATACGTATACGTATGTACATGCACGTAGGATGATACGAAATTGTAATATCGTCAACTTCGATATCGATGCGCGTCGCGGTAACCATATGGTTATTTTCAAATTGAATTCGGGCAATTACAAATATTTACCCGGGTAGCATCGATTCGTCGATTTCCGGGAATTAGTTTAATTTATACGAGCGGATCGATAACCGTATCGAACTCAACGAAATTAAACCGGGAACAGCTCTAATTAGTGCCGTTCAAAGTATATTAGTTTCCGAACGTTCAACAACTTTCGGAACGACCAATTTCTAAAGATCAACGCTGACAATTTCACCCGGTTAGTCTTTTAACGAGCGGGTATAATAGAAGGAGAATATCTTTTTGAAATTGTTCAAAGTGCAAGCTTTACCGGGTGGAACGTTAATAATACATCAATGGCGTTATTAGCAACGCAACCGTCATCGGCGGGGGAAACGGTAGTTTCGCGCTAAACGCCGGTGCCCTGCCTGGTTGCCATAAATTTCAACTGTTGCAACGGGGTAAAAGCGAATCGCAACACGCGGCGTAATCTCTTTTCTTCGAGTTAAACTCGTACCGAGCACCGCCAAGTGGACGGCTCTATCGTGCAATCTATTTCTGAGTTAATTACCAAGTGAAATAAAGAACTGGGTCGGTTTGTCCTACAATGAGCTGGAATCCCGGGAACGAAAACTGTTATCGCGAAGTCTTTCAAATTCCATCCGCGGCGTATGTTAATACTAGCATCCGATAATTTTACACATTCCTATTAGCTTTAAGCGTTAACCGGAATATCTCTGTCGCGTTTAGTTATATATCCTCGCGTTAATCATTGAAAATTTCCGACACTTTCGCCGGTCATAGTTAAACGGCTCGCTATTATTATGTCCCGCGATAAATCATAGAATTATATTAATCAATCCCCTGCTAACGTGTATTAATGTTACGTATCGTGATGTATATCGTGTCTACTTGAATTTATACGAAAAAATTGTTCGGACGCGGTCGGTATCGTGATTCGGTTCTCAATTTTTCTCGTAAATCCATCGGATAATCCTCGGGCGTGCACTTCACACGGTACGCGAAATTGTCTCTCATACCGGAGGTAATATAAATCAAACCACCTACCGTGATCTTAAGGTCCCGTGGGTCGCACGTATCGTATCGTCTGCTGAAACGAAGAACCGTGTGTGTCTTGTTCTCGTAACCCAGTAGCAAACGATAGTCTTGGCTCGAGTCCATCTGGGGATCCCTGCTGGCGTCCTTCACGTGTCGGTCCTAAAAAGAGCAATAACTTAGCGTTAAACTCCGCACCGATCGACCAATAAAAACTACGGATGACATATGATCGCGATGCTCCGTTCGTAGACCCGTTCGGTTCCTCTGGCAAATCTTATATCACCTTAATCAAACGCTAGGGTCTATCAATCCTAAAATTTCATTCTACTTTTTTATCACATTTCTACCGGTAGACATCGTTTCAAATGATACAATATCTATCTAAACGGTGATTAATTTCACTTAAACGATATACCTAATATATATTAAATGACAACGATATAAACGTACAGGGACGGTTTAACAAAGACAAATATTTTCAATCGATAGACAATTCTATCGACAAACGAACGGCGAAACGTTCCAAACGTACCGATGTAGAAAAAGAAGAAAAATCCTATTCGGTCCTATTAGATAAAATCCCGCCGGACAAAAGGCGAAAATAATACGCGGCCCATTCTACTCGGTCGCTCGTCGATCGTATCCTTTTTGCCCGGCAATCGCATTTCTTATTCTCGGACAAAAGGACGCGACACACCTAGGCAGCCAGCCACCAAGTTAGTTAGCCACGCCGTGGCGGCGTCTGAATCTCCGTAGGCCCGAAGACAAGTTTTTCTGCGGGATTCCAGGCCGCCGCCTTTCGATATAATTATCCGCGCCGCGTCACTGCGAACAGCGACGCCGCCGACGCCGTCGAACTCGCTCGTAAAGGGGTCCTGGTTGTTGTTCATTTTTCTCTTTTTTGTCTTTTTTTTTTTTTTTTTTTTTTTTTATACCCGCTCGATGGCATGGTTTATTAAAATTTAATTTTGCCTCGGTGAACGGGATATGTCGTGTGTGCCGGCGAGTCACGCGTATTATGCCCGCGAGGACCTTTTGTCCTGCTTCTTTCACCTTTTCGTTCCGTGGTTCTCACCTGCGAGCCGTACATTCGGCTCGGTCCGTCGTTGCGAAAGTACAAAGGATTTTTATAAGACGCTTAAATATCGCGAAATCAAAGCAGGGATCAAAATATTTTCTATTAAAATCAACGATGTAATTCTAGAGAATATCATTCAGCATTAACCTTATGGTATATAAAAACGAACATGTGTGTATGTGTGTATGTATACCTATACGTACGTTCTTTATTATCTAACATCATCAACCGGAGCTGTCAACGGAACTTTAAACCTTCTTTCGCGAGATGGATTTTCGGATGGATGAAAATCTGGCGATCCATCATTATGATTTATTACAGAATATTTTGTCATTGTGCGGCACATAGGCTTTACAAAGAAACCCGTGCGCGAACAACGCGAGAAAGGGTCACGGCGTGAATGTCCATTTACGTTAGCTTCGACACGTGAAAGGATTCGTGCGAGTCCACCGCCAACGGTGAACGGTCTGATTGGATATAAAATATAAAGTGTTCGCAATAAAAACTTACAGCCGCTTGCGTTCGGTGTGCGCCGCAAAAACAAGAAACTCCGGCCGATAAAAAAAAAAAAAGAACGGACGCAGGTGTAGGAACACGTGGAGGGAACAATATTGTCAAAGTTGCTTAGCGTTACAGGCTGTGCGTGTTTGTCCGATGCTTATAGATTTTTACCGGAGATGTTTTATTAGCAACGCCGCTTCCCCGCCAACCCGGGGATCGTCTTTAACGGGTAGAAAGTGCTTCAGAATGTAACGGAGTGAATCTGAGAGAAGAATTCGAATTCCTGGAGGAAACAGGAACGGCCATTCTTTGCTTTGTGCTTGGCAACGAGCGCCGCTTTGTACCGTAGAGACTCGCCGATATTGCTTTCAGGTTTAGCGTTTCGATGGAGGCTTTTGAGAGAGACGTACACGGGGATGGCTAACAGTTGCTCTCTTTTGTCCTTTCGCAGATAGTATGCGTGATATGGCGTAAGACACGATCCTGTCGCTACGTTTAAGCTCGGCAAACTATCGCCTATTGCCTCTGTACAACGGAAAAAATTGTTAATCGTACGTTCGAAGGTAAGTAAGTACGACGTCGCTAAGAGCAAAAAAAAAACAACGTCTATCCAGGAAAAACTGGATACATCTCAAAGAATCGTTATCGGTTCTCTATCGAAAGAAAGTACGAATAAAACCAAAGACCCTAAAAAAAAAGAAACACAGAAAGCTTAATATTCCGTAATAATAACGATAAAAATGATCTCTAACATCCGCGAACGTTCGACGTGGAAACTTTTTTAACACGCTAGTCACTTTGGTAGAAATTTCACGGTGATCCGACCGGCGGCGAAACCTCGCGTCCCGGCATAAATGGAAGAACATCGAAACATAGCGTTAGACGTCTAGAGTAGTAAATAATTCGCGGCGCTGTCTAGCGCGCAACTTCTTCAATTTCCGCCGCCACGTCGGAAGTGGAGAGCATATTTTTTCCCCGCCGGCAGCCGACATGAGCGATCGAAAAGTCGGACTCTCTTTCTCTCTCTCTCACTCTCTCACTCTCTCACTCTCTCAATCTCTCACTCTTTCCCTGCTCTCGTACCGGCGTTACAAGCCACCCTGTTACCTCCCCTCCCCCCTTCCCCCCTCTTCTTCTTCTTCTTCTTCTTCTTTCAACCCCCTTGCCACCTGCCACCCCAACCGGGGGCACCGGGTACGCGAGCATCCGTCCGTTTCCCGAGGCCGCTGGCGTCATCAATTTCGCCGAGGGCGAGACACGGTGTAAAGGCAGGTTCGCACGGAGCGGCACTCGGTCTTGCACGCGTACGTTCACCGGAGTTGGAAGAACCACAGTCGGACGATAAAAGGAAATCGGATCGAATCACGTACGGTAGTAAACTGCCGGGTACAGGGTGTCTCACGCGAGGTCTATAGCGATGGGAAGCAACTGACGGCTGGAAATATGACGTTTTTCGAAATAGGAACGCGGTGGATTGATCGTACAGTTTTATAGTGGATACAGATTACTGAAAATGTAGATTTATTATAACGTTCGCTTATAAGACACCTAAGATAGATAAAAAGTTTCTATATACACATATGTATAGAGAGAGAGTAATTTTGTATAGTAGAACTAATTTCATTTACCATAAAGATTAGACGTTTTCGGGTAAATCAGTAGTGTCTCTATATCTACGTTACGCATTGCTTCCCGTTCAATTTTATTTTTTATTTTTTTCACAGACCCCAACGAAACGGTCTATACGTTTCTCCTGTCTCCGGTAGCGCGAGGTACAGAGTTGGAGGGAGAGTGAGAGGGAGAAAGAGAGAGGGAGACAGAGAGAGGAAGATAGAAACGAAGCGGTTTTTCGCTCGTACGGTGGAAATCATCCGCAAACCGATGAGTGTTCCGTTTCCGTTAGTATCCGCGTCCCCACTGTGTAATTGTCTTCCCGTTTTATCGGCCGTCGTATGGCGTGTTTATTGCCATCCACGTACGCGGCTGATATCATGGGAATACTGGCCACGAGAACGAAAGAATAGCGGATTGTGGATGTTCCGCAATTATACGAATTATGTCCCTCCCATTCATGAAACGGACAATACCTTCTCCGTCGCGACGCTGCTGCGAGAAGAGGGGGAGGGGAGGGTGGGACGGGGTAGTAGTGGTTGAAGGGGGTGGCGCGGTACAATCGAGCGCGTTTAACTGCTCTGATTTAAACGAGACTCGACGCCGCAGCCTCCGTTTTGATTATCAGCCTTTCAAACGGTCGACTGGTCTTTCGAGAATCGCGTTAACGAATTTCGCGTTTGGCCCGTGAAAAAAAAGGTTCGCCTCGCGACATTTTTCTACGGTTCACGGCCGACCTGTTTTTCTATTAAATATAATATATAAAGAAAATAAAATGGGATCGGCAACGCCGGTATTTTGTTCCTACGTGCGTAAAGTTACAGGGAAAATTGTTGTTATTTCACTGAAAACTCTCTGCTCTTTCTATTCTCGTACCCGTTACTGTACATTGGTCGGGATAGCGAGAATATAAAAAAAAAAAAAATAGAAGAGAAAAGCAGGAAGTCTAGCTCGAATGAAATTGCTGTCGCGAGAAAATGATCGTTTCCACGGGTGTGCACGTCCCACGGTGTTATTGCCTTTCCGTTGTATCGGTTGTCATTCCCGTGTTTATTGTCATACGCACGTCATGCTACGGCAAACATACTATCTACGTGACGATGAAGCTCGGAGGGAGCTAATTTGTACTACCATCCAGTGATTATACAAATTATGTCGCCCCAATTCGCCGGCCGTATTATATCCGCTTGGATGCAGTGTCGTAGGAAGCGGAAACGCGAGATGTACGAGAGGTCAATAAGCCCTCGCAGGTAACGGTATGTCTTTGAACAAGAACACGGTATGCGTATGATGGTTCATTATGTCTAGGCAATTACTGGCGGCTTTAAATGCTCAAAACTGATGGTTGACGTAGCGGTCCTCCATACATACCCTGTCTATAAATTACAGTTACTTTTATGATAGTTACCGTTAATACGTACCATGTAAAATTCACGATTCAACAATCTTTTTATACATCATACAGTCTCTCAAATAAAACTCTGTATACCGATGAAAAAGAAACGCTGAATAAATTCGCACGAATCGTAATCCGTACGCGACGTTGTAATTTCCCATACGTTTCTGTATCCCGGTAATCAAATATCCGCGTGATATCGCTTAATCCGCAATCAAATCCACAATCTGCGACTAGAAATTATGGACGCTGTGTGAACACCCCGGCGCAAATCCCCGGTTTCTCTCGATGACCACGCACACCGTTTACGTGTTTCACACGGTGGAAAGTGTCCACCGTTCTTGTATAATTATTTTCCCTTCTCTCATCCGGGATAGATCACGTTTAACGTTTCGTGCTTACGATCGGCCCCCGGAACACCGGGATCACCAGCGTGTCTACCGACCGCGCACGCACATGGTTGGCAATAGATTTCGCATAGCGAGAAATTATAGCAATTACAACGCCCCAATTCACCGACAGTATAATGCTCCCGGGCGCGGAGTCATCGGCCACGACACACTGTCCCGTAATAATGCCCGATATACCGTGTAAATAGTCTGCATCTGATCAACGTGGCTGAAGCGACCGAGGGTGGATACGGAAATTCGGTGATCGCGTGAACAGGTCGGTCGCAGGTGTAAACACGCACACGTCTGCGTGTCGACGGAGCAATCGTGCGCAGATTTCCCGCGGACATTTTTCTCACGACTCGATAAATTGACAGGAAAGAAGGAAAAAAAAGAGAAAAAAAGAAAGAAAAGGGGGAGAATCGTATAATGGCGAGGAAATAGTTTTGCGAAATTTCATGTCGTTAAACGAGACATGAGTACAAAGTTTCTTGGCGACGTTACAAGTGACGCGAAACTACCGACTGTATATTCTGACATGTAATTGACCCCCATTTACGGTGACTTTGCTTCTCATGGTTACCATATCCGTGTCACGAATATACATTCGTCGTAGGATATACCGATCCTGTGTGTAGTAATGATACCAATTATATTACAGAGTTGTAATCGTTCCATTGTATGTACCGTGCACGTTGCGATGCTCCTGACAATTTAGTTAATAATGAATATTAGCGACCAATAGCCGGGCAAAAATAAGCTGCACGATGACAGCAAACGGAGAACTGACGGGCGGAGCAGCTTTTTTTAAGAGACTATTTCGGTATCCACGAGAATACTCGATTTCGTTTAACGGGCGAATCCGTTCGTTAATTACCACGATGAAATTGTCTGAAAAAAACTGATTAAAACATCGCTGTCTCGTTAGACGTAAATACCTATGCCCGTTTCAATTAATGGCACTTCGTTTCACTCTGATTTTTAATAGCCATTTCTCGCGTCCGCTTGATCGCGTAAATGAATCACGCCGCGATGGCGTAAAGACAACGAGGAGAAAAGAAATTCTTAACAACGACCACCGTTTTGTGAGAAACGACGTGTAAACAGGATCAATTTGCATAAAGGTGGATGTAATTTCATGAAAAACAAAAAAAAAACGAAAGAAACGAGCACCACAAGCAACCGTATGGTAAATTAGAATAATTCCACTGTAACTAAGGACTCCCGTTCTTACCGTCGAACGATCGATACCACGTACCGGACAATTATGTTAATCGGCCTGTCCAGATTCGTCGCCGACGATAATCTGATCCAGCGTCATCGACGATGACAGCGGCATCCTACCGCACCGGCTAATGGTCCAGTTTAATGGGTCGCAGAGTCTCGTTGGGAACGAGATCGATAAACCAAACTCGTAGAAGGTGGTACGGCGTCGAAGATCGAAACGTTCGCTCGACATATGTATGTACATACGTATATATCATATTCACGATACATACGAAACGGGGGACGGATTTTTAATCGGCGACTTGTAGGTTCCTGATCCCCGTTCGATCGTAAAACAGTTATCGCCGTGTAACTATCCGCGCGGCTGTAACGTCATCCCTCGCTGGAAACGAGCGAACGTAAATTTTATTTAGCCCGTTTCGTTTCGCGAGTGTCCCGGTAATTATTAACGATACATACACCGTGCATTCTCTCCTCTCCGCCGTTCGATGATATCGACGCGATAAACAAACGAGAGTCGGGGCGCCGACGTTTCTCAGCCGTGAAATATTCGGTCGCGCGTTCTCCGGAAATAATAAAATTGATATCGACAACGACGCGCGTACGGAAAAATATTGCTATTAGAGAATTCGTTTTGCTGTCGGTCAAAAATAAGCGAATTAATAATACCTGCTTACGTGGAGCCGACGAGCATGCGTGCCCCGGGCTTTTAATTAACTCATGTGCATTTTTCAAGGGAAATAAATTAATATGTTTACCGATAAAATATTCATTCAATCAGACGGTAATTTTGATCGCCGTTATAGGTGGGTTTCTGTTTTAATTCTATTTAAGCAGAGTAGGAAATGAGGGTGTGCTTTATAAACGTCAATTCGATATACTTTTAGGCTGTCGATCGTTGTATCCCGCGTATGAACGCAATGCGTGTCGCCCAATTATATGTATTGGTAGGGTGAACACCCGATAAATTAGATCAATTTGAGTCTCTTAAATAGCGCTCGCCTACACGAAAATAGAAATAGCTAAATCTGAAATTATTCGTCTAAATAACTCTCAACTGAAATGGAAATAACGTTGAAAAATGTGTAAATACCCAAAAAGCGAATACAAAATCCTTTCCCTCTTTTTTTTGTGTGCAAAACTCACTGCACGTTTCAGGAAAACAAAGTGTAGATACGACCTACTGAGATGGGTAAAAATCACCAGTAGAGCGGAAAGTTTGGTCGTTGACTGAATACCGACATATGTTACCGTACATCCCATTACGTATTATCCTCGGCAAATAAAAAACAGTTATTACAGAAACGTAACACAACAAGAACCTGCAATAAATCATACGTTCACCTGGTGCAAACTGCGTATACATTAATGCGACAAACACTCCCTGCAGTTATCGGTTTCATCTTCTCCGGAGAAGAGGAGAGAAGAATTAATTACTCGAAGGGCTTGAAGAAAAAAAATAAACAAGAACAGGAACGTCGGTCGGAATGGCAAAAGTATGATATTCCCATCGTCGATGTTATCCGGTTAGGCCAACGCAACTAGCGTTTCCTGAATATAAAACGTGTGACTGCTCGTTCTCTCGAAATCATAAAATTGATAACATTACCGGCAAGTAGAAGCAGAACCGCACGCATCCGCGGTGCATCGACATGCGAGAATGGAAGAAAAAAAGACATAAACAAAAAAAAAATATAATAGGAAACTGTAGCAGTGAAACTTGTCAGGCCGGGATCATCGGCGAAAGATAACAGTTGCTACGCGGCTGGTTTGTAGATGCGTTAAATCCGATAGCGTTACGCGCCACGTTTTCCCCGGTACTTTAAAACACGGCCAGTACAGGCGTAAATACCTGTGCCGTGTCAGAGAGCGCCCGGTCCGCGGCTTTTCGCCTTAACAACGCGATTACACGAACGGGGATTAATAATTTAGCTTGCCCCCATTCGCGCTTCGCGAAAGTGTCACTGGTATACCACGCATAGTTTTCATATGGTCAATAACAACGAGGAAATAGCAAAGGAAAAGATAAACACACCTAGGTGCACGAGTGTTAAACAAATTCACCGTCACGATGACGGTATGAGAAATATAAATTTACCAACACATGTTTTTCACTCTAGAATTCGAGAATATCATACACCTAGGAAGACGTTATCCCCGACACCGGTCTATGGAAAATACACGTGTCAATCCTATTCAATGACAAGTTACGAAAGTTTTAGACTATGATCACAAGGGGAGAAAAAAAAGAGAGAGGGTCTAACCGTTCTATATCTACAACCCTATAATAAACAATCGTTATAGTTTGATTACGTAAACGGTCATATCTCGGTGCCAGGCTATCATTTCCCCGATTGTTATTGTACCTTATGAAACGGCCTGTATACGACAGTTCCTGCCGGTTCGACGGAGCCGGTGCGGTGTAATCGATATTTGAAGGGGGCGAACAACGACCTTCGATTCGCCGTATTCCATTATCCTCGCGAGGATTTTGAACGCGACAACCCCGTGCATCCCGGCGTTCGAAAAGTAATCCGGGATCCCGGGGAGAACTATAAATTGCTCTCGAAGCGAACGAGTGATGGAAGACCGGAACTTAACGCCGCTACTTACATCGATTCCTTCTCGACGCTCGATCCGCGAATCAATTCATTTCTTTGGTCGCCACTTTAAGCTGGTACTCCCACAGCCCGCGAGTGCTTTCTAACGAGGTTACAGCTCCTAAGGGTGTCAATTGCCGCGTTATTACCGGCCGCTCGTTCGAACATTATCGAGAAATGGGAAATGAATGTTCAATGCGCCGATGTCGAACGTATCACGCGGTTTTGCGAGCAGACCGACCCAGCACCGCGAGACTGACGTTCCCGGGAAGGAAAATATTTTATTCAGAAAGCTGCCTGGTATTGCCTCAGGAACCGTAAGAGACGGCGGTTGATGTTGTTGAACACGAAGACAATTACAGGGGAAATCCAAGCAATCCGGATACATTAGGAATTGATTTCAAGAGACAGTTATATGTATAGATAGGTTAAACAATTTTATACATAGACAGCTATTAATGAATTGCTAATGTATATTAGTTATTGATCGACCGTCGCGTTTCATTTAATTTTCATTTATTTGATTGTCTTTCAATCGATACAAGTGTCACGAGATATTTTCAATGTTTAATATCATATCTATTGAGAAAAATAACAGGTGTTTTTATTAAATATCTACATCTATATACCTGCACCGTAGTTTCTTTTATCAATTTCATATTTAATTATCATGCAAACGTACAACATTTACCCGGAGATAACCACGGACGAATTAACCGAGAACCTCTGTTCCGAAGCGTTTCCCTCGGCCTTTTCACGATTGTCCGCCGGCAACTGAACGACTACACGGCAAATTTCCCGGTTGCGACTCTCTTGATACGTGAACGTCGGCGTTACGCTTCGAGGAACGAAAAACCGCGCCGCGAACGTTCTTCCGCCTGTACACGCGGATCGTTGTCAAAATGCGGAACGAAGGACTTTCGTATTACACGCTCGTGTCTTCTGGCAGTTTAACCTTCCCACGGGGGTTGTTGCCGCCAGCGTCGTCGTCGTCGTGGTCGTCGCGACGCCGTGGTTCGGTTCGAAAGGAGTCATCAGTGCGCGACGCCATTATTCTTTCCGTCCCGTGCAGCCAGTTTTTCTGGATCACGAGTCGAACCTGCCGTAAGACTGCCGCCGCCTTTTCACCCACCGACCGGCTGCATTAATCACGAGACACCGGGGAATATTATCGTGGAAATGCGAAATGTCCACCGACGCGAACTTCCCTCTGTGTGTAAGTTTATTCAAGCCCGTTCCTTTCTATTTCTTTCTTTCTGCTGGCTCGTGTTTTAAAGATGTCCCTCCCCCCTCCCCCCCCCCCCCTCACGCGATACAATACTCTCGCGGTGAATCTATTTTCATTCGCGGCGATATCGCTCGCCATTGTAATCCCGATGATTGCTATTCCAGATGGTGAATTTTCCACAAAACGTTCTCCGATTCGTAATATTCCCGGGGTAACCAGGTTAATAACATCTTGCGATGGATTATAGACGGTAAGTGTGCAATGATACGTTTTAAAGTCTGTATCACGGCACTTCGAAGTATTATCACGTATCATACCTGTAGTAAGGATAATGAAACCGGTATGACGGATGTTATTACTAGAAACATCGGTGTACGCTGCAACGGGGAACTGTGTGTTAAGATAGACGTGGAATTTCTTGGAAGAAAATGGAAATGTTGAGTAAAGCTGCCAGGGTACCAGAAGAACCAGTTTCCCCTATGGAAGTTTCAGCTATAATTCGATGTTACTTCAGATATTAGCTTCCGCGTCAAGTCGTTTTGATTAGATAACCGAATACCGGTTAAAAGTCATGCACGCGTGCTGGGAGCCGGTGTTTTACTCGAACTTCGTTCTCGTTAAAATTCAAAGCACGCCCTCGCGACGTGAAAATGTAAGTTCAATTGTACAGAATCATCGTTACAAGCGACGCTGGCTCCGTGGCGTTCGTTAATAGTTATAATAATGTTAATATCGTTACGCGAGTTCGTAAATCATCGGTGTACCGCGTATATTTCGCGCGGCACGTTCCACGGCTAGAAAAAGTTCATCGCGAAAGACAAATGGTAAAGCCGTGACGTAATGAAACGAGAATCGTTCGAATTCTATTAAAGTACATTTGACATATGAAAGGAAGAAAACTGGGACGTTTGAATGAATCCCGGCAAGAGTAACATTACGATCACGTGACAATCGTTACGGCTACAAATGGTAAAATTATGAAAAGAATACCGCGGGGACGAATAAAACGATCGATACACTCGTTCGAAATACGCAAAAGTTCTTTCGCGATATTCCCGATGAAGTACATCAGAAGTTTCGCTGTCGGACGGTATAACCTTACGTCGTTAACCATCGACGGGTAAGAAAAAGACGATCGAATGTTAAAAATGTCACGGTTTAATGCACGATCCGATCGTTTTTAGACGCGTATGCATCTGATAACGCGCCGCGAGTCATCCATTACAAAAGTTAGCGAAACCGTGGACGTACCGCGATATCCGATATCGATAGTCACGAAGATTAATATGAAAGAGTTGGCACAAAGAAAACTGGCCGCGAATAGCCGGGTTAAAAAGTCACCGTTCATCGACTACTTCGGAAGACGGTAGAGGAGTTTGCTCTTCCTCGGTCTAATTCATTCGTAACTTCTCCATCCGGTGGGATAAAAGACGACGAACGGTGGATAGGGAGAGAAAGAGAGAGAGAGAGAGAGAAAGGGGTAGAAAGAACTCGTCGTACGGCCCGTGGGATGAGGCAAAGCTGAAAGACGTAAAAGCAGTCTGCGGTAGGCAGTGAAAAATCTCAGAGCCATTCCTCATCTGGCCCCCGTAGGACTCGACGTCGATCCGCCGGGAGTAGCTATGCCGGCGAATGCCACCCGCATCAGATAATATTTAAATTGATGATAAACATTTATAAAAGCGTTTTGTTATACAGAAAACATATTTGGATCATTGTGCGCCGACCGTGCGCCATAGGAATGAGGATTATGAATTCAGGGGGCCCGGCCCCGAAGGCCATTGTCCGCCGGCCCTCTCATCTCCATAACGGGTCCCATCTTCCTACCATCTCACTCGTACGTTCTTATAATCTTTCTCTCTTTCTCTCTCTCTCTCTCGTTCACGAACGTCTTGTCCTCATCTTCTCCTTTTCTCTCTCTTGTTTCGTCTCACACCGGCCCACCACCAGATCGTGCATAGCCTCTCTCCAACCATAGGTGGGCCCCTTCGGGCAGCAGCAGCATCTCGCTACCGCTTCTCCCGTACGATCGCATTCCCCTTTGTAAGTCCAAACTCGACTCGATCCCAATCCCCGATTGTTTTCTCGTTGCCCGCCTAAATTGTCCAAATGAATGCGAGCGGCGTGGGTAGGTGGGTAGGTAGGAAGGTTGGTAGGTAGGTAGGTATATATGCACGGCTATGGTATAAGCTAAATGTCGACGGCATTAATCGTGCCTGCCGGAATAGCGCCGATCCTATCGTAACGAGAACCCCTCCTTTGCGCGCGAACCAGACGCTCCTAAAGGAAAGAGGAGGCGGCTGGGGATATCGAGGCCGAGCTATGACACATGGTTCCGTTGAAGAAAATTATGGAAAGGGACATTGCCGCTGAATCGCCTCTGACTAAAGTTATGCCGGTTTTAGAACGTATAAGCACGTACCGCCTACCTGGGGCTCTTTTGATTTAATCCATTGGCGCGATACGATGTAAAATATCACGAGTGTTATATAAAAATTTAATAATCCCTATATTGGAATGATAAAATAGATAGTCCTAGGTTAGCTGATACAGGGATGGTGATAGTTTAAATAGAGAACAGTTTGAAGGTAATTTTAGTCGTTGTTCGTACAAATGAAAGGTAGAAACGTGTTTAGAACGCTGCGAACGGTCTGCTTCAAGGTTTCCTTTTAATTTGCATTCTGATCTCTAACAGTTGGAAGATCTCGTGGGGCAACGGGCCAGCTAATTCGACTATGCTCGCTACGCTCCGTCAGCTACGACGGGTTTCACGGAATAAAGGGTAAAGACGTGAGATCCCTGTATCTTTTTCCACTTTATGTCCGCGGCAACTTGCCAGTCTTCCGGGCGTCAACACGCATCAGACGCAGGTAACGATAACGGCGGGTGTCAAAAGAGCGCGAGCCATAAAAAAAAGGGGGGGAAATCCGAGAGCCCTCCAGGATTACGACCGTCCGAGATCACCGAAGGTGATAGTGCGTGGAATACTAACGCCTGACTGCCGGGGCCGACAAATAAAATTAAAACATTTGTTGCCGTCAACTGTCGGTCGTCCACCGGCTGAGTGAGAAATTCCACCTCGGATAATTCCATAGAAGTCGATTTCATGCTAGAATTGGTAAAACCGTGGAACAGGGAATCGTATTCAATGTGCAAAACGTTCGTGGAATTTCTTGAATTTCGTTTGTCGTCCGATGAGATAAATTTAACAACACAGAAGACACTGATTGCGCTACGAGGGAAATGTGTTTCTTCGCAGTGACGTTCTAAATTGTTCAAATTAGATTCGTTATCTTTCAGTTCTGAAAATTCAGACGAGTCAGAATTTATTGTACAAATACTGACCCGTGGGTAATTAAATAAGTTACGGTATCATCCTAGGGATGTATACCTACCGGGATATCATAGTTTGAAAATAAATCACTATATACGTTTAGAGTTTGTCGGATTTCCTTCGAGTTATAAATAGAATCCCATCGGTCAGTTGAAAATATATGTACGTTGGTACGTGGCTAACACGCATTCTATGGAAAAGATTCTTTCGACTTTTTCTCGTAACTATTCCGACGAAGGTGTACATTAAATTACTTTTACTTTGCCGCACGTAATGTGTCACGGCCAATAAAGTCACGTATGCGTCCGCGATTTGCATATTACAGCTATCGTACATTCTATCCACGAAATAAATTGTGCCCACGGTCAGACCGATTTCCAGCGGTAACGAGAGAAGAAGAGCGAACGAGCCTCGCCCACCCTGCCGTACAACCTGAGGACGCGACAGAAAAATAAAACGTCCTGTCGAAGGACGGTCTCCGGTGTCACTTTGAGGATAAATATTAGTAGCAGGTTTCACGAGATCCGGCTCAGTCAGCCGTGAAAACACGAACCTGATGGAAAGAGAGAGCGAAAGGATACATCGGAGATGCCCCGAAGATTCTTGTGGCCTGGCCACGAACAAGCCCTTGTATAACGAAAAAACGAAATACATACCTGGGGGCCAAGAGGATGGAGACAGTTCGTTAACTAACGATAAAAGAAACTACGTTCAAATGAAACATTTCCCTCGTATATTTTTTTCCATTGCCGCGAAAAGCGTCACAAAGAAAATAGAAAATACAATTATACCACGGACGAACTCTACAGAAATAACTTTCTTTCTTTCTTTCTTTCGTTCTTTTTTTTTAAGTTTCAAGCGAATGTTCGTGAATATTTTTCCTAGCCATGTAACGTCCGAAGTTTCCGTAGATACCAACTTTTCCCGCCCGCGTTCCAGAAACGAGGAAAGTTACTATTCCGACCGCGTAAGGGGCTCTATGACGACCAAAACTAAGAGGGTGTCGAATAAAGTTTTCAGAGGCAACGCTTTCCGTTCGTGTATCGTATATACGACTACGATATCGAGCTGCCTGATCGCGGAAACTCTCTTATCGAATAACTCTGAACGTTTCGAGAACGAGTCTCGGCGTGTCTGTCTTCGTGGTCTTTGGTTTACTTGGGGAACGTCACCGTGGGAGACTGAAAAGCGGAATTAATACCTAGGGCCTGTACACGGCAAGGGGGAGAGGGGGAGAGAGAGAGAGAGAGAGAGAGAGAGAGAGAGAGAGGTGCACCGCAACAAACCGCCACATCGTGGTATAATGGCTCGAGAGACGAGCTGCCGGAGATACCCGCATCCGCGTAGGACGTTACTAAGTAAGCTTGCACGTTATTAATAAATTACAATACACCCGAGACGTTAATTACCGGCGCCGGGGTTCGTACCGGTCTGGCGCGTATGCGCGCTGACGTGCCGCGAAAGAGGAAACAATTTCTAATTACTCGCGCACGAGGAGTTGCCACGGAGTCTATAAAACAGAGCAGGGGGGCTTTGAAAAACCTGATAGACGAGACAAACCGCTCTCGCGGCTCCCTACCCACGGCCATGTAATTCGTGTCGCACAGTAGCTTCGCGTCTAATTTACAGCTGTTCCCGATGCGAAAAACGAGGGTACGAGTTACAAGGAATAAAGACGTCAGCACGTGCTACCCAGGGTAACCATGATTTAATGGTAATTTTTCTGTGAACTCCACAGAGAAAGAGAGAGAACAAACAATGTTTAATCATTATCGATGGGGTGTATACTTTTCGATGATAAAATGAAAGGACTAATCGTAGAATATATACTATTAATAAAAATATATTAGAAGAAACCAGGAAGAATCTTTAGAAATAAAAAAAGAACTTTGCACGGTTCGTTGGCGTTTTGAAGAAAATTCGTGTAAATGGGAGAAAAACGAAAAAAAGTTCAGGGAAAATGAGAAACAATATCGCTTCGTTCCACCGGAAACCTCATCTCCCGTAACACCTCTCTCTCCCTCTGTCCCTCACATACGAAACAAAGCGGGATAAGTGAAAAAGTAGGATAGGCGAGACAAATCGCGCGTGACTGCACACCGTACTTTCTCCCCGCTTGTCGCGGACACGGTCGTTGTTTCTGCAGTTACTGACTTATCGCTTCCTGCGACGCGGAAGATCAACAATCCACGACGGCCAAGACAAATGGTATACGCGGCGGTTGCGGTTTTTCCAAATGAAATCATTCCGAGTCCGCGCCACGGCGAACAAACCGGCATTGAATATGACAAATTCCCAGTTGCCCGGCGGGCAACTGGTATTCCTCCCGAGGGAGGTGGGTCCGCAACGTCGGCCAGGTAGATACCGCGCACTTCTATCGTTTTCGTGAAACCCGATGCCTTTAAGCGAATAGCCTTGATTCCCACGAGAAACGGCTAAACCGTCTTCGTTGTAGTCTCGAGACCCTCGAGGTTTCCATTTAGCAAAGTGTTACGGACACTCCGATGCTTTAATAACGAGGCACGAATTCTCGATAAATCTCACGAAGGGAAATTCTTCGGGAACACTGGTCCGTATTCCGAACAGAGTGTCGGTGATACAAGCAACGTACATAACTCAAGTTTCTGTAGCACCATTAGCAGAGATATCTAATACACCGAGTACCATAATGTCAGAGATACGGTATCCGTTTCACTCGTACATATGTATTAATCATTAATTCCACGGTATGCTAATAGAATTTTGTACTAGAATTACTATATGAAACGTAATCAGATGTTTTTTCTGATTCCCTTCGGGCGAAAGTCACGGGGAACACGGGTTATAAGAAGATTCTATTTCGCAATTAGACGTTCCGCAGCGCGATGGGTCGGGTCTCACGAATTCCGTGGAAGATGGGAAAGGAAATTCGAAACTAACGTCAGACCAAGCGTTTTTCCCTCTATCGCCTTCGCGATGGCTCGTACTTGGTGGTACGCGGTGCCGAGCAATTATTGAAAAACGATTTGCCAGGCCGCAGAATATTCCGCAATTCCAGTATCGCTGATACATGCGGGGCTTCGTTTCTGCCGGCGGATCGTAGCTAACCGCCCAAACGCCGGTACCGACGCCACAAAACATCCGACCGACGGTCGTAAAGCGTTTTAACGAGCAATCGTGCGCACATCGAAATTGACATCTTTCACGGTGCTAATTTATTTTCTGCCCATAGAAACTGATTCACGGCGTATCCCGGCTGCGCTTCCTTTATTTCCCTCTTTTTTTTTAAATTCATCTTTGATTAGTTTGCTAATCTAACACATCGAGGTGTTTTTTATTTGTACAAAGCGCGCGCACACCCGGTGAGGATGGTTAGGAATTCAACCGGGAAACCGATTATTGGCCAACGATTATCAAACGGAATCACGATGAGGTAGCTAATATGAATTAGTATTTTCACGGATAATCATTGTAGAACGGTAATTAATCGCGTGACTATAATAAGTTCCCTCTACCTGTGTCTCGTTCCCTTTGATGTGTATAACAAAAATAACGCCAAAACAACCGTTGTGTGAAATCGATTCGAAAGATGAACGAGCCGCCGTCGTAAACAGGAATTTACACGAAACTTCCAGATGACTGGGGAACGATAAAATAATCGCGGTAAAAACTATTTATCTGCTCGGATGGGAACGCAGCGCATGGCACTAATGCGGCTGCATGACCTTTGGTGCATGCACGCATATGCACGAGTGAACGCCAGGCATTCGTGCAGGAAGCCGAACGCCAGTCCGGGAAGCTGCGATCAACGCTTCGACGGACGCAGAGGGTTTACCCGATGCGAGGAATGTCAAGCAGCCGAAAATCCTTCGCTCCTTTGTGAGATTACCGCGATAAGACCGCAAGACGAAATTCCAGGTGTGCTCTAACAGCTAAGAATTCCGTCGTACGACTCGATTGTTTCTCCTCCACCTCCGTTGGACGAGTGCAACTTGCCAGGATACGCCGCGTGACCACGTGCATCCGATTCTTTACAGAATAACGCCCTATATATATCACGGTACCTCTTGTATGTATGTATGTACGCGTGTACCAGTTACTCTGAACGAGTGGATAAAATTAGCAACGACTAACCTCGGTGATTCAATTCTCCCGAGCCATCATAAAGACACTCTCTTCCTTCCCTCCAACCCTCTCATCTCCATCATCGTCTATTCTGACGTTCCGTGCACGTTTCAACCTATGGTTCATCGTCCACGATCGAAACGATATATCTGTCACTGTTAGAATCCGTGGAGTAGCTTGGATCGATGATACATCATTGGAAGAAACATGAACGATGGTGATATTCCACGCGACTGCTGGACACGATGCTAACGTGTTCGTTCCGTCGCGCAAATATCGTGATTGCAGAGGATACCGCCGAGGGTATGACGGTGAGTTTCTGTTGGTCGATTAAGTGTATGCGTGTGTCGGGTTAATCAGTGTATTTCCTTTAAATTAGCGGACGGAAGTACCGTGCATCCTTCGTCTGGAAACTCCGACGATAGCGTGTAATTTTCGGGACACGTCCGCCAGAGAGTAGTGCGGAATGTATTCGAAGAAGACTAAATGCGAGATAAACGTTCGGAGAAACGACCGGACTGAAATATAACGACATGAAATTGACGCATCACCGAATCCGTAGGATTCTCTCATTTTCTTTTGTGTGTAGGTCTGTTACAATATCTTGGACGACGTGGACAGAATTTTTTTTTCGCGATAACTGAAAATAAGAGAGTCGAGTTGTACGATAAATCGAGCGTCATTCTACTAATTTCTCGTCGAACATCCGAAACGTGGAAACAGTAGCGGATTTCTTGATAAAGATTTCTTGTACTCCCCCCTACTATCCGACCAGTCGGACGGATGACGTCCATTTATCTGTCCCATTTTTCGTGTGTGCGTCTTTTTTTTTCATCAATCTCCAGGGAAATACTGTTCTTCCATCCAACCTTCTCGTGCTTCCACCAATTTCCGCGCGGTTCTAAAAACCGGTGAGTCGCGGGAAAGTGAATTCTCCCCGGCAGAATCCTCGTTCGAACGTAACAGGCGATTCGAATCCGTTGGGCTAAAGAGGATAAGCGGCAAATTTTCTTCGAATCCGTCCCATTCTGATTCCCCGATGTTAACTCGGGTCCCCGCGAGAATTACATCGAATAAAGTCTAACGAAAAAGAAACTTTACCGCCGTAGTAAACGTGAAAACTTGGGCTTTTCCTTCTGTCATGACTGTCAGTGAGCAGATAAAAAAAACGAATGGATAGAAAGAAAGAAAGAAAGAAAGGAAGAAGTTCTATAAAAAGAACAAGAAAGTGTTCCATCGGCAAAGGAAAGCTACAAGTCACACAAGATCTACTTTTACAACACCAAGTCCGGCGAAATGAAAAACAGACAATCTCGCGGATCTAATAAAAGTGCAAGCTTAATCCCGTCAGAAAGGAAATACAGAAATATACGAAGAAACTGACTGAATGAAATTTCGAGATGTGTGGCGCCAGAGACCCGGTTACGAAGATTGTCGTGTGCACTTGTTAACAGAAAGTGGACCAGCCATCCTCTGCTACCACCCTTTTCCGCCATCTCCCACCCTCCACATCCCGAAAGGGCCACTTCTCGTTACAACCCACGTCATTTTCTCGGGTAACACGCTGTTGTTGCCTCGAAGTGCCTGTTGTCCCGGTCTGTCCACTCTCGTCGTCCGATCCCGAGTAACTGCGGCGTCAGCAAGAGTAGCAAAACTGTCAGCGGCACGAGGGAAAAACACTGCTATCTTCACCGGACAGAAATAAACCGTCAGAGACGAAGGCAGACAAGGCGGGTAACAGTGCAGACGGATAACGTTATATATACGAGGCAAGTACTCCGGTATCACGCTACGTTTCCTCCCACGTCACAGTTCGACGTCTCTTTTCGTCGTTTCTTGTTGCGGCTGCCGGCTCGTCGGAGCATTTGGCTCGTTCCGCGGCTAAGTAAAGGGTGGGGAAAGGGTCGGGACGAATGGGCGGCGAAAAGAAAGAGAAAGAGGGAGACGAAAGGGTCCACCACCCCCTGTTTTTCTTCTGGCCATCTTATTGCGGCTCATTACTGCACGCAGGATGCCTACCACCCGGCAAAAGGTTTGTCCCAACGGGGAACCAAGTCGAATGCCAGGTGCCGGCTACGTTCCGTTCATCATGGACGCAATACATTACCCGTTGGAGCGTGTGGCAAAAAGTAACTTACGACCGCACCGTTGTCAAGCTGCTATTGGCGTAAGCTCTTACCGTCATAATCGGACGACAATAGACGCTGGCTCGGTGATCGTACGCTTTCTATTCGCGGGAAGGTAAATACGGTATTACATTGTTCTGGTCCATTGTAAAGGGGAATTAAATACGTTTTAAACGAAAGATCTTACGAAACGAAAGAAGGAATTAAAAAGAGAACTATAAATTCTGAATTACCATAGTGTATCGCGATACGTTGATTACTCTCCGTTACTTAAATTCTTGCTTATTGAAATTGAAAATTGAAAAAAGAAACAGGGTGTGCACGGGTGAATGCCATCTGATAATTAATTCCTCTGATGATTACTAGCCGGCTTGATATACCGGGCTAATTGGTTGCGAGGCGTGACACTATAATGCGAAGCAATTCTCGAGGTAGAAATGGAAGAGTCGTTAGAATGAGTCATTAAACGGACGCAGCCGTTATACCAATTAGCTGTAATACGAGTTAAGTAGCCAAATAGCCTGAATTTATTTTCGTGGCTTTCTCTTGGCCTGATAATCTTAACAAGCCGCAAGTATCCCTGGCTCTCTATGTTCTTCGATGGTATTGCGTGTGAACGATACGGTCGATAATTTGTCGAATTTACAGATAATTCGTTCTCGCTGCCGAGAAAGGAGGAATTCGAAGATTCTTAAGATGCTATCGGCTACCACCAGAATCCCTCCTCGGAATCTCCCCGCGCCTCCCCCCCCCCCAACCCTTCGACTGAACACTTAACACGGTGATCGTGACTCCTTCGCTACAGGTAGTTTGTTCTTTTCAACGAAAGGTCCGATACCATTTAATTCTCCCTAACAGTACTTATTTCTAATTAAGTTATCTCGAAAGATTACTTCGAACTTAATTATCCGTAGGTACTTACCAAACCATTTTCACACATTCGAATTTTACCGCGTTTACATCACGTCTGAAGGCTACGATAAAATACAACCGTTGTACGTACATCAAGAGTATATTCGTCATAATCTTAGCAACACAAATATCACAAAGTATCACACGAGGGAACCCTTAACAGCAGCGTGTTCATAAAAAAAGAAAAGAAAAATTAAATAAAAAAAAAGGAATCAAGATCATCGCTCGTACGAGGGTTCCGTGCGCGGTCCCGCCGCGTCCAAAGAGCTAATGTCGCAAAAAAAAACTTCCACGCCGCTTCTCAAATGACGCTCGGCCGCGTTCCGGATAATGCGGCGCCACTGCGAGTTATTTACCATGTTTAAAGTGAGCAGCCATCCCATTATACGACGTTGCACGAGCACCAGTGCCCGGCCACGCATACGTACACGCCCCGCCGCACGTATTCCGTTCTTCATGGTGTCGCGTACATACATACATACATACATACATACATGTACACGTACACGTACGTATGTACATACACGCACACACGCCGACCCGATGCCTCAGATTGCGGCTCACACGGATAACAGCCATCTCGGACAATAAGGCATAAAAGGTGTAAGCGGTCTCGAAGATCATTGCCATACGAGCAGAGCGAAGGTAAGAGTCAAGCGGAGCAGAGCAAAGCTGGAGCGGACGCGGAGCTATCATTGCATCTCCTCATTACCATAACTAGTTCCTCCCTTTCCCCGCCGAGTCTCCCTTCGTTCATACCTCTTAGGCCCTCTACCTCCACCCTTATTCTACCTTCTTCTGTCCTTCGGCCTCCATGCATCATTCCTGATACACATTCACGCACACCGTCGTCGCTGGGGACGGACCCCGGCTATCCGTCGGAGGATGAGGAAAAAGAACGAGGAAGATAGGGAGAGAAAGAGAGAGAGAAGGAGAAAGGACTAAAGAGATCGACGAAGGCACCTCGGGTAAGTTCTTCAGGGGCAACTGGGCAACCTACGGCAGCAACAGCTGGCCGCGAAGATGTGGACGGTCGCCTTATAAGATGAAACAAAGCTGGGAAATGAGAAGAGTGAGATGCTCGATGGATCTTCCGCCGGATAGGGACAGAGTTATATTATCTACTTGGATTTATTCTCTGTATTTGTTTCCTTCGTAGGTTTCCCGATGGTTTTGTTTTCTACTTTTTACCCTTAAGCAGTCGGACGGTAACGGTGTTGTTACCAACACGTATGTAAGTGCAGAAACATATCGGTGGACATATTTGATTATTTTTTGATAATCTTTCGTTGCATCATAATGCAATTATATTCTAAGTTTCACATACGATATCAAATAGGAAATCGGATGATAGATGAATAGTTTATGAGATGATAACATTTTCCGAAATCCGTTCATGTTTATCAGTTGCATACGCGTTAGAAAATTGTAACACGACGTATAAGGGTATATCGTATCTTGTTACGTATTCTTGTATGTCGTCCGTGGTATCTTCTATGGAGCTAGCAGAGGGAAAGGATGCGCTAAGAATTTCTGGCGTTCTACGAGAGCAACCGCAACAATGGCACTAAGCCATACCTAGAGATATGGACGTTCGCCTTATAAGATCAGCCCGGGCACGAAGATGAAAAAGGCAAAGAAAAGGAAGACAGATAATGAGTCTTCTTTTAGGAAGATAAAACGTATACTACCTGTCTTACTTTTTCCACGATACGAGTTAAGAATATATTTTCAACGAAAACTTTTTCACGAGGAAAATGCTACCACTTATAACGTATTACACCTACGCGACGTTTATTATTCAATAAAACCATCCTTTTAGAATGCAGCCTGATGAAAAGACAAAATAGAGCCGTCTTATGCGCCCCTCCTCCCCGTCCAACATCCTTTTAATTAACGAAACATCTTTAACGATTGTTGCAACAACACCATCGACAACCCTATCGAAAAATCTTCGCTTTACGATGCAACGTTCACGGAGGAAAAGGCGACGCTGATGCCTGTCAACGAAACGCTCGTTTCAACCTACACACCCACACTTCACCGGATGCTGATTCGTCTTCCCTGATGCGTCGTCGTTGCACCGTCGTAAACATGAATCTTGCGAAATGAGGAATCTCATCGTCAACCGGATCGCTGCCGTCGGCATAAAAACGTGTCACGCACGCTCCACGCAAGAAGGTAGCAAGAAAGTAGCCGGTTTCTGAAATCTTGATGGGACCGGTCTCGTTCTTCCACGCGTTAACCTCCCAGTTCCGGGGCCCGCTCCCAGGGAAAAAAAATATATATATATACCCGGTGTGATATAATGGCGGGTACGTGACTGTACGAAAAAATTTTATTAATCCCCGGCGAGCGACGCTTGGATATTTTACCAACGACGAGAAGCGTGCATGAGATTTCGCCAGAAAATGATGATGATGACATAAAGCTCGATCTAGCCTAACGTGGGCAACGTTATCTACAATGTGCCTCGTACAATCATCATTCACTTTTCTACTATATGATTTCATTTTTCTAAATATGACAATCCGAACATCATATCGCGACGTTACTAATATAATGCGAACGTAACAAGATATTTGGACAGTGACCGATACTGGGGTCACTTTCAAACGGATTATTGGACGGAAGATATACGCTGGTAATCCGCGATAGGACAGTCAATACAGAGTATCACCTAGTCGTAGCCGATAAGTCGATCCTCGGTGTAAAAGCTTCGAGTGCAAGGTAGTCGCAAGCGATTCAGTCTTTCTCCCTTGGGGTGGGGGGGAGAGGGTAGGTAGGGGGGAAGAAGGAGCGCCTAGTGGTCTTTGAAGAGGGCCGACCATGCACAACGATTTTTGTTTTGTCCCGAGTAGAGAAGGCTCTCGGGAATTTCGATACAATGCGAGACTCGTGCGGGTAGAGGCGGGAAGGGGGAAAGGGAAAGAGAGGGGAAGGGGGAGACGAAAAGACAGGAAAGGGTTGCACGAAGCCGTAAGAGAGGAAGGTAAAACTACACGAGCACTAAAGCTGAGTCAGCAAAGTCGACTTTACACTAGCGCTTGTTACAACCGGAGATATGGGAGGACGAACAACGTCGGTGGTGGAAGGGCGAAGCCTCTCCGCAATCCTTCTCTATCTGCCGACTAAAACTAAGTCTCTATCTATCTGTTTCATTGCTGCAACGGTATCTGCCCTCCTACATCCTCCCGCCCGCTACCCCTTTTCACCCTGTCCACTCACTGCCACTGTCCAAGAGTCGTGTAAGCCAGTTTCGCCCCGAGGATTGCATTCTAAGCCGGGGATCGTTAAGAGCTGGCAGATTTGATCCTTTTGTATCGTCCTGCCACCTAACCACCCGGCTATTCTACGACGTACGCGATGTGTATCCTCTCTCTCTCTCTTTGTCTCTCACTCTCTTTTGGCTCTGGTCTCGGTCTTGCGGATCACGGAAATAAGGGAAACAATTATTACGGATTTTCTAGACGGTGTTATCCAGCCTTTTGCTACCGGGAATGAAAGAATTGCACGGTAGACGTATCCCCAGACAAAGTAATAAATATATGCCCACCATTCGGTGGAAATACCGCCGTCCGAAGATTAAGCCGGGGTATTATGAATTGCCTTAAGTGTAAAATGGAGGAATGGTAAAAAAAAAGAAAAGAAAAAGTAGATTTATGACCGTAAAGGAGCTGATTTCGTTTCGTTTTTCTTCCCCCCTACGTTATTGTAGTCTTGACAGATAGTATTATTAAATATTCCGCGTCTCACGGCGGGGATATTATCGTGATTAATTTCTTTCGCGGAATCTTAGGTCTCCTCGGGTAGACTCTTCAGCGAGGGGATCCGTTCGCTCGGTTGCTGTTTCAACCTGACTGTTTTAAAGAAGCGAATTCCAGCGAGCGGCACGATGTTGAAACGAGTTATGGTAACGTGACATGAGAAAATGACGATGTCTCTGGTTCCATCAACTTTGCCTCCCGGACGACCACTTGAGGGATGTCAACACTCGTGTGGCTTCCTTCTGTGTCGTGTGAAAGTCCGTTTATTCGAGTGACGGATCATCCGGTGACCAGTGGTATTTAAAGTGCCCTCTTCAACAAGTGCAACAAGATCAAAAACCAACTCTCTCTCACGTAGGCCTGTTTTTTTTACAGACAACCAACCAAAAAAAAACAAAAAAGAAAAAAACGAACAACTCCTTGGCATCGTATTTTTTCAAGCAAGTTCTCTCGGACGTTCACCGAGATTGTTCATCGATCTTTCGCGATCCGTGCAAGTGTATTGGAATAATATTTCCTCGATAACAAAGAGAACGCTGTAGCGCAGTTTATAAAATTGAAACCGCAAACGACGAAAAGATATCCCTCGTAAAATGAGATTGGTTGTAAAACACGAACGTAGAGCAGATTACCGCAGACGCGCACGCTGAAGGGGTTTATGTTACGTTAGCCACATTTGAAAAGACGGGTGCCGTACGCGTACTCTTGTTGCGGGGAAACTTAATTGCTTATTTCAAACGATCCGCAAGATGTCTCGGTGAGCCCCCCTTTTAAACGAATACATAATTGCAGGAGGAAAACGGGAGAACGGCTAGAAAATAAGTCTCCGCCGGGGATTGGCCGTTTTGTTTCGTCCATTCGCATTCTATTTCGAGTACACGGCGGGAGGTAAAACGTTAAATTAAAAATTAAAAGCTCTACGTTTATTGCTTTTATTTAAAGAATTGCCCATTAGGAAGATACATTGCGCAGACAGAGGTAAAAGACAAAGCCCGTATCAGTAATTGGCTTAGCCACAACACAATCGATGAATCCTACCATTCTCCCGAAGAACCAATAGAAGTTGAACCCAATTTAGCAGACCCCCGGTAACTTTCCCTTGTACGGAAGCCACGTTTCACCAAATCCCCGTTTCGCTTGCCGAAACTTATTCAACGACATCTAATTTCTACTAATTAGGTATCTCTGAAAGACGATACTATAGAATGAAACAAACCGCTATCGACCACAAAATTGCGGCTATTTCGCCATGCGAATACTAATGTCACGGAATAATGCGCTTAGTTGTTGATGCACAGACACCGATGAACTTGAATAAATCCACGTCGTTTACTGGGAGGCTTATCACGAAGGGGAAATTCAGTTGTTCATTAAAACTTTCTGCCGACTATAAACATTCTAACCCTGAATTATTTCAGCTTTTACATTTACGGTCTGACAGAGATTCGTTCTACGATTTTCCCAAGGACGGATTGTATTTTTTTTTTTACTCGGATAATCTTGTCTCTGATCTTTCGATCGATCGGTTCGGCATTACCGTAATGCGATAAGCAATTATTGTTTCATCTTCGTCGAACTGTAACCATGGATGCGTAATTTCGGCATGATCGGTTGTTGCAAGTAATCGTTATTTATCAATGGATCGTATTTCACGGCTCAATAACTATGCATTCGCGTACCAACAAATTTACATACGTATCGAATCAGTTGTCAGAGGCATATCAGCCGCTGATAACGCAGTGACATATTTACGAGACATATGTAATTCGTGACAGCCGCAATCATTCGGCTTCCACGTGCGGTATTAATCTCTCTAACGAATAGTATAGTGTAAATTGTTATTTTATTCTTTGGTCGAAATGGCTTTATAAAATATGATAATTACCTACGTTGTATTATTCAGGCTCGAATTATTTCCATGTCGTGGTTTACTATAGGCCGATGATAACGTTAAATAAACCATAAGCTTCTTTGAGTAAGCGTACAGAGTTATTTCGTTTTAACCCGAACCCGACCATGCTTTCCATTCATTTTACGTAATCGTCGAAACGGCATTTTCGAAATCATATATATTCTACGGACGTTTTAATTGTTAGAATAATTACGATCATTTACCGTTAACACGGGCAAGCGATCGTTCGTATCTATCAACGGTCCCCGGCAATTCATAAGATAATAATTACTAAACGCTCGTTCACCAGTATTCACAAAAGACCGATAATAATGTTTACCGCATTAGATTGTTTGCCCATACCTATCGCATAGTTTAATAATTAAACGATGGTAATTATGCCGGACTCGAACGCTCCGGCGATTCACGTTGCACGACATTTTCACTCGTGTAACAGCCCACGGAATAATATTAAATTAACAATAATTTCATATACCGTTCACGTCAATAGTCGTTCCGTTAACAAGCAAAAGTTACGGAACTGGTGTTAACGGTGCAGACGACAACCTGACTGCCTACAAAACTTCCGAATAAAATACATACATACACATACTCAGAACGGGGATGGCTTGTTAAAAACTGTTAACCACCTGACACGCACCGAGGAAGTCAAAAAGATAATCGTTCCAGTGGTCCCAACAGAGTGCTCGTTCACGCCCAGCGTATGAGAGTTCTGACAGTATCGGATCTACCCATCGGGGTCCCTACCGAGAAAGTAGCTTCGACTTCCACCCAGTACGATCGTGGAACAGAAGGAGACGGAGGAAAAAGTCGAGTAGGATGAAACGAAGAAAAGGGGGATGAGAACGGAGAGAAGAGAAGAGGAGAGAGAGAGAGAGAGAGAGGCTGACGCATTATAATACCGATCTATATTCGTGAAACGAGGCGCGATCCATCACTCGCGCACGGTCCTAGCCCGCAGCCATTCCACCTGATGGTTTTATTGTTTCCACGGGAGATTGGTTCCCGGGCCAAAACCTGGGTGGTACGGTCTTTCGAGTCCACACGTTTCGATGCACTTGCTCGCACCGACTATATCGGCATAAAAGTTTACAGCTGCATAAAAGTCGCCCTCCGTGATACAGATAGAACAGTGGAGGAGAGTGAAACGGAAGCCGGAATACAAGGAGGATACGAGACGGTGGGTATCGTTGCACGTGCGAGCTACCACGATTTCACGGATAGCACACGATTCCTTTCGCATCGCTTTGGCCGACTTTTAATAAACCCAGGTGTAACGTTCAACGTTCGCCTACGAGCTCGGCATACGGTGGATATTTGTTCTCTCGCTGATATTACATAGAAATGTAAAATATGCTTGGATGTAATCACGGTACACGTGGAAAACAAGAAGGGATGAGTGATATCGTCAGAAAAAAAAAGAAAAAAAAATAGAAACGAGAGCCTGGTTGAATGTAAGAAACAGAAGAGGGAGGTTTCGATCGTTTATACATATTCTTTATGTTACGACGATTGTATTAGCATCATTAAGATCGGAGCAGAAGGACTCGTTTGAATTTTAAGATTTAAATGGTCCTTCTCGGAAGGATTTGGGTCTGAGTAATCTCGTCTCAAGAGTCTAGACGCTGCCCGGGGCGCCGAACTGCTCCAAAGACGTCGGGAGACGAATCAGCATGCGAAGCATGGCTTCGGGCCGAGAATCCTTTGAAACCATTCGCACAGAGACTCTTTTTCATCCAGCCGTTTCGGGCATATATTTCGCAATTGGCTACAAAATCCACTTTGAATGCCATTATACGGGGGTGGTTTTCTTCGGTCGTACTTAAGTGACAAGAATATAATTACGGTTAGGCGCGAAAAAGGAATTAATATTCGTTTAGATAATAATTCCGACACTTTGATAATATGTAGATTTATTAGATTCCTCTCGCGTATAGAATATCTCCGTCGTATTACGTACTACGATATGAAAGATGGAAATCTCTCAATTTGTAGGCAATCGTTCACCCAGTTCACTCTTCGTTTTTTTATTCTTTTTTTTTTTTTAGGTGAATATATTTTCATCGTGATATATTTCTAAAACGTTCGAGAGAATGATACGGTATAAAAGTTACTATGGAAATTGTATGATTTGTGGTATTCAATTTTATTCTATTTCCATTCGGAAAATACTCTCCAGTACTTTCTACAGATGGGATCCTAAATAGTTCTTTACGAGACGAATTTTGACTTCGCCGCTCGCATCTAGAAGTTCTTAGATATCGGAGGAAACGTCGAACGGCAGGGGAAGATCTTCAAACAGAGAATCAGCATGCGAGGTACCACTTTGCGCGAGGAACGGTTTCACACCTTTTTCTTTTCATGCGCGCACGCTGCCGGAGTTCATTTCGGATGCTATAACACGGCTTCTATTCTGATCCGATAAGTACCGGTCCATAGTCGATAATGGAATCGACTAACTGAAAGGCTCATCGTCAAAAAGGTGATCGGCCGCCGCAATTGCCCGTCGTCCTCTTTTCATAATTCCCTTAAGATAAAGAAAATTGATTTCCCTTCCCTTTCCGTTTAATGCAATGGAAACACGCGGAACGATTCGATTACACTCGACGGGAATTAAATATTTCCATTAGTAATACGACAATGTTAATATCGCGTTATTATAATAATGCACGCGACGCCGGTATTGATTTTCACAGGCGACGAATGCCCGGACTAAAAATCGGCGTGTGACTTCGTCGATTTATAAAACCGAATATAAACAAAAACAACGATCTAAAATAAAACGAACATTAACAAATCCAAATGATCGAAACTTCGAATAACATTTCCGGAAACGTTTGAACGACCAATTCACGCTCACTTGTAAATATTATGTATTCCATTTCCTCGTCAAGCCACGGTAAAAATATTTTCCAGAAAAAGAAGAGAACCAAACGATATACAGATATACGTCATAATACATGCACGCATACCAGAGAACTCGATATTCATCGAAGCGTCACAGATCTATCTTGGAAAGCGAATAGGAAGGTATTCCTGGTATTTCCACCGCGTCCTTTTGCACACCCGCCGCGAATGCTGCAAACACGACTACCATCCTGACCCAGTAACTATCAACCCGTAGACAAAAGATTTATTCAACGTTCCAAGAGGCTCGCCGTCAAAAAGCTGATCTCCAGTTACCGTAAATATGTATATGTATGTATACATACATACATACATGTATATGTACGCTGAGTTCTACACAGATTTCTGTCGTACCGCGAGCAACGTAAGGGATATTCAAACACTGCCGCGACATCATTTACCTCGAACGTACGTATGTATGTACGTGTACGTGAATATGTATACATATATCCATGTGATAACTGCATTTACGCTGAATCCTATTTACGTCGGGTAAAATCGCATTCGAGGGATCCCATGGCAGGAGTACCTTGGGAATAGCCTGTGCACGGTTATTCTACCCACACAGCGTGGGTGCAGCACGGCCGTATGCAGATGCACCGCTGGCATTTTTACGAAAGAACACCGCAACGACATCGCATCGATGTAGTGTGTGTGTGTGTGTGTGCAGTGTTCGCCCCCACGTGCCCGCTCTCGCCGAGATCTGTATTTTTATTATTGTCCCGAGGTTTTTTCTTTGAAATTTTCTCCCCCTCCGACATCGTTCGCCCGTGATTCAAATGTAGGTAATTTTATACTACTTTTGAATAACGAGACCGGTTATGCATAACGAAACTGCGAATGGCAGCGTGAAAAACGGATCCGATTAGTTCTCCGGGTGATATTGAAGTATCGTAGATAGCTAGGATTATTATTATTATTAATATTACTATTATTAAAATATTAATACGTATGAACTGTGAATTACAGATGCAGAGGATGATATAATATCGCGAGTCTATTTATCGTGAAATTATTCCATCGTGATCATTGATAACGACATGATCGAATCGATGACGAAACAAACCCGTTTTACTCGAATATTATCAAATTTATTCGTATTTATTTTCTTCGTCACTTTACGCCCTGTATTTCGACTGATTTCCATCCCGGTCTCGATCGAGACGAGCACGTAAATTTCTTCTGTAATTCTATGATTTAACGATCCCTCTGCGATGCAACGAATTTATTAATCCATCCGGTTATTTGCCATCGGTTTCCGTGTTTTCCTCCTGTCGGTGAACGCTGCCGTCTGCTACGCCGTGACATGGTATTACTAAACATATCATTTATTCACCAAACAGTCGGAATGCACGTAGCCCGGCGTGCGTCGACCAACTTCGGCTTTCCCGTGTCCCGCAACTGTACTGTGCACAATAAAGCCGCGCCGCGCATATTTGCGAACGTCGAATAGAATTCGCTGTGGACACGTATTCGCAAACATCCGCTAAATTCTTTCAAAACGTTCTTTCTGCGGTGATACGAAAACACAAAAAAATGTGCATTTTTTTTTCTTCATTTTTTTATCGACTCCCCATCAATGCGTATTCAATCGCTCAATGGTCCGGACGATCTCTGTGACGGGTAGACAACGTTTACCGGAAATCCCGATTTGTATGGATCTCTCTTCGTCGAACACTTTTGATCACAAGTCGGATGGCATTGTTAAGATTGAATTGTATATATGGGTCATTCGGCGAATGCTTAAGGTGATAGAAGTAAGTATCAAATTTTAACGAGATTTCAGGGCAAATGCATTGATTCAAATGACCTGTTTTATATTTCAAGAGAGGGAGAAAGAGAAAGAGAGAGCGAGAAATTGATCAGAGACAATTGGTAAAGGTATGTATTCTCAAACATGAAATCGTTTTAAAAACATACGGAGAACCCTATTTTCCATCTGCCTCGTACTTATAACTCCCGTGTATCTTGTCTAGATAAATTCTAATTTAAATTCTGATGTTCTCGATCGCGACCGAGCAGATTCTGCATATACGCAAATAAAATTCCGCCGGAACATCGATTTAAACGTTGGATCGAATCCAGAATACGGCGTGCTCCTCTATCGCGGCTCTTTATCTCGAATGAGGAATTCTTCCTACGTCGACCGTCGTTAGACGTTCCCTTCGACAGTATATGTATATAAAACGTTATTCCGCTAATGGACCACCAACCGGATAACGGTTCGCATCGTAGAATCGTCGAATTACGCGTCACCCTGTATATACTCTCACCTCCGCAGCATTTTCATTCCATCCGTCGCTCTTTTTCAGCCACTTTACTCGACTGCAGTGGCAAACCACCGACAATGCGGAATAGGAATTTCATTCTGCGCGAAATGCCGTGGTTGGTTCTCGTTTTTCTTTTTTTTTTTTCCCTCGCTCGAACACCCGCGCCTGTCCCGCATCCGGTCCCACTGTGATTACATTCGACTCCGGCGTGCGTGCAACGTAGCACTAGGAGATACCGAAATTAACTGCAGCGCAAGATCTCATTACCATTTCGCTCGAGGCTCGTTTCGCAACTCCTACTTCTGCCTACTGCGGAGTGGCTGAAATAATCGCGCATTAACCGAGTTTCCAACGGCAGCCGGAGAGATTCGTGTGATACTTTCTTTTCCAGCGTCGGGACGCAAGACACGAGAGGCTCAACCGGGGAATAATTTATCACGGCTGTATTATCTACCGTATGTCGACCGGACCGATAAATATATATATATATATATATTAACGGCCGGCTATCTCCCCTAACACGGGTATCAGATAAATTTCCTAATTTCGTCTAATGGCTGGCAAAAGGTTATTACGAACTTTTATATCGCGAACGTGGAATATCAATTTTTTCGAGTTTTCCTCTGCCCCGTGGAAACCGACTTCCGTGAAATTAGATAGCAGGAAATTGAAGAAAATGTCTCTCTTCCGTCCGACCACTAAAACTTTTTTGACGACGTCGAGCATAGAACGTCAGCCACCAAGTTCTACCTACGGGGGAAGTTTGTGCGCGAAGGAATGCTGAAAAGTGACTTCCCAGCTTCATTACCTCCTCAAAAAAAAAAAAAAAAATATCATCAGACCTGTCACCTGCGTACCTTGCCCGATACAAACACTTACACGCAAAAGTCGTAACTTTTTTTACGACTACTCAAACGTGAATCAAATAACATACTTTTTTTTTAATACATACTTATTTTTCGTTTATAGGTGTTCTGTTGACATCGCGACGCTAACCGTAAAAAAGGCTTTACGATACCGTGACCAAAAAATTAATTCCTCGTTTCCAGGTATAATAATAAATTGAAAGCTATCTCACGGAGTCTCGCGACGGTCTCGTCTCACCTTCCAGTTGCTTCTTGAAAAGTATTCCAAGTAGGAAGACCTCAAATAGACATCGAGCTCCGGATCCGCCGTGAAACGACGTGCCGAACGGAACAGAGAAGTTAAACGAAGCGAATAAAAGAATTAGACCAGGAAAATTGAATTCACGAGTCTGAAGAGACGGCAGGTGTAGTAACTGAACACACAAAAGACTAAGAACGAGCGATAAATGTATCGAACGTATTTCGTTTAATCGGCTTCAATTCGTATCATTCCTTTTTACTTCTTATTTCACACAAATTATCCAACAAGAAACTAAAAAAAAAAAATAGTATACCATAATAACGATCACATATCTTCGTCTAGTGAATTACCCATTAAAAATCTCTCTACATATAATCCATAATACAATCGTACGATCGGTTCAAGTAAGCATGCGACTATAATAACAAGAATCCAACGAAATTCCTCGTTGCATCGTTCACCGAATCTTCTCAATATTACCATACGTGGGTCCATCGAATTCGAGTGGCACGCGGTTCGTTTGCTGCAAGGAAAACTCGAAGGACGTTCGGACGAACGGTAGAGAAAAGTTAAACCACGCGAATAAAAGAATTGGACTCTCGAATCGTTATAGCGGGCTAAAGGGAGTCCGCGGCAGGGTGGGCGCAAACGGGTATCTATAAGGACAAGAAATCGAGCACTAGGAGTACGGGTCGTCTGGTCGGTCAGGATGCCCGCGGCTGTTCTGGTTCTAAGATTACGATCATAACGAAAAAGCTTCTCGCTCCCATTGGCCGTTAAACCGTCTCAGTCTGTCCTTCTATTACCCATTCGTGTCTGTCCCTTTTCCTTTGCTTCCTTCCTCTTCCTTTTCCTTTTTCTCTCTTCGTCTTTCCTCTTTCAATCTCTCTCTCTCTCTCTCTCTCTCTCTCTCTCTCTCTCTCTCTCTCTCTCTCTCTCTCTCTCTCTCTCTCTCTCTCTTCCTCTCGCTTGTTGGTGTATGAGAACGTCCGGCGACGGCTGCATCGCATAGAGCATTGCGCGCCGCGGCATGCATTATGGAACGAGCGAGCAACGATTCTACCGGAAAAATTGCGGACACGCGAGACGGACGCGATCTGCAGCTTGACTACCTACCTACCTACCTACCTACCTACGAACCTCCTACCTACGTAGATATGTACCTAAGCACCGACCTTACCACTCTCGGTTTACCCCGCCACTAGTCGCCGGAGAAGATTGCTTTCCTATATTGCATCCCTTCCCTGTTACGGATCCTTTCCATTTTATAAGAAATGCCAAAGAGATCTCTATAACGTGGATGCAGGGCTTGTGATGCCGACCAATCACACGAGGCGCAATAAGTGTGCTGTTTACGTCGGGATATCGAGAAAAACCTCCGATCGGTTTTTCGTTGACTTATTTATCCAGTTAGTCGTATTCGAGTCGCGTTCCAAAATCGAATGAGATTTTCTTTATAAGGATGTGAAGTTAAGAGGAAAAGAATAATAAATTGACGAATATAGAACCGCGGTGTTACATGGTTAAATACACTACTTCCGTAGAAGAATTTTCTTAAAAATAATAATAATAGCGAATAGAGAATAATGTGGTATATCGAGAGAATAAAGAAAATTTTCGGCTGGATCTTTTCTAAAAGATTTAACAAGATGAAACGAGTGTCGTTAGACGGACAAGATAGTAAGAAAATGAGAAACATCTGTCGAGAAATCGAGAATGACGGGACGGAGACAAGGGAGCGTTATCGCTAGTAAAAAAATTGTCCACAAAATGGCCCGGTAATAACAGTAAAACGTAACAAACAGCGTAGCCGTCGGGAAAGGCGTCGCAAAGGAAATATCCACGTACAAATGTGAAAATGAGAGGAAGAGCACGCCCGCGTAACGTCGGTCGGCCCATTTGCGTCACGAAAAAGATACGGTACAAAAAAAAAAAAGAAATGATACAACATCTATCTCGCTCCTGTGCCCCCGATGTTATGAAGAACCGGGTAAAGTGACAACAGCCGCGTAACGCTGATGAAAGGGAGGATAGCGCATAATCCCCTTGAGTCCGGTTTTCGAGAAGGGTTTGCGTCAACAGATGTGGCCGGGTAACGATGTTTTAAATTTAAAAGTACTCGAAAATAAACTACGCTTCGGGCGGAAATAAAATTCTATGTATGTTCGCTTCACGGCACACACCAAGGTAAATTAAAAACCACTCCAAGAAATCATCTGGGACAAAGTTTGGACGAAATGTTTGCTCTAGTATTTTACAGGGTGAAAAGTACTTTTACAAATGTCACCTTTGTGGTAGATTAAATACATTTTATTTCGTCGAACCGTGGAATCGGGGGAATATCGTCATCTTTTTTGCGGGATTCGTATAAATGAAAACGTACTTTTAGGGAATTAAATGTGTCTTTCAAATACTCATTTCAACCTTATTCGAGACTCTCCAAGGTTTCCACGTGAGAGATGGTAAAACGCGGATTATACGCGCGAAACGACCCGGTATTTGCATCGTAAATTCCGTTTACACCGAAGCCGACTATACACTGTCCGTTATTCAAAAAATATACTTTCGATAAAAGTAATGCATCATATCCAGCGACTGTGAAAATTGTCGGAGGTAATCGTCTCTGAAGAGAAAACGACGATAAAGTGGGTGTCGTACAAAATGACGAAAACACGTAATGACAGGCCGGTGGCTTCAGTTGGCAAGATTGATAACTATCCGATGCACCGATCGAAACGAGAAACCCATTACTTATCTCCGGAAGGACTATCATTATGCGCGTTCCACCACACCGATTGGTATTCTAGACGATCTCTACAACATTCGATACAACGAAGCAGTAGCTTAAAAATAATTACTATAAATTGTTCCACCGCAATATCCGGCAAATGAATACAACTTAAGACCGTACGCAATGCATTAAACATTGTTCCTACCAATGTAATAATATATCCGAACAAGATTTCCACAGTAGATATAGTCTTTCGATCGGTCATGTTGTATATAAACCCGTATTAAAAGACAAGACTACCAGAGTAGTAGTAAACCTTGTTTCATTATAAAATACAACAAGTGAGATTTTTATTGTACATTACGTTGTACGTACAGAAACTTTCAATTTCGTTTAAACAAAATTATTGCTTCATCAACTTTAAGTGAATCGCGTATTAAGACACCAAACACTTTTTCTTTCTCCAGATTTTTCTCGAAACGAAGGAAATCCGAGTCCGACCATTAGAAACGTAGGAATAAGATCCTTTACAAGAAAAATGTGCTTTTAAGGACACTTACTTGAAGATGGACCTGGCCGTTGTTGTCGATCCACCCGATGACCATGTCAGCTCCAACCCTGCCATCCTTCGTGAAACCGAGACCGACGTAGCCGAGGGTCTTTACTTGAATCTCGAATGTAACGTCCCTGTCATCCAGTGTCCAAAGAACTAAGAAGTTATTGTCCAAGACAGCGCTATGTTTCCACTCGATGGAGAGGACACTGCTGATGAAGAAAAGAAGAAACGACGCGATTACAGTCTTCATCTTTCCACGCGGTGCGATTCAAAACATCTGGAAACAGAGAGAAATAGATGGTTATTAATTTTCACCCTTTACACAATGGATTCGTTAAAAGAAAAACAAAAAACGTTTTATACAGGTTTCATATATAGTTAAAAATAAAATGTTACATGCTACACGGATAAATAAATGCTTTTTACAGAGAGATAAAAAGGGATAGCCTATCAAAAGCAGTCTGCCCACTGTTATTCCCGTCCAATTTGCAAGCGATATAACGTCAAATAATAACACGCGTTACAGTCTTAGCGTCGCAATTATATGTTCCCTCGTATCCTTAGGTGGACGATGCGGCTCGTAAAACGTGGTAATAATATCGAGCGGTTCTCTCGCGGTGTTTGTTAATTTTTTCCATACCGATACTCCCGGGTAACCTCTATAGTCGATATCCATGCTGTTAATGGTCCGCTTTAAACAGCGGCATCAAACGAAGCATCGTAACTCAACTCGTAACGTTGGGCTTCTATTTTAGATCGTTTATGGAAGCATAGACAGTCGAGTAATATTTTCCCTCAATATTTTAGCAGACCGCGTATGTACAACATCCGACATCACCGACGCTCGCCATTATCTTTCGTTGTCGATGTGGACGAGCCACTTCGCCGTTTAAAACATAAACGACATGACGCTCTCTACGTATAGCATCAGTTACTTGCTGCTGTCCCAGGAACCGGTGTCCGTGTGCATTCTATTTTCTTGTGTTTAAAGGTAAACGGCTACTATACATATGTATAGGTGTGTATATATATATATATAAAATACAGTGCAGCACACGGGTATTTTCACTCGTTTTCTACGTAAAATCGTGTTAACCTCTTTACTATCGGCATTCGCGTTGTTTCCGGTAGGAGTTACAACATTACAGAAGGTCCACACTGGATACAACGGTACGGGAAATTACGTCACTACGTGAAACTTTCTACTCGTTTTATTAATCTCGTTTGTTAAACCGGGTGTTGCCTTACAATGATTTATTTCGTCCGTCCGGATTTGTTCGAAGTATTAGTATTTTTCATTCCTATTTGTTGGAGGATAAAAGGAAAGTTTAACGGGTTGTAGTTCGGCAAATTGAAATGCCATTATCAGGATTTGATAGGTGTCTTAATACGAAACGTAGGAGTGAAACGAAGTAATTTATGGTTTAATCGATACGTCATAATTGATGAGTGATATTTGGCTTTCGTTGTCAATTTCGGAATGATATATCATTTAGAGTACCAGTGACAATGATGGAACGGATCCTACTTGATGATCCTTTTTTAAAAATGTATTATCGATCTCGGTACTATCAATTTCACTTTGTTTTCAAAGAACGTTACGATGTTACATAGCTGAGCAAGGCAGATAAAAGAAAATAAAACGAAAAAGAAAAAAGTAGAAATATCTTCGTCGGACGTATATAACGAAATTAACTTTCCAGCTGAATAGATATACGAACAAAGAGAATTTTCAGCGGAGTCTCGCGCGAAAAAAGATTGCAGCACCGAACGGAAAGGTTGCCGATGCATCGTTTATTTTGCATTTTCAGCAATCAACCAAGACCCGAATGAATTCAAGGATAAAACAAAAAACAACACAGAAAACCGAGAGAGAGAGAGAGAGAGAGAGAGAGAGAGAAGAAAAGAAAAATCAATTTGTACCTTGCAGAATAAGCGCTCTGCATACAACGAGTAAACTGGACACACAGCCAGCCGGGTCGGGCGATAATAAAAACAGCGAAAGAAGCACCGCTCGAACGGAATGTAGTTTTAATTCGCGCACGGGGGTACGTTGTACGCGATGGTATTTAATATCGTAAAAATCGACATTCCCGCAATAGAAGCCCGTGTCGGAATAAACTTGGAAAATAAACGAGCGAACGATCGAATGGATTAAACGTTCAAAGATCTGTCGCTCATCGATAACTCGTCAGGAGATACATTCGATTATCACTTGAACGTTGAGGCAGAGAGGGTGGTATGCGGGGGAGAGATAGAGAGAGAGACTACGAAATCCCTTGTCTGTGTGCAAACACTCCTGGTAGACCAGCGGGGCCCTGTTAAGGGAACTGTCAATTTGAAAGCAATCGATTCGATTAATAGTAACGATCGTGTGACGCTTGAGCGAGGCGATGCAAATTGAGGGGACGGTCCAGTAGCGAAGTGTCAGACGAGTGGTAGCCATTGAACGATTCGTTTTGTACGTTGGGGAAAGCAGAATTAAGCGCTTCACAGAGATCACTGATCAGTCAAATGCGGGTGTAACAGTTGTACCTCAATGTTTTCCGTACACCTGTAAAGCGCATGCGCTACGCAGCAGAGATCGTTTTAGCCACGTGCTCAATGCAATTTCGGTATACGCGAAACAACCGCAGATCTGCAAGCGATCGTTTCAATTAACGACAACAATGTTATAATGCTGCTCTCTACGAAGTGATACATGACGAACAGCGCTCTGACAGTTCCCTTCAAGGATATTACGGGGACTACGTAGACATTCTACGATACGTTAAAAACCCAGGTGGAAATGAAAATTTTCTTTCGCACCTAGAACACCGTGCGTATGTTTTCCTTTTCCATCGGGAAATATTGCGGCAAAACGAGCGAGAATTGTGTTCGACGTTGGTTAATACGTCGGAGGTTTTTAAGCTGAAATTTGAATCACGTGATTCGCGGCGCGCCGAATATGAAGTTTGGAATTCGTTGATTGGAACGCCGGATGGATTTAAAAATTTCTAGAGATTTTTTTTCGAAATTTACGACAGACTTTCCCGGCGCGAGTTACGTTTGAAAGTTTCCTGACTATTCGCGGAACACCGGTTCCTTTCGGAAACCGGATGAGACGACAATAGATCGCCTATAACACGATTAATAAAGGAGTAATTTTAAGAGAGTATACAGACAGATATATCATAATTCCCGACGTCACACGAAAACTTTCGGTACAAAGACCAGGAAAGCTCAAAGCGGGTCATACAAATAACAGGAGTTCGACCTACAACCATCTCGAACAAAGTCCAAGAACTTTGAAGCACACATTAAACGGCTTCATTCATATACACCGAAAATTGCTTCCCATTCAACGGTACAATAATCCTCCATTCCTATTCCACAACAACAGAAAAAAAAAAACAAAAAACAAAAAGAACCAAAAATACGAACCGTTAGTGAGAGACAGAGATACGTAGATAACGAAAAATCAAAAAAAAAAATGGCGAAACCGCACGCATAAATTCAAACAATCGTCGAACGGGAGTTTCCTCAAACAGGCATCGAATGCGTTGAATTTGCGGTGCGCTCGGCTATGCTCTCGCAAACGAGAGAGAAACAGACAGAAAGAGAAAGATAGAGAGAGACAGAGAGAGAGAGAGAGAGAGACAGAGACAGAGCCCGGCCGGCCGAATTCATGCTTATGCATGCAGCATACGTGGCGTGATTTCGTCGATTTTACGGTGCTAGTAGAGCAACCGCCAATCTGAAAACGATCGATTCAATTAACAGTAACAGGGGTGTAATGCGCACCGGACGCGAGGTGATGCATCGGCCGGAGCAGCTGTCGCGCGGCAACTCGAATCGCTCGACCGTACGGAGAAGCGTCAACTCAAATTGAGAGGACAGTGGAGGGTCACGAAACGAAAAGGGTGGTAGTGATGGTGATGGTGATGGTGATGGTGGTGGTGGTGATGGTGGTAGTGGTACTGGTAGAGGTGACGGTAGGGTAGTAGCAGAGAAGGTGACGGAAGGGGGCTAGCAGGACCGGCTTCACGAGAGGGGATGGAAACCTCCTGGTGGAGGTGTGCGGCGGCCAGCACACTGTGCTACCACCACGGACGGGTTTGATTTGCGGCGTGTCGTTCAGTCGATTGCTCTCAAATTGCGTCCAGCGGCAGCGGCATCAACCTGGAACGTCCTCCCAATACATTGACGCCCCCGAACGTCAGAGGGCCTTCCCAGCTTTTCCATCGATGCACGTTCTCCTACTGCGCGCATCGACCTATCCAAGTCCCTCTCTCCCCCTCAGCTCATTCTACTCTCACCCTCTCCTCGACCCATATAACCCACCCCCTAACGCCAGTGGGGAGGGTGGCACTGGCTGCCACCACTTCGCCGGTCGACTCCTCTTAAAGTTAAATAAATCGTGAAGTGCCTGGCTAAAACGACGAAATCGAAATCCTGTACGCTGATTTCGCGGCGCGACACCTGGGGAACGCGAGCGAACGCCCCGGTACCGAATTGTTTGCCGAACGGTTCAACGAGACGCGGAAATAGAATCGTTGTACTTTGACGAAGCCTTTTTTTTTGGTTTGTGCCCCCTCTCACTCCCCGCCCACTCCCCACCCGTTTCGACGGGGGTTTGTTTACCGTAACGGACTGGCGGGATGTTTCAAAGCAATTACACGAAGTTTGTAAATTGTATAGGTGAAACGAAACGGGGGTGCGAAATCTTTTTAGGAAAGATAATTTAGAGGTGCGACGGATTTGAATTGCGTTTAGTTATCCAGTGCGATTTGTAATGATCGTCTAGTGATTCTCCAACATGAATTTCCGTTTATCGAGTCGTCAATATGGGAAACATCACGTCCAGGAGCAATGGCAGGGGGATAAATAAAGCATAAAGCAAACGACGAGTGTCAACAGCAAGGCTTCAAGTCTATTCTCGCGTGATGCGATAGCGAAGCGTATATGTGTAAGCGTACGCTCGTCGGAATTTCACATAAATTTCTCACACTCGTGAATCACCGGTGAACTTTCCACCGGTAGGATATACTGTCTCTCGAATACCTCCGGTTGAAAAATTATCTACTAATTCTAATGATCGTCATTAATTCTCGCGATCGTTGTTAATCCTCGCGATCGTGATCCATTATCCGATTAAAATCATTGAACTCTGAAACTCGGGAAACAAGATCGGCCGTACGCTAAGCGAAAATAGTGCGGAAAATCGAATCGCCTCGACGAATCAGAAGTCCGTAAAGGGAGAAGAAAAAAACAAATCTGTCGCATGCGCTTTCGCGTCAAACGAACTTTCGGATAACTGACAAAAGAGAAAGGAAGAGTCTTGATTAACGGCATTACGTAGTACACAGAAAGACATTTCTATCGGCACGTTTCTCGTTCGTCAGAAATAACTGACGTGTCACGTTAAAAAGGAGCATGGAAGGTAATTTCTGCGTATGACACCGGAGATAAACCTGACATGGAATAGTACAAAGCTACTCCAGCCGACTAGGACAGGTACCCGGTGCTATCGGAAAGTAGTTAAGAACCTAGAGAAACGTATAACATGATACCACAAAAAAAACAACGAGGTTTACGTGTGTATTGGTGTATCAAACCCAGACCGGCGACGAAAAACTTTGAAACGAAGCCGCGGGTCAACGAACCAATATGGTGTCCTCCAGAAGACACCCGGTCGAGACTCATCCATCCATCAACCTGACACCGAGCGTCTTACTTTTTTTTCTGTGTGTGTGTTTTTTTTATCTTTTCTTTCAAAAGGTATATATACCTGCTGATGCCGTAGGGCTGGGACGCACCAATTAACGGGCGTAAAATTATTTGGTGTCGTGTGAAGATTCCCGACGTACCCGGCTAAATTGCGTTACTATCAGGGGGCCTCGGTCTCAGGTCTAAACGTTTCAACGATTAAAGGCGTGTCGACGTGATTGGAGCTGACGACGCGTACACTTGGAATAGGTTAATGGAACCGGGTGGCTCGTTAAGCGTAGAGAATAACTGTACGCGCAATTTCTGACAGCGAACGAGGACATTTCTTCGTGCTCGGATCCGTTTAACGAGAGTGACTCGTGCCGCGGTTTCGTGTCACGATACTCGCAATCTTATCCGAATAAAAAGGCGGTAGGGGTAGACCGATTTAAAAAGTGCCGGGGCTCGTCGAATAGAAAGATTTCAAAATAGTTTCGTATCACGTGAAGGTTAATAATAATGCTACCGTTTTCATACGGCGCACTATCGTTGTTGTTTTTTTTTCTTTATCGTTTCTTATCAACGGACTACGGAGATACGTGACTCGTGACGTATACACAGTGATAGTTTCGCGTAATAAATTGGTCTGGTATTAATGCAAAATTCATGTATCAAGCGTCGTTAGAACGAAAAGAAACGAAAATGATTGTCTTATCTACGAGAATTACGAACATTCCACGAGACGATTTTATTTTCGTAAATTTGGTAGACGGTTTGATACACTGGCGTGGTTAATCACGGGGGGAAAAAAATACACGACCGTCGGGGAAAAATTGGCGAATTTGTCGAACGAGACGCAAAGCGGGCCATGTTAACGATACGGAATCGTAAACTAACAAATAGCGTCGAGTGAACGCGGCGTATAATTACTGCTGTTGGTATATGTATAACGTAATCGTATGTAATTTCCGATGAAATGGAATTCGAACGTCCCAATTACACGGGAGTCCTTAGTTGTGTAATATCACACAAAAAAAAAATTCCGACGAACTGCCGCGTTATCGAGTGCATGCACAACTTTTGACAAACCGATTAGTAGAACTTATTGTTGATATAGTCATCGGTATATGTACCTAGTACCGCGCTAATTGCTGGAAAACACGTCACCGTGCCCAACAAAACACGAAGCCGTGGCGAAACTGACCGACTGGCTGGCTATACAAACGTTCTGAATATTTTACTGGCTCGTAATATATGTTTCTAGAGAACATTGTGCCAATATTAGGTGTGCCTAGTACAATTGCATGCTTTATTAGACATCTAATTTACCTGCCACGTGAGAAACTTTTTTCACCTATAACATTACCAACGAGCAATTGCAACCATAACAATGTGGTCCGTCACTATATATTCTTTCTAGTAAAATAAAAATTCTACGATACTAACGGATCAATATTTCAACGGTACTCTAGTTAATAGCTTTACCGTTGAATATTATCAATGATAAAACTAACCTACTTGTTAAAACCTTTCTTCGTGTTATAAGTATTATCAGGAAACATAACCGGTAAATTATTACGGGGAGCGTAGCGTGCAGCTATTAATTAATAACAATTTGAGAAAACAACGAGTGAAGCAACTAAGGTACTCTCTCTCCCTCTCTCTCTCTCTCTCTCTCTCTCTGCTTCCATCCAAGAGGTACTCGAGAAGAGGAAAGCCGATAAGAGGATTCCACGACTGATGAGTCTAACAGTACGAACGTTGCCCTAAACCCGCGACCCACATTTGCCACGGTTTACCATTTTAAAAAATTACCGAACCCTCTGACTTCGCGATATCCTGCCGATGTTCGTCGTGTACAGACAATGAATAGTAACTTACCGAACGGAACGTGGGTATCCGAGAAAAATCGCGTCGTCGTCGACGTTCGGGACGGGTGAATGAAAAGTGGGCGGCGGAGGGCGGTTCGACGCGCGAAAAGATACACTTGAAAAGTTGAAAGTACCTCGGCGAAGAGAGAAAGACGGGATCGCTAGACACGGAGGCAGGTAAGAAGATGCATGAACGGGGAAACGGTAAGAGGATGCAGCAACACGGGGAGGCTGACTTTCGACGTCGTGGAAAGGCGACTGCTGTGCAATTGTGTCGATGCAACTGTCGTCCCCATAGGTCATTCTTCCCCCTAACCTCACCCCACCCTCCTCTCACTTTTCGAACGAAGCTTTTATTTCTCCCGCGTGTCGCAGTCTAGTATATCTAGACGTATAGGAAAAACGTTACAGGCATCGATATATCGCAGGAAAGCACAGTTGTATCGATCATATACCCCCGAGGATTTGCATTCTTAGAAAAGTTTCTATGAGAATGGTTTACATCGAACACACCTAAGAGTGTGTAATTATTTTTAATTAAACTCCATGTGAAATTTATAACGAGCTATTTATACCAACCGCTCCAACACTTTTACTTTCGCTTATACCATACTCGTGTAAGCGTGCACACTCAACGTCGTATCTTACATTAATTTCAACAACGAAGTTTACAGACGCCATCCCCCCGTAAAATTAATTTTCCACTGTCCAGGATGACGTATATATATATCAACCGCAGAAACGACACTCGAAAGAGTGAACAAAAAAAGAGAGAGTGAGAGAGAGAGAGAGAGACGAAGACGCGAAAGCAGAAATACGACATTTCTCTCCGGACGTCCTTTGTCCCGCGAAACAGAAGATCGTCCGGTAGACGTGTACCTCGCTCTACCTTCATTCTCCTCCCCCTCCATTTTCCCCCTAATTGCGGTGCTTGCCCAATTAAGTTAAAAAAAAAAAAAGAAATGACGAGGTCGTCGATCCTGGTGGCGCTAATTAACGCGCGCCTGTCAAAAGTACCCCCCTCCCCACCTCCGCGAACCGTTTCCATCCCCCCAAAGAGCTTCCTGACTTTCCCACGAGTCGTTCGTTGCGCGACGCCGTGCAAGTCCGCGTCGTCGACGTTCCCGTCGTCGACGTAGCGTCGTTTCGCGTCCGCTCAGGGGATTTAATTACATTTCTATGAACCCGCGGCAAATGAGGGAGTAATAGGCGAGGATTCCGTTAGCTGCCACCGAGAAACGAAGACTCTTCGAGCCGCGGGAACTCGACTCCAGTGTGCTCTAGGTCCCCGACACGACTTGGTGCGCCGCGCAGAAGTGCCTGGGTATGCATAATAGGTGATTTAGCCCGCGGAGCACCATAAGAGTAATCCAACTCTTAACCACGTAGGACGGAAGCGGTGGGGGGGGGGATGGTTCAGCGAAAGAGGGAAGGAAAGATCGGGTGATTGGTAGAGAAACGAAGAGGAGGCTAGCGCGGAGGTAGAAAATGATGAAAACGAAGGACGAAGAGAAGAGGATAGGCTCGTAAGAAAGTGGAAAAGAGAGGTCGATGGCATCGGATGAACGCACACAAGCAACCCGGGCACGTTCGTACCGGCGGCAGCTCGTACGAAGAGGAGAGATTTCACGCGTTTTCTTTTTTTTTTTTTTTTGATTTTGCGGTAAACGCGCAACTTGCGTCGCGAACCCGAAGCAAGCGTAACCGCTGCTAAGCCACGGCTAGAACACGTAACACACCGGGCTACGGAATGAACTCGATAGATCGAGGTCAAAAATGTATGAGCCGTATAACGCGCGCATGCGAAAATACATCGCGTTCGGAATGCATAATACATCAGTAAGGAAGATGGGAGGGGGAGGGGGAGGAAAAAGGGACACAGAGGGGGAGTGAGGATAATATATAACCGCCGTAACGTAACCGTAAATATATTACGAGATAAGTCTCCAAACGCGTTATCCCTTTAAAGTGAGGTCGCAGAGGCACGTTGCTCGAGGTACCCGCGGTGAAGTCGATGATGGCGGTTCGTGAAGGTGCTTATGGTCGAAGTTAGGCGAATATTTCTCACGTTCACTGCTAGGAAATGTTTTACTGGTGCGAGTTTATCTCGACGATGCCACGGATGCCAAGGCGAGAATCCCGAATAAGGTGCCTATGATTCTCGATCTTATTTATCTACTTGCTGGTATCGTTTCTGCCTAGGTCCGTATTTCCATCGAAATTATTATTTTTTTTTAATCGGGTATACACGTTCGATATGATGTACGTTTCAGAAAGAATGGTATATATACGTATGTACATACATACACGTATAAGCATGAGGAATACCTTGCCCGAAGGAAATCGTCGATGATGGTATCGCTTAAGAAGCATCGCATAAAAGCTTACAAGCATGATCGATGTCTTCGGGGGTAGTCTTCCTCTATGAATACGAAATTAACTCGGATTCTAAATATGAAATCTTACGTTTCTTCGTATCGCTCTCGAATGTTATACCTTTACTTGCGCACCCGGTCAAACGTGCCGCGGCAGTCGCTACGCTATCTTATCATTATCGTTTATTATATCCGTGTGAAGTTTACGACGCGTCAAACCGTACTCAGCATACCGTGTAAGATCCCGACAGTAGTCAGCATCGTTCTTGGAAATCCTTTCCCTATCCCTCCCTCCCTCCCACCCTCCTCCCTACACCATTTTATACGATGGTAATCACGATTATACAGCCGCCATCCAGAACTTGTCCTTATGCGACAAAATAATCGCAAGAACCACGCCCTTCGTCGGCTGGTTCTATCGTTTCTACAACACCTTGAACACCTTCCACGAGGTATGGCGTCTACCCGGCCGACTTCCCCGATTGGCCAAAGGATTCCGCTCCTCTATATATGTGTCTTACGTATGGTTTCACCCGGTCGCGGGCACCTTTTGTCCACACGTTTCAATGGCCGCTCACGCGTGCAACACGCACCTGCACGGAGCGGAAGTTCGCGAGCAAAGTCACACGCACCTCTCTCTCTCTCTCTGTCCTCTGTTGACAGCGCGTTGCCCGAGCGAACGTCGAGTACGAGGAGAAAAGAATCGAGGACGATTTATCGTACGCGATATGCCACCGATAGACGCGTATGCATAGTGTTCTACCTCGCGGATACTGAGAGACAATGGACAAAAAGTCGAGGGTATTCCTTAGGCGTCGTTGACGGTGCGTATATATCTTGGATCGCTTCGGGAAAATATTCGGTGTGGTACCTCGACGTAAGAGAGCCGCAGGGATGTTCCACGCAATGCAGGTTTTCGAGCGAAGAATTTTTATTCTTTGTGTGGGCGTGTATGTGTGTGTGTGTGTGTGTGTGTGTGTATGTTTTTTTTGGTTCATGATTAAACGTACCACATTCGGAGCGAAATGTTTGTTTTTTTTTTGTAACGTGTACGTGATACTGTACAGGTTCTTTTGAATCCAACCTGTTTGGATGTCTTTTCGGATAGATATCAATGACGAGAGTATTCGCTTTGATCGGCTGGAATCGTTGTCATTTGAAATTAAAATAGGACGGTTTTAATATTTCAAATGTGCCCGGGTATGTGTGTCACGGATGCTTTTACTAAAATTGTGGTTAACCGTATCCCACCCTTCGCGTCACATGGAGGAAAAGCTGGTTACGGTGAAATTGTAAAATGTGATGTTAGACACGTTAGCCGTGGAAATTTATACGTCGAATAAACTCTTATTAGTCGTATCGTCCTCTAAATGCAATTGGATGGGAAAGTTTCAGCGCCGTATATTCAGGACGCGAGCCGATAAAATGCATTTAAAAACGGATTCTCAATACCTCATTGCCGCAGATTCCAATCTCGTCGACCGTTTTTCTTCGGGCAACGTCTCCCGTGAGGCAAATTAAATTAACGGGAGCGGGGAACGTCTTCGGCGCGAATAATTGCGAGCTTAATTGTGGCGATTCGTTTCGGGGACTTCCTCCTCCGTTCAAGCTGCCCGGAGCCGCTTCAATAGGAGCCTCATCATCGGCTTCCAATCACGCAATGGTAAAATCGTTAAACGTACAGCCGGATCGTTACTCGAAGAATACTGCTGGGTCTTTTTAATTATATCAAAGATACGCGCCGTACCGTTGTGCGTTAATCAATATACGATATAACGTATACATATATACTATACATACATATGTATATTCAATCTTCGTTCGTATACATTTATACAAGTGATATTTCAAAACCAATTAACTATTAATCATTCTTATTTCGTTATATAAAATAAAAAAGACAATGAAAGATAATTAACTAAAAATAAAACTTTCAACAGTATTTTTCAACATTCAATACAATATAAAAATAAATACGCTATACCTTCGATTCCGTATGAACCATGACTTTCAAACGAGTTATTGCAAACGTTCATACGTATACCATGGTACGTACATTATAATTGCGATGTTTCTCTATAGAATGTATATACATATACATATACATATACATATACATATACATATACATATCTGTATATATTTCATGGCAATCGGCAATGGCCCGGGGACATGGCTTCCTCTTACCAGGGGCCTTGTTATCACGTGCTTTGAGGCGAGTTGCAAATCGATAAATAACTGCAAAAGCAGTCCGCAGAAGATGGTGTGCGAGGGGCAGGGGCAGGGGGAGGGGGATGGGGAGGGGTTGCAGCCGCTAAATCGGTTGAAACGAACAAGAGAAAATCGCGGCGATGCGAGTGTCCGTGCCACAAACGAATCACACGTAATGAGGGATAAACCACAGGCCACCTTGCTGCGGATAGACGAGAGGGAGAGGACGGGACGGGGTGCATCGATGCCCGAGGTGGTCTACTACGTACGACAATGAGATTCGAAATCCATTTCGATGGGAAGATTCTAGAGAACCGTTTCGATACACCGCAAACCTTAAATTGTGCTGCACCGTGGATCGAGTCACGCTGACGACTTTATGAACACGATATTATGCTACCAGTTACGGGCGAAACGTGCCATGGAAATTGCCGTGGTATTCACGAGATAGGATCAGCAAAAAGGCTTACTAATATTTTCGACGCTTTTACGCGAGCGTACGTTTATTACTTTACCGGACGGATGTTACTGTAGTAAACGGTACTAAATTAAAGAGTAATAGTTTTCATAGTCGACGAAGACTTTCGTTACCTTCCCAGACTGCAATACGTAAAATTGATGCTGACGAACTGAGACGAGGAAGCTACGAAGAGATTTTCTCACGGCGTACAGCGAGACTCTCCATTGTGTGTATCTTTTATATTCGGTACGTAATATGTTAATTAACCGGTGGTTTCCCCCCCCCCCCCCCCCCGGAAGATATTTTAAACTGTGATAGTCGTTATTAGTATTACATATCTTTGTAATATCGACGGTGATACGTAGGTAGATGGAAATCATGGAATGAAATGTTTTCTCACAGCGAAGCCGTTTCTATTTTAATAGGCTCCCACTGTCTTAATTATCTACCACTTTCCAAAAAGGAATGTTCAATGGTAACATTAATAGCGGATTCTGCGCTTATTAAGTCTCCTTGTGGAACTCCGGCAAGGTATCACACAGCAAGGTAATGCGATTTTTGCCACGTTCAAGGTCTTGTAATAACCCGCCTCGTGAAACCCTAATTGAACTCAGGATGCATATGATCCACGGTATACCTTACGTGCCGTATCTTCTTACGTCGCTACTGGGAACGATCTCCGAGCGCTTCGGTGAACATCGGAATACAAACTGGTTGTTCAAAGGCCTACTAATATCAGCGGTGTTCGCACTTGGAAGTTATATCACCCGCAGAGACATTATACGAATGAAATACTTAAAAAAATGTAATTATTTAAGCGTCAACTGGTTAAATGAAAACGAAAGACCGTTGGAGCGAGGATTATTAAAAATTTATGTGTACGTTGGTGTAACAGTTGAACCTGTTAAGCCAGGTATTTTCGTAACTTTGAGGATACAACATTAGCGGATTGCGTTTTGGATACGGAATTCGTGGCAAAGTTAGTTCGTTAAGCATCCGAATTGATATATAAAAAATGTAGTAATATCTGGGGGAAAAAATGTGAAAACGCGAAAGGTTTTGACCTGGTTTGATTGAAATTAAATTTGGATATAATTTTAGAGTTCTATGTTTGGATTTTCTAGAATTTTTAATATATCGATCGCGGACCTTCGCCGTCGCGTTTGCATCAACTTTTCAATTGAAAGCAAGTCTTCAAACGCTTTCCAAACGAATCCTAAATTTGTCACAAGTCATTTTCTCTCAAAAAGATGAATTTTCGTTACAATAATTTGATTCGCAGAACGAGAAATGACAAGGCACGTTGATTAAAATAGATAAAACTACAATCAGACGACTTTTAATGCTAAACACTCAGACAATCACAAGGATAATTATTTTCACAGCGATTACGCCGTTCCGCTCCGTAATCACGTATTTAACAAATCGATTATCATAAAAATGATAATGCGAAAGAACGTTCAGACACACGAACGAACACGATCGAGTGGTAATTAAAATATTCCTTTCCTTAATAATTATCGAATACAATTAGTCCCGCGGATATGTCGATAACCGTTGAAATCACGTACCTATTCCTGCCGCCATACGTTCGACAGTTTTCGCTCGACGCAAATGTTGAAACGGCTCTGTCGAACTTTTTCCGCGTTTGACGTCGCGGAAAAAAAATGTCGCTTTAACAAAACACGGAGAGATAAATAAAACCGGCGCATTGTTTAACGACCTCCCTCCCCCCACCATCACCGCCATCGGCAAAATTAAAAATCACCGCGCGATATCACGGTCGGCCCGATATTTCGTGATTAACGTGTTGCGCGACGAAAAGAGCTTTTACAATTATTTGAATTAATATTGAAAACTGGCTGCGGGCGCGGCTTGTGGCACGGCGTTTGCAGGTAAATAGACATTGCCTCCCGTGGTCTCTCAAAGAGCGTCAAGTCGGTCGGCACACCAGCAGCCGAAGGCGACATTACCTTAATTGCTACGTACGTAACCGGCGACGTGGCCCTCTCTGGACACACAACGTTTCGTCCACTAATACAAATTTGGTCAGCCGGTAAAACGTGAAACTGCGTCGTTCGAGGTTTTACAGGAAAGTTCGGTCGGGAGAGGGGGTTCTCGCGGTGTTTCGCCTGTTTCTGTATACCACCGCCGGGCCGTTGCACACGCTGTTAGCAAACAGTACTCGGCGTAATTGTGTAAATCACCACGAGCGTGACAAACGACTCTGCATATGCGTCCCCTCGGCTGGCTGACACGGTAAAATATGCTCGCGGGAAAAAGTCTTTCTTCCGTGTTGTCCAATCGTTCATACTTAAAACGCCGGAACCCCGACGGAACCACTCTTTGGCCCTCTTTTCATTTTCATGCGACCCCGTCACGGTAGAGGCTTGCGAGGGAAATCTTGTGTAAGTTGTAAACGGAACTTTTTGAAGTAGGTCATCGGTTCGTCGTGGACGACGGTCCGAGAAATTTCAAATGCCGAATTACTTTATTACGCTGGGTATGTACAGCCGTCGTTCCCGAAACGCAAAAGATATGGCGGTTTAATAACGTTTGGACTCGTCAGGGTTTCCGTTAGCGCTCGAAAGACGTTCGCGCGAATTGAATTTTCGCTCTACCGGTAGGACAAACAGATGGTGGTACGGTGTGATAACATAAATCAAAAGAGTTACGGCGAACAAGTGTACGTACACACACACCTGTGTCACGTTGTTAACTAACTAGGTGAAACACACACCCTCGAAACTTTTGTTTTGTAATGCTCGACGTGCATAAAATAATATTTATACTTTTTGTAATTAACGCGATACGAGTGCGGCGGTGCATGCTATTAAGTATTTTTCACATAATGCGGTATGTGTGTGTGTGTGTGTGTTTTTTTCCGAATTTGCCATGGTTACCATGCATAATTACGTAAATCACAACGAACGTGATGAACGGTCCCTCAGCGTTCCGGCTTTTAAGTGACACGATGAAATATGTCCGCGTGGAAAAGTCTTTCTTCGAGATATCCCGCGAAATGCCGAAACGTTCCCGTCGACATTCGGGAAACGCGACTTATGTCTTCGCAATTTTCTTCCCGTTTCATCGCGAAACCTCGAAAACAAAACCAAAAAAACGAAAGAGAGAGAGAGAGAGAGAGAGAGCGCGAGTATAAAAATCAAACAAAAGCAATAACGTAACTCGATTATATCACTGTTTCAATTTCGATTAAAAAACTAGCAGGCCGGCATGAAAACCAAAGCCCTGGATAAATACAAAATTCAATTCAAAGTTAAAACAATTTGTCCGGCGTCCGCGTTATCGGTTTCCTTGACCGAGGCGATGTTCCGAAAATCAATCCCAATGTGTTACTCGAAGGATCCAATCCATCCTCGAAGAATTCTTTTTCCCGGTGCCATCAGCCTCTGCGGGGGCATGCACGAGACGGTACACGCTGCGGAAATCCAATATCCGGCAGCCCAACAAAAACGCCTTAGGATGTCACGCGTCGCGAAAATTTACCGATTGATCGATGTCCCCGGACAGTGTACGGTTTACCGGAGGACCATGATACTCGATTTTATGCGCCGGTTACCAAGCATGAAACTTCAAGTTTTTGCGTGATCCACTCTTCATCCATCAAGAGGTACCGATGAGTATGTGCTGTCGGTGGTAACGAGAAGATAACCAAAAAAAAAAGAAAGAAAGAAAGTAAGAAAGAAAAAAAACAAAAACACGGAGAGAGAAAAAAAAAGAAGAAAGACGGAACGAGGTATAACTGCACCGAAGCACTGCGGGTATCGTGTAACGTTGCGTCTACCGTTATGCGTTGCGTGCTATATGTATGTATGTATGTATGTATGTATGTACAACGTGTATCATATTCTGGCTCGAACCCTGACGAGGGTATTATAACAGAGCCTCAATTCCGTTCAGCTAGCGCGCACGCTTCGTGTAATAGAACGATGCTTGTTCCAACATCGGACATCGTTTCATCTTGCTTATACTTGTTAGCATTTACCGGGGCTTTTTGCGCCCGTTTTGTTTTCGCAAGGGCAAGCACGCCGCGGAACAATATTCCTGCAAAACAGAACAATAAATCTGGCTGAAAGTCGCTCCGCAGCGACGGACTTTTAGCAGATTGTAATACGCGTGTCACTTTTATTTTTCTCTCCCCACCACCGTACGGCCAAGATAGAAATTTAAATACTTTGTATTTGAGGTGGCAGACAGGTGGCACCGTCAACGCTTTGCTCCTTGATGAAATATTAAAGCGATGCTTGGTGATAGAGAAAAAAAAGGAAAGACAGATGAAAACGAAACGGATGATAAGGAAGGGGCTTTTAATTAATTAGAAAATCCATTATCATGGAGATTAATATGTGTTTACGCGGCCAATGGCAGGAATCTCTACGGAATAATTAATTCGTTATTCATTAATGGAATACGGTCGATGAAAAATTCATTCGAATCAACGCGCGATGCGATGAAATACGATTTGGTAAGCAGGTGATGCTATTTCTTTGAAAAATCTTCGCGGTCGTAAAATTTCCGGGCGTGCTGTTCCAATTCTGTTGTTTTTTTTTTTGTTTTCTTTTTACCTTCCGGCGTCAAATCGATGCGTCCTCCTGGCTCTGTAACGAGCGATTTACATCCGAAATCAGGATGGCACGTCGAAAGAGTATCTGCCGTGCAGAGGATTGTATTGCTAATCCCTCGGGCGACGTTGTCGGGGCACGAAAATTGCAAGCTACCGGTTACGATATTCCGCGTTCGGTATGTTTGAAAAAAAAAAAAAGAAACGGAATCATAACCCGGGGCGCCAATCGCAATTTCATACTTTCGACTCTGTCACTGTCGATACTTCCAGCGTTATTCCCGTAACAACGAAGTACGGGAAGATCCAGGACGTCCGCGCAGCGCAACGTTCGAAAATCCAGTAATTCGAATCCGAACCGTGTGATCCTATTATGAACTGGAGTTCTCGCGCGCTAATTATAATTGATGACCAAAATGTTGAAGAGTTTCCCAATATTCGCGCCTTTCATTGGGATAATTTGAAACGTGATATTCCGCGGGTGCATTGTAATCTCTTTACGGTATCGACGTTTAATTAACAATAAGAATTAACGATACTTTCGGCCAATCGTTATTACAAAGTACCAGCATGATTTCGTAGATAATTTAGGAAAATTGAAACGTGTAGATGTATATGTATATACATATAACGATAACTCGATAACTTCATCGTGGAAAGAACGTGAAAACAAAAGGCACGATTCGTATAAATTATATTATTGTTTCACTGTATTCATAGAATATCGTGGAAATACGTGAACAAACGAAACTTTCGAATAGATTATTTTACCATTTACCAAAAAACACGCAGGGTGATTCTAGCTTAACATTTTTAACACGGAGATAAGTCTAGCTACTTCGGGATTAAAATCGGACATTTAGTATTCGGCTACGGAAACATATAACCGATAATCCACCAATAACGATAAAGTCGTGGGGTAGAGCCAAGCGTTTTCTCTCTCTCTTCTTTTATTTTTTTTGCCCCCGAAACGCGAGAAAATGGCTTCGAACGATCGTACAACCCACACCCTAAGCCTATATTTACGTCCTTGTAGGGTCGTTATCTCTTACGCCTCCGGCAATTATTTCTCGACGGCATCGAAATTGGGACAAAACGCGGCAGCGACCGAGAGATCCGTTGGTCTACGTTAATTCATTTTCACCGAGGCCAAAATTTCGCCCACCGTAGAAAACTCAATTACGTATGCACGTCGACGGGGACGAGTAAAGAGCATGTGTCGTTGTGACAAGTAAGTAAAAGGAATCGGGACGATCGGTACGGGCGTTGGAATTGCGGTCGAGATTATCTGGTTAGATCGATCAAAGCACATTCATTAATCGCATTCTATAGATTTGAATGCATGGCCGTGCTAGAAACCCGCTTACCACGATCATTAAATTGTCTGGAACGGTTTGCCCGTTAGAATGTATGATGTAACCAGCGCAACTCGGAAATTGTGATATTCAAGCTCCTGGTTGTCTAATACAGTTAAAAGTTAGAATGTCTAAAAAGTTCTGAAAATACACGCTGCAAGTCCGAGTAAACTTTGATAGTATTATCAAGTGGTAGAGAAAGGGTGGGGGAGAGAGAAAGAGAGAAAGAGAGAGAGAGGGTGGAAAAACGAAAGAGAAAGGTAGAGAACGACAGAGCGACAAAGAGAGAGAGAGAGGGAAAGAGGAAAGAGAATATTTAGAATTTCGCATTTCAAGATCCTACGGTGGCGGACTGTGCTTCTAAAAGCTGTCTCTCATTCACGTAATTGTATCTAATTAGCCTAGATATTACTAAAGCAGAACGCCGACTTCAATGCCCGAAGCTCGGTAAACTATTTAAACGAAACTCCGGCAATTTCGTGCCGGAAATCTCAAAGCGAAAGTTTTCGGGAATCTTTTCGATTATTTGAACGTGTGTGTGCGCGCGCGCGTTTGTCGCGGCACAAGTTCAGCAGGTCCAGGTAGAAATTTAATTTAAAGATGAGATCCTCGTGGATTATGTCAAGTTTCGACGCGTTAAACAGGAAGTCAACCACGATACACATATGTATATGTAATATCCAACTACTTGCTGTTTCACCTACGAAGCGAGTTCAACGGGGAGACTACACAACTTCGAGAGCTACTATTCGCCACGCGCTTCCAGCCTCTCTCTTTTGTGTAGTCACATCTAATTAACCGAGGTATTGCCACGGCACACGGGTGATACCTACTCTGTCGGATACCCGAGAAATTTCAGCCCTAAGAGGATGCGGTAATACCTAAATGAGTTAAGTGTAAAGGCATTGCGAGAGTGCTTGATTGATCGGTGAACAGGCAAGAGAAAAGGATTTTCCATAGTTTCCAGGGTGTAACTCGAACGAACAAGGATATAGGTAGGTAGGGTTAAATGATAAAAAAAAATATAGAAGGATGTAAAATGTATGTACATAATATTTGAAGAGATATCCAAGCAATATGCAATAAAGTCCTTCGAAACCACAGATTGCCGGAAGCGTACTTTAAAAGAGGAATTTCAAGATTTCCCTAAGAAGCCGATCGACCGGATAAAAGAAAATATGTTCCCATCGATTTTCTTCGAAGACTCTGTGGTACGGAGTTGCGCAATAGAGTGAACTTACGATATATCGCATCGTTTCACCGTGAAATAATAGAAAAATCAGTGAAAAGTTAAGGAAACAGATTTCCTATGGTTTTTACCCTGAACGGCGGAAGTTCGTTACGACGGTACGTTTACGAAATACCTGCACCGCAGTTTGCGTTTCCATTTGACAATATTTCTTTACAAAATACTCAAGAGAATCCCTTGGACCACCGGCAAACAAAAAACCAAACAAATCGATCTGAATTCACGGGAACTCTATAGAACCCAACCGACCGTTCGGTCCTTTTTGCTCGACCATGAAACACGCATTCTATTTACTCGGACCGTGTGGCTCGCATACTTTTGTATGCGTCGATGACTCGAACACGGTGACAAATCATTGTCATATCCATGGAGAAAAATCAATATTTGGTGCCGACTGATGTATGTACACACGTACGGTCCTGTTAAACGTAATTCCTGCCGGCACGGCCGGGAGTTTACACGTCGAGGTATTCCCAGCGGTCTATAAGCCGCGACGAAGAGAGTTGCTCCGAAATGCCATGCGTAATCGATAAGTCGAATCGACGGCCATGAAATACCTCTTTCGTGAAAAATCACACGAATCCATTGATAAAGTTACCTATTTAGTAAGGGCTGAGAATAAAATCCGTCGCGGACCGATCAACCGGATAGGTACCGTAAGTAGAAAGAATACGTTCGAGTTTTATCGTCTTCCTGATACCGGGTACACGATTACATACATACATACATACACACAGTAGACACGATCTTCCTACGTAGAGAAACATTGGGAGAAAAGTAAAAGTTTTTAAGCCGCGATTTGTAGAAGATCGAACTGACTTAAGCTATATACTTCGTATAACGCCAAAGAGATTTCGCTAAATAAATGTATCTACTTACAGTTTGATTAATATAAAAGACTGAAAGTGGCTGAATCCATTTAAGCCCGGGGAAACCTTTTCCATCTCGGATGGTGGAATGTCTGGTTCGAGGTTGAAGGAAGGGCTCGTGGGAAAGCTGTTCGTTCGATCTTCTTCCGTCGATAGAAGCAACTTCTCTCAGACGGACGAACGTCGAGGCAGATGAAACGAGACAAAGCTCGCGCTATATCTACGAAAGATGGTGGCTGGATGGGTGGGAAAAACGTTCCGCGGGAAATGTTTCGCCGTTGAAATTCGTCAGTCAACCGAGAATACCGAAACGAAGGAAACGAGGGCGAACGCGCGATGCCGCGGGACCGTTATAACATGATTTTCTGTTTTCACGGCGACGCGAATTATCAACGTGGCTGTAACGTTCAACCCCTTTTCGTCGTGTCGCGATCGTTCACGTTAGATAGCAATCGCAAGCGTGACAAATGCGCTTAAAGTCGGAACTAGGCTGACATTATATTATTTCTAAAGCCAATTGAATTTCGCATAGTCGATCGCTCTGGGAAACTTACCGAGGTAGATATCAAGTTATTATTTTTTCATCGTTCGCCATCCTTTTCAATAACTAACACACTTGTGTCTATGTCTCATCCTACGTCACATCTCAAACTCTTACTAGAGCAAACTTTCCACCCAACAAATATACAATAAGACCAATAGTGTGTGTCTCCACAAGATAACGACGTCCGCAATTCTACAATGAGGTCAGAGTAGTTTCCCATCAGGAAAAAGATCAATAAGCTTGAAAATGCCAGATACGTTGGGAATTCGGTCGGCTAACCCAGTTATACACGGTGACACCTGCAACCGAATACATATCATCTTTCCGCATTGTCCCTAATAAACACCTAACTCCCAGACGATCAAACGTATTTACGGGATATACGAAGAAAACCATGGAAATGTATATATGCATATCAAACGATAACACGTCGAATCGTAACTTCGAAGGCACCTGCCCCTGGCATCGTGAGATGATACTCGTTACTATGACGACGGCAGTTCGTTCCGAACGCCATGACGGTTAGCTTCTTTCGTAACGAGGAAACCCGTCACCCCGGCAGGCCTGAGAAGGGAAGGGATTTAGCGGGTGCGAAAGGACCTACGGGGACGGGGGAACGCGTAAAGATAGAAATCGCAAGGGCGAAAGTGTCAGCGGTGTTGGGAAGTTTAAAGACAACCCATTGGGGACCGTACCCTCAGCTCACTCGTGAAAGCGCATAATGGATATCCTCGATTTTTGCAATCAGTTAAAGACGATGTGCTGTTTCACACCTGCCGTCCGCCCACGGTATCTGCTCTTTAATCATTCATATTCCAAATGGAAATGTCTGGAAATTGCGGGGAGATTCTAGTTGAAAATAACATTAATTTAAAACATATACACACACATACATATATAAATATAAATATACATACATATAAATATATACAATTAAAGGAAGGAATATACAGTCGGATAATGAATACGTTAAATAATCATATGTAAAGTGCAAGGGAATGTTGTAACGAGAAATCTGTAGACATCAAGTACAACCCTTCGTAGCAAGAGATTCAAGAACAATAGGACACGCACCTGAAGGATATCTTTTTTTTTTCTTTAATGAGAAGCCCTATAGTACCATCGGAGAAAGGGATGAAGAGAACGGTAGGGTTGCCTCGGGTAGGTGGTAAAGGGTGGGTAGGGCAAGTACGACAACACGAGCACGATTGCGTCGGTGATTCGACGGACGAGCGGTGAAAACGAACGGCGGAGATGGAAGACGAGGGGTGTGAACTCGGTTTGCATAATGCCTCTGCCCGCTCAACTGCGAAGCGTAAGCTGTTTTACCATTTCCATCGACAATAATCCCGGTAAAATATTATTTTAAAAGCGCAGGCGCTGGAGAGGCGCCGGCCTTCGGGAATTCTATGGTTCTAAAGCATTTGCGTGTGTATGTATGTGTAAGCGTGTGTACGCGCACATACTCATACGTATACGCTTATACGGGGTGTACGTGCTTACCGTAAGCGTGTTTTATAAGACGTGGTTAAATAGCGAAGAACGCGCGGGTGTGTCGAAACGAATGTATTTCTTAACGCATTATTATCATACGCGATAAATCCCCGCGGATTTACACGACGTTGCGTGAATGCCGTAGTAAATTCCTTTAATTACGCGGCCCGCTTTGACGAGTGTAACATTACTGCTCATTAGTGTCGAATGAAGAGCTCGGTGTGATTTGTAACTTTCTCAGCAAAACTTTCTCATAACCGTAGAACGTTCTCGTTTACATGAACATTTTGAAAAAAAAAAATATGATCATATAGCGTCCCCGGGCTATACGCGAACGGTCTTAAATAAAACATACCCAGCGAGCCGAGCTAGTTAATAACTAATTAACGCTTCCGATTGTTTGTCACGATAGAGCGAGTTTCCTGCGACGAATCCCAGCGCGTGAAACAATACACGATTCATTGGGCACACCCCGTATGCGTGTTTACACACCACCAGGCCGGCGAATGTGTATGCGTTGTATACATGCGCGGTTCGGCAAACACGGGAAGCAGCACTGGGGATTGGGTGAGCAGGTGTGCTAACATCACTTGCGTTAATCTTCAGCCATAACTCTAGGAACGTTGCGCGGCGAACGTTGCGCGAGATATCATGCGTCGATTGGTAATTGAACCGTGACTACTAGCACTGCGGTGAGATCAATCCGTCGATGCCGGAAGTTGTTAACCTAGAAATCCCTTTTCGCCCGGAAACTAGTCTTACGAATCGCCTTAAACGGCAAGAAACAACGCGGATGCGGTTCTCGGACGAAAGAACTAGCGGCGAAGTAAACGAAGTTACTAACGAGAAACAGAGAACTGGGATAAACGGAATTAAAAATACTCGATCATAGGTCTGTCGCGGTTTTACGACCGCGGAACGATCGTTATTTTTGCGTTCCGTAGATCGAATTTTGTACCGAGAAACAGTGTCGTAAAGTACATTTTTTATACTTTGATATTTCTGTGATCAGGTAGAGATACTTCTGACACTTCTGATCAATGTTTCACCTGTTCGCCCTTGTGAATGTGTACCTGCTAGTGGTTTACAAATGTTCGTACATTGAATTCCGGATAGAGTATGAATAGATGGATGGACTGTATTGATGAAATGTTTCTAACTTTCCAGAGTCCGACTTGTCGATAGTCATGAATTTCTAAACGAGCTACGAAGGAAACCATCTTTCCGAAGTTTTAGAACAGCATGGATCTAAGAATCTATCGAACGCGTCGTTAAAGTTTCACGCGAGCCAAGGTGTGATGGACTTTTACGAAAATTTATACGGATACGTAGAAATTATATCTCTATTCTCTGGACGACAATAACGAGACCTGTTTTACCTGGAAGAACGAATTAGATCGCGAAGAGAAAACTAACGTCACACACGTGATGGTGCAGACAAAAGGGATGAGGATGAGTTTGCTCATTCATGGATGAAAGATCTTTCTAGGTAACGGGGTAATATATGGATCTAACAAGATTCTGGAAATTGAGGACTGAGAGGCATTACGTCGTTCAAACCTACGTACTAATGGATAGGGAAAGTCTAAGGAATATCAGGGACATGATAAATCACTCGTGTTCAGCAACAATTGATTAATCCATGCACAAGCGAAATTTCCGCGAGTTCGCCCGACGTGAATTCGATATCCCGGCAACTCGTTACAATAAAACCCACACGTTCTATTTACAAGGCGATACAATTTGCCGCGGTGTAAGTAAATTAGCAGTCAATCAAAATAGTATATATTTACAATTGATCGTTTCTCTAACGTGTAGATTTTACGTTTTTCCGCAAACATTCTCGTCTATATCTAGCCTGGCAAAAATGTTGCTTGCATGTATGTATGTATGTATGTATGTATGTATGTATGTATACGAGTAGTTGTGCCGAAGAAGAGGGTCATCTGCAATCTTGCCCGGGGCTAACGGGAAGCCTGAAACCCTGGCTATACCGAAGACGGGTACTAGCCTAGCGTTCTCCTATAAAACGCGCTGTATAAAAGCCGATCGTATCGTGCCAATCTTTTTCTAAACTTATATGTCAAAGATCCATGCAAGCTGCGGGGCAAAAGATTCGATACGACGACGGTTCTTCGTCGGATGGAGGACAGGCGATGGCGACGGCGAGGAGGGGAGGGGAGGGGGGAAAAAGAAATTAAACGTTCAAGAATATCAACGCGAAATATTTGACGGAAATCGTTCGGTATTTGCGGATGAGAAATATGCCAAGTAAATTTACAATCGTAGTAAGCCGAGAAGACGATTGAAAGTGCGCTTCTATGTGATGCATCGAGTCAGATCTGGCGAATGCGATCTGGCCAGCCGACGACGTTAAAAAGCGATTTCTCAGCGAAAAGAGGATCCTTGAAATATAAACCCTCTTATGGGATAGTAGAGACGCGAGGCACTCAAAGAAGACGGTGATTCTCAGGCGGGCGACCGAAGCGAGCCAAGTCTACAAAGTGCAGAAGAGGAAAGTGGTAAGAAAAAGGAGAAAGAAAGAAAGAAAGAAAGAAAGAAAGAAAATGCAAGGAAAATCATTCCCGTAAAAAAAACAGAAAAAAGAAAGAAAACCTCTAAACACTCTAGATACGGAATTTTAATCAACGTATTCATCATCTATTTACAATGTTTCCGTTACATTATCGTCCTAGCCCCTTTAGGAAGCGGTAAAACCTTCGGATGAATATGACATTAAGTATATCGAGTCATTGATCCAAAAAACTCGGAAGACATTAACAAGGCAGATAGAAAGACTTGAAGCAGAGACTTCCTCTCCATCAAAGAACGTTCAAGAGGCGAATGCGCGGCTAGCGGATTAAGGGATCAGAGGATCGGCTGCATCACGCATACAAATAACCGATCGAAGATTCCACGGTCGGCGGAAGTGCATTAAACGTGGGTTAGCTATCGAGTGTAATAGGTGAACCACCGTGGTTAGGCGTTTATTGTGCCTGGCACGTCCCTGCTTTCTCCTTCTCTTTCTCACTGAGCTTCTCTCTTTCCGACGAGCCAGGTAAACCCTTTCGCCAGTGCGAAACACCCTAAAGTACCAGCGAGATAACCGTAGGGCATTTAACTATGATGGCACCTGACACTGTTGATGTTGTTGTTGCCATTGCTGCTGCTGCTACTACTACTACTTTGAACCAGTACAAACGACGGAATACTGACCAGGTAGAATGAGAATGACGATGTCCTACTGGGGGTTCAGAGGATCATTCAAAACGAAACGTGAACAGCTTTGAATGAAGGGAAAGGATCGTTTTAAGGAGGATTTAATAGAAATATTTATATCCGCCTTTTCGTCACGCAGCTAGGTACATGGGTTCTCGCTGCGAGGCACATTATTATTTATTCATGCGGTTTGACGAGGGAACAATCCTACGTATTTACCCGGACCTTTCACGCTCGGCGTTAGCAAAATTGTCTCTCTTTTGTACGTTCAGGGTGTATTTACTCCGTTTCGGGCTCGTTTTGACGGTCCTCGTTGGAAAATCGTTCGAGCGTATATTCAGACATCTGCTGTACCCAAGTAGATTTCTTGTTAGAGAAAGCCTCGCGGCATATGGTGTCGCGATTACTCGTACACCCAGAAAGCTATAGTGAATTCGTAACATTTCTGTATGTTTTGTGAAATTAGATAAAAAAAAAATATATATATATATGTATACATATATGTATATACTGCAACGGTGAAAACCATTTGGAAGAATTCTATCGCGAGGTTTCCCGCTTTTCCTTGTTTTTCTTTGCCGAGGCAAGTGTAATTTACATCGGTACACTTTCCGTGCAACGCCGACGCGACAATCGTAGAAAGGTAAAAATTTAATTCTCGTTAAAGTCGCAAATTTATCGCTGAGGAATTTACTCGAGCACTGAAACGTCTTTGTAGGAGTCCGGATGATACAAAGAGAATCCGGCTGGCGGAAAAAGTTTCTTTCCTTGGGTACTTCGCCAAGTTTTTGTTAGTAAAATGAAGCACTCCAGTTTTTCCCCTCTTTCAACGGAGCCCGGGATTATTTGTATATCGTCCCCGGCTTCTTCGACCTTTCCTTCTTTTTCATCGAGCATCCAGCTAGCGTGCTCGCTTGAATTTCGCGCCAGACATGATTCTTAACTGGAGCAGCAGGTGAAAGGTCGACACTCGGGTCAATGGAGGAGGCACGTTAATATTCTGTAAAATACGTGGCTCTCCGTCTCTGCTCAAAGGAATGATGATCGGAGAGGATGCGTCAAGGAAGATTCGTGAGAGTCCAAGTCGTCTTGCAGATGCTTTTGCAATTTTAATATGACCCGTACTCGAGGAAACATTATCGTTACACATTCCGAAAGGCACCCCTTTTTGCGAACGTCGTCTCTGTTCATCCTTTCACGCACAAAACTTTTTCCCTATGCGTTTAATCTTTCCGCGCGAGAGTGAAGCTCGTTCTTTGATTAAATATCACCTAGAACACTTTTTTTTTCATGATTACTACGCAGCCCTCCTATTCCGCGTACGAACGTTCCGAGTGTATTTCGGATTAAAAACGTACGGGTTAAAGGTGTTTCGTTCACAATTTCCCCGCGATTCTAATTTCATAGCGCAAAGCTCTACAATCTCTTCGAAACACGATGCTGAAAATTACTTTCACTAACCCCCATAGTCGGAATCGATATTTCATTCCCGCTGGATGCCCTGCGCGTTCCTCAAAATGATTACCCAGTCACCGAGTGTTTCCCGTTTCACGTAAGTAATAAAATGAAATTAGACGATATAAAACCAGGGTAAATAAAACTCACTTCTATAAATTAACCGCGGTCGAATAAAACAAAATATACTAAAACTCTATAACAAGACACTATTAAATTCTTCTATCATTAATCCATTCCACTCTATTCGCACTCTAAACCGATTCACCGAGTCGCGGCGAGTCCGGTAAACAAAAATCGTGTCATACAATCCGCGTCTCGGCTTCGTAGACTTTAAAGTAACCACTCTCGGGATACGAGTAAACGACGATCGAAGATAGGACGGTGTTTCCCTACAAACTACCGCGGGTTGCCACTCCCTCGCCCACGTTTTCGGGATCGCAAGAACGACGCTCGGAGCGTATCCGACGATCTCGAAACGCCTCGCATGCGGGCAAATATATCATTACTCATTCCCAGGCGACACCTTTTGCTCGGTCGCCTGGTTATAAATCTGCAAATACGCGGCCGTGTCCCGGCTGCGATGCCCAGTCTCTCCTTTCTTCCTCTCATCCCCTCCTCGCCCCCTCTCATCCCTCCCCAGTTTTCTCTCCGCTGTCGTTTCTTCTTAACTTGTTCTTCCTGTATACCGGCGGTTCGAAGACACTCCGCGGCGACGAACGCGCTTAGGAATTTCAGGTACATCACGCGTATTCCCGGCACGTATTATTAATTATCGTCCGACGAGCCGGCATGGAACCGATGCGGGTAGAGCGCGGTGCGAAAAACTTGTTCACGGTGAACAAGCCACGGAGGGAGAGTGAGAGAAAGAGAGAGAGAGGAGGGAGTAATTGCAAAAATTGAACGTTGCTCGAGTAAGAGAAATAGATCGAGGGGAATGTTATGAGCGTTCGGAGAAACAGAGAGTTTAATGGGAGTATTAACGCATTTTCTAACGTATAATACGATAAATATAGTGATCTCGTTCGGTTGGAATAGAAAAACTGGGTACATTCTAGTTGTAAATGATTCTTTGTAACGAGTTGTAGTTGTTGAAGCATTCGCATTTGTTTCAACGGCGAACGAATTCTGAATTCTAATGACGATTAAAATATAATATCGCGTCCGCGTTGGAACGACGGGTAAGATAAAATATTCTATCGTTTCTTTTGTGGATATATAATTGAAGCTGCGCGACGTGTGAGATTTGAGTAAAATGCAAGCAGTATCCCGTCAGACGATACATTTCGCGGAATCCCGTAATAAAGCGGCCCGGACTAAAATCCGGACTAGCGTCAAGGATTTATTCAATTTAATCTGGCAGTAGAATAAAAGGAGGCAAGTACTTGAAGCGGGTAATGCCGGAAAAGCATTGGCGTCCGCGAAATGTGTCAAGAATTGTGGAGATACGTCAGCCTGTAGACGGCCGACGTATCTGCAGGTAATGCAGATACACCGTTTTATCGTGGATCTTAATAAAATTCATGAACACGAGCTTGCCAGCGACGAAAACTTTTCCCGATGGTAGACTCGCGATAAAAACCAAATTACCGGTCGCGACGCAAACTCGAATAGTTAAGGTCTGGCGAAACTGTCGGGGAGAAAATGAGAAGAAACGTAACTGCATAATACAATGCCGATGAAACGATCTTGCACCGTGGGTCGGTACGATAGGTAAATTGTTATTTCGAATTAGCTTCCATTAATGAGAGCATAGCGAGTAATTAAAGTACCGCGGGCTACGTTGCACACATACGCAAATACATACATACACACGGGGAACGCCATTCGGAATAATCAGAGGTATCAAAACAATAAAATTCTTGCGTTATTAATTTCAAGATCGAAATCCAACGTGAATATGTATATATATGTATATGTATAACGGAGAACGTTAGCAAAATGAAATTTATTTGTCTTTTTAGATTTTTGCCAGGCTATTACATTACTCTATTATGCTTTAATATTATATTAACCCCGCTATACTATTCCCCTGCATTTTTCGCTAACCTGTTGCTGTCTAAGATGAAGTTAAGTTCCTTCAGTGACATCATGAAATTACGTTAATTAAATTTAATAACCGTGAGCTGAAAATATTTACGCTCCTACGCCGCGAGCATTCTTGGGTTCGTAAAAGTAATTAGCAACGTCCTTGACTTGATTACGAATACAACGGATCCTCATGTTATGCGCAAGAATGATGCATACATGTGTGTACGTACAATATAGAACCTGGTGAAATGTGATTACAATCAATTACGGTATGAAATATACGCGCGAAGACGGTAATGAACAAGTTAGTTGTAATCAAGTTACGCCGATCTTTCGAGAAAACAGCAATTTCAAGTAGACGGGAGGATGCACACTTTATTTCAGCGCGAACATTACGAACACACCTACACGTTACTCGCGTCTCTTTTATCGAATTAAAAGTTTGGTAAATGAATTCTCCAATAGTCACTTTTATTCCCCTGTTACAGCAACAGGCATAAGTTTCCTTTTTCCGCACTGACAGGCAGACTTGATTAAAATCTGAATGGTCTGCGCGGAAATATTATTCCGAGTTTCTGCCAGGGTCGTCGGCTCCCTCCGAGCCCCCGGTTCGTGATTTTCCAGGCTTTGGAAAACGCGGGAGGAGAAGAAACGCTGGGAAAAAAAGGAACAAAGAGCACCGCTGCAATTTAAAAGAGCGTACTTAAGTTTTTGTGCGTAAGCGATGGGACGTGTTCGCGGGAATTCGTTAATATCGTTCCACTTCGCATCGAATTACGATTATTCTAGAAAATCTCCCCCTACCGTCTAATCCCGTATCTCGGAATGTAAATACTTAAATACATCCGCGAGAAAAAGAACGGAAATGTCGAAAGTTTGAAAGAAGTTTTATTACGAATTAACATAAATCAGCTTCCGTTTATGGAAGCACTTTACACGAATATTTAACAATTTCCCAGACAGTGGTAGTCTCTATTTTAATGAACTTTCCAAATACGAATTCCGCCTCCGGAAACGGCTAATGAACGAACCACTTGAAAATACGTTCAACAATTAAATTCGACCATTCATTTGAATAAAAAATATAATCAACCGATTCCGTTTACCATTGCCCCTTGATAAACGTATCGATCGAATTTTATAAATAGATCGAAATCTAACGTCTCTATTACCATCCCTGTTTTTCCTCACATTAGTCACAAAGATCATCATTACTCCACATAAGTATATGTATGTATACATATATATCTATATACTAAACAACATTCCCAGGAAGCATTCGTATCCGAACGTGATTCCACAGTTATCTGCATCGGCGTGTGATCCTATCTTCAAGTATATCTGCCGCTCTCTGTATATGCCGTAAATAAATACGTCGTTAACTAGGTCCAGAAGACTGCTGACATTTAAAGGGAACAGATAACCGGTCGATTCAGGGCTATCTATCAAGAACTGGATCACGTCAGCGGGATGCTGAGAACCTTTGCACGCGCCCGAGGTTTTCTTGCCTGTCCGTGTTGTTGGTACCGAGCCACGTTGTTCAATGGCAGCTGGATCTCACTTCGGGCCTGTTTAAAGCGCCGCTGAAGGAGAATGGGCCTCGACGGTATTGGTGGTGGTCTCACATTACATAAATATAAGCCGGCAGGCCCGGGCACAATACCGATGCTGTCTGGAAGACGCTCGCTCTCTACCACGTCTTTGTAAACATGTATCTGAGGGTTGAATACATATACATAAACCCTTGTATATATGTATATGTACATACATGTGCATATGTAGGACGTTATACAGCCGAAAAAGAAAGGGCCCGATGGGTCCGCACAATGCAATGTTGATATTGAACACACGCGACTCGCACGAAACAGCGAAATGCACACCGGAAAGTAAAACCGACAGTGGGGCCCACCGGTCTTTGATCGAGACCCTCAAACGTGCCAACCGAGCAATATGATAATATTCGACGCTTCTATAAAAGCCACAGCTTTTGCGTCCTGGGTCGATTCGCCCATGTAGGAATCAATGGTGCCTTACATTCTATGGGGGGATATCGGTAGGATGCTTGTATATGTATGCACATACATACATAGAGACATTCCCAGAATGATCCTAAATGTGTCGTTATATTTTTTCTCCTTTTTTGACATATAATAGAATCACAAACGCGAATAGAATTCTTCGATAAACCGTGACCAATACGATCAAAGAATCTATATACCATATCGGTCGCGTATTCACGTATCGTTTTGTAATACGTTCGTAAAGCTACGTATATTTCCACGAGGGAGGGGGGGGGGGGAGGGGGGAGAGGGATACATAAAGCAGAGAAACGTGAGGTTGATCCGAGGAACATAGAACGGTTGAAATGGATACGCCGGCGGTGCCTTCTCGCGCGATATTTCAACCGTGCATATAATCCCATATCATGACCGGGGGGCTTAGCTTCGACACCGTGGACGGCGTCGGTCTAATCCTCTCCTTCTTCCGCGCCCGGGACCAAAAGTGGGACGTCGCGGCGTGGAGAAAAAGATTCTAGCCCCCGGATTATAGGAGCCCTGTGTTTCGTGCGAAGGAAAAGGAACGAGACCGCGCAGGAGGCAGAGGGACGGAAGATCCGAACGAAACTCGGCCCCGTGAGGATTATGTGGGTATAATAGGCGATCCCGAAGGTAACCTCGCGTCGATGGATCTGGTTTTTGTGCGAGTGGAACCGAGGGGCAGAGAACAGGAAACGACGCTGGAAACCGACAACCGACTCGTCGATTTATCCGCCCGAGGGATCATCGGCCGCCTGCGTTAGTTTTGCGGAGATGCGCTGAATTATTGCACGGTTGGTTATCGATCTTTTGCGTTCCGCTTCGCTTTTCAAAAGCGACGACACAGACCGAACGGAGTTACGCGAACTTGTCCCCTGCCCCCCTTTCTCATTCCCTCGGGATGGAATTCTTCGACGGTCTTTTGAATGGGAATTAACTTTCGGAAACCGATTTGGAAAACAAATTTTACGACGACGGAGAAGGAAGTCATATAGGGTGGAGGAGGATATTATAGATCGTTCGCGGAAGGTTATGTCCATTTTGAAATATCTGGCGAGTTCGGATTAAATGCATTGTTCTTTTAGTACTGGCAAATAAAAGGGATCCGGGGCTTTAAAGAGTTAAAACGCTCTCCGGTCGTGGTCTTGTGTGAAATTTAAGATGAAATTGTTCCGGTACTTTGGAAGTGGGGTAATTGCATTTATTAACGCCGCGAGTGGCAAAGGAACTATGCCGAAATAAATCAGAACCATTTGCCTCTTACCGCGACCTTCCGCGCATTCAAAGGTAGTTAGGTTTAAAGTATACCCACTTCACATACCGCGGTTAACTGTGAATTCGAATAAACCCTCCCTTCGCGATAGAGATCTCAGTTTCTCTCATATTATGCTTTGTAATATAGACATTCTCCGCGAATAGGATTCGCGATCGGTACTTTCTCCGCGTAGAAACTACGTTTTAAAGTTGATCCCCGATCTCAAGAATAAAGATCGCAACAAAATGAAACTTTACAAAGAAAAACTCGAGAGGGGAAACCTCAGCGTAAAATACGTTAGCCTCGATTTATCCGACAACACAGTCGCGCTATATAAAAGCATGTTTCAGTCTCTTTAGTAACAACGAGGGACTTGCAAATCGAGCAAGAACCAATGGCCCCGGCCACCATAGAAATTACGGTAACTTTAAAAACACCGTTGCTAAAGCTTGCCTAACCGCGAACGGCGCAGGAGCAAATGAAATCCTAATTAAGACCCAGGAAAAGAGTCGAAAGAGAAACGATTCGCATTCGGGCAAACCGTAGAAAAGAAGAGCTGGATACATCAATGGCTGGACCAAGCAATCGACCGACCGCGGGAGAGTACTTGGCGGAAAGCTATAGCTTGCCAGGTTTGTGCAGGGTATCTTCTCTCTCGTTGGGGGTCTCTACCTCTGGCGTATCAACTATATGGGGATGGGAAAAGGAAAGAAAGGAAAAGGAAGAAAAAGTAGGGTGGAGTACGAGAAAAGGTAGGAAGACATGAAGAGAAGTGGAACGAAAAGGGAAAAAAAAACGAAAGAAAGAATGAAAGAAAGAAAGAAAGGAACAAAAAAAAGAGGAGGAAAAAGAAAGAAGAACGGAGATCCGCGGCGAATGGCGCACGGGGACGTCCGTACGAAAGCGAAGTCATTAAAACAATTAGAGGAGAGCGTAGTTTTCTTCGCAGCAAGGAACGAGCAACTACGGTTGGAAAGGTGGCTTTGCGTCGACCATGACGATACATGAAGTTCCAACGGCGTTCTTAAAGGGGCGAGTGTCTGCCGAGTAGAATAAGGTCTACACGGACACACGCTTAGTCTACCCGCGTATTAACGGCGCATTAACGCCACGGCGTCGTCAGGCAGGCGTAAAGTAACGTGGAATTCGCGTAATTGGAGCAGCCATTATGCCGCGGGATGCAGGTAAGTGTTACATTGAATTTCAGGAGGCTGGGGGAAAATTTATCTTGTTTCAGCGTGCCTCGGTTTGACGGGGCGCTCGTTATTCTTATAGGTCGAGAAAGCTCCGTTCAAAAGGATTGCGGCTTAGACTTCCGAGAAACTCTGGCTTCATTGCGTAGTTCAATGTCTAATGGTGAACTTAGATGTATGTATGTATGTATATATGTATGTGTGTAGCATCCCTTTATTTAAACGTCCCGATTATGTATGGTAACAAAAAGACTGTGGTATTTTATGAATTCCAGAGATTCGTCGTATTTTAAATATTCGTATCCACTTATGTAACACGTATGTATGTATGTATGTTGCGAAAAGAAAAATGTATGTAGATACATCAAAGGAATGGCATTACTCCATTTCGGCGTTATGACCTTCGTGAGTTTCTGTACGTACCGCGAGAGACGTGGAATCATGACCCAATTTTTAAAAAACCCACTGGCTCCATATCGCAACGTCTATCCGCGTTACATACGTGAGCGTGTGTTAACGACACAAGAGAGCCAAGACGATGGCCAGGCCTGACGTGAAGTAACGCGAAATTCACGTAAGTGGAGCGATCATTATGTCGCGGCGTGCAGGTAAGTATTACGTTAAATTCAAAGAGATCGTAGAAAATTGATTCCGTCGGGCTGCCCCGCGCACTTTTATATGCTCCAATTAATCGTACGTAGTTTATGCCACCCCCTTAACACACCGTTCCCCATTCACTTTATAACACCGAAGCCGCGTAGTAAAATGTCGAAGAATATTTTCACCCCGATTCTATATCCTCGCTTTATTTCTCACGCAAGCGTCGTTCCCTCGCAAAAGAAAATATATATATTTCATACACAGATGTATCTAAATATGTATACATACGATACATTCTTAACGCAGCAACCTATTTAATCCGAAGTATCTCCAGAGACACAACCATGGCGATGCTTCAAATTCCGTAGAAGTACTCGTATGTCCAATGACATTAGCAAATGAAAAAGAAGCAGCGTGTATATTACCGAGAGTACTGGGAGTGGTGAATAATTCTCACAACGTTAAAGAGACCGATGTCACCGCGTTAAATAATCGTGAAAACTTTATTCCCATGTCGTTGAATGCCTTTAGCAAAAATTACATTCCGCCGTGTATCTGGTTTACCCTTCAGCCACGTTTTGCATGTTTCGTTCGTCAGATCTCGCGCTAAGTGTTTTGACATATTTGGCGCCTGTCACGTCGCGCGAAACCGACCCCTCTAATCGTTCCACGGCGACGGGGGGTAGAGAGGGGGGAGGGGACGGTGGAATATTTACATTCATATCCGTACATCAACGATAACCGCCGCAGAGACGTAGTACATGCTAATCAGAGACTGGCAAGCGCGGGTTTACACTAAGCAACGATTATTCCCGATGCCTTTGCTCACTTACGTGGACGCCTTCGGGACTCCTCAAAGGAACGATGCCGATTATCGTTAATGGACGGTAATGGAACGTTAACGGCAGTATATTCTGCAGAGACGTTACGTCTGATTCAACACATTAATTCCACGGTTCTCTCCTCTATCCATGCAATCAAATGCATCATGAATAACGTGAAAAATAATTTATGCTCATTGGAAATAAAATAGTTTACCTATTCTTATATACATATATAAATATATGAACATTTTCATTTAATATACAACATTCAAAGAAAGACGGAAACTTATTTCGTAAAATTTAAAGTAACGTCAACAAATACGACTTATCGCCGGTCATAAACGTTCTGTAATATAAACGGAATAAAAGTTTGATTTATCAATCGTATTCCATACGATACGATGAATATGTACGTAGTTTCCCTAAGTTTACCAGCAAGCCACCGGAACAATGCGATGGTCTATCCGGCAATAACAACGCGGTCGATCTATCCTATTTTGACGCGAGTTCGTCTTATCTAACCAGAGCTCCTTGCGTAACGGATTAAAATATTCACGTCCACTTTCTCGGCTGCGTGAACTCGGGCGGGTAATCGCGCTTTAAATTGCTCGGGTGCTCCGTGCTGCGGTGTATGCACGACAGAGAAGGAGAGAGAGCGAGAGAGAGCGAGAGAGAGAGAGAGAGAGAGAGAGAGAGAGGGGGCCAAGCCAGTGCAAGAATGCAACGAGATTTACAACGGGGACGCAATTCCGGCTGACGCGTTTACAACGGGGAAACGAGCCGTATTATAAAGAGGAACACGGATGTCCCGGCGTAACGCATCTTGACGGCAGGAAATTACATCTCCGAGGATGAAATTGGTTAACCCGGACGTCGCATCGTTTTTCAGGGCATAAGCGGTATTTCTGTCCGAGGCGCGGAATTATACTTAAATGCGTTAAAAAGGTCTTTTATTTGAAAAAACTTGAAGAACGTCGCTTAGTAAATTCTTAATATTCTATCTCTCTCTCTCTCTCTCTCTTTCTCTCCTCATTAGGAGTGTTAAAACCGTCGATCGATAAGGAATGCTTTAAATTATTTTCAACCGGGACACTGTTTCTATGTATTGTGTGTTATGTATATATATATTTTTCTTTTGATCGTGTAAAATAGTAAGATGGTATTTTTGCGAAGTTTTTATATTAGATATTACATACCTAATGTGAGGAAGTAGGAAAGTAGGAAATATTCGAAACATGCAATTAACCCGCGTTGGCCTCGGAATAATTTCTAGAAACATTTAAGACCTCCGAAATATTCGAGACACATTTTCATTGAGATTCCACGTTAATATTAAAATATGATATCGTTGAAAAGCATAGGCGTCAAGGAGCGGTCGTACCGGGAAAATAAAAAGAACGTAACGCGAGTGATAACATTCTTTCTGCCTGAGTAATTTTCAATAACGTAGGCGTATAACTACTTACGTATCCTATGAACTTCCTCCGCAACGTGAGTATCAAGGAAGATAAAAGTATGCTTACCTGAAACAGAAAGAAAGAATTTTGTAATTTTGCGGTAAATATTACAGAAATTGCATATACATAGAATACAAATGTTTGAAATTAAAATAACTTTTGCGTAAGTTTGTAACGAAGAAAAAGAAATAAACAATCAACCCGCAGTTAAAAAAAACACACCACACACAATTAAAATATATATCCGGTGATCTATTTATTTATAAAATTTTTAATTCTACATAACCGTAAACTTTTACACACACCGTTCGCACGCACACCAACGGTATACTTTTTGCAAACGGGAAATCAAACTCATTATCGTTTCATTTAATTAATTAATCGCGAGACAAAGAAAATATGCTGGCAAATTTCGTTTAAAATTACCCCGAAATAATTTCTGGGTAATATGCCGCAACTAATTAATGCATCATTTCCCGTGATACTTGCTTGCATTATACGCGGCAAACTGACAAAACTGTTCGGCTATGTGGCTAAATAAAGTTAATATGGAACATGTTTGAGCCTGCTCCCATTCTCTCCACCTCACTCTCGTTCTATGTTCCTAACAATTCTCGTACACGTTGCTCCTCTATTAACGCTTCTAATACTCCACACTCTTTCCGCGAAATTAATAGCAACGTCGCGCAAGGGTTTCTGGTACATATTACGTCGACCAATTCGATGTACGGTGAGCATTTACATGGAAATGTTTATTGTGTCACTTTTCTACGGAAATACGCGTTCGACAGTATTATACGGACATCCTTGTACGTTGAATACCCATGGGAACCATTGGAGATTTAACGTTCGCGCGAAAAATTCCGCCAAACGACCGTATTACTAAACTATTTAACAATACATCCGGTATCCCATTCACGGAGGGGGCGGTACGCGTTCTAAATTGCCTTCGGCGGTGCTGTAACTGTAACACACTTAGCAATGCGGCATGTGGGAATACTCAAATGGAAACGTATATCGAGAAGCTCGCGTTGAACGATATTACCCCCGTGCGTTCGCAAAATGTTCTTGCAGATCAAATTAGTGCTATCCTATAAATGAGAAAACTTTTCAACCGGAAGATTAAGCCGTGCATTGATATACAACGTTCCAAGTAACTCCGTGAATCTGACTTCACGTACCGAAACGTTACACAAAATTCCATCTCTCTTTACCGATCATCTATTCTACATCTAACATTATCGAAGTAATTACCAACGCGATACGAGAAGTCACTTGACACTGTCGTTAAAACACATAGTCCCCGAGTCCACGCGGAAAACGACCATATACCGTGGACAAAATAAATACGGTCACAATTCAACCGTAACGAGGACAAGCCGGTTGTATTTTCACGCCAGGCGACAGGTCACGGATTCGCGAGAAGGTAGAAACAACGGAACGAGGGGGACAAAAAATCCTAGTAGAAAAAGAGAAAGAGAAAGAAAAAGAAAAGGTAGAGGAAGGCGCAAAGAGCATTTTGCGAAATTATCCTCGGGCCGCACGAGCCATCTGGTTCCGTGCAAACAGAAAGAGGGAGCATAATAGGGTAATACAGGACGGCCTACAAAACAACCCACCGAGACTTTCCATAATTGGCCGCGGCTACCAGGGGAGCCAGGGTGGCGGGCCGGACAAAAGCGCGAAAACCACCGCATATCTTAAAAGAGGTACCTTCTTCGACCATCATAAGTGGTCGCCTCTAGATCCTCTCGTGGTCTCTTCATGCTAATATCGTTGCCGCGTATCAACGTGGCTCGCACGCTCCGGATGCGGAGCGGACAAGACAACGGGGTCTACAGGAATTCTAACAGCTTGCGCGATGCCGAGCGATATAATTTCAGGACAAAAGAATATACGGGCGTAATCTTCGAGGTCCGCCGTGGTCTCTTGCACGGAATATCATTAATGCGCACGGAAACCGTGAGAAACACTTTGACTCAGATCGTACGTACGTACGTACAGTACGTAAGTACACAGGATAATAGTAGGAAAATGGAAATTCATCTGTGGGTACCTGGGTAACGTCGAACAGAAAACCGGATATATAAAAGCATAATCTCGTGCGAAACGAGAGCGACGAAAGTACGTAACAGGTAATACGAAGCGAGGTCAGGATGAAGTTTTTATTTTTTTGTTCCATGCGAGAAAAATTACGAAAGAAACGTGACACTCAAGGGCATGGATATATACCATATATCCTACCATGAGAACTGCTTAAACATACCATCCGAAATAGGGTGTTGTGTTTGACATACGGGTGTAGTCTTTCTAGGATCATACGGTCGAATACAATAGGTCCTTGTAATAGTGTCTTTCACCTCTCTCTTCTGGTCGTATCGATCGCTTTTCCTTCCCAGCCCGACATCCTACCGTATCCTCTTTCCTACTGTTTATCCTCTGCTAAGACGATCTCGGGTAATTCTCGTGACCATGTCGACCAGAGGTATAACATCATTACCATCGTCCAACTGTCGTGAAAACCCACGTACCGCGAGGCCGACTGGCAAAAGCACGAAACCAGTCGAGCATCCATCGTAATGGTAATTCTCGTTGAGGACATACGCGCGTCGGAAGACGGATGACACGTCAGCGTGGCTCTCTGTGCCTGAGAAACCCGGACGTCGCGGGAAAATGGATGCTTACATGCCATAAGTTTGCTCCTAATTTCCTAAGCACGGTCGCCAGCGAGGACGGACGACAACCGGGAGAAAATTAATGCCGCATCTTCCAAAGTTTCGTCGCGTTGCTTACGGTTTTACAAATGATCCGTCGACGGCTCAGGTCTCGAGGTAACGTACACTTTTCTACGATTTCAAGGTAAAGGACGAAGAGGGAAGAAGGTGTAACTCGAAGAGTTCGACATTGTGAAAATGTCATGTATAATGCGAAGGTGATATTAAAAGAAAAAAAAGGAAACGAGGAACGTACATACGTAACAGGAAGATCGATAGTGTAGGAGAACGCGAAGGCTAAAATTACCGATGCGCGCGTCATGGTAGAAAAAGAAAAAGGCAAGTCCTGCGAATTAATGTAGGTCAGTGTATCACATCGGAGCGTGCAAACGGCTAAGGTCTTTAAACGATGATTATATGGTTGCAAAGATTCGATTAGCCGGATGTTAAACCGGGGTTAAAGGGATAGCGAGCGTGAAATTAGAAGCACGCGAGCGTAACGGTTGATTAAGTTTTAAGCTCACTGTCAGTACTGTGATAATAACCTTTCTGTGTTTGCGTATAACTGACCATTGGCCGGGTCTTGTAGACCGTTCGTGCTCGGGCTGCACACAGGCCGTGCTATCACGATATCGAATGGTAAGTTAAGCGTGATCACGACGCCACTTTATTTTCCAACGGAAATGCCGCGGGTGCCGTTAGTTGAAATTTCATATCGTTGTCACGCCGGTATCGTGCAACGCTAACAACTTGGTCGAAAGAAAGAAAAAAAAAACAAAACAGAAAAAAGAGACAAAAGCAAAACGGGACCGAATAGAATACAAAAACTGTCGGAATACGTATTAACTCCGGTATTGGGAAAGGATTAACCACACGGCACGGTAGAACCGTGGCAATTAAGTGTCCCATGAGAGAACGCGAGCTAATTAAATACTTGTTTCCCCCGTAGCGGTATCGAGTTTGACAAGTTGGATGAAATATCGATATCGTCGTGAGACAGTTATTTAGAATCGTTGTCTAATCGATTTCCAATGAGCCTTCCGTTAGTCGTACTTCATCTTTTTATCCGGACTTTTGAAAAATAAACCCGTCTCGATCGTCGTACACCGTACACGAGTAATAAGCTACCCAGGCTGCTTCCTTTATCGCGGCTCGTTCCCGTGCTATCACATTGGAATTAAATATTTCAGGGGAAACACTGCCGTCGCTAGTCGATAGATCTTATTATAAACTTACCCAGACGGCGATGGCTACGCCAACGAGGTTTCTACTTCAACGAAGTCAATACAAATTGCGCCAAAAGAGATCTCCGTTAGAGATTCAATTTCCAGACGAGACAACGAAACTCGATATTCCTGCATTCGAGGAAGAAATGCCTCGTATACCTGACAGGTTCGCGTGACTGCATGAAACGCAATAACGTTAAAACAGTGAAAAACGTGGATTTTCATTTGGAGCATAGACTTTCAGTATTTTGTTTCAGGCCCTTTTACCAGACATTGCGTACGACAATATCCAATCTGTCACCAAGTACATCAGCATAAAACATGTCATGATTTCTCTATCGTTGAACGTTTCTCACAAACGTATCGAACTCACGAAAAAGCAATATCCGGTTAACTCGCATTTTAATTTCCATACGGGAGATTAACTCGTACTTTATACAAACATTATTCTTACATATTGGACGTAGGAGGCAAAAAAGAAGAAAAAAAAGAAAAAAAAATCCACCATATCCCTGGATGAAACCCGGAACCATTCGTTTGCTCTTCCATTAAGCTAACCAGGTCGTACGGTAGGGGTCTCCACTCCGTTTCACCTACCTAAACTCATTCAAACGTGCATTCACCTCGGTCAATCTATCCACCACTCTATGACCTAAACAACGACACCATATAAACCACCTTAAAATTCATTCTCCACGATAAAAACGTTAAATCCAAAAATCTCATCTCCACCATCGATCCATCAACCCCCGCATCATCAGTTCTAACATCAAGTCGGTTCATTCCCAAAACTGTCTTATACGCGACCAAACCAAATGATAATATCCACCGGCGAAGAGGACGTGTCTCCAGGATCGATCGGTTCATCCATAAACAATGGTTACGATGATCTCGCCGACGGGAACGGGATAGAGATGGAGGGAGAGAGGGAGGGACACGCACACGACCAGGTGAGCGAGATACGGAAGAGGAGCGAGAGAACGGTCCACACGGTGCAACGAGGGAACCAGCAGCCGCTGTTCTTGACTTATGCATGCCAGCAAGAGCCACTGGGCATACCAAGAAACGTACGTGACCGACGTTACACACCACGCTGGATACGTATTGAAGCGGCGTTGCATATACGACCGGGCACGATACACGAAAATATGCAACGGTGAGTGCGGGTGCAGAAAACAGGGTGGGAGGAGGAGGACGACGGGGGGGAGATGTGGACGCCGCGGGATAGCCGTTCTGAGAATATGTATGCTCCGTGCGGCGTAACGGTACCACAGAGACCGTGGATGACCCCGCCTGTGTAAATGCACGACCTCGACGGAGACGGGACCCGGGATCGCTAAAGCTACCTCCTCTTCCTTCTCTCTGTCCTTCCCTCTGTCGACCTCAGCATCGGCTGCCGTACTGCACGACACGTAACTTTGTACGTAGAGGTACCGTACGTAGGGAAACACGCAACGGTGCCAATCGCCGTGGCACCGTGGGCCATATGCACTACGTGCCTACACTACGGTCACTGTTTCTCTACTACTCGTACGGAATAGAACATTTTGATAATGTAAATATAGGAGATGGGTGTATGGTATTTTGGTGGGTGATGGATGAATTTGAATGGTTTATTGTGAATTTTTTCGAGATTACTTGGGAAATGATTGATGAGTTTAGAGAGGGAGTTGGAAGATGTGTGATTTAAAGTTGGGTTCAACAGATTTCGTATTTACGTATGACATTATTCCGCTGTGAGTTGCGATAGGTATTATTTAACGGGAAGGTTTGACGCGACAAGTATACGAGAATAATGTAACACGCCAACACGGTGATTGTTGTTATATCATCTATGACCGTTCAAAGCATCAATTTGTGGCGAAATTACGGGCTTACAGCTTTATCGATATTCAGTGGATCCTATATGCTCCGGCGAGCATCCACTTGGCGCGTCCATCAGTGTGTCCGTGCAATAAAGATTTTTACAATGGCAATTTCGTTGTGTACATTATTAAACGTAACGGATAATGGACGATAACGATGAATGAAACGGAACTATCGTCCATCGTGTCGTTTTAATAGCGCGTTAGACCCACTTATTAACGTTAACTACTATCAACTTTCATAAATACCATATTAATGACCGCAAAGATACCCAAAAGTTCTATCAATCGTCAAACCGAACATTTTATTACAACAAACGCGGTTACCACCGCGGTGATCATTTATATCTCCCCGTTCCATAGGTACACGTTGAACTAGATTCCAGACGGCTTCGTAAATAAAATGCGTTTCAATTAACCAGCGAGTGGGAGCTCGTAATTAATCACGTTGTCACACGAATTCCTCCCATACTTTGCGAAGCTAGTCCGGGTATGCCGAAGTTGACCTCGACATTATTACGTTAAATTACACAGTCGGCCGCTATCACGTTTAAAAGTGACTTTCACGCGAATACGCGAGATACCGGAAGGAAATCAATTGAATCGTAACCGTGGCCCTATCGCCACGTCACAGAGGCGCTACGTGTGTTCCGGCATTTGTAAGTGCATAACCTCGACGGGGACGGGAACCAGGACCAGTATTCCTGACCTTTGTGTCAGCGCACGTGACCTCCATATATACCGTATGTGGCGAAACACGCAACGGACCAATCGGCTATAGGTACACGGACTCCGCCGGGCAACAATTTACAGTGGAATGTCTGCTTACGGTTTTATCAATATACAACCTCTCCCATCGTACGAATGGAATCTATGCGACCCTTTACCAATTCGATGCTTATAACGCACTTTTTTTTTCTTTCAAATACACCATCTTTATTTCTTTCTTTATCTACTATATCTCTCATCCGGTATATCCGTCATCACCGAGTCCGTTCTATGGATTCTGCGTAAAACGAGTCCCGTATTTTATCCGATATTAACGCGAACCGTACGCGGTAGTAGGCGTCGTGCGTATAATCCATCGCGGGTTTAATTACCTAATGAATCAAAAAAAATTTCGTCGTAACGGTACGTGCACCTGTTTGGTCGTTTTAATCATCGATGCGCACGGGATCGGATGTCACGAGTTGTAAAACGAACGAACAATTTAATCGCCTAAATGAGATTCCTCGGGAGAGAGGGAGAGAGAGAGAGAGCGCACGCGTGTGTGTACCACGGTACATACACGTGTATTCCTGATACTCGTTTTAATTTGCCGTTACCGGCGCGAGGTGTACGTTTATAATTACACGCACGGTTATAAACGTTGTACGTACGATCAAGGATAATCAGGTGAGTAGAAAGAGAGAGAGGACGAAAAAGACGAAGACGAAGATAAGGAACGGGCTATAAAGGCGCCTCATAAGGGCACGAAAACGGTGTCAGCATACCAGGCGTGGCGGAAAAATGGCAGTGGAAAGGAAGTAGAACGAGAAAGAAGCGCAAAAGAGCAGGTCTGTCAAGGTAAATTACTAGTACGGGAGGATTCTAAAAGGTTCTGAGAGGGTTGGGTAGACCAAAACCCGACCGGCTATGCTCGTAAATGGCAAGGTGTCATTAAAACGAGGGAATGCGAGCTCTGTCGTGTTCCCCGTCGCTCCAAGAATCTTTCAGTTCACGCTTGGCTCTGCTTGCCTTTGGCACCTCGTCTGAGTTCCGCTAATGGCTGTGACCGGTGACTTCTTATATGTATGTATGGGCTAATAAATGCAACCTCAAAGACGAGCGTACACTTTTTCCGCTCTTTCGATCATACGCGCCACGAATTCCTCGAATATCTTCAACTATGGACAAACAGCGTTCGAATAGCGAATATAGAAATAATTAATAACATTCTTTGTTATCGTGCTCGTCCGGTTCGAAATTACATATTTTCTGCGATTTTTGTTTATCACAGCGAATGTAACGAAACGTTGGAAATTAAAAGTATGCAATTGAAATGGAGTTTAATTATATTTATTGCTCGCATTCTTTTCTACGGTAGATATACGTTCGATGGGAGAAATCGAATTATGGAAAAATATTAATTCGTTAATTCGGTCGCATTCTCTGGATAAATGTTCGTCCGTAGTTACTTGTATTAGTTTCTGTATGAATTTAAACTGGGTCACTGTGCGGCCCATGCTACTCGGAATATCAACGGTGCGTTGATATTGGGCCGAACTGTGACCCAGTTGAAATTCATACCAAAAAATATTCATTTCGTTGGTCGAGTTCGTAGTAAAATTCTTCTAAAAATTATTACCGTACAAAAATTAAACGCAAAGGTAACTGTAACCCATTAACAATAGAACGATCATTCAATTATTGCGCAAAAATGAAGTTCAAGATTTTCAACGCTCGAGTAATTATTTTACCGATCAATTTGCGAATAATTGGAAATCCGACGCTTAATATCCGACAGCACATAAATAATTGCAATTCGCGCGAACGTTGGATTTCGATAAATAGTTAATTAGAATCTTTTACCCGCCTCCATTAATATCTAGTAGATGTAATGCTTTCCTCAAACGGCGAAAATTATCATAAACCATCCTGACGGAAATTAATAACCGTTTCCCCGTGGACTTTATTTTACCAACGAGAATAACTGCAGTATACACATACGTGTATACATGTACATACGTATACTTCAGATTAGCCGGATGACATTGCCAGTACGGCGTGGCGCGGTGCCGAATAGAACGACGTTACAATTTCCGATGCGATGACAAAAAGAAGAGGGAGGAAAAAAAAAAAGTGACATGAAACGGGCGAAAATCAATAGAGACCTTCGAATCCCATAGGATATATGTGACTGAAACGTATTTCAAAGAGCCGTCGTCATTTCTATGAAGGTTTACGCACGCAGCCATCGCATAATGGAGACCAACAAAAACACATTTCCACAGATTAATCCCTGGCGTTCGTCGCGAACTGATGGCCACTGAACCAGGCACGTTTCACGGCGACGTAGATGATGACGACGACGACAACGAACCGGGACCGTGCATTTATCTCCGGCGAAAGAATCCAACGGGGGAGAGAGTATCGGGGATGACACGTGGCTAATTACAGCGTCAAGAGGCTTAATTAGTCAACGAATCCCGACTGCCGGCAACTTGGCTCCTTTGTACGGTCGACTGCACAACCGTGACAGGTGTCGCGACGTTCAGTCACGTCGCGTCGCGTCGCGTCGCATCGCGTCGGATAGCAAAATCAGGACGGTCGAGGTCTAACGAATATTCGATGTAACGAATCTCGCGTGACGCGGTGCTTTGGCCACGCTCTACGACTCTTAATTAAACGACCAATTAAGGGAGCGCCGTAATTAATCGCCCATTCATCGGCTACACGAAAATGGGAAACATGGACATCGACGTTGAACCACATGTATGTAGGTATTGTTACGGTGTGGACACGGCCGAAAGTCTATGGGACGAAGAAGAGAACGCGTGAAATTTATATATTTTTGTTGTTCTTCTCTTTTCCTTTTTTTTGGTATCAATGGTTGATCGATGAACGTTCCGACCCGACCGGGGTCCTTCGATGCTTTATGAATTACGATCCGCGATATATCTTCGGCAGCGAAAACACCTTATCAGTTTCATCGTTTCACGTTCACGTAACGCAAATTCATCGCTGTTCGACCGACGAGCGTGGGCTTATCTTCTTGCCGATTCACGGAAATATGGAGCAGCGGAGAGAGTTTACGGAACGATTGAAAAGAACTTATCGACGAATTGAAAACTACCAGTCTGCCATTGTTGCAATATTAACGCGCTACGTCAATATTGCCGGTGTTTCATAAAGGCAAACGCGCGCACGGCGTGCTTGGCGTTCTACGATGAAAAGTGATAATACAATATTAACAGTTAAATTCTCGCAGAAACTGAAATGAAAAAGCTGAGCATTTACGGGCCGGGTACATTTAAAGTAACAAAAGTCACTTAAGCGAGTACAATAATTCCGCGTCGGTATAATAGAATAAACTTCTCATTCCGTTTATAACGAAATACTACCTCTGTTCAAGGTAGAAAACGAAACAAAAAGGGCAAAACCGTCACCGAGTTTTATACGCGGTATCGTTTTTATTTTACGTTGACCATTCTTTGAATCTTTCAAATAAATTTGCCCACCACCAACCGATATTTTCCCTCCAATGAGGTTCACGACCGACCAACGTGCCCCGTTATCCGCGTGCTAGATGTGTGACCCCCTGCTACAAGAGTCTCCTCCTTCGGGGTATTAGAGGACAAAAAAAACAGCGAAAAAAAAAGAAAGGGTTATAGGTTCGCCCAATGGTATTACGGCCACAGGCTGTGAGCCAAGCCACGATCACAATCAATCCGTTCTCCACGACCAATGGGGTCGAGCAAGTGATGCGCTCTCCTACGGACGTGTCCCATCGTTGCGGAAGCTATCGATCTTCCATGTAGAAGTGTAGTTTATTTCTCATACTCTCGTCAAGTTCCTCTATTATTTATAGCCACTTAATTCCCCATTGGAGAATAAAACGCCGGCTATAACGTTGACATCGTCTCCGAAAACGAAATTCAATCATTTTCATCTCACGGGGACGCGGATGAAAATTCCTAATTGATCGTGACAGTTACCACCGCAAAAACTCCTCGTGTCAAAGAGTATGCCGAGGGCAGAGATAAACCCCGAAAATATCGTACATACATATGACCGGTTGAAGAAGGACTTTACGGTCTCTCGTCAAACTTCGTTATACCGGCAGCGGGCGTGCCTAATTATGTGATACGGTGTGTTCGTTTGCTCGTTTGTCCTCCGCCTCGTTGGTTATGGTTGTGCGCGGGTCCCGGAACTTGCTCTGAATGACTCCTGCCCCTTCGTTCTCTCCCTTTCTCTATCTATCTATCTATCTATCTATCGTTCTCTCTCTCTCTCTCTCACTCTTTACCAGAGGACGAACGTAACCTCCGGGGACCTTCGTAAACTGCGTTGCGCGTACTCGCTCCGCTTGCTATTACCGTGAAGATTAAATTGTTGTATAACGGTGAGCTTTTCATCTTCAAAGGGCACACGTCTGTTTGATGTGGCGAACCGTACATACCCGGCCCGATTGCGGCCACCCCGCCGCGGCGTTGTGAAGTTAAACAGAAAAAAGTTTCCGGGAGATGAAGGCGAACGCTGATGTGTTTGTGGTCCTTAAATAACCGTCCGCGACGGGTTCTTTCTTCGTACGCCCCTGACGATGAACAAGCCTGCTACGATCGCGCCACTGTAACGACAGACTTTTACGCGGGAAACAGAATTGGTACGTCGAATCGAATTCAAGGAAATATACGAAACCTATGTATGGTCGATGAGGAAGATTATTCAATCTGAATGATTCGAAAGTATGAGAGAGATTTCACGAAGATAAGAACGAAGTCGAACGAAGTTAACGAAGATAATACCGCGCCTTTGGATACAAAGCAGCGAGGTGATTAGCGGTGAATATGAAACTTAGAAAATCTGATAGCCAGTGGATTTTGCACGTGTGCAGGTACATCTCGATAGATCCCGAACATCCCTGGATAACGAAGGCATTGTCCTAGGTCGCCGCAGGCGGTCGAATTCCGTAGAAATGACATAATTGTCGTTATTAGACTTTGCCTATAATCGCAGCAACGAAACGTTGAAATAATGGGCGACCGGCAAATTACTTACCAGTCTGGGAAGAGGATGGAGTCATGCACGGGGGTCATCTTCGTAAAGAGTATCGCATAATGACACCCGTCATGATAAAACATTCTAACGATTCAAAGACATTCATATGGTTTTTCTATTGTAACGTGAATGATCTTTCTTTCAAGGATTTTATCCGAAAAGATGCTGTTTTTTTAATTTAAATATAATAATTAATTAAAATATCTGAATATTCCACTATACGTTTGAGTCGTTCATATAAAATCGACCAAAATTATACAGTCTGTTCGCAAGCTAACACATTTACAAACAACGTTTGAAAATCCGATTTGCAATTGCTCGGTATTTCGGTAATCGTCGCAGGTTCATTCGACGTCGTCCAACGCCCTAAGACGATCAAGCTCCCTATTCAGGGCGAAACGATTTTCCCCGGTTTCATAATATCGACAGAGTCTGATTCGCATGGCAAACAAATTGAAACGTGGAAGGTCTGTAGGAGCCCCGAGTAATCCCGGAAAATGGAGAAATATGTTCATTACGATGAACGTGACGGTGTCTACTTGACGACATTCAATTTCGCGTGCGATTGATTTTTACATCGCGATTATAGTAAACATTCATTACTCACGTTGATTGCGTGCAGATGAAAAACGTTCTTTACAGTATCATACAACCCGTCCATTTGCCGCCCCGAGATTGGTTTCGAAATAATGTTTACTCGCGAAAAGTAAGTGGCAAATATGCAAAGGCACGTATACACGCTACACTTTGATATTATCGGGTATCGAATATACCAGACTCTATCATCCAGTCTTGTTTTCCTTTATTAAAATAATAATCGATGTTATAGCACTTTTTTTTTCTTTCTTCTCAAAGTAATACAACCTACGTACCTATAAAAATGTAAATTTTTTTTTTTTTTAAAACCCACTATCGAAGATACGTATAACTAACGTCGACCTTCCGCTGAATACTTATGAATTTATTAAAGTCGAAGTATCCTCCGTAATATCGTTCCGACGCCATTGCCACCAATAACGTACAATGTCATAAATAACATGTTTAATCATCCGCAGTATCGACTGCACTTACGGCGTCTAGTTTAATCGGTCAAGCGCGCCCCGACGCGTACACGAAGCCTTACAGTTTACACCCTTCGTTTTCCACGATGCAGACTATACACGCTTTGCGTACGTATTAATGGCGTGCATTAGCATATATTGACCGCGAACGGAGGTCGTTGAGCGTGTCTGCGGTGGTACTTGTAATTATGAGTTACGCTCGGCGGTAGTTAACGAACGAAAGCGGCTTTCGCGCACGTGAAAATACATCTCAGGGTTATAAACGTGAACTTATAATAAATAATAAAACACGCACGTTTTTTACGACACTTTGCGAACTTAATCCATGCACCGGCGGGGCAGTAAGTACACATACCATGCTCGTCGTTTCTGACGCAGTGAAAATATCCATCGACAACGGAGATCAAAGAAGAATCTACCGACGGAAAATATTTTTCGAATAACAGCTTGTACTACATGGGAGAATCTACAGAAATACATATACTTGGGATATGAATTTTCATTTAATAGGTCTCACGTCCGTGAATGTTACAAACGTATATATAATTGAGTGTAATAAAATGAAATCGATGTATTTTATTATCGTTCGTTCTTTGAGGTAAGAACCGTATACACCTACTTTGCGAGGTAAACACGTTAAATTCATTTCTTCATTTCCATAAACGTGCCGATGTACGTACGTTTACGTCATTAATTAGCCGTCATAACATTCGCTAAAATGGGATTAAGAATTTAATTAAAAAATGAGCAGAACACGGATGGAGATTAACTTCTACAAAAGCGGCCAGAGAGTGCGTATCTACGTAATGAGGACGGAGACGTCAGGAATACTTCACCTTACCCCTAATATCAGGAACCCAGCCAACTTTCTAAGTGGTTTCCCGAGAGGTCTCTACGACCGTCGTTGAACTCCAACGACCGTTTCACCTGCTCGTTCAATATCTGAACAGCATTCGTGGATGTAATCCTTCCACATGGATAACAACCGGTGCACGATCAGACAGTTATCTAGAACGACCAATTTTAGCGTCAAGCTAAAACTCGCCTAAAACCACTTGATTACGAAGAAACCGTAAGTCTGTCTACGAATAAAATATACGACCGTAGCTATCTAAGACAGATTACCGATAAATATTAAAATAACGTTCTAACATGTAAATAAAAATAATACTACGAAACTTTCAACGAGATACCATAAGAACGAAAGAATCAAGGAAGAACTACCTAACAGTCTACTCCTGTAAAGTGGCCTAATTCCGATGTGAAAATTGTAACCGAGCTATAAGTTGAAGTTTTCTCCTTCTTTCTTTCCTTCTTCTTTTTCTTTCTTTTTTTTTAACTACAAACTAGAAAAGTAGTCCGTACGACGTGACGGATCCAACGGCTTTCATGCACGCCTCCCCCATAGCGAAGCTCGTCATGGCTAAATGCAAATGTACCTTGCGCTTCGCCGCCCTGTTCGTCGCATGATCATTATAAATTCCACCTATACCACTCTCTCCTGCCTCCGTTAGTAATTCTACCCTGCGACCAATAGAGTCTTCGCCGACTTCGAGAGTAATTACGAGCGATGCACCTAAACACCACCCCCACAATCGCCCACACCTCGCGGGCGACATTTTATGCGGAAGATATAAAGGAACAATGGCGGGATACGATGAAAAAGAGGCACAATAAAGCAACCTGATTCGTATTGAATATACGTTCCCTTACGTTACCAGGGTTCTTTTATATGTATAAAAAAAAAGAAAAGGAAAAAAAATGTTATCCGACGGCTTGTTAGTGTCGGGAAAAGAGTGAAATTTTATACACAGTTAGGGAAACTGTGATAATGTTTTTCTACTGTGAAATTTACAGCGTGTATCAACATTCTACCGTCTATACGTATAAAAGTTACTACTACTAGATTAATCACTGGGGAATCGCATATAAATTTTGGTAGCCGAGTACTATAAACTCTCCGTATTCTGAAAATATCCGATGGGTCATCTTATGGGAATCAGCTTACACCGATGAATATACCGGTATACATACAATATTACCGGTATATATATGTATGTATACATATGTATATCTATGTAAAACTGAACGACCGCCTACGCTCGGCATACTTACACCTATGCGCGTACGTATTTTATATGCACGCATGAAAGCGTCTCGCGGAGGGTAGAAATTTTACGCCCGTCGGTGAAACACCTCGTACAACAACCCGTCTCCTACAAGAATTATTGTACAACGAACGATTTATTGCTTATTATAAATACACCTACGCGACGGCCGAGAAGGCTTAAAACGCGCACGCATCCGACTTTTAAGGTCGATCGAGACACACCGGGCGTAATTCGAGACCGGAGAATCTCGTTTTTTTTTTTTATTCTCCTCCTCTCCCACCCCATCCCTCTCCATACCTCGGATCGATCAACGTGTAAAATCTGTACATTTACGATCGATAAATAGAGAAAAGATCGGCAGTAAAACACCGAGAGGGATCGCCGTTATTATACCGTGGATGACGAAGGACAAAAGGGTGCGGGGGCGCGGACTAACGTACGCCGAAGGGATTACCCGGTACAGATCGGGGAATTTAGATTAGGTCCATTCTAAATTCGGAGCACGTAACATTTTCGTAGATTCGTGGAAAGCCGAGATTAAGCCAGATTTAACTTAACGTTAGAGGAACCGTATCCGGCGGCGGGCGCCGAAAATATCGGTGGCGAAATTCGAAACGGTATACCATCGGGACATTTGAGAAACATCCGCGGGTATTTAGTGTTTAAGCACATAATAACGATTTTTCACGTAAAAGCCTACGGAAGACGGACCCCCGCGCGATCCGTCATACATAAGATTATCATAAATACGCCTACGCAGCAGCCGCGTGTCAAATCTAAACCGCGCGTTTCCGTTCTGTGGGACGTAAAAAAAAAAAAGAGAAATAAGAAATAAGAAAAAGAAAAATTCTGTGACAGCCATTAATAACACCACCGCTATTCCAGGATTTTTACATTCCCCGACTGCATGCTTTAAACCGGGAATTCAATCTGGACGGAAATTTGATCCAGGGTAACCCTATTCAAACTAGAACGTTCCGGAGCGTCGTAAGTCCGTGCAACAAGCAATTTACACCGAAACGTACACCGTACACGGGAAGAAAAGGGGGGTCCCGTGACTTGGAAGGTTTCGCTTGACCCTTAGGTCCGTAGGGGCAACCCTTTACGATTCCGCTTTACGAGCCGGTTCTCGTTCGCGCTAGAGTCTTCTTCTTCTTCTTCCTCGCAACGGAACAACACAGGTAAAACCATAACGTAGCGTCTACGCATACACGATATGTGTGTATACGTAACATACGTACAGGACGTTATTTACGACAGGATATAATGGGATGTCGGGTACTAATGAGCCCTTCGACGTAACGCTTGCAAAACGGCCGCTGCTCTTACGGAAATATCGCGATAGACCTGGTGCATGTATGTATGTATGTATGTATGTATGTACGGTGTCGATACAACGATCGCCTCGAAGGATATCCAGTTATGTATAGCTATGTATATGTGTGATACATACAATGCCGCAACCGATGGATTAAAGCAATGACCTAACTGTCTAACGGGGCAGAACTGAACCTATTGTGTCTTTTTCTACTAAATCTGCCAGGTCAGTGTTATTTTTTTTCCTTTTTCACAGACTACTGCCCCATAGAATGCATCGCATTCGAGGCGGTGTTACGAACGTGATACATCGGCATTGTTCTATTAATTATATGAATTAACACAATTGGATTATCAATTTGTAATGTGCAGTTACTCATTCCGGTATCGACGTACGCGTCGAATAATAGAATTCGATAGCATTCATCGTATGAAATAATAATTGTTAATTTTATTTCGAAATACGATACACCGTGAACGTATATTATAGAAAATCGTTCTGTGTATATTTAACGGGTAGAAAATAAACAAAATAAAAAACAACAACGGTGTCGTTAAAATATCACGAGTAAAGTGTTGGATATAATGCCGAATCAAATTGGACAAGAAGAACGATGAGTGGCCGGCATGGGCCGTAATGACAGAAAACAAACGACGAGTACGTTAAATCACGTAGGAGAGGTGCTCGGTGCCCTTCTAACGAGGTACCGACGAGTGGCTAAGTGCAATAAATAGTCGGGAATTTTTCGAGGTGGTAATTAGTTTCGGGCGTGAAGTATCGGCGAGACGTCGGCCGCCGGGGAACAATGCACACGTATATGTATATGCAAGGATGATAAAACACAAACGGCGGATAGTGAGAATGTATGGGTTACAATACCATCAACGCTCGCCACGGTTGGAATGGATCAACCCAACAACCATGGGTCCAGCGTTACCTCGGGGGAGTTAAAAATGTTCCATAAATCACATTACGATGAGAAATGTCCTCTGCCATCCACACATAACGTTCCAGTGCCATTCGGATCGGCAAACGTTCGCGTTCCACGTCGATTCTGATGAAATAGCTCTTTCCATCTGCCGAATTTAGTACAATAAGGTTCTATACCGGGTTTAAAAAAAAAAGGAAAAAAAAATAGTTATATCCCCCGATCCGAATATACTCGAAAAGTCTAAAAGTAACGGTGTGTTCACGTAGGTTTGATGGAACATTAATTTGATTGACGATCGAAAATACTTTCCGCTTTCTCTTTGGCTTTCAATTCAGCCGTGAAATTGCATCGGCTCGTCTCTATATGTAAATTCTACGATAAACCTTCAAATAAAATATGGCTACTCAGAAAAGAATAATAAATCTATGCGTCCAATGTACATACGTACATACATACACACATATATGTACATACATACATATACATATACATACATGTACCGTGCATACGGGTATTTACCCTTAGCTATAAATCGTGAAAACATCGTCTAAATCTACAGGAGAATAACGCTCGTCGTTGAAACGCCTAAGGAAAAGTTACAACAACTCGCTAGCGTTACTCTACACACTATGCAGCCTGCAGCGGTACCTGCAGAAACTGACGCCGCTTTTGACACGAAGAATGCATAAAGCGTCCCGACGTCTAGGCATACAAGGAGCGACACACTGCGCGAGACGATACGTGCAACGACAATTGCCCCGACAAATCGTTAAGCGAGCCACGCTCTACTCGGTCGTCGACTCATCCTCCGTTTACCGGATGAAATTCCTCTCGTCAGGGCGGTAGGATTTCGTACAAATTACCGCATAACATAAATCTTGGCCCGGGTAACCGGGAACGGGCATCCTTGCCACTCTTAATTACACCCTTTTTTTTCTCTCGCGGGTGCACCCATTACGCCCGGCCATTAAGTCCGTCAAGTTAAGTAGCGACGTGATATCCCGGCTCGCCCTTACCATAATATACGCGTAATATACGTACAGGGTGCTTCATAAGCTTAATAATCGCGATACTGCGAAAAGCCTAGATAGGAATATGTATATTTTCATAACAATGGGACAATGAAACATTATTGAATTTTCTGGATTTTTTGTATAAAAGCTTTAACATTGTGAAATTTCTTTTGGTTGTATTTAAGAAAAGAGTGTTCCTTAAGAAGGTATAATTTCGGCCAAGTAATGCACGACAGTTTGTACCACTCAAATATAATTTAGTACAACATAAATAACGTTTAGAGCGATAACAATTTCACACACATCTCGGAACAGTTTGAAAGCATACACACTAAGATACGAGGGTGGCTATTTTCTTAGGTCACCTGTTTTACACAAGCTACACACGTGTATATGTATACGTATATAGTTACACACTGTGAGGTCCAACACAAACGGCAATTTACTACGTGGCTATACAGCACTTTATCGCGCAATTACGTGAAAAACCGTGTATACAAGGAACTGCCTCCCACCATGCAACAGGATCATGAATAATTTAAAAATTCAATAATCAACCGGTGTACCTAACTCTCATTAGGAAAATGTTCATATCTTGACCTGTACCGCGCGCGCCGTAGAGTCATTCCTACCCTCGAACAGCTCGTTTCCCCCGTTGTCGTGCTCGTTATGAAGCACCCTGTACGTATACAGCTGGTTCTCATAGCGAGTACGCCTTACCCTTCCTCAAAGGCTCCTCATCTTTTCATTCCGGCCGCCTCCTCCTCGCCACGTTGCTTCTCTTCTCCCGGTTCTTCTGTTTTCTCTTCGTCCCCCGCGACGCTTCAGTGCCCCGTCCGTCGTTCCGCGGCGAACTTAATTATATTTTATCGCAGCCTCGTCGCGCTTATTTAAATTTAAATCGTGCGCCTCGCGCTGGACCGGTGTCGGGACGGGGAGACGCTTTAACGACGCGCCATGGACCCACCGACCATCACCACTACCACCACCACCGCCGCCACCGCTTGTGGTGGTAGTGCTACGTGACGCTGGTGTGGGTGTCGGTGGTGGTTAACCGTCGCTTTCTCGTCTCCGTCGTTCCCGGGGTTCCCGTGTGCGGAACTTTGGAAAACGGTTGCACCCGCAAAAAAAAAGAGAGAGAGAAAAAAGAGAACGAAACAAGAGAAGAGTGAAAACCAGTATACGATAAGAGTTCGCGGGGAGTCGGGTACCGTAGTTCGTATGTGCGTGTGTATTATTACGTAAACTTTTGTGGAATACGGATACTGGTGGGGAGATAAGGTCAAGTGAGAGGATGATACACTCCGTGATCGTATAACGTGTATCTGTAAAAGTTCGCGTAACTCGAAGCGAATAACTGAAACGATTGAAGCAACGGGCACCGATACGGGGTATATCCAACGTGTTATCGAGTTAGGATTTTTAATTCAATGATATTCGGTGGTAAGGAGGCGACGGTTTTGTAAAAAAATTCACTCGGCGTTTCCACGCTCGGAACGGTGAACCGCCGGAAATGCGGTGCACTGTGGAGACAAAAATTATAATGTCTCTACGCGAGAGGAGGGAGAGGATAAAAAGAGAAAGAGAAAATATCAAGTTATTCGTGCTCTAGTACGAGTCCCTTTAGTGCAGCCAACAAATGGAAGTATAATAACGTTAGCAACTAGAGCAAGAACTGGCAACGGGAGAGTGCATATATTACGAAGGACACTGTACCAGCTGAACAAATAAGCATTACGAAATACTAACGTAGTCACATTTTATTTGCACTCCCAGCATGCCCCTTAAGTGCGCGTAATAAATGGGAACACGCTCCGTGACATAATTTCAACGTGCCGATCGAAGACAATAAAGTACCACGTAATTTAAGTGGGTGGCGGAAACAGAATTGCTAGATAAGACATCGACGCGTGAGCGTGAGACACGACCGCAACGTATAATTGAAATTTATAAAGATGATACACAAATAGGTAACGTAGATGACCGTAGAGGTTGAAAATACGCGGACGAAATGTAAAAATATTCACCGTAAAGAACGAGATAGACTTACAAATTAAGCTACTCACAAAGAAGATAGTAGCACAAAGACGTGGGGCAAACGAAAAGAGAAAAGAAGGAAAATAAGACTCTTTCCAAGCCGTGGCAGTATTTCAATGAACGTCGTCCGAGTAATATCATCGGTCTCATTGTACGTCGGCCGATCTTTGTTTTCCCTGAAATCCCTCGTTTCGTGATTCTTTCAGCTCATCGCTGTGAAATAATTATTACTCCCGGGAATGATAATATCGATACGATAACAGAGCTTGAATATTTATAATTATACCCTTCCGATAACAATAATTATACGGGGAATCATCACCGTCCGTAAAAATCAACAATACATTCAAGTATCCTTCAAAACAGGTATCATAATCAAAAGAAACAAAAGAAAACGTCAAGGTTCTTCGAGTTTAAAAATCTCTTCCGTCGTAGGAGTGTTAAATTCACTCTTCAAAAAATGAAACATCCAGTAAGACAAAAACGAGGGTAAGAAACATCTTTCACGACGATGGATTTCCGAGACCGTCATCAAAGTACCGTAAATGGTTCTCGCTCGTAAGAGGACACATCTTTCTCTTTCTCTCTCTCTCTCTTTCTCTCTCTCTCGCTGTGGAAATCGTCTACACGGTAATTTTCTAACCGCGTCTTTACGAAATAATTATTACTCTCGGGCGGGGTTTAGATAGTCAGTGGGCCGAGAGCATGAAGCCAAGCGATTATTAACGAACAATACGACGTCGCTGCAACGAGTGGGTTCGACTCAAGGATTAGCATAAAATGTTTTCGTCTTATACAGTCGATCGACGATGGTCATTATGGGACGAGGTCGACCGACCTCTGCCACGGGAAACTGCACGCACCAGCCGAGGTCTATTCGAGCGTATTAATACCATGACACAACCATCAATTTACCGCAACCCGTACTTCTACCCCTTCGAACTGTGCCTTATATACGTATACATATACAGCAGCGCGATCGGTCGAAGCCACGTTAGCGTTCCTTCTCTATTTGCTCCACATAATCCGATATTTAACGTTATTGATTACAAGCACGTACAAATTTATGAGACAAGTTCGTTCGCACGGTTAATTAAATCCCCGATGTATTTGAATACCGCAGCGATACCGATAGGTTTCCAACACTAACGAGCGCCCTTTAACGATACGATTTCTGTGGAACTATAATATTATATATGTATAGCGAGATAAATTATAAAATGTACGCTCGAAAAAGGGTAATGGAAGATTGTACGGGTGTAAGTAACAAAGAATGGTAGTAAAGCAGCTAATTGTAATAAAGAGGGACGAGGGGACGGTCTTCAGATTTCGTACAAAGTAAAAGCAATATAATTTGCAGAAAAGGGATGTAATTTCGCGTAATCAATTGTAAAGTTCGACTTTCATTAATTCGACATTCTTTGTCGTCCTCCGGGGTAGAAATAACGTCGAAAAAGTCCTTTTAATTAATATTTCGACAGTACTAAACGAATAACATTCAATTTATTCAAGCTACAAGATAATTGCGTAAGTACGGTGAATAATAAAAAATGTTCCTTTTTCCCAGTGAAATGTCGTTGGTTGTATATGAAAATTATTTCAGTGCACGTGTACCGTGCGTAACGGAACTACGTGGGAATAATAACATTCAAGAAGAAAGCCCTTAAAGTGGTTGTAGCCATACAAGCACTAAGCGAAGAATGATTAAACTTAAAATCAACCACACTAACGAACGCAACGTGTAAAATTACGAAACTTTTTTGATCTAACAATTACAATTAATGCTCGAAACTAAAAACAACGTACGATAAATGCAGACGGTTCTGCAACACACGAGAAATCCCCCATTTTTTCATGACGAACGGTTAAACAAACATTTACCCGTAATATACTGATAAATTTTACAATTTAACATTTCCGTGTAAATAAGTAAGATACATTGTTATTATTGAATCAAAATCTCGATGCGCAAACGACCGTAGACTCGAAAATGGAAATGTTTACACCCGGTATTAAAATAATGAATTCTTCCTTCGACTGGAAATAGACATGATTTATCGTTTCCAGCCTCGAACAAACAATATACGATTTATCTGCTCCAGTTATCTACGAATACTTCCAGGTATTAGATAGACCACACAGATACCAACGTCCATTCTGTTTATCCACCATGGCCATCCCTATTTCCCTTCTATTCCAATATTACCCCGGCAGTTCTCCATTCATGCAAATTACAGCCGGACACATCCTGATCAAGCCCAGGTTAATCCCAGGAAAGAAGAGCTTTGCGGCGGTAATCAAGCTATTTACGAATAACTAATGTACGAGTAAGTAATGTAATACGCGACTCTTAAGATATTCCCACGTCGCCGGAAGTTGAACAAGCCGGACGCGCATCGAGCTATACGGATTCTCTCTATCGCGTAAGCTCGAATTTCCGCGTTCCATAGCGGCACATTGCGAACTCACCACCGGGACGGCTATATTCGCCGGGCACCACGAATTCCAGAGGAAGACGGAACGTGACGGACGTGAATCATCGTCGTATCTGGATACGGGTTCGTGAAAACAACGAAGAGAATTAAATAGAATTCTATAAGCCGGTCGGAATGTCGGTAACAAGGCAAATAGAATGCTATAAAATTGATCTAGCTTTCTCCCCCCCCCCCCCCCCCGAAGTCCGTGTACAACGTGAGGAATCGCGTGTCCTGTGTCAAAGGACCGTAAGAATCCCTGTAACTGCATCTGTCTGCCTCCGTCGAGTTGTTGTCCCCTCACCGGTACAAACAGGAATTTCCGAATGGCATCGAAGAACATGACGAAGAAGGATTGTCAGACAGCTGTAACACTCGTGCCGGATTCTTGGTACGGAGACTACAGGGCCACACGTGATTCCGCGAAGAACACGTCTCGCGTCGAATACGAGGTCGCCGGTACGAGGTCTTGTATGTATGTATGTATGTATGTATGTTATGTACATACACATACATAGAGAAACGATTCGCCAAGGAAAAATGTAGGAAAGCATGAAAATACGAAAGAAGGAATGCGTAAGGAGCGGAGCCATCTTCAGCATAAACATGAGTTTTCCTTTGCAGTTGGATACACAAAGTGATGAGAATCGGACAGTCATATCTTTGTTCTTACATTCAAATCCTACGGCGAGTAGTGTCACATTTCGTACATATGTATTTCTTCTTGTCGGTGAACGATATCAAATTTCTGTCTTTAAAAATTCGTTTTATAAATAACGTATACAAATATCCCTGTGAAATACATAGTATGTATATCGGAAGAAATTCTTCGTCAATGGTATTACTGTTCACCGTCCCGTTCCTCGTTTTCCATTCACGCTTACAGATGGATATGTCCGGAAACCAAAAAGGGAGGAGAGAAGAAAAAAAAAAGAAGAAGAAGGAAAGAACTAACAGCTCTCTAACCACCGTTCTGCTCAACGTATCCCAGAACGACATCCAGACAGCTGTGTGCCCGGATTCAAATTCCAGACGCGAATAGTGTCCGGGCCACACGCAACTCGGTCCCAAGATACACGCCCTCGCCTGCACGTCCGTGTAACCGACATGACATACGTACATACATACATACATACATACATACATACATACGCTCAGAAGCTGCTAAGAAAATCGGGGACATGTATACGAGGGCGCGAAAGAAGAAACGAGCGACGTTTATGTAGACAAGCTCGTCCAGCAAGCTCGCCGACTCCATCTTGTATCATCGTTTCTCTTCCTTCTCCTTTTCCTTCTTCGTTTCTTTGTAATCGCCCCCTTCGTCTTCTACATCGTCGTAGTCGTCGTCGTGCAAGCTGGCATCTGCCCACGCTAGAAGATCGCAGCGACTGCAGCAGCAGCAGCAACACCACGTGGGAGTATATCTCGTGTATGTCTGTGTGTCCCCTTCACCCCCTCCCCCCCCCACCCTATCACCGAACCACGTCCATATATTTTATGGTATCCGAGAGTGGCGCGAACGGAGGCACTATACTCTCATTGCGGCGGAGTATCTGCCTCGATTAGGTTTCACAGGATGAAGCATAAGAAATACCGAAAGCTACTAAAACAACCGGCTATTTACGATAACGTTCCGTCTATATTAAAAACCCCGGAGAACGACGATGACGACTACGACGACGACGACGAAACGGGAGGAAAGAAAAGGCTCGAATGAGAATCCTTACGGGACGGGAACTTAAATTGGCGTTTATAAGATTTCCTTTGAAATGTGAAAAGTTCCCACGAGTACGTAATTTGGGTCAGATATTTCATCAAGTTCGTGGGAAACCGGCAGAAAAATTGCCCGCGACTGCAAAGTTTTAATAATCATAATAATAATAATAATCGCGTCGCCGTTTTTCCCCTGTGATCGATTAGAGAACTCCCTTTCACCGGCGAAACGGAATCGGTGTCGATTCTTCGTGCGTCTTGACCAACGTCGGTATCATTGCCGGAATTGCATGTGAAAAGGTACCTTTGGTTTCCCAGGCACGTACACGTATTTACGGCAACGGGGGAGGAAGGGGAGAGAGAACCGGTGCGAACGGGGGCAGGAACACTCTCGCCCTCGCGGCATCGGTTACGGAACGACGAGAAAATCGCGTTCACCTTCGTAGCTCTTAAGGCGGCGAAACGAATCGTCCGGTTCCGTGACGAGGGCACGAACTCACGAGTTTGCCCGCAGGCGTAGTTGTCGATCTCGATCTGCCACCGGGAACTCGCAAACTAGCAATTGGATGAGGTATAACGGGAAACCGCGAAAATAACCGATGGACGCGAGCGAAACGGGGCTGGCTAGCATTTGCTTGGAAAATGGATGATGTAACGGTGAAACGACGGGGAAAAAGAAAAAGGATAATAACGCCGTCGGGGCGAAGATGGAAATGAAAATGCCGAGGAGGTACGAGCGAACTGACGAAGAAAAAGGTGAAAAGAACGGATGGAATAAAGTTTAAGGGGAACGTGTAAGACGCCGCTCACGAGGGATCCGCACGCGAGTAGAAAGCGAAAGGGAACGATGAAAAGCAACCTATATACGCATATATATTTACTTCCGCACGAGTCAATGGCATAGTTGCTGGAGAGTGCGGAGATTAGTCCATTGCAGTAGCGCTCTCGTTACGGAGGGTACTAAGGTACTATAATCGGGGTAGTATATCGGTGCTACTGTAATTGAGTAGAGAACAGACGAACATTGGTGCTATCTCGTTACATCGTCCTGTACTTGCACGTATTCTACATACAGCGGGGCTCACGAAATTATTCGTACACCTACCTATCTAGATCTCTATACCCCATATATTTACATAGATTATTTGCTTCCAATGGAAATAGCAAATTTTATCTCCACCCGTTATGTCTTCCTAGACTGGAATCATACCAGAATATGTAGTTACATGCGCGATATTAAAGGTATACAGACAATGCATCGGTTGTGTTCGTATTTTACATGATCAAGGAATGTTGTTCTAGAACGTTATCCGCGTGGCCTAGTTTTACGAAGTAAAAGCCGAATAAACGAAGAAAAAATGAATTTTCAGCGGTAATGAAGAATTTATGCACAAGAACTTTTTTTCTTACGGTCGGTGACTCATATTTCGACGTGTGGATATGCGTTCAAAGCGCATTTAACCAAAGGACTAACCTGCAAAACTAGATTTTCGCAAACACGTCGTAAATATAAGCCATCGGACCTTAATTTTCGCCAGAATTCGCCAGAAATTCTCTTAGGGATCCTATCTTTTTTTTTTGCTTTTCACCCACAGCGTTCCACAGCATATTGTTTTTCTATTTTCCGCCGGGTCACCACTTCTACGTTACGGTTCCTCTTTTAGCGTGAATTAAGCCCGGAATGTCAGAAACAAAAAGACGAAAACGAAATATGGTACATACACACATAAAGCGAGAGAAAGGAGCGAGGGAAAACAAGCGTGAAAAACGGGTCACGTTTTATTCCCACTTTATGCAACGAATTTAAAAGAAAGTCGCCAATGGTACGCACGCAGTAACTTAACGTCGGGGCCGCGGCATTAGAACAGATAACTCGAATTTATTTCGATACAGTCAAGGGGAAACGCCGGAGCTAAGCGGAAGACACAGAAAGAGCCGAAGAAAACGAATGACGCCCGAAGCGGGCAACCCTTATCTAATTAGTTCCTTCGAGGAGCATGAAACCCAAGCGACTTCAAACTCGACTCGTAAACGGCATGGTCTCGTTAAAACGGCGCTCACTGTTCCAAGGGTGCTTCAGGCTAATTGTCATCCTCCTACCTAGGCGAACGATAAATTCCCACCGGCTGCACTACCATCATCCACCGACTTCTACCCGTTGAGAAGCAGACGCGTCGAACCGTTGAAGCTGCTCTTGATGGTACACCGAGGTTGGATGTCGCTCTGATCCAGCAAATTCACGTTAACCCGACATCCGCGGAAACGACTGTCGGCGAAGCGCTCCGACTAACAAGCAGAGATTTCACACGCGCGTGCACAGACAAACGTGCGAATCATGGATCTTTCCATACATGCATATATGGTAGATTCACCCAGTCGATGGTCAACCTGGCCCGTATACATATATTTTGTTCACTCATTAAAAGACAGTCGAACTCCTCTACTGGAATATTTATCACTTTGAAAGATATGTGTGTGTGTATGTATGTAGTTGTGTCGATGGAAGAATAAGAATATAGGTATGTATAGTTGAAATAGATCCGTTTAAATAGGATGTTTATTCTACGGGGGATATAATATGGAGATTAATAATTACTCCGATTCGTCGAATTACCTGAGCTTGACATCCGTGCAAACGACTGTTGGCGAAACGCCTCGACTAACAAGCGACGAGATTTCACACGGATACATCTACATACGTGAACCAGTCTTTTCATACGTTGCGCGGGGTTGACGGTTGGCCGCACGGTCTACTCATTAGACGACGATCTCCCTCTTCTTGGCTGTAATATTCATCATCCGCGGTGGGATACCTCTCTTACGTAAGAGGAAATGAAGGGAAAGCGTCGAAGCGTCGGATTGAGATTAAAACGGAGATTTATCTCGAGGAACCGCGAAGACGGATCGTTTAAAGTAACGTTTTAATTATCCGTGAAAATGATGAAAACCGTATTGTATTACATTTGAAAAGGAAACGTCGCGGCAAATAATACATTAACGAACGAAAAATAAATTCCCCTCCCGACATCGAACGATAATATAACCATTCATTTACAAACGAGAAATAAATTTTTTCGTATACCGATGTCGGAGAGAGAGAGAGAGAGAAAAAGAGATAAATATCTGAAAGAGCGTGAAAGAAATCAGGTTCACGGTGTGGTTAATTGAATGAAAAAAAGTAAAAGAAACACCTCCGTTTAAAATCGTACGATTTCAACGCAGATAATTTCAACCTTACACGAAACGTCATGGTTACTCGCGGTGTGCCGTGTAATCACGCATACACACGTATTTAGATACACGTCGTTCCAAAAGCGTTATACGTTTAACCGCTCACCCCTTCGTCTCATTGAACCGCATACTTCGAATGCTTTCCATAACGAGCACCACCGCCGTGCGACGAGAGTTCGACAAATTTATTTACTCGACTTACGCCCCATTCTCCCAACCCCCCCTCTCCCGTTGGCCCCGTTGGCGTACGCGTTCCCTCTCAATTTGTATACCGGCATTATTTGTACGCGGGAGGGCGATCGGGATAATTAAAAAGTAATGGCTGAAATACCGAAACGAACGAATGTATTATTGAAACGGTTTTGAGGAGCGCTTTAATCCGGGGGATCGCGCGGCTGGTGTCGCTGATTGTGATTTAATTATTAATTCGTTTATAACGATACTAATAACAAAATAATTGCATTGTTTAACTGGCCCCGGTACGCTAATTGCAATTAAAAATATATCTGCGGGCATGCAAATTAGCAGGATATTCGGGGATTTAATCGTATTAAAGAACGGAAGCCCTAAAGCTGTTAATTCACGTCAATATTCGAATGCACGTACATGTTCGCGGATTAAGAATGAATTTCAACACTCAATACATACCGTGGGGTGATAAACACTCGGTTTAATCTGGGACGCGTTTAACATTTACAAAAAAAAAAATTGTTACAATTTATCTAACACGTCCCAGCTTCGTTCATTACATGATCTATTTCCCTTTTTTGTTCCTTTTTGTTTACATGCCTTCTGTTTTTAATCGGTTTTTGTTTCGTGATTATGCCTGACGACCTGGTGTCATGTAGCTTCCCGTTAAACGGGACGCCGAGGAAGCAATAGCTCCGCGATTTTACTTTAAAGTTTCCTCGTTAAACTGCCCTCGAAACGCAAGCCAGGCACGGAGGTACGAAGTTTTCAACGAAGGACGAAGAAAACGCGCGATCGATGTTTGCCCTGCGCGGCGTGACAATTCAGAGTTACGCAAGCCGGGAGGCACTCTTCGAAAGAAAATGCTCGCGCACTCGAGAATCCATCGAGAGAACTTAAAGTCACGTCAAGAAGAGCACAACGACTTGTTCCTGACGGCTCTGAGTGCGGCCCTCCGGACGGTCACGACAATTTATGAATTAGTATGCACTCATGAGAACGGTGCATGATTGCAACCACGTTAAATGCATTCTCAAGCACAAACGACTTCGTGTAGTGGACCCCCCTTCAACGGGGGAACAACGGACCGCACAAATTATTCTCTTCGTAGAGAACGACCTTTTAATACCAATTCCTTGACTCCAGACGAACAAAAGAGATGTGAAAGAGTTATTTTCCGTTAACAATGAAACGTGACTTCCGTACGAGAGGTACCTACCTACGTATTATTCTGTCGTCATGGAAATTGAAGTTCCAACAAATACCACGAACTCGGTTGATTAATTAAGATATTTTGATGGTAAGCCTAAATGGTCGAGGCGAAAAGTGTTCTCTATTTTTTTTTTTTAGTTTTTTTTGTCCGTACATTTTGTCACCTACCCGTAGCATCTGCTACTTTGTGATACTCAAACGAACGAAGGGTATAAATGGCGGGCAATTTAATATTTTACCCCTTCGTAACAGGGACGACGCCTGTTATCTTCCTGCATATACTACCAAGAGCCGGATGAGAGCAGATAGGGTGACATAGCATTCGGTATTCTGTGCGCGACAGCCGACTAGATGTCTATAAATACACACCAGAAGCGGCATAATATAATTATCTCCGTGATATATGGAGGCACTCATCCATTTCTTAGCGGTAACATTTGTCATCTAACACAGATGACACGATCGATCTGTTAGCTTTACACTTTACACGCTCTGACTCCGTTCTCCTGCCCATTCTAAAGAACCCGCCATCCGAATCCCCCGGGGTTAATAAAAAATTTATTTCCGCCGCGAGAATGATAGTGGTTTCGCGCGACAACTTGTATCTCGCCCTCTCGAGCATTCGGTGAATAAACTTTTTCTCTTTTCTTTTTTTTTTTACGAAACAAGACACGCTATGCAGCGGCAGACAATAAATAGAAAGAACGGGTATTTAAAAATGTTCATTCACTTCGAGAAAGTTCGCGAGAGACATACATAATGTATATATTTCAAAATCGTGATAACACTTAACGATCATCGTTCGCGATATAATATCCGGTTTCTCGGCAAGAGTGTCATCGCGGTTTCGTAAATGGAAGCACGAGAAGCGATGATCGTATCATTTTTTTTTTGTCCTCGTGTTTCATCCACTTGTCTGAACAGAAAAAAGGGTTACGCCGATATCGAGATCGATTGCTCCCTCGCGCTGCGATATACCGATATTCAATTAATCATTTTAGTTCATACCGTGGGGTTTCGACATGCGACAAAAGCGTGAATCGATGGACACCGGCCAAGCGTGACGGAACCGGCTAGACAATACGTTTTCCACCAATGAAATTTCTCGAACAAAAGCTAACACGTCCTTTTTTCCCCCCCGCCCGAACCCCGCAATTTCAATTTCGAATTAGCAAGTCAAAGGGGATACTTCCCGTTGTTCCCGTCGGCGCGAAATAATGCCACAATTAATTATATCGTTTGCAATTTACAGATTTCCCGCCGCATTCGACAAAGGGAACTCGTATTTACTCAGTTTTCCAGAAAGCTATGGGAACCGTGTGTTCAAAAAAAAGTGGCACAACGTGAACGTCGCCTTAACAACATAATCATTATTTCAACAATCGATTAACACACAATTATTTTCTCAATCTAAATGATCTATTTATCAATATAAAAATATTCTCATCACTTCTCTAAAACCTATACAAACGAAGATCTTTCGAAACATTAAAATATACACCCTATTAACAACGATTACTATAAAACCCATCTCTTCTTAACAACGAAATCCCGCGCCCAGTAATTAATTCAAACCGTCCAAAGTATCACGGGGAGTGACCGTCACGTGTCTCTGTTTCATTTACAAAATTGTAACGCAAACTTCGAAAATTTACAAAATAAAAATACACGCAAGCACACGATGCCGGTAATTGGTGGCAGGAACTGAAAACATCGAGGAACATCGAATGATCCCGCGTGGGACCGATCCGGAATTAGCAAGTCAAAGCGAATGCGTTTCATCGTCGGCCGGCCCTCTCGTTCTTGCGGATAATGCGTACCTCTGTCGCGACGAAATCATGGTTTTTGGGGCGCAGCTTAATCTCGTCGCCCTTCCCAAATTACCGGGTTCTGTCCACCGGCTCGTCGCGACTCTCCTGCGTCGTAATTTGTAAGTGCGCCTTGGTCCCATCCCGTTCCCTTTCCCTTTTCTCCCTTCACCATCGTAGCCAGTCTCTTGGTCCTTCCATGACGAAATTACAGATCGGACGGTCGTACTCGGAATTTCGTTTTCTCTCCATTAGCATTCTTTCCGACTGTCATTACCGATGCCTATTTGGGAACGGGCGGAATTTAAAGGCAATTAACACGCGCCACGGGGTACACGATAAGATGACGTGGGCGTGTGCGCGAGCGGCTCGTTCAAATGTTATTCTCGTCAAGGTGGATGGCTGGATTGCCGTGTAACAAGTATTTGAATATTCCCGTGATGGTTTGTTACAATGTCTCGTATGGTAATCGTGCTGTACATATATTCCCATATGAATATATCTTTGTGTAAAGCTCGTTGCTCAATAATACATAAGAAATAGCGTCGGAAATAAGAAAACCTCTTATATTCATTACCGGAGATATATATTTTAGCTCAAGGATAGCTAAAAGTAATTGGCAATGTATCATTCGATGGGAGAAAACAGAAATCATATTTACGAGGGATAATTAATGGGTAAAGTTTCTGTCCATAGAAATTATTACTACTTTGAAAATTAATATGTATATCCAAAAAAAAAAAAAACGAATGGTTACGGCGAAGTTTATCACCTGAGATCTTACGAATAATTATTTTACCCGTTAATTAATGCTGCGGAATCTGTTTTTAGTCTAATTAACGGTTAATTAACATCGCGTATTAAACAAACCGACGCCGCGAAGTATCTAGGAAATGAAATTACCGATGTGTGAAACGTGTATGGGTGAAGGTAGGCGGTATTGTACCTTACAAATTGACGCATACTTGGCACGCATTGCAGTAATGCCAGATATGGTAGTGTATGAAGACCGTTGCAGATACATATAACTGGCACTGCGAACGGAAACACGGATAAACGCGTGATTTGCTTACTCGAGTGAAAGGGCGATGTGTCTGGTGTGTGTGTGTGTGTGTGTGTGTGTGTGTGGACGTGCCGGATGAAAAAGGAAGGAGGAGTACACATTATAGAATTAACATATGTTGCGCTCACGGCGGGATACCTCCGCCTCCAAATTTAATTCTTAATAGAATTCACCACGCTCACGACTTTGATCATCGGACGTAAAATTCGGGAATCTTTAAACCTTGTCATTTACGGTGTTGAATTGAATATCAGAACGAAGAACGTTACGTTTAGAATAGTCCGATAAGTTTTATGATTCTCCGTTATATTGTAAGTATATTACGTTCAGCCTAATATATGAAAACTATGTAGATAAGGTTCATTAAAGAACGTTGGATTATAGAGTGAAAGAAAATTCTTATTCATAAATAAAACCAAGCTAAAAACTCATATCGTACATTAACACCGGCCGGATAATTTATAGTTTCATAAAACGAGTTAGATCGATATAAGGCGCGAAATCTACGCGGGAATATACGAGATGTTATCGTGCGGCTCGCGAAACGAGAATTCGCGTGAGTAGACTATCCGTCGAGAGCGGTTTTACATAGCCGATATCAACCTTTAAAGTCACCTTATCTCCTATGCTGTATAGAATGTAGTCTAACAATTTAACTCCTGTGAAATTTATAACCCATGCCCATTTACCATCGCTATCGAATCTTTCTCGAAACAAGTCTGAAACTCCTAAAATCTACACGAGGAGAAATAAATTGCCGTTAATATAACACGGAAAAATTATTACGAAATATTAATCTTTTAAAAAATATCCAACTTGACATCAAATTTACATTTAACATCGCGCAAAAATCCTATCGTCAAACCCCAACATCTGCGGAACGTCACGCAGGAAAGAAAAAGAAAAATATGAAAAAGAACGACACCCGAGAAAAATAATGAAAAATGAGCAGACAGATCGACTGCAGCCGGAATCACGTTATAAACCGCGAACTTCGAAAGCTCCAAAATTACTCCTGTGGAGAGAGATTATGTTCCCCGGTAGCAGTCGGGGAGACACGCAACGCAGGGAGCCGTCCTCGCGTGATTTCCATGCAAAGGCGACGAGTAGAAAGCGCGCGCGCGCTACCAGGACGAAGAGAAAGGAAGAGGAAGGAACCGAGGAGGAAGAGATGAAAACGCAAACGGTTTCTACCGAGACAGACGAAGACCTTCGAGAAGCTTAAAGGAGATAGCCAGTAAAGATCCTGCCGTAGGACAAGCGCGTAATGTATAGCCGAGCTCCCGCGCTATCCGCGTGCAACATCTCAAGAGCCCGGTTTCGCCTCTCACGACAATCTTTTCTCACTTTACGAAGAAGCCATCTTTCAACTTATGGAAATTCGCTACGCCCAGCAGCGAAACTTTCGGAACTTCTGCTGTTGCTGATGTTACTGCTATACAACTATACCGGCGCGATGGTTGCTTTGGTCGGTAGGCGAGACTGTCTCTGATATCGGAACACGGAATAGACGACCGTTCTTTTTCTTCGTGATCTTCTTCCCCCCCCCCCCTCTCTTTTACAACTTAGGCGTGACGTAGCACGATGTAGAACGTAAATGCTCTGGTAACTTTTGTGCTTCTCTCTCCCTTTTTAGAAGGTGTACGACGTCGTATTCAAGGGATCCCGACAACGTTGTACGTTCCGTGAGATATGTTTCTTAAAGGCGGCTCGTTTCAACCTGATTTATGACAGACTTTTCGGTCGGACCATGGGGTGAAACTGCGAGGAGTTTGTAATGGAACCGTTGCGCCCGTCGGTTTAGATCCGTGCGAGCCGGAATGTGAATGAATTCAGATGTGTGCGGCGCGAGGCGCGGAATGTGAATGAAGTTAGACGTGTTATCGTGCGAAACACGGGAATGTGTATGAATTTAGAACGTGCCGGCGTGGAAATTCGAAATGGAATTATATGTACATTGCGAACTTGCGCGCTTGATGTTCGTTAATAATTTGTTGACACGTGAATAAACGTTCTTGTAATGAATTTTGTTTTCGGCGTAACGTGGCAACGACGTTTCCGATGGATCGTTCGTTAAGACGATTAATTTCCACGAATATTACTACGATGATAAGTGTGCGAAATTCGCGCAGCTTGTCTGGCGTTACGGTAACAAGTCGGATTCGTAGTTTTGATCTAGGAACCAAATGAATCTCTATAGATTATACGTTGCCTCACTGTCGGGGAACTTAAATATTTACTACAATTTCAAAGTATAAAGGCCACTTGAAAATGATGAGCCATCTGAATGAAACTGGAGCGAACGTTTCAGCACGGTAAAGTGAGGGGTTCTCTTCATTCTGTAAGAATAACAGATTCTCACAGACTATCTTTCATTCATTAAAAGTCGAATAAGCGCTCGATCCCCGAGCAAGTATGGTCCAATCTTTCATTCTTTGAAATCGCACCGTATCAATTCGGTTTCCTGTAACTTCTGCTGGAAGGATTCATAGTTCCCCGCAGCATCCGTTTTTATCACGATGTATGCAGTAGAAAAAATTCAAGCCAATTACAAAGAGAAAAATCAAGCGTAGATTATAAAATTTTAACATATCCCTATACGTATTCCACATACAGATATAAAGAAGAAATAAAACGAGTGTCTTCCCCCGACGAAGTATGTTCGAATTTACAAATTAATCGTATACCTCGAAACAAACGCGCGGTAAACCACGAAACGTAATTTCCCCGCGGTGAAATAAATGTTTTTGGATGTATTACAATATGTATCTTGTTCAGTAAAACTTGAATAAAAATCTCATTTCCTTCATAAAGCAATATATTTCACCTTTATACAACGCCACCGCATGTATCGCGTAACATCAAAATTACAACATAAAAACGAAACTTCGCCGTGCTTTTATTTCTCATCATTTCCGCGCCATATTTTTTATCGTACCGTCACGATCGTTCTTGGGCATAGATGCGTCGGAGATGGTTTTCCCAAGATTTACAGACATCCACGCTATCATCAAGAGGAGTTCCCTTTAACGGATATGGCGCAACGACTTTCATCTCAAAGTTTTCTTATTTCCAACTCAGCCGTGGTACACGACAATGCTCTTAAATTCGCAGGTCTCGCACAGTGGACACGGCCATTGTACTTCGGGCGTTTTATAAGAACAGTTTGACCTGTCTTACAGAAATTAGGCCACTTATCGTTCTCGCATGGTGCAAAACTTCGCGGACGCGCTCCACGTTCTCGAGATTTTCATTCTTGAAAGTCAAAGAATGAAGGGGAAGAAACTAAAAACCACCGCCTTTTCTCCGGCGAGGAATAAAAAGCGGGGCAAACGCAGATTTGTATTTTCAAGAGTTTTAACTTCGGTTCGAAAATAATGTCTCGCCTACAATCAAATATTCCCACAGTCGGGATACGCCGAGTTTTCCGTGGCATTCGCAAGAAAATCTCAGACTTAAGTTTTATTCAAAAGTTTGCATTATACATTCGAGTTGCAATAAAAAAAAAATAAAAAATTTGAATATTGGGAACGTCTGTTATACCGTAGTAAACGGAGGGATTTAAAGATATATTATGTACGCACGGGAAGCAACATGCGCTGATTAATGCATCGAATCGTGAATACTAAATTTCCAGGAATAACGTTGGAAACTGCAAGATTCCCTCCTGCTTCGAGGAATATCGGTTTTATAATGATTAAACATTTCAAGTAAACGAAGAACTAAATGAAAAACTGAATCTTATAAATCGTAAGAAAAGTATTCCCGATCCGTTCGAATTGTGTTTTTCGTTAGTTTGTTTACTTGAATAAATACACTTCTCGATTTTTCTTACATAATGGATTCACATGGGTCTGGCGCACTCGGCAAATATTACTTTCCCGAGAATTGCGCGAACAACCGCTTACCCATAAAAAGAGAGTATGTCCGAAGCAAATATATGCTAATAAAAGCAAATATTGAACATGTAAACGGATGAAACAAGCTATGGCAGTACAAATTTCACCGAAGGAAACGAAATCGATTCGTTTGAAAATATACTGCAGTCCCATAAATAAACGAAAAAACACTCGCTCACTCAATTCTCGTATTAAATCATAACAGCGTCGTAATCACCATTTATACGATCGTATTTCTGTTGTGTACGACGTCGCAAGAAAATCACATTAATAAATCTACGTATCAAGATTGTCAACAGAAAGTAGAAGAAAACTCGCTACAAAAAACAATTCAAAGAATTACAAAACTGAAAAATATCATTTCCTAAGGATCGTCACATTTCTAACTAAATTCACACGTTGTACTTCGTAAGTGACAACATTCCAAAGAATCTATTTCGATTGCAAAATAATTCGACTCCCATCAAAGTACTCTGACTCCAGCTACATCAATCTCTGCACTGAAATTTCACATTCACATATCCGACTGGTCAATCACATCGAGACACCGTTAAAAAAAAAAAAAAAACAAAATAAACCGTCCACGTCTACCAAACACTTCTCTCTCCGAATACTTCCACGAATCCGTCTATCGCGATCGATCGCAGTGATACAAGTAAACTTGCCAAACACCGACAAGTCGAGAGAGTTTGCCATCTTTTCTCGCGACGATTTTGGCGCGTGAACTTTGCCGAGAGTTTTTCGTCGCGTTGCGATATCATCGGCCAGAGAGACTCACGTTCAAGGAGCCACCAGGAAGCAGCGCCGAACCGCTTCCAAGGTAAAAGGAAATCCCTCGGGAGAGGAAGGAGAAGTACGACGAACCTATCTCGAGAAATCGCGGATCTTCTATTCGGACTAGATGGAGGACATCGTATTCGTGGTGTAAGTGGACGACCGATCGACATCAAAGAGCTTCCCTCTCTGTGTGGGACCACTCCAGCTTCTTCACCGTTAGAATCTTATCTCTCATGGGGTAGACTAAACTATGACGCAAGTGTGCCCCGTTCACGATCACTCACAAAAAGAGAGTAAAGAGAGCGAACGAGCGAGAGAGAGAGAGAGAGTGAGTGAGAGAAAGCGGTGGAAATGAGAAAAAACTTACCACTCGGTGTACGAAGTGCCTTCAAGTTGCCGCCGGTTTTAATAGTCGGAGCTCCTCGACCGGTAGAGCAAAATGGGAAGGGAACGAGAATCTTGCTAGATATCACCGTAGTTATAAACTTCCCTCTTGTCACTTCTGCCCTGTTCACACACTTGTGTCACTCTCACTCACTGAATCACAGTTAACAATCCTTCGAGCGTGTCGAGGTCCCCGTAGATAGTTTTCGTTCTTATTTACCGATTCAGGTAATGGACGAAATATAACCGTACGATGGTACGGTCGGTAAACGAGGTACAACCGGAAAACTTTTCCACGAAACGTCTTGTCTTCGTTTTGTTTACGTTCCGTATGCCCCGTCGACTGTCAAACAGGATATAAACTGTCCGAACGGTTCCGCGTTCGTATTGTCGCGGCGTATTGTATGATAACTTGTTTGCTTTGTAGGTTATGTACACTTCACTAACCCCGTACGCGTATGGATATTAGACACTCGTCGTACGCGATTCGTTCGTCCGAATTAGTATTCGTTTCCCAAACGGTTTCTTAATTACAGGGAAAACATGTCTTTCAACAAATTTCCTTCGATATTCCTCAACGTAAAACCGTTCGTACGTTGCCGGACAACGTTGTTGTCCGATGTAATATCGGATCAAAAGCGAAAAGTGTTTCGTAATAAAACCGGCACCCGATAAATAACGATGTAGAGAACGTACACACGGAGACAGCACGCAGGCCAACCGCACGGTACGGCTCTCGCCTGTAAACTGAACACCCGTCGCGACCTGAGGCCGGGACTCGACTGGTTTCTGCTAGGGAATCTCCCCCTCCCCGTTCTCTTCTCGTACGACCCTAGGCGCACCAACCCCTCGTCCAGCTTCGCGCTCCTCGCACCCCCTCCTTCCCTCCTACCCTCCTCGTCGTGCCCTTACCGTCGTCGTATGTACCACGGTTCGTTTCTTTTTCTCTCTCCATCTATCCTTTTCCGCACTATTCCACGTTCCAACTGCCTAACGCCGACCCTTCGCGTACGACCGAACGACCACCCCGTTTTCTTCGGTGTATGTATATGTATACACACCTCGCTCTCGCGTAAACCCTTGCGCTCTCGCTGCTTTTCCTTTTCTATCTTTCTATTCGAACTGTCTATCTTTCTCTTTTCTTCGTACGATCTTTCTCGTTTCTCTTATTTTTCGTTCTTTCTTCTTCCTTACTTTTCTTTCTTCTTTTCTCTTTTACGGTAGTCCCACGTCAAGGTGCACCCTTTCCAAGGACTTTTCCGGATCTCGTTCCCGTCAGCCGCTCGTTCTTTCAGAAATATTTCGGTGCTCGTACGTACACTTACCACCCCGCGCATGTACACCCTTGCACCGGGAGTCGAGTCGAGTCGAGTCGACTCGCCTGCTTTCCGAACGAGCGGGGGCAAAGTGCCCCGGCCAATCCCGGGCACATGTTCGCCACTTCGACTCGTTCCATTCTTCTAGGATCAGAAAGAGAGAGAGAGAGAGAGAGAGAGTGAGTGAGTGAGTGAGTGAGTGAAAGGGAATGAGAGAAAGAGAGATGGAGACAAAGGGGCTGAACGGCGGGCTGGGGAGATCTTTTTATCATACTCGCGAAGGATGGATTCTCGCAGACAAGTGCAGGAAAGTGTTTTGACCCCTTCGTGTTTGGGGCTAGGTGATGGCCCTTTTAAGGATACGATGGATCGCATAACGGGCCCGTTGTTAGAGGTACATTGAATGAAGAGGTTTGAAACGATCGCTTCCTGTGATATCCGATCCACGAATGCGTAATATGATTGAAAGTTGATACAGCGTACATGGTAATTAAAATTGTACAATTTTCCGTGTGCTATGGAAATTTTTTTTTATCGTACCTACCTATTGGACGGTATACGTTTCATCTGATTTTCATATACATATACGTATGCTGGTCGAAGGAAATGTGTTTGAAAAATAATTAGCGTCGGTAAAAACAGTATTGCTGTATCTCAATTTATACGGTAAAGCTTTAAAACGTCGAATTAAAGACGTATTACTGTGTATAATTAAAAATGATCAACAAGAATGGGCGCGTCACGGTTAAATGTATGAAAGTTTACAGCAATTTGCTTTACACGGTTTCACTTAATGCCTGGAATATTGTATATATCCACACTGTACAAAAAACGTTACTTTCCTACAGACATTAATTAAATTCCGGTAACCGAAAAGCGCGAAGTACTTTTATTTGGGGGAAATTTTTACTATTATGTTAAGCGAATTAAATATTGACGTGTTATTTAAACTTTAAATATCTAATAAGGTATACAGTTTTCTGCCCATATTCCGCACACAGCCGCGAAAACATCGAATTTGCATGAACTACAAAATTGTAATTAAATGTAAAAAACGGAAAATTCTCAAGTGATGTTGTTATTGTATGGAAAAAGGTGTTTACATGTATATTCAAGGATTACCGTTAAGTGCGAAAGTAATGGTATTTCACCTTCACGTCCGAAGATTACATTTCTATGGTAGAACGCATATGGAAGCGCGAATTCGAGAGAAATGTTTTATGAATTCTTCGCGAAGTTGAATAAAATCTGTCTCCGGGCAGATTCAGCGGAGAGGGCATCCAAGCGTTACGTCGCTTTCAATGCATTACGCAAAGCAACCAAAAGTAAAGGTAACTTTTTCTTCTCGGAAAATTCCGCAGACTTGAATAATACATCAATGGAAATTAGAAAAGTTGCTTCGAACGCTTATCTAAAAACTGTTTGATAGGTCGTTACTTCGACAGTGGAATCAAGTAATTTACAGATTGTTCGTTATCAATTAAAACGGGGAACTCGCCTGATGCAAAAATCGGTACATACATACTTTGTGACGTTGCCAAGTTTACATTTTTGCGCAGGATATATTCTTTTAATATTCCGAGGACAAATATAATTATATCCCCGGGAGCCGTTGCAATCCAGATTGCCGCTTCTACCGTATAAATGAGCCTTTGTCCTCTGTACTTACTTGTTAGTAAAACGTAATTTCACTTTAATACGTATATTTTTCATTTTTTTTCTTTTTCTTTTCTATTTTTTTTTCAAATAGAACAATCCTGAATGTAACGAGCTCTTTGAACGATGTATCTGATTCGTATTCAAAAAGTAGTTTGAATATACGGTAAAGGCATTTTGGTAAACTTCTCATTCGGAATGTAGCACACGGCAAGCACATAAACTTGATGCGCGAATCGGGTTGGTTTAGTTCTCATGCTTCGCGAGGTTTCGCTAATCTCCGCCATGATACCCGCATCACACAAACCAGACAATTAACTAGCTGAATATGTAGATCCGTTTACATTGGGACAACTTGCTCTCTAAGAATAAGTTTTGAAACGACCAAAAGTACCGTGAAGTAGACCGTGTAATCGTCGTTAAAAGGCGGAGCGGGAACTGAAACGTTATGATTTATTGCCGCCTGTCAACATTACTATATTAAGAACGGTGTTTGCACAACAAAATATTAATTTCGTTACTTGTTTATTCGAACGTGACGTATTAAACGTACTAAATGTGTAGTACGGTCTTTCAAACTGAAATTTAGATGTTTGCATACCTTTTCGGAAAATGTCGTTATCCGTTATACGGACTTCGTGAACGAACCAAGTTTCATGCTTCCGTAAGCAGGAAAAGAAGAATATCAAATTTAATTCTACCCTCTAGGTTAAACGTAGTCTCTCTTGAAAATTAGATTTTTTAATGAAACCTCATTTGCTCTTAAACTCTCGGCCCTTAGTAGCTGAGGATTAAGATCCTTTCCTGGCACTATGGTACCTTGCTTCGATAGTGTTTAAAAATTAGTTGCGCAATATACGTCACTATATGTATAATAAAAATATAACAACAATAATTCTGTCGCTAAACGAAAGTAATGGAATAAGTTAATATCGTCGTGCATACATACGTTATCAACACTAATTAATAACAAAGTTATTAATGTTCGGTTAGACCAATTTAAATAACTAAATCCGTTTTGACAGAAGGTGATTCTCTAATAGTTTTAATTATACCGTAATTATAAATTCCATTTGATTTCCCCATACTAACACTCATTAATACCGAGAGAGATAGAAATTGTACGTAAATAGTAATTTAGAATCTAACAATCTAATTTAGTTTACAGTTGCATAATTACATTCACTTACACGTAACATTCTGGTTCTCCTAATTAATGATTTACGTAGTGCAGCGTGTCCTTGCATAATGGAAGATCCGAAACAATATGCCATTGATAATAACAATACATTCTGAACGTAGCGCGATATACTACTGGCAAATATGCGCATAAATCTATTCACAATAAATCGTTCGATTGTCAAATCCAAATATGTACGTAACTTTACTAACGCCCAGATGATCGTGTTCCGTTTCCAAAATAGACAGATATATTGGAGATTATTACTACCAGAAACGCGATTACGAGAGGGTACAAATATTTTGACGTCCTTGAGAGGAACACGAACATCCTATTTCACGGGCAATGAACGTTTAAGTGCAGAAATTATCATCGAATATTTGCCGTATGATATATTACCAATATAGTAAACTCCGTGGAATTTATATTTTTACGATCGGCAATACGACAGACCGGTATTGTTAACAATATTGCTGTCCTGCCTTCGTTTCCTTTGACGTGTCCTTGAATAAAGTCAGTGATCGACCGGCTGTAAAACTTCAACTTATTGCAATTCCTTACTTTCGCTTTTACGGTGTGACAGCCGGATTACGGAGGTGCTCTGGACTGCCGTAAAACCGGTAATAATCGTAATTTACATCTGTTCCATAACTTATGATTTACGAGGCTTAAGGATTTTCATAAGCCACAAATAAGTATTGGTAGAGGTCTCGAAATTCGACTGTCGTGTGCTACGGACATAATAATATATACATACATACATACATACATACATATATGAGAAATCCCATTCCATTGAAATGTGGGCACGCCCGAATGAAATATGAATTTTTATGCAACCGTTATATAATACATTAGTTAACGGAACTCGTTAAAAGTTATTACATTATTATTCATATATACGTTATGTAATTAGCAAGTCTTCCCTCGCCTTGGACTTATGTTGCACGATACCGCATAACGTTTTGACATTATACGTATTCACGGGTGTAAAGAGAAAATAATATTTTACAATTTCATAGCAACGGTATATCACGCCTCGATACAAGACATTATTTATAGAGACATCCGTGGTAATACTTTTTTTTCCCGAACAGCTTGAAACACGTCGAATTTCACATTTTAATATCCACATCGTGCACGCATCCGTATCGTTACAAAGCACTCTATCAATTTATAATGTTATCCCCAGCTACATACGAATTTCGGTGAATCCCTAGAGTAGCCTCGCGTTCTCATCGATCATGTTCACGACTAAGCTCGCCCCGTGAAACACCAAAAAAACCCGAGCACCTTAATGACCCGTACGTTTCGCAACACGGAAACCTTACAGAAACACAATTACGAAGTTTTCACCGCGGAAGCTTTCACGAGACAACGGCAAGACGTTGAATTTCTTGCAACGCTTCCCTGTCTCGGTCGTCGTAGCTCGTACCTTTCCGCCTTTTCTTTTGCCAGCCTGACGATCCGAGACCGAGTATTGTACTGGAACAGATACGTTTTATCCTTCCAGGTAAAACTAACGAGTATGTCTTTCGAACTTTAAAAAACCAATTCTATATCTTTCGTATTACTGGAAATCCAGTTTACCGTTACCTATTACAATCCGCTTTTTTTTTCACTCGGTTATTTAAATCGTACTCGTAATATTTCCACGATAAAAACAAACCACCGAGCATCTTCTCGTCCGTTTATACATATACGAAACACCGGCGTGAAAATACATTTAAGTAAGTATAAGAATTTCGGTTGTGGTTGTTCCGAACCGGCAACGGGTACTCCGTTCTACGAGAAACGTCTACCGTTGCCGCATTGAGCGTAGGGCATGCAGAGGCTCAGGTCGTACGACGTGAAAGCGTAATTACTACGGCAGGCAGTAACTCAACGAAGATGAACACGTTCACCTCCCCGGCTGGCAGCCTTGCTCGTCTGTCCAGTTGCTTGCGTTGCTCATCCAACGCGATGTCTCTTTCTCTATTTTTCTTTCTCCGACGCCGTTTCATCTCGTCCTCTCATCAACGTTTCTCCGTTCGACCCGATGGCACCCGGAGGGTGAGAAAGATAGGGATATCCCTGTGCAACGGCACCCTCACTGGCCTACCGCAAGGTAGCCGCACACGCGGACAGAAAGATGTCCGCCTTTCTCACCCATCCCCTCTACCCCTCCCCTCTTCCTTTACACCGACCCTTACTAGCGCCCATTAGAACGACCATACACTTTCTTGTTCCTCTTCTTCTTCTTTTTTTTTTTTTTTACTTCTTCTACTCGGACATCCCGTTCGTTATTTTAAGACTGTATTACCGAGGGCTGAAGGGTAAGTTTTGTGATAAAATGACCGTCTGTTAAGTAGGAATCGTTGTTCGTTAGGAAAGTGTGAATTTTAGAACTTTTATGTGGAAAATATTTGTGATAGCACCGGGTAATGAAACGGTGCGAATGAATTTTGATTGTTTTAAGAACGGTGTGGTTATTTGTTTTGTTTGGGGATTTTTAAGTGTTGGGAAATGTAGTGAAAATGATGGAGGTATTGTTTATCCGTGTATTTGGTGAGTTTTGGTAATTTTGGGAATTAATGTTTCGCAATTTTTTGAATACAGATAATCATCGGTGTTTGGACAGTGAATAATACTGGCCGTGTGGTAATATAACAGTACATTATAATTATTCAGCGATGAATATAGATCACATCTCGCAAGAGTTTCAATTGGATTTACCTATATGCAATATACATACATACACTAGTGGAAATTCTCCATCAGGTAAGGCTTACCACCGTTCCATTAGCTTCTCAAGTAAGTCTAATTGAAACGCCACATGCAGGTTACAACATAAAATCTGGCAAACTGAATTTGACAACCAGAAACACGAATATAACCGTTCGAAACTTTGCGGAGCCGTATTGAGATCAAGTAAAGACTATAAATGTCAGTCGATAGAGGAGCAACAAGAATGAACAAAAACTATAAAATTAGTTAGAATCTAGTATACCTACGTATACCATATCTTTCGACAGCTTATCCTATACATATATTTTGTAGCTGGATACACAATTGGCGCGTTATAACGAGACCATACGCGACTACAACAAGGAATCGACATTTCCATGAAACCCATCAAAAACTTTTGCCGATAGGATTTGACAACACGTCCTAGGCTCCTAAGTCTACCGGAGATACTACTTCATCGACAGGGACGTCGTATAATTCCATTAGTTGCACGAACGTGGGGGTTCCCACGTTCGTCGAATCACTCGACTAGGGAAGGACCGGGAAACGTTCAAAAAGTTTGTCGATTACAACCACTTTGTACGGTTAGTGCCACGAAGCATTCGATACCGAGCTTCCCCGCAGTACACACTCACACCCGTGAACTTTCGACGAGCATCGTGCCACGAACTACTTTTAAGCTGCGAGTATTTCCCTGTATACTTATTACAAAGTTGCATGTGATCGAAGAGAGTTCGGGAGCGTTACAGGCAGGTTGAAAGTTTATGGAATGAAATAAATAAGGTACATACAAGTTTTGAAAAAAAAGTATATATATGAAACATTTAACAAGTTTAATCGACACACGAATCAGGTGAAACTTCATTTTTCGTTACATTCAGACACGACTGGCTGTCGTGACTCGTGCGATTACTATCGTAAGAAACGTATGCATGCCAGAAATTTAATTATTTAAACAACGGTCGAGGGACATGAACATTTCTAAAATTTCCTCAGTGATTTGCTCCTCGTTTACAACAATTTTCACGATATTCGTTAATCCAAAATAACCGATCTGAATTATGTCTTCGTTCTTCGCAAATTTCATTTTCCACTGGTCGTTTGTCTCTCGGCACACGCTATCGTGTCTATTACTAAAAGACAAAGCTTCTATTTTTCGTAGATTTCACATAATCGTTAAAAAATTCTATTAAACTTCTCGTGGCATCACGTAACATTGATTTATACGTTTAATACTATAATATATTATCGTATACACCGTTCCATTCGTGGTAGCCATAACAAGCATATTTCATTTACAATATATTATAATCCGTGGTGTCGCCGTTCGTATCTAGATGAAACGGTGGTTTGCCTAGTGTTCAACCCAATGACACGATGACGCTAACAATAGTATTAACTAATCCTCATTAGGATAATAACGTGCACGGTAACGTGGTACGAGTCTTAGGGGTCTTGCCAAGCATCCATAACCGGTAGAAGCGGTTGTCCTGGCGGAAATGTTTATCCCACGAAGTGGTGAGATTTGGAATGCTGCCACTTGCTCTACATACGTGAACTGCAGCGCCAAGCAGCTATTCGCATTTCGCGGCACACTCCTGCGATTTACACCCAGATTGCATTACATGATCTTGAACAAGCTCAACCTCCCTCCAAAGCCTGAATATTATATTTTACGTCTACGTGTTCTCAGCCTTTTATCCGTCGCGTCTATAGGCGTCCTCCTCTCTAACGTCGATTTATGTTAAACCACGGATAAAAGGCAGCGATCGGAGCCCGTCTTTAATTTTATTAGTCGAATCGAATATGGTTTATAGAAAAAAAAAGAAACGCCCGAGGGAAATTTACGTGACTGGAAAGTTATCCCTGAATTCCAAACGGTACGGATGTTTTCAAGTAGAACGGAGAAATTCGGTTGAAAAAAGGAAGGGAAAAAGAAAACGAAATATCTGTTTTATCGAGTTCGTTGGATAAATAAAAATATAATCGTGGTTATTTAAAAAGTACGGGTACAGGAAAATATCGACGAAACTTTGACGCGTTTCTCAGATTGGAACGAATATTTATATTTTTACGTTCGTCTATCATCGACGTTGGAAGCTGATCTGTGTGTGTGTGAGTATGTTTTATGGAAGGGTCAAAGACGAGAAAATGTTCGTCATATCTATTGTGTTTTATGGTAGGATGATAATCATAAACGAAGGGATTAGAGCGTAACCTCGGAGCATTGTTGTAATACATGACCAAAGTCAATAAATTTCTAATTTTCAGCTATCTACGTCTACCTACCGCTATAAGCTTCTATATGGGGGATTAATGTAAAAATCGGATCTCTCTAGCAAGAAATATTTCAGGGTATTATCCGTGAAATGTGTCATAGCTTTAATACGCACATAAATATATAACGATACGTCGTCCACAACACTGTTTTCCGATATAATACAGAGAAATTATTGTTGTATGTACAAGTTTCTTGCTCATAGGGCTACCGGTGTTTTCATTGTAACTTACTGGACTACTTCACCAAGGAAAACCGAGGAATAACGATTTTATTGAAGATAAAATAACAACAAATTGATCTACGATACTTGAATACTATTTCAAATAATACATATATTTTCTACAGGATTAAATAATTTGATAATGATATCTGTAAGTATTTACGATTTAATATAAAATTCATTTCAAAATATATATTTGCCGTATGAAATGGCACAATATAAAACTCTTAAAACTTAAATGGTGTCAAATGAGAACGTGCTTGAAGATCACTTACAAATACTCGACCACGAGTATCAAGGAGTAGAGTTGAAATTTTCTTACCAAATATTGACTTACTATTAACTGCTCGAGTCGGATGGTTAGTATCGTCGTTTCAGTCAAAGAGACGAAATGAAGCGAGTCTGCGCTTATATTCGAACCGAATATTTATTCCATGCACGCTGCGGAACATAGTAAACAGCTAAGTTATGTCACGCAGCGTGTATAACTTGGAATTCTGATTAAATAAGTGACAAAGTCTCACGTTGTGAGATGTGCCACGAGAAGGAAAATATTCTGTAATCGTAGTGTTTCGATAGATTTATAAATTCGTATAAAGATATACGATTGTACATTCCAAAATTTATGAACGTTAAGGGGGGGGTAAGGGTTTGCGTAATCGAGAATTCGATTTTTTTTTTTTTGCTTTTTCTTATAGTTCAATATTTCGAGAGTATTGTCCCAAAATTTTAGGATAATCGGAGAAAAACTCTCAAAGTTATTGACCAGTTAGTCGTTATATTTTCGGTCGGGCGTTTGCCGCTCACATCAGTGATTTTATAATAGTAATGTGGGATACGAAAATCTGAAATACGGGATTGTAATGTGTAAATGAAATGTGTTTAGACTGAGTGACGAAGCGACAAAAAAATTAAGGAAAAAACGGAGAAGTAAAATACTCGGCGGAAAAGGAATTTATCTTCACTTTTGTACAGTTAAATCTTTAAACGCGGTTTTCTCGAAACCATGTTTTCAAAGTCCGTGTTCACTGCCATTTAAAACATACTTCACCGATTCTTTTCAAACTTGGTACATACCTTCTATATATAAAATACCTCCCCCCAACGATTAGTATGATATTTTTTTTTGACATTAAGGGGTTTTTTCAGTAGCAAAATGACGGAAATTTTAGTGAAAAATCGCAATTTTTGCTTCAAACGACCACCAAAAGTTTTAAAATGAAAAAAATAACAATTAGGGATCGTTGGGGGGAGGATTTACTCATCTTCTAACTAAATTTTATTGTTATTTTGATTTCTGATACTTTTCGACTGAGATACAGTGAACACCGCAAAACGTGTTTTTCGAAAGGCGCTCTCGGAAAAGCTCCGTCACCGGCTTATTTGTTGATATTTTGCAACCAAAAAATTACAAAATGTTGTTGAAATAACAATATATAATGTGCAAAAGGTTCGAACAAATTTGCTTTATTCGTTCGTCTGAAAAAAAATCGCAAAGAAAGTGTTTTTTTTTTGCCCTGAAACCCTTACCCCCCCCCTTAATATCGAACTGTTCGCATATTGTTCGTGGAACTTTAATATTTATGATAAGACATTTTTGTTTAAGAAATTAAAAAAACTTCTAATATCTCCTGCAAATGCAATTCTATGGGAAATCAATCGTCAAAAAATTATTGAATATTGTTGAATATTGTTTCGTCGAAAAATTCGGGGAATAATAACGCAACCAAAGGTTTGAAATAACTCGTTTTAGATTCAGTGTCGAGGTGTTGAAAAAAATCAAAAGACTCGAAAATACTACGGTGAAGTGTCAAACTTTTCTGACTGTTCACCGTGCAGCGGGTTAGTTTTTGCAGACGGTCTGTTTACATGTATGGTGAATAAATACGAATAGCGCTATAATTCACGAACATAAAAGTCCTACATATGAAAACATGGGGTAGCTAAAAAATCGCTTTTACCTTGATTAATAGCGCCGTTTACATTGAAGCAATGCGCTCTGGCGCCAGCTAAACAAAAAACAAACGATCCCTCTCTTAATTAATAAAATCGTCCTTTGTAGGATCGTTTAACAATTTTTTCAGGCAGAAAAATGGCAAGAATTATAATTACAAATTCCTCGTGAATATTCCATCTCTTAAACTGTATCTCTCGGAGGGCTGTTTTTTTTTATCATATTCTACATATGATTTAATATATATGATTAACCACTTTCAACGAACAACACGTGTAGCTAACGAATACTTTCCACAGTAATTCACGACTTGACTCTATCTATTATATGAACGGAAAATAAGACTTTTAAATTAACCTACATTTTAGCCGCATGTATGAAGTGCACGGTCTCTTTTTTAATCGTTATAGAACGCCGCTGTTCAGTTCGAGTGGAACAATAAATCCACCCAGCTCGCTGTAAGAGAGAATTGCTGCGGCAAATAATCAAGCTGGCTTCTATTGAATTGGCCAGTGAGAGATATGGGATTTTACAGTAAGGAATAGCAACCTTTTTATTTATTTTTTTAAACAGGTAAAACTGTTGAATAACGTTTTCACTACGTCGAACCGGTAACCCTTTTGTCATCTCACAGAATTTCGCATCTTTTCGCCAAAAAAATATTGACAAGTGCATTTTATAGGCTTTCAGAGAGTCAACGTTATGTTACCATCAACCGAATTCTCCCAGCGGCTGAAACAAATGGTAATCCGTGGATGGCAGATCAAGTGAATATGGCGGATGGATGAGAACATCTAAATTCAGCTCTCTGAATTTTTGCCGAGTTTGCAAAGATCCGTATCATCTCGTGTTGTACGGTGGAAAATTACACCGTTTCCCGTGGATATTTGCTTTCGGTCGATCTACGTGCGCGAACAACACTCCTGAGAATGAATTAATATTCAAATATTAATTTTCATCAGCCGGACGGTGCTTTCTGAACTATCTTTGAACCATTCGTTCATTTACAGCGCCATATTCAAGCCCATCGACAACCATTTTTTTTTACCATCCGCCCCGGGTTTCTCTGTTTCCGGAAATAAAAAAAGCATAACCACCCGGAAAGTACACGTACCCCCGTACGCGTTTTTTAAAACAAGGTAAATTCCGGGAAATTTCACCGAATGTAATGATTCTTCCTTTGAACGACGTATTAAAGGGTTAGCTTTGAAAATATGCAAATACTGTATAGAGGATAGGAAGCGGTGCACGGAACGGAATAGCACAAACACACCCGTCTACTACAGAAATCCCACGTTATTTTTTTGGCCAAACCAATACTTACCGTACGCCATTCATCGATATTCCTACCTTCGGTCTTCCGCATAAAAAGAAATGGATCTCTATGGTCCTCTAGAGAACGCGTGTTCATACTGTATACCGGCGTATACAGCGAAGGTATGTGGATAAATTTCACCAAGAGAGATGCCAAGGCAGAATGAAACCTTTATCGGCTGAAAATCCGCTACGATCGTATGCATAGATTGCCTATCGGTTCGCGTCATAGAGCTCCCTTCAATAACCGAAAAGAATCGTTCCGTGTGGAAAAGATCGGCGGCTGACTCAGCAAGGCAAATGATAACCAGAACGCCGACGTCTCTCTCGCTCCTTCTCTCTCTCTCTCTCTCTCTCTTTTTTGCTGGAAAATTTCAATTACTCGCTCTGCGACGCAATATCGGGTAACATAAATATCGCATTGACAGCCCAGTAAATAGGGATTCATTGTAAAAACATCTAATGGCGAGAGAGGGGTTCCACGTGAACCAAGGGGGTTACTTTCCATTTGGTTCCATGGTGGGCTGCGTAGTAACCCCAACAGTACCCCAGGGTGTGTCGAAGTGAATACCGTGGGGAGAGGAATCGGGAATCGTAACAGAACGAATCTTTGCACGTGTTAAAAATATAAGAACGACTTAATAAATTCGCTGTGGTTTCAGTTTCTTTTTTACACGTATTACAGAAAAATCATATTTTTCCATGTACACAGCTAACCTTGTTCCATATCGTAATAATCGTTCCAAACGTATTGTATGTTGTCATAATAAACGTTATGTGTACTCGTGAACACGTTTGACAGTATACGAGAAGAAACAAAGTATATAATAATAATTATATGAAATAAATTAACGCAGTGTAATTCTTCGATATACCATCTATGAGACGCAAGGATATTTCAATTTTATTTTGTCTTTAATTTCACTATAAAAAGGACTAAAAGGGTGATGTCTCTTTGTGAATTGGTGACAGACGACGAACCCCAAAAGTGTTCCGGGGTCCCTCGAATAGGGAACAGGGAACGATCTTAGAGAACTGGCTAGGACCAATCAGGCCGTTCTTTCGTCGTGTTAAAACTAGTGGAATGGCTTAAACGGTACTGCGAATCGCAAAGGGCAAGACTGTATAGGGTCGCTCGACGTGAACTCCACCCGTGAACCGTCGTTATTCAAGTGTTACACGAACACGTTATACTACTTACCCCGCTACTTGCCCCTTGTATTGCTCCGTGAGGAACCATATTGCTTTTACCCACGAGTACTACTAGGCATTGCAAGACGAACATATCTTCTTGGCGACGTGCACCATTTTTTAGAGTCTGATATAAAAAAAAAAAACACTTCTCCACTTCCTGCTTGAAATATTATATTAATTCCGATCCCCATATCGTGTAATAATGTACCTACATTACGCACCATGATTTACAACATGTCGGTACGCGCGTTACATGTGTTAATTTACTTTGAGCCAACGTCGACGATTTAATCGAAATGTTAGAATAATGTTAATCACTTAATGTCACGTATGACGTTATACATGTATACCCGTACGCATAACGGGACTCTGAATTTCACTTCCCGCGAACAGTAATCGTATAATGTGTCCAATGAATTACTGAATGCCTGTAAATTATTTATATAGCATTTCGAAATTCTAATTTATCATTCAACGACTACCGATTCGGCTGTATTCCACTGGCATTATAACCAGTCGCGCCTAATAAATTCATCGTATCAATTTTGTACTAGTACCGATTCATATTCTTTAATATTTCATGGGTATCCATTAACCCATTGCTAAAATGAGTTTCATCAACTGATATTATATACAATATCGATAGAAAAATACATTAAATGGACGATGAAACAATGACATGGTACCATGTACATGTATCGCGACACAATTTCACGTCGTACCCCCATTCGGCCAGGGGATCTAGGAAAATCGAATAAATTTTTTTTTTGTCACCCAACAGAGAAAACCGACGCGAGCGACGTCGGCGTCGGCGTCGTCGTCGTCGCCGTCGTCGATGTATGCCATTTATCGGTTGACCCACTCATCCTCGCGATAGAATCCGACGCACGAGTCCGATTTCCCCTGTAACCCCCGGTTTATTGGCGGGGACCCGATCATCCCTTTGTGAAACCCCATTGTGAGCCATTGGTCCACGTAAACGAAATTGCCGAGGGGCAACGGAGGGATCGAATACAAAAGCGAATATAGTATCTGGGCGTGACTGCCGACGATTCGCCGCGGCCTCACCCGTTTTCACGCTACAGTTACCGAAAAACTGACCCCCTTCGAAATCTGTATCCTTTCCTTACTCGTACTCGTTCCGTCTACGGTTATCCCCGTGACAAATTATCCGGAGTAATATTCTTTAATCTTCCGCGAGGAAGAAGAGGGGCAAAGAGAGAAAAAAAATAGAAAAAAGAAAATTCGAACGAACGGATTCACGGTTCCGGTAATATTTTTCTGATTTTTTTTTTTCATCGATTTTCTCCTCTCATTGTCGGGGACCCTCGGAAAAATGATTGGACAGTCTTCAACTCGACGACGACGTCGAGTTACCGCGATTAGATCTTTCTTTCACCGTTCATCGTCTGAAACACGATTATCTTAATCACGAATTATGAGGACTCGGGAAATAGGATTTAATTGTTAGCTTAATCGGCGTAACTGATTTGAGGATCGATAACGTTCGTCGTTTTTTCGAACGGTCGCCTATCCTTGGCTGGAGCGGTAAAATTCAATTTACGCACAGTGAGAAATTGGGTAAATCGGTTTTCACTGAAATTGATGCGCGTAGTCATATGCACACCAATTTCAATTCCTCCTTCTCTCTCTCTTTTTCTCTCTTTCATTCTCACCTTTTTTCGCCCCTTGTTGAATCAAGATCGAGAATTTCGAAATACGCTTTTCACATCGCAAAATCCGTAGACCGATTTGTTATAAACTTAGAAGGAAATAGTGGATCGAAACTATTTATTTCTTATAACGGAAACTATGGCACGTTAACTCTGCCGTTTTACGGTGCTGTCATAAACGAGTTATTTCCGCGAACGTTTATTTCTCGCCCGTCGTAACTAACGACTGTCAATATTACGATAGTCTTTTTTTTTTCCTTAATCAGGATATATGCATACTCGGTATCCGCTCGGCATCCGACAAAGTTAAAAATTTCTCCGGCGAATTGATCACAGTCGCACAGACACATGTACCGGCTTAACACTTCCATGATGAAATTGGGTCAGAAACGGCGTTTCATTGTTTTTTATCGCGATCATTGTGATTGTCTCCGTTATCGAGTTTCAAACTGCGAAATTGATAGTCGATTTCACAAAAAGGAAGTATTAACGAAAATCAATTTCCTGTTTTAAGATAATGTGACGCGCGATCATCTATGCTTATATCTGTATGGATCATGATTCCATTCGTTAATTACCTGCGATAATTGGTTCTAACGTGCGGAGGTTGATAAAATCTTTTACATATTGGTTATTTCGTTGCGAATTTGGTAAGCATATTTTTTTTTCATTAAAATTAACCAAGTTACCTACGTCTGGGTCGAAGAGTTTCTATATCTGGTAAGAGAATATCCTAAACCTCTGCATATTACATCTGGCCATTCGAAATATCCTGGACTGATCCTGAGATATTCATATCCCAGGAATCGTGCAAACCCCTGGGTATACCGGGGAGGATAACTCGTGATACGGGTAGTTGCTGTGTTACTTAGAATATTCTAAAGTGTCTGTATATTCTAAGAAAAGTGCATACCAAGTGTGAAACACCGTAGATCCAGAATGTCCAGCATGGAAAAATGCGAAATAATGGAAACACGCCGCTGACACTTCTCATTGTGTATTTAAAACTAACTGGCCTCCAGTCACGAATTTCATCGTATATGACGGTTTATATCCTTTGAATCCCACCGTGTATAATAATCTTTCAAGACTTCTCTCACATTTGGAAATTATTGGAAAATATTCGTCGAATTACTCGCGCGTAAATAGATTCGAATATCTTTAACAAGTAGTACATTAAGAAATCAGCCGTGATATAACGATTTCTCGTTCTGTAATAATAACTTTCCGTCGACCGGGTGGGGCAAAAGGTTATTACCGATGTGCATGAAAGGAAAAATTATTTCCAGCATCCGAATAGCCAGCGTGACGAACTTTTTCAGACGCCTCCACGATGCCATGGGAGTCTTCTTAACGATTTAGCATCGTCGGACGCAATCTTCGTACCGTATAAAGATGGATTAAGTCTACGACTCCGGTTTCGATCCATCGTGAATCGAATTATCTGCGGGATTAATGCGGCGGGCGTGCTGTGTGTACGTGATCCCCAAATTTTATGAATGCAATTTGTCACGGACGGATACCGAGCGATCCGTTCGCTATCCTAAACCAGGTATCCGTTTTTCCATATAATTTACAACAACTGAAATTAACTGTCCTCGCGAAAGATACGAAGGCGAGCTGCGTTAATTTAATCAAGAAATATTCTCGATCGTTTGATTTTCGCCGGGTATAGTTTCAAGTTCAAAAGTTTCCACCGTATCAGAGGATAGGAAAATATACGGCGGATCTGTAAGTAAGTAGTGAAGGCTATCATGAAAAGTTTAACGAAACTTTCTTGCAATTGTATCTATCGACATGTACGCATAAAACTTTATACTAATACACCGTGCAATCTTCTAGGGAACAAGCTGATGAGCACGTACCGCCCGAGGTTCTACACGAAACATTGTTAGTTAACAAAAAGTTGCGGCAAAACTTTGCGGTCTAACTTAGCCTGATCGGCTGAAGATCACGGATTCTCACGTGCCAATATTTCTGAAAATGCCTTGATAACGAAACGTTGCGCATCCTTTCGCAAACAGGCGTGCGCGCGTAAAAAAAAAAAAGTTGACGATCAAGTAACCTGATTATCGTTCATCGGGCAGGAATAAACATTCATTAAAGAGTATAAATGATGAAAGCCGAACATATATTTGTATAATGTATGTGCAATTTTGTCGAAACTATTTAAATGATAATTGATGCAAGCACAAATGACGCCCGACTGTATTTAGTTTTGGTGAGCGCAAGTCTCTAATTAAAACGTCGTTTACAGGATTTTCGACGTTTATGTAGCGACAGGAAATTGCGGCTTTAGTACGGACAGTCCAGCCTCGAGATTTGCTAAATGTACTGAAATATTTACATTCGCGGAAAGTTATTGCATATTTGATAAGCCCATGTAACACCAGCCTGTTGTTCCGGGTAAGTACGTTAATAAAAAATGTATTATGCAGCTCCTCGTATTATCGATCGCAAAAATAGTATAAATGATTCAATTATGTAAATTAGGAAACCTCAATCTGCATATACCTTTTTTGGGAGGGGGTGGAGGGTATAAATATAACGAGGAAGGGAAGAAACGTGGAGGACGATAAGAATCCAAAATAAATGAAGAAAAATGTATAACCACCATCCGCTCCCCTAAAAAAGGAAAACATGGGCAAGGTAGCTTTCAATAAAAATCAAAATTTATTAAAACACGTATAATTTAACCAAATAATCCCATACATATAAATGATCATATTCAAACCTGTAAAAAATACAAGATATTTCACGATGTTCGTTAAAACAAAGAATAAAAAAATAGTATCTTCGTGTCAAGTGAGTCAAGCTTTGTTTAAGCTACATCAACACGTACACTCCCGTTGTATGAGTAATACGAAACGGCGGGAGGCATGAATCAGAATCAGGGGAACCCAGTGAAAATGAATGACAACCCATTTGTATGATGTATTTTCCTCCTGCCCTTTTGCATACGCTGAGAGGCTACCTCCTTCTTTCGTTGTGTCATACTCAGGTAAAATATCACCGGCGTACAAAACATGATTCTGGTTACCACCCGGTGTTACAATGATAGGCGCGTGGGTTAAGAAACCGGAAATCTACGTACTGTAACTCATACAGCCGGTAATGCGCGTTACAATTGCTACGAATTCAAGCTTAACGCCGTGGCAGTGAGTTACGCTCGGCAGACTGCCATTTTACATTGAGAAAATATGTATGTATGTATGTACATACGTACGTACGTACTGTAAGAGTCCCGCAAAGCTTGCGACGTGGGAGTACTACGCTCGTGACAGAAATCGCATAACTTATTTCATTTTTCTAACCGCGATACCGGGAGAAACTTTTCCCCCTGTGAGAAACAATTATCTTTCGGTAGATTACACTTGGTCGAAAATTAAAAGAAGAAAATAAATATATCTCCGATATAACGAACGAAATACAATCGGGCTTTCTGATAAATCCTCCAAGAAGCTTAATAAAACTAAAACCCACTCGAAAAACAAGTATATTATCGGAAATATAATATAACGTCTCTTCTTATCACGAACGATCGTAGTTCTTCAGGTGTAATACGAACAATTCTGATTGAATGAAAACGCACGCGACGTACATACAACAGAACCAAGGTATGTATACTCTAATTTCTATGCAAATCGTATCTGTCCCGGTATCTCGGAATGTTGATTGTCGGATAGTCGTAATTCGTTAAAATCTTTCTCGCAATTTTGCGCATGCAACCGGCCTCTGACGGATTGATAATCGGTTACTCGAAACGTTCACAGCTGGCGAGTACGTGCAACGCGCCCAAAGGCAGTGAACTATGTGCACCGAGTAACTAGTGCTAGATAGATTTTAATCGATCAATGTGCGCACTTTACCGCATAGATTCGTCGCTCGGTTAAACGGATCTGGCGGATACGCGAGTGCCAGCTAAGAGATCGATAAACGGCCATATAATGAAGCTTTTTATTCCAGGAAACGAACGAAAATTCGTTACAATTTTTTTTCTCCCCCGTGGCGTAGCGCCGGTGCTCGATATTTCCAATCTGACACTAAATTAAGACTGAAAATAACCATTAAACCGTAACGTCGAAAGGGCTCGGTCGACGGGACGCCATCATAAACGAACGTTTATTTAAATAACCCAGTGAACAGATTTACTAAATACCATTAAAGACCGATCGTGTGAAACATGTTACAAATACGTAGGATATAATATACATGTTAATAGGAGGAGTATCGAAAAAGTCTATTTTACACGGTATAATATTAATAATAAATTACAATAGTCTCGATATGTATTTCTTTTTCATTCACCCATGGCGGTTATTAACATAAGCCCGAAATACTTTATTCAACGGTGTAATAAAGACCTCGAGAGAGAATAGCGGCGGCAATAAGGTTATAATTTTTATCCGAGAAAATTGAATCGAGATGAATGTCGCCATATACTGCAACGGCATGTCGACTCGTGGAACACGAGCGAAGAGACTAAAGGTACCCCGGACGGAACTCGCTAGTCTGAAAATCCCCTCGGGAGGGTTGAAATCTACTTCTCCCCGATGTAGTTCTCCTCTCCTAATTCCGAGTTCCATCACATTGATTCCGGGCTCCCTTCTAGACCTCCATCAGCATATACAAAGAGGGTCCAATTTATAAACTGCCCGCAGATTCATCCGTCTGTGGTGTCTGATTAGATGTCGCTAGGGTTGAATATATCTTGATGATAATTGGGGAGAAGATTTCAGAAGAAACGTGCACCCTGTACTTTCAATTATGCCCATTGTAGAACATCGTTAAGTAAGATCGCGACGCATAGACACCGAGTGAAATAATTCTGTAACTGGATTGATGATTTTAATACACTCTACTTACTTTGTGTTGCCTGTGATCGAGACTGGGATCAAGGGATAAGGATCGTAGAACTCATAACACGTAACGTACATTGTATTACAGCGAGTTCGAACGTAGAAAATTTTCTTCCGAGTTTGAAATAAACTTTTTTAATCCCCGGCATAAAAAAAACGTGTACGACCGAATAAAGAGAAAGGGTTGCAACTATTACAAAGTAAACATGAAAAGGGTACAGCGTTGAAAGAACACGTTGCAAAGAGTTAGCTTCTTTTCAGTAGCTTTCGAATGATTCGCGTAGGAAGATTCAAAATCTCGTTTTCTATGGAAATCCACGTGTTACGGGATATACACGTGTGTGTACGGTTTTCTCTTACCATTAGCAACATGCTACGAACATTTTTCCGTATCAACAATTTCATTTGCTTCGGTTGAACCTTCCGTGCCCGAGCAACATCGACGCTTCAGGAAACCAATTCACGATTTATGTTACAACTTTCCGTATTTTTCGCTATTAATTTATTTCCGTTAAGGGTCCCTCGGTTTGGAACTGATTCGATACCGAATCACTTGCGGAGAGGGCTTACGCTATAATTCAAAATAGATATGTATATGCGAATCTATTCAGCAACTGCGATCCCCCGTTCGGATAACGGTACGTCACTCTTTCGTAGGGTAGCGCTAGATAGGATTTATACATGTGCTTACAGCCAATAGTCCGCCAAGATAGATTGTGATCGAGTAAATGATTAATTTGCTAACCGGTAGTCTTCGTTTCGTATCTCTAACAATACGAGTAAGATATATAAATTTTATTAGTTTATACAACGTTGATTGTGTTAATCAAAGTAATCTGTTTTGATTTATATTCTCGTTTACCGATATTAAGTAATTATGGTAAAATAATATTTCATAATTTATTACAGTATTTACATAATATGCATGAATAATAATAATAATAGTAATGTTAATAATTTCTGATCATTCTGTAACAAGCGACGGTCGAAAGATAAGAAATATCATTCTACGTAAGCACCATTTGAATGGATATTAGTAAAATTCTGTTGCGCAAGGTATGCATACCTAAAGGCTCGCATTTGAATTGTTTCACGAAGAACTGTAAAGCTGCACATTTCCGTCACGAGAGCCGTTCGAAGTGCCGATATTCCTGTGCGGGTGTAATTTAAATAATAGTCGTCTATAAAACAAAAGCGCGGCACGCCGCTCCCCGGTTCGATACTGAAAACGTTTTAACGCTTTACCAGACGAAGTTTCAAAACCTTTTAATACTATGTTAAATCCACGGATCCTTCGACTCGCAACTTTGGCCCTTCGAGGAGATTCACTGTCGTTATCCAGAACATTTAACTTACGTAAATAACTACCTTAAAGACTTTACGGATAAGTTAGGTAACTTACGTTTGATATTCGAATCAAACGTATCAAGCAATTTAATATTCAAATCTCCGAGCGGGTTATTTGCGTTTCCAAGCTACTGTTTTCGAAGTTATTGACAATTGAGTTGCCGCGTTGTTGGTAAACGTTAACGTATCTTCGTGAAAATCGATTTTCGACATTTGTTAAATAGTCTACACTGGCATCACGTGTTTTGCATAACACGGCAATTTCTATTTCGCGTAGCTTGTCAATTCGGCGATACCACTTCCAGATTTTTGTATACCTCGTTCGAGGTTACTCGCCGTAGCCTTTTAGAACAAAATTTCGCGTTTCGAGATATGTATTCGATCTAAAAGGCAACCTCAGCATATTTCTTAGGAAACCCGTAGATTTTATAGCTGTTATTGCGCACTATTCAACTCTGCCAGGGAAACTACCGTACCGCATAGGTTTCGGTCCCCCGGGACGAAGCAAGTGTACGTAACATACATACACATAACGTTTCGATAAATTGGACTATCACGCAAATATACTGGCAACTTCCCGTCACGATATTAATTTTCAAAATGTAACTGTACAAACACCATGGCAAACTATTATTATCGGACGATTCGTCGGGTTTTCGGACTTTCGTCGCCAGCCGAAATTATTAAACGATCGTTCACGTAATCGAATAGTAGAAAATCGCTCGAGTAGTCGATCCGTAAAATATTTCTTACGATCGACCGTAGGCGTCGTCGTCAGGAAATTACAGCAATGCAATCCCGCGGAATATTTCCTGGCCACATTAAAATAATCACCGTGAACGCACCGTCATTTTCCCTCGGATCGTCATACCCAACCAAAGCTTCCTTGCGTAACACGGACTCACCGTCGTTATCCGGTACATTTAAATAATTGCGAATGCCGGGTGTCGTTTTAGCAACGATAATTTATAGGCACGATTCGCGCCGCTCTCTGAACGCTCCGACTCGCTCCGTGGCGAATTCCAGCGAAGTTTCCTGCGTGCTGTAATCGTCGGTGCTGCGTATCCAGGCGGATTCATCCCCCGGCGTAGTCTTCTTTCATTGGCGCTAGGAGGGTGAACTTAAGCCCGCCGGTGTTCCGTCTACCCCCATAACGTTCCCGACGTTGCCTTTCGCTCCGACAAGCCGCTTGTTATGATTGTCTCGGATAGGTATGTACACGGGGCTTTTTGTTCAACTCCCTGCCCAGTGCCGTCCTTTTGGCCTTTCGAATCGACTCGCACACCCCTAAGGCATCGATGAACTTCGATTCTGTCGTGTGGAACAGACCCACGGTGAATAGTTGAAAGTTACTACATTTTTTTGTTTTTTTTTGTCGTGGGTAAGATTTCGGTAAACTCATGATCAGAAATATAATATAATATCAACAGAAGAAGGTATTCTATTATTTGTGTCGGTTGGAAATGTATATTTTGATTTGGATATTTTATATGAAAATCGGGTCGTGAAGTAAGGAGAAATAGTCGGTTTTAATATGAATTTAAGATGAAGCTCCGGAAATTCGGTTATCCTGTTTCTTTCTGTTTTCAGCCCGGAATTCAGTCCGATAGGACTCTTCATTTGAAAGTCCATTTATTTTAATAATAAGCAAGGGGGAAAGTGTACCGGCGGATTCTATGATGTAAATGTACGGCCCTGCCTTGGCGCATCCTTTAGCAACCCCTAGGTCCTTCGTATCTACCACCCCGTGCAATTCGACTCTGTCTGGTAAAGCGGTGTGCAGTACAGGATTTATTCTCTAGGGAAAAGTGTAACGTGCATTTCGATCAATTCCCTGTACCGGCAGTAACATTTTTTAAATTTATATTCTTCCGCGTTTATCTGCTGCGAAGGTTATTAAATTTGTTCATGCAGATTAATGTAAAAAAAAAAATAAAAACTATCGAGCCTGAATCGAAATCAATTTCCTGGATTATAGGTATAGATTTCAGATTTTCTATAAGAGGATAGTACATATACATTCATGATACATTTGAGATGATTGAAGCTTACGGAACGATTTTTTTCCATTTTGCGTCCGCTTTTTTTTTTCATCGAATTAACCGAAAAACGTATAAAATAAGTATATATATAAACGTATATATATATATTTTTTTTTTCATCGATTTCAGTACCGGCGGAGAAAAAAATTTTTTTAATGAAATCGTCTCGGGGTAACGTCCTACTACACCATGACTTTTCACTTTGTGAACATAGAAGTAGAAACTCAGAGACCGAAGTGACAAGTTCTTTCATGTAGTTGTGACGTTTCACTTCGGAATAGATTTGAATAATCGCGTAGCCCTTCGTGTCGACTGTTACGAACGATCCACTCGTGTCATGTAAACCACGTAATATACGTGGAAAATACGGGAAACAAGAGAAAGGTACAACTTCGTTCGTAGAATGTCTTTTTCTCGAAGATTTTAATAACAAAAATCAGTAAATCGACCATACATTTTTGAATTATCTGATTCGATTTAGTCGGGCAGCCCTCCCCGGTGCGCACACGTAGAAGAAATACGAAAATTTCATATTTAGTATCCCTCTATAAATTTATATAGATTCCAAGAAGAAACTGTTACCTCCCGGGAATGTTCCCTCTCTAAGATATGAACAGTATAAAATAAAATCGGGTTCTTCGTATTTTTTTACGGCCCACCAACCAGAACTTCTACAGTTTATTGTGAATGTCAGCAATTTATTCTATGACAATTTAAATTTATTTACGCAAGCACTTTTCGTTTCGCAATTGATAAGAAGAACTGAAGGGCGGCGTATATGTATACATAAACTGATTCAGCACACCGTTTTAGCGACCCTTAACCTTCAATACCTCACGCACAACGCGAGTCAGCATTTAGGTCAAGCACGAATAATCGTTTGTTTTCGATATCGAGCAGACCCTTCGTGTCATACGATATCTATATGTGCACGTATATCATTCAATAATTTCTAAAACAATCGTAAAACTGATTTCTATGAGACTTATTGCGTATTTATTTATTTATTCTGTTTACTACTATTTAAACAAATTTGAATGCAATAGAGACTGAAATTATGAAAATACACAGATATTATTTTTCTTTCCGAGTAAGTAAATCTTGTTTCACGAGAAATCAAATTATATGTATACATATAGAGAGAGAGGTGGAGACCACGTTTCATTGACATATTTTACAGCAGTACAGTCTGCTTCTCCGTAGGTTCATGTCTAACATACCGCTCGATCCAACTCTATCAGACAAACTGTTTCGAAGCAGCACAATTCTGTGTCTCCCGGGACACGGCGGGATAACGTTTCGATAAATTGGATTATTGTGCGAGCAGCGAAAGCTGCCATTCCAAAATTAATTACACGAATTGCAATCAGCCAAATGGAAATTAGCATGCGACTACCTTCAACCGATAAAAACACTGGCACCCCCAAAGCCTCGATTATTCTTTTCAAAAAACTAAAAATTTCACGGTCGACCGTGAACAACACCATCCGTGAATCATAGCGCAAATTAATCAACATCCTTAAGTCGCGCAGACACTCCGTGGAATTTGAATTGATTCCCTTGCACCGTGTTCCGTCTTGTCCGGTGGCAATTAGATTGCAAAATTTATACAGTCGTGTCAGCCACGGAATATCCTCTAACAAACCTGTAGTCCTTCGAGTGCAGCATGCTGCAGAATTCGACTCTATCGGGCAAACCGTTGCGCAGTGTACTAGGATTCGGTCTCGAGGGACGAGAGCAGAACAGCGTGCGTTTCAATAAATTTGACTACCACCCATCCACCGGCTATACACCCCCTTCACCCTTCCCTTTTCCCATCCCCCTTTTCCCCTATCAACGGGAGCATCGCCACCCACGCCGCACATCCGCCTGTACTACAAATTAAACCAGCGTGTACTTCGCTCATCGAACAAAATTTCAACACCGGCTTGACTCGAAACTCGGCGCCGAGGGTGACGAAGCATCGGGTTAACACGATCGTACTCCTGTCCCTCGTATCACTGATGGTATTGCGGGGGTTAACAAGGGGGATGGGGGTGGGGGAGGGGGGATGGTAACGCTAGGCAGTTGCGTATTCTAGATCATGATGAGACCGGTACACCGGAAACATTGATACTTTGCCGGTCGCGTGGAATAACATCCTCTTGTGTTTTCGAGCACCGTGTTTGGATGAACTTTGCATTTAAGAGGGATAAATACGTGTATGGTACAGTTACAGTGTTTTAAACGGGTAATTTTATCGTGATAGGGATGGAAGATTGACGGTATGAGAATTAAAGTTGATTTTTAATAGATCGGTGGTAAATCAGTTTAACGAGATGTTGCGATGGGTAAAGTATCGCGGAAGATTATGTATTAGGAAATTGATAACAGTCAGCTGAAAATTTAGTATTCTAGCATGACCGTTGATAATATGCCTATGAGGCGGAAGTGTATGCGTCAGCGGTTTGTTCCGTAGTAGGATCATCGAGTGGCATATTGATGCAAATACATTACGCATTTCATGATGCTACGAATATTCGCTAAATATGTGTAAAGCTCGCGCGGATATTCGTTTCGCTCTGTGTTCAATATTATTATGCATGAGTTTATAACACGTAATAATGTTCGATAACGTTACGAAATATGCCATAGCCAGGGATTCATTGATTTAACGATGTAGAAGATATACAATCGCGTAAGCGGATTCACGGTTACAAAGAAAGTTAACGAGCAATACTTGTTCGAAGATAAACGACGCGATAAAAACCCATAGAGTTCCAAGATTAAAAAGGAAAATTTAATCAACGTCTGAAATTAACGGAAACGATTCCAATTTCGGCGAAGCTCATCCCGCCCGAGTATAAACCGTAACCATGAAAACCAAACGCAATGCTTTATCCGTCGGATCGCGGAATCTCAAAGGTGCGATTTACCAATCGAAAGTGTCAACCGCATTTTACGACGTTTGCCACTCGATCGACTTATCAATTTTCCAGTTGCGAACCGGCACCGTTATCATTTTAATCGGGCCCGATGGATACCTCGATTTATCCCTCTATCGCTTCGGTAAAACCACTCGTACTACTGTACCGGATTATCAGGGAACCAGGTATAGGGTACGGGGGGGGAACACGAAGGGGAGGTTGGTACTGCCATTCGAAGTAAATATTCGGCCATTCGTTTCATGCCGCACCACGAGCAAGGCCGACGCATTGTTTTCATAACGTAAACCCGTCCGACAAAAGTGTCGACCCCGAAAATTTTTCAAAACAGCAAACACACGCACCGAAAACACCGATGTTTTCGAAGCGTGCTCACAAGCTAGTTGCTCTACAAACAAATCGGTCCGTCCCAACACTTCTACATCTCTAATCCTAATGGATGAGATTTCACTGAATTTTCCTCAAGATTCCACTGCAAGGTGATTTATTATCGCGCGTGTACGGTGGTTTTCTCTTTTTTCTTTTTCTTTCTTTTTTTTATTTTTTTCCCTCTTCTACCCTAGAACGAGTTCGGTTTACCCTGGACCTTTGTTCTCGCATCCCAGGGGGTAGTCCATCGTCCAGGCTCTTTCCTTAAATCTAAACTATCCTCTACTCCAGAAGGTGAACGAGCCTGTCCGCCCTCTGCGGAATACTTAATTTATTCCGTAACCGCCTCCCCCCCTCCCCCACATACTCCACCTACCCACCCTATCGAACCGTAGCTGAACGAGGATAGAGTGAAAGGTGGAAAGGCAGGGTGGAAAGGAGATCATTTATTACATTCAGGGCTTTACAGTTCCGCAAGGGCAGTCGGGAAGTGAACGTAACTGCTTTTTATACGCGTAATCGTCGAATGACGAGTCACGATGACATCGGAGAACTAGACTAATAAATATAAATTTCAATACCACCCTCATACCGTATTACCTGAACCTATATAACGTCCTTCTCTCTTTTTTTTCTTTATCGAGTGTAATATTTCAATCGGATTGTTTCCGGTATAGGCATTGCTCTTGTTGATGTTATTTCATTATGCATATCTGCGTAAATATAATAAAAATACAGAGTTTTACTTTTTCCTCGTGGGGTGAAAAAGCCCATGAGAGGGAAAGTAAGGGGGAGATCGAGAGAGTAAGAGAGAAGGGTGAAGAGAAGGGTATGGGGGGGGGAGCAATACTCTCCTACTGAATCCCCATAGGAAGACCCTCTGGGAAATGTAAAATAATACACGCTGTACTGCTTTTATGCATTGCCTTGCGGCCGCTACGTTGCCATTTCGCCGACTGCTGGGTTTTGCATAGCTGCAACCGCCGTCGTCGTAATTTCATTTTCGACGAGACAAGTGAATTATCCGACTATCTGTGTGTATTATCCAAACACAAGACAGCCCAGCATCGCGACGGTTGGCTTCTATTCGCCCGTCTCGTTCCTCCGCGAGGGAAGATTATTTCGACGAGTGCCGAATCTGCGTCCCGCAGTGTTTGCCTGGCGGTATTACGTGTTTGGAGGGTCGAGATGGGGCTCGAGATAACAATAACGCTATTTTTTTTTTTTTTTTTTTTGATAACATCGGACCGGAATGCCTAGATGTGTAACGTCCCTGTGACGCGTGTGTACGTCTCCCGGTATCGTCGAACCGTACCGTTATAGATGTGTATATGTAGTTTGTTTCTCTGTGACACGGTCCGTTGTTTCGTTCCTTTTTCCATCGGCCAGACAGAAATTTACACACGTGTGTTACGGAACGGTCATCAGGGTTTTCGAACTCTGTGGCACGGCGATAAGAATAGAAAAAAACCGTGGTAATATCGAAAATAACACGTACACCGGTGAAATCTGTTTGGCAAAGTTGTAAAACGAGTCTAGCTGGCAAACCATAAAAAGATAAGCATCGCGATCGTTGGAATTTTATTGCACCCCCGCGCGCCTAGAAGCGAAAGAGCAAGGCGCGTTCTCCAATGAGGCGTCACGGAAATAAGATATCTCCTGTTTAGATGTGATTCGACACCGGTTACGTCGACAAACACAATTGTCGCCTTTCACAAAGACGAACTTCTACGTGGAGGAAAACACACACACACATATACACGTACATACAAGGGAGATTTTTCCATCCCCACAGACCCCCAGGGTCAATTGAGCGTTCCTTCGACGGTTTTCTACCTGCTGCGACCGAGTATGGAAGAATCCAGGAAAAGACGGTAATACCTACGACAACCAGAACCGGACCTGCCCAAAATATTGACTGTACCCAAGGCTTGAAGGCAAACTGCCAAGGTATACAGGACAAACCTAACCCCAGACTCTCTGGCTCTCATTCGTGGAAAAGCAACAGTTACAAGCCTGACGTAGCGTCGGAAAAGCAATTTTCCCCGAGGAGTTTGTTCACTCGCGTAATTTTTTCGTACTATTATTTTTCTTACTCTCTAAATTGATCGCGTCAATATTTACAAGATTTATTAGCAGTGTGTTCGAACGAATCCAAACGTGTAGATACATACATACATACATACATACATATATGTATACGTCGACGACCGTCGGGATGATTCGAAATTTCTCTTTGTTATATTTCAACGGGTTTTTACTATGATCAAAACGAGATGGAGAATATTGATCGTATCTGGAGAAAGAGACTTACTGTCAATATGTCGGAACCTTAGGACGTGGAAGTGTCTCTAGCTTTTTCTTCCGCGAAAAAGCAACAGCCGCGTCGGCTTACGAATTGACATAGCGGCGCAAAGCAATCTTCTCGACGGGATATATCGGTTCGTATAATTTTCAACGAAAATCGTATTTTTCTCAGCGAATGCTTCCCGGCTTTCTTTATATCGATGCATAAGAAATTTTCTAATTTTCCACAATTTCACGGAGTATTAAGTAAAGCAAAATTGTATCACGGTTAAATCAGATCCACGGTTGTCGTATGAAATTCCTAATTTGTCGGTATTGTTTGAAGGCAAACGTCTTACATTTCTATATACACTGGAAACCGATCGACGGAAAATCGAAAGTTTACCTAACGATAAAGATCCCCGGCAAGCTGCCAAAATGTCCGTAGGTATCGAATCTCTTTTTCGTTGAAAAATAACAGTCACGCTCGCTTACGAGCTGACGTAACGGCAGCATAAACACGCAAACCAATTTTCCAAGAGGAGAAACCCCCTTCATCATTGTTCTCGATATAATCTTGCGGAAATCATATTGTTCCGGAACCGACGACTTATTACGGCTGTCAGTAGGAAATTGCTGACGCACCAACTTTAATCTTCCACCCAGTTTTCGAGGGCTGATAAAACACCAGCGCTAGAGAACCGGTCCTACCGAAATACATATATACATACATACATACATACATGCATACTACATCGGCCCACCGTCGTGGATACCGCAACTGAAACACCTACGATTGCCACGGTTGTAAACGACACCAATACAGTTGCCACGGTTACCGTCACGGATTACCAACACCGTCACGAAGGTTTTCAAGGTATAATAGAGCGATACCATTGGAAATCAGAGGGTGGATAACGTTTAAGGGCGCTGGAGGGTGTATGAATTATGGATCCGAAAGGGGGGTGTTTTTTTGCTGATTCCGTATATAAAGAGACGCAGTAAAGAAAAACTTCTGACTCGATAAACTATGACGTATTTTGAAAAACGTGTTAAGAAGGCCCGGTGGGTAGGGTAATGCGGCAACTCGTAAAAAAAATGAGAGAGAAAAAGAGCGAGAAACAACAAAGTCCGCGTTCGGCATCATGGAAAAGGGTTTGCAGATGAAAAACGTTTTCCTTTTCTCTCTCTCTTTCTCTCTCTCTCTCTCTCTCTCTCTCTCTCTCGCTCTCTTTTTCTGTAACGTAGTCGTAAAAAATGCGATCAAGTCGAAACGGTGCTCCGGCGCAGGAACTATAAATCGAACGTCGAACGTTAAAACTGTGGCGTGTAAAAGTGCAACCGGTTGCCTTTAAATTGAGTTTGCTAATTCTTTTCCGATCACACAGATAGCCACTTACGTGTTGGAGTTTGACTTGTTAAAAGTTTATATCGGTTAAAAGGAATCGATGTATTGACTTTCCGTGGACAAAAAAAAAGAAAATTACCGTTTTTTCGGACGAACACTTTTGTCAATCTTGTTATCTGGGAGCGACGATGAATCATACATGCTTTCAGCTTAATCATCGGTCACCCCTTTTCTCATGAGTGTGATTCTACATAATACATTAACATACTTATCAATCTTTCACGTACAATACCCGTACGACTTTCGTTTATTTCCATAGCATTACATTAACAACTTATAATACCTCACAAAAATCAATCAACATACATAGCATTAAAATTATTCATCGTACCAATTATACAAACTATATTCCCATAAAGTAGATCGATCGAAAAATTGTTTATTACTTTTCAATCCGCCACAATGATTCACAGGGAGTATTATACATATCTCGAGCCATAAATAAATCAATGTAAAATATATTTTTAATAGAGACGTTCGCGCTTTCCACTGTGAGTATACCATTAAAATACCGGCTCGCAGTATGCGCACTAGCCCCCATTAAATTTATGTATACGCAGTAAATAATAACTAACGCAACGTTCCCCCAAGTGTACATTAAATCGGCGATACGTGTACGAATCGACATTATGCCCCAGCAGGGTGGAGGTGCAAAGTTCTCATTACTTTCCTGGTCGACTCGTGGTCTGTGGGACGAAAGGGGCGGGCTTGCCCATTATTTATTGCCGCAATGGTTCGCCAAACTTCTTGCGAGAGGGGCTGGCTCTTGGGGTTGACGCTGAATTTAAGCAATCCCATTTTTTATCCGGCACGCATAGAGAGGATTCTCTTGGTCTAGTAAGCACAGACTCGGTGACGGCTTTCTCGCCAGAGTGAGCAGCCGCCACTTTTTTTTTCTTCTTCTTCTTTCACCGACCAAATGGTCGCAACTGTATTTCGGAATAAGCACGAACTGCGCATAGTTTCGTGTGGCATAAATCACATCTCTCTACGCACGAATCGCAGCGAATCTTTCACGATATATGTATGTATATCTATATATGTTATACCTAATCTTCCGTATCATAGATTATTATTATTTATATCATGTGGAACCATGCCTCGTGTACTTCGTGTTAAAATACAATCTGCGTACGGGTTGGAATCGATTTACGATTCCTGAGATACGTATCGGTTAATATCGTGAACGGTATCAGTCGAAGATGAAATTAATATTCATCCACGACTCGTAACGCGTGGAATAAGTTGTGAATACGATATTGCGAGATGAATTATTTTATAGGATATTTTATACCCGGTAGATATTTCACTCGGCAAGTTAGAAGGTGCAAAGTTCTCACTACTTTTCTGCGCGGAGCGTGGTTCGCCGGGTAATCGTGATATTATTTATTACCAGAATCGCCGACTAAACTCCTTAAAGAGGGTGTACGCGACAGAGGGGGTGGGGATAGTCCTATGGGGTGAACGTTGAATTTAAGCAAACCCATTTTTTATCACCCACGCATAGAGAGGATTGTCTTGGTCCAGCAAGCACGGACTTGCTCGGCGGTGCTCTCCGTACCCCCATCGAGTACAGCAAATCCCGATAAAGTGCTTGAGAACTTCTACAGGAAGTGCACTTTTCTAGCAACTTCTTGGCTGACATGTTTACTGATCCCATAGACGATCACGCTCGAGGGTCACATTTTATATTTATCGTGATATTGACGTCTAAGTGCTGCTCAGAAAAAAACATCAAATTTTAATGGACATATCGTGCTTGTTTCCCCTCCCCCCCTTCCCCTCTGTCTGTGCGGGGCGATATAAGTTTTTCTACACGTATACACCTTTTGCATAGAGTAAGTATGTACAGCGTAAGTAGTTACTAGTGTTGTAGAAATGGAAAATTCAAATCGTTTCTTTTCACATACGTTGTATTAATCCGTTTATCGACGTTTACAGTATTTTCGTGTATAATATTTTATTAATTAATTTTAATTGTAGGCGACGTAATTGGAACTTCACATCTAGGTAAAGGATCATTCATAAATATTCATAAATTCCGTCAGGACGTTTAAACACTCGTGAAATAATTTTATTTGCTACGTTATTTTCGATTTTCGTACATACATGTTTGTATATGTATACATGCATACGTGTGTACGCATGCGCGTAGATGTTACGGTGAAAATTATTATTAGCGAACGATACGTCGGCGAATGATACGTAGCGCATTTATGAAATTGTGACATATTACGAGTAAACAGAAAAGAACGTTGCGCATATCATTATTTTTAACGTAATGTTCATTTAACGGAACGATCAATCATGTAACAAATTGCGAGTTTTATAGCTTCTCCACTAAATGTCACGATCGGGTTGATAAAACTTTAACGTCGCGACGGCCCGCTGTTTTAATCAACCGAATATCCTCTATTCCGCCACGAACAACGCATAAATACATTACCCTCCACCTATGTGGAACGTTCCCCCTTCATATCGTAAGTTGATCTCAAAAGAATTTAAGATTTCATAAAGATTCAACAAAATAATAATAAAGAATTTCATATAGGAATGTCCGAAATAATTACTCGCAATGTACCGATCTACACGGTATCGCGGATCCTTAATCATTGTAATTCACGTTCCACTTACCACGTGGTATATAATTGGAGATATATCGTTATAACTACCCCTTTACGATCCTGGCCATCAGTACCAGAAATTCGCTCTTTCGTGACACAAACATTAGTACCATTCGTCGTCAGCCACCCCGACATGCTATTCGTAAAAATATAAGCCGGCGAAAATGGCCGCGGGGGGTGTGTCGTATATAAAAACGTAAAAAAAAAAGATAGAGAGAGAGAGAGAGAAAGAGAAAGAAATATATAGAATCTATATACCTATACGTATACGTGCAAGGGAGGGTTAATGCAGTGGCAAATTATAAATCATCTTAACGAGCTTTTGATTACCCGAGCTTTTTATGCGTCGGGCATAAAAGTGTCACCACCGATCGAAATGCCTCCCGCGTTTCCCTTATCGTTTCTCCGAGGCTTATCCGAGACACGTATTACTCCGCCGTGTACAAGTCGCGGTCGCGGAATCGCGTAATATTCGAGTAATTCTGGCACGCTAGACGGACACGTGAACCTTGCAACAGATGTAATCAGGTGTCTATTGTCCCGACTATTAATAAATTAGGCAGCCTTTCGTGGAATACGGAATGACCGACCTATGTGTGTAAGTACGATCCTGTTCTAGTGGTGGATGGCTGGATGGAGAAACAAGAATTATTAAAAATTTTTACTTCAACTACGAGAAAAAAGAGAGAGAGAGAAAGAGAAAAAGGAAAACAGAACTACCGAGGTATATATTTTTTTTCCACGTCATTTCCTTTCGGAGATTTTAATGAAGCGGTAAATAAAAAGGTTTAGCCCGCTTTAAGCGTAAACTCATTTAGCTGAAAATGAAAAAGGGCTGAGAATTCATAAAGTCTTGTTTTAATTCAGCCCTGTTAAAAAGGTACAAGGACTTTTATGTATCGCCCGAAAATTTGCGATGTTTAATAAACTCTAACTATAACCGTCACGACCGACCTATTTCCTACCAGAATATATGTCGTTGGAATAACGTGACCGTGACATCGACTACGAAGCACACCTAAAAAGTACTTATATAAGTATCCTTTGTGTGTCCTAGACCAATTTCTATTGATGTTATCTTCGCGAACGAACTCGTCGGTTCTCCGAGGATTTTGAATAGAGAAATAAACCAGCGTCCTAGACGGTAACGAGGAAAATTTGATCCGTATCGACATACGACATAATATATTAATTCTCTCGTCTGCGTTTCCAGCGAAATGTCGCGTTAAAACGTCTTCGGGCAGTGATAACGCGGGTCGCGACCCAAATTAGCTTCTTAAATCCAAAGTACCCGCGAATTCCGTGTGTAAAGGGTGATAAACGTAATATACAATCTGTCTTCTTGATATACACTTTATCTTTGTAGGGAACGTTGCTAAAAAAAAAGAAGAAATAATTACTTGAAAAATAAGATACGCGCCGAGATTACCGTTTCATCAAGTTTTTCTGCGGGGATTCGGTGGAACGCTCGTACATCACTTAAAGAGGACGGTGGAACAGTTAACGGGGAAAAAATAATAGCCAATCCTTTACGTTTCTAAGCCTCGTTCTTTCTCGCGAACTCATGAAAACCGTCGCCTAAGTGGATTCTGATCGCCCGGTTAAGCTAGGGAAAAATGCCGAGGGTATCTGCAATTGTTTCTCAACGGTGATGTATACGTGTACATACATACTTACTTACATTTCGTCGTAAATACGTGACGATAAGCCGGAAATCGGTGCCCCGACGTGGAAATTATAGGCTGGATATAAATTCAAATTAATATCGCGAACTTCCACGCGTGCCTCGTTGCAAATTACTCCCCCTCCCCCTTTCCTTTCCCCTCTTTTCACCCCTTCACCCGGCAACCTCCTTCCGTCCCGTTTTCCTCAAGCTGCGGCGATCAAATTATAAAGTTGCACATTACCGAACTTACTACTTTATGGCGGATAACTTTGCGGCAAGGAGGAATTACTCGGATTTAAAAGTTGATGGAAGTCAGTCCGCCGGCATCCACGAGTTTGCGTTCGCCTCCTTAATGCCTTCGGAATACTCCATTTTAAAAAGTATCTGGTGCATATGAGCAATTGCCCACGGACTCTCTTGTTTCCCTTCACAATGAAGCATAATGGTAATTGCGGCCTCGGGAACTTTGAATATCATTCGCGGTATCTCTCTCTCTCTCTCTTTCTCTTTCTCTCTTGATTATATCTTGCAATACGAATTGTGTTCGAATAACAAGAGAAGACACGGCGAATATGATAACGTTCTTATACAAATTATCACTACGACGTCGGAATGCTACCGCGCAACGAATAAACACGCGAAACGAAAGTAGAACGGTGTTAAAAAAATATATATATATATATTAATCAACGATCCGTGATCCGATTTTCAACGTCGAATAACTAAAACATGCGTTATTTTACAGCGCGACGTTCATCCTCGTTGATTAAGTCGGGTAGGTTTAATAGCTTCGTGTAATATATTCCACGGGAAACGCGACGCAAGTTAGAAACATCTCCGGAAATTTCGTTGGTGGCGGCTAAGGGCCTGAAGAATAACACGAGGAAAAAGGAGCCGAGATGAATCGTTTTTCCCAGCGAGATCGTTGAACTAAGCTTACCGAGCAAGAACTTGAATTCGTGCCATTCCACGGGGTAATTAAATTGAATGTTCCTCACGAAGAAGAACGTGGCGAACGGACGGTACCCCGAACACTCTCTCTCTCTTTCTCTCTCTTTCTCTCTCTCTCTGTCTAGCCAGTCTATACCGAGGAGGGTTGAATCGAATGGAGAAGATCCATCGTGAAAGGGCCTGATTGCTCGCTAATCTTCGCGAAATTGCGCCACGCGTTAAGTCGCAGTTGAACGTCGCCGATTAGTCGAAGACCTCGAACTTCGGGGGCATTGTTTCGCAATTCCGAGGCCGTACTCGCGCGGCAGAACGATTAACGCGTAGAAAGCTGTTACTTCCTGACTTCGCGAGAGGAACGGGTGTCGCGAGAAACCGTCTTCCGCAACCGTGCATCGAAATTGCAATATTCCCCTCCGTCGTGTCGATTATTACGGATCGGGGAAACGGTATCTCGCTTGAACCCCGGGTTTCAAGGAGGAAGAGATTCAGTTGGGACACACAGACTGTTCGGCGTTGGTATTGAGAGGAAAAATTCGTCGAAGGTTACGTGAAAGTGAAGGAACAGTCACTTTTCGTTTCTTTATTTTTTTTTTTGCCGGAAAAGTATGTATTGTGGAAAAATGTAAGAATATCTGATTTATTAACTTAAGAATAGAATTAACTCGGGAACTGAGGGACAAAAGGTATCGTAGAGCAAGTAGGAAAGTGGCTTTGAACATTAAGGAGGATATATTTATGCGACGGTCTCACCTCTGCGGTTCCAATAACACCGATACGCAAGCAAGAGACACGGAATTGTGTTATCTGTTCGACTATGGGGAAACTAACCGGAATTCCACTGTGGCTATAAACATAGCATTCTAGTGTGTATGTGGGAACACGAGCTCGTTGCCGTGGGCGTTAGATACCGTCTCTCTAATACGTACGCTTCCACGACATTTAGACGGGCTTTCTCCTTTTTCTCTATCATTCACTTTTCTTGTTTCATAGTCCTATAAGTACAGAAACTCGTCTATGATTCGTCACGTGTCACAGACCGAGCGATATAATGTACGTACGTATACTCGTCTGAGAATCTATGGAACCGTCCTGCATTCTAGTCTGCCACTAATGACATCGTGAATCACACATTCGGCGTAACCGACTCTCACTCGGATGATCTATCTAGAAAAATCTCGACAAAAATCTATTGTATACGAGTGTAAGAATGATAGGAACGTTTTAGTACGAGAATAAAATACACGCATGGATCTCTTTCCTTTAACGATAATTAGTCATATACACACATATTGTATATATATATACGTCTGACGACAATTCTTCTCTTTTTAAAAATGTTTCATTAAAAATGATACATTGCACGAGGTTTATCTTTTCACTTGAAGGTGGACGTCAGAAAAGAAGGTGATCTTAAGTCGGTCCATGAGCTGGAAGAGACACCGTGGAAGAGGCCCCGTCGTTTTACTGACAATGCCCAGCTGACCTGGCCCGGACAGCCCGTCGTTATTAAACCTAAATCATTTGCGTCGGCCGCGACGTCCATGACTCACGACCGCTTTAGTGAAATATGACCACCGTTCAAATTATTGTGCCTCGAAACTTCTTCTCCCTTCGCGCCAGCCACGTCTTGAACCCTTCTTCTTCTTCTTCGTCTTCTACTTCTTTTACTTGTTTTTCTTCTTCTTTCTGATCTCCACTGCCGGATCTCTTTACCACGTCATCCCGACGTTTCGCAGTCGGAACGATTCCGTAACGCAGACATGATTTACTGCACGTGTCGGGATTTAACTTTGGAATTTTAAGGTACCGCGACTCGGTCGGGGCATTCGAGATTCCCTTCTTTTATTATTTGTTCGTTCACCTGGATCTCGGTTCGAATCATAGAATCCGCCCTTGTTCCGAGAAATTTGTTCGCCTCTTCCGTATCGCAACGATCTTTACCCGTTCCCGGAGAATTATAATATCGTGGTTTTATATGTGTTTCGAGAAATTTTGGTGTCCTTCTCTTTTTTTCATGTCGACGAGATTTTGAAAGATACGTGTGTGTGTTGTAGAGGAATTTCAGGTTTTGATGTAGGACACGCGAATTCGTTGTCTCGAGTGAGAATCGTTGTAACGCGTTTAATATTTCGGATGAATCGAATCGATATGTTCAAATATTGTTCGACGATTCCGTACTGAAAATCGGATATTAAATGTAATCATCGTTGTATAATACAGCTTATTGAATACATATTATCACGAAAGTAACTGTGGATTTTTAATTTCATATATAAATCAGCCAGAAACATCGTGCTGAGAGTAGAGTTAAATCCCAGTTTGTAATAATGCACTGTGAACTAATAATGTACAGATAATTAAATATCGTTACGTGATTATATCGTTCGATTGTTGATTACAATATTCGATGAACCGTTAAATGATATTATCGTGCCTTGCAAATCATTTCTACCATTTCACAATTTCACTCTACATACATATAATATATATGTATTGTACCATTATCATTATTCAATTAAAACACATTAAGTATCATTATTAACATCATAACGTACGATTATTACCCTTGTCCTTTTTTCTTGTATTTATCTATTCCCTTTCTATGGCACTTTGTATCGTTCGCATGTCACTTCATTTACATTAATGCGTATATTCGTTCGGACTATGTAAACGGAAACGGCAATAATCCGACATATTTTTCTTTCTTGGAAATTAATTCGGTATTATAAATTATGACGGCCGATACGTAGTACACGTATATACATATACATAGCTACGAACGTGTACGTGTACACGAAAAATACCTTCAGCGGTGCGCCCCACTGTAATCGAAATCGCGCAACATGTAACGCATAATGTTAAACTCGCCAGCAAATGGCTGGTCGAAATCGTTAAGACTACGTACATCTTATTTATTAGTCACGTAACGGTGTCGAGCGTACCTTACAAGGGCAGGATACAGAACGAGTAAAGGACGGTTTGATGAATAGTCCCTGCTTACGTATTCACTTAAGGCCCAATAATGGCTTTATAAAACATGGACCAATGTTCGGTGACTCGATATCATTCGTCTTCCTTGATATTAATAACTAATTTCGAATAAACAAAAAACTGGTTGTATAATTACTTCGAAATCTTTAATGAAACAGGATTAATGTAAATGTCACTTGATTATGATCCACATCGACGAGACGTGATATATGTATACAATTTATAATTCGTATTTAATCCAACGTAGCGAATTCATCAGTTTTGATGTCTAAACGAGATAATGAACTTTCACGTGAAACTGTGTGTCAAGATTTTTAATTTTAACACCGACCATACAGTACACCGCGAAACTTGAGCGGTAATTACGAGAGTACCGTTCAAATAAAGTGTACGCCCTTGTGCGAACAGACGTGGAAAAGAACGTAGCCGGAATTTATTCAAGAATTCCTTTATGTCATTTGGGTTGTTACGCAATTGTACGCGTGCATACGTGCCGGTGAATGGAAACGTCTGGTGTGTGCATAGAACCACGGAGTCGGAGTGCGTCAAGCATAGGTGAAATGTGGCGAAGTCTTGATTACTCGGAATTAGATTCCCAACGAGTTTAATTTCTAGAAAGGTTCCCTCACAATTGGTGTCCCCGTACGCGCCGGTTGACGCTGCCACGGCGAAACACCAGCCGCGCACTTTTCACTTGCAAGGTGTAGTTAGAGATGCAGACATCTCGTTAAGAGTATATTTAAAAGTAATTGCTACAAAGCAGAATGTTTGTCGGTCCCGCGTTACACCGAATAACTTGGGTACATTGTTTTCCCCCGCAAACTTCTCACGTTTGCCGGCGAAGATAATATTAATCACCGTATTACAGTGGAACCCGCGAACCGTGTAGAAATACCGTCTTTTAATAATACAAAATTATTAGTTAATTAACGTTAGTAAAATTCTACATGTATGTACAGCGCACTGGTGCCGTCCGTTCCGCTGTTTTATTCCAAATATTAACACGTTACAAGTATAGAAGGAACTTCATTCATTTACGACAATTAAATATCTCTGGGCACTTTCTAATTAATATTAAAGCAAGTAATATCCACGTTAATCCACAAAACCACTGTATATCTCTATAATACTCGATCCTCCGAGGGATATTCTGAAACTTAAACATGATTACCACCGATGGATGAAAACGCCGCGCCAGTTAAACTAATTCCGAACTTTAAATCTCGCCAGTCCGGGCAGCCCCCGGTGTAATACTTTATTTCGATCGAGACCCATTGTGCCATTTATTTTTTTTCCCCGGGATCGCTCTATTTAATGCTGATCGAGGTAGTAATTTCTATCGCGATCGCAGCAATAGAATTCCGAAATATATTTCAAACGTGGAGCCGGAGCTATTTACGTTCTCCTCGATGCATCCGTGCCTTGACCAACCACAAGGGTAGAAGGGATTAGTCAACTACTCGTTATATATCACGGGCTTAAACCGCAGAGACCTGGGCAGGTAGAGTACCTAGAGGGTATAAACATTCCGACCTGTCGGCCTTCTCGAATTATGGTAAAGGTTAGCGTGTCGAAAAAGGTGCCTGCGGAGACGCGCTCGTGATCGGTATGTGTCACACTCGTAAAATCGGAATGCGTTCCCACGTCCAGTCAGGTAGATAACGCAATAAATCTGCCAGGGGACACGATACGTAAGTGATTTTTAGCAATAGAAATCTTATTATAATAATCTTTCGTCAGGTATACGATCGTGAATGATTGAAAAATTTCTATTAAAAATAGGGATATTATTTATAATTACTAAGTAATAATATTACATAGTTGCAAAATGAAATTATAAAGGAATCTTTAAATTTCTACAAAACTACAGGTGGAGAATCAGAGGTTAAAACAATTTCACCGTGGCACGCGTTAACTGAATTAAACTGCAAATTGCTTCGCGCCAGCTAACACCTTTCAGCCCATTCCGGGGGCAAATTATTTTCTTATTAGCATTCAAGATTCGAGGAGCCCCGGGCCGGCCGATATGCGCTAAATTTCCAACCTATTCCCTCCTGTCCAGCGCACAAAAGATCGTTAGAGAGATAAACCGCAGGGTGTTCCAATCACCAAGAAATCTCTTCCTTTCTCCCGGCCGTATTTTCAACTGCGAAAGGGTCTGCTTGTCCAAACTGCGGGACGTGAAAATGTAATTGTACCCTGCTTCGGGAAGACTTCGGGACACCCAGGAATCGCATAGGAGGTGGTTGGGCAGAGGGAAAGGAGGGAGGGGGGGGCGGGGGGTGAGAATAAGGGGTAACTACGTGTCCCGGAACGACTGTTTCCTCGAGAATACAATAGACGTAATGGGTGGTTGCTGCGGGCAGACGTTTTGGTCACATCTCCAGACGGATGTAAGAAGCTGTTCCGGGGGACGTCGAGACGCTGGGAGGTCCCCGAGACGCTTCCCTGGCCGTCACGCCGTTTACAGGCTCAATACATCATTCTTTTCACAATTTGTCCGAAAGCCGTGAAAGCTGTGTGGGTTTTCTCCAGCTACCCGGCATATCCTCCCGGTTTCTCTACCTAACGTTTCTAACCTCTGACGCAACGGAAGTGACAACTACTTATCCCTAATGGTTAAGTCCCGTTACGAAGTTGATTTTCCTTGGTCGACCACCATCCCCCCGATCGAATTTTTAAATACTGTTTTCGCGGTATCTTCGCAAGGTGAGTCAGGCAAGCGGGAGTTTAAAGCCGGGAAATCTCTGTGGGAAACAGGATGTAACGCGTTTGCGTAATACTTCTTGTGTACACGGAGAAATCAGATTATCGGGACGTTGTACAAATAACCGTTACTAATTGTAAATACTAAATGGAGGAAATGGCATGTACACGTAAGTCTTGTAAATACCGTTGTAACCGTGGCGGTACGTAATACCCGAATAGAAAATAGCTACCACATGAATTACGTATTATACATTGTATACAGACATATATGTATACATACATGGCAAATAATAATCGTCTAATATTTGATCACAGGGATATTAAATCCCAGTAAACGAGTAATATCTATGGCACAGTGACGCACAGAATAGCACGATGCTTATTTCATCGTTCCGCAGATTAAATATCGTTCACGTATAGACGAGCAGGAATATTTAAGTAAACAAATAGAACCGGAACACTCCGTGGGAACTGAGATTCGCTTTCAACGCCTACACCCCCCAGCCACCCCCTACAACCCTCCTCCCCCTAAAACACCTTCATCGGTCGAATCTCTTGGAAACTTATTACGGTGGCGTGTCTGTCAGTGTGCCAGCAAATACATATACCCCTCTCCCGCCACCCCCCCCCCCCGAAAACCGTCAGTGGTACCGAAGATTAAACTAAAATAAATACAGAAACCGGGATCTCGATCGATCGACGCCAGGAACGTAGCGTAATCCCGAAGTATAAATTAATCTCGAAAGGTCGGGGATTAATTTACAATTCAGGATTACCGTCGGGCATGCATCCCCGCAGCTCTATCCTTCTCCCACCCCATTTTCTCAACTGACGGAGGGCTGGATGCGTCTGGGTTAGGTGTACCATAACAAGAAGAGGGGTGGTGAAGGGGGGTCAGGGAGAAGGGGGAGGGGGAAGAGGGGACTGAAGGGTGGATCGTGGATGATAGAGAACTAGAGGGGGTTGTATATCGCGTGTCGGATCGAGTCTCATTGTCTTCCTGTCAGGACCGCGCAAATATTGCCACCATCTCTACCGAACGAACGTGGGCATTCCGTATATCTATGCAAACAGTACGTGTGTGTATATATTAAGGGGTGGTATGCATCGTCTGGCAATATGTATTAGAGAATACGTGCGAGGTGCTACGTACATAGGTAAGTGGAGGGTTGGTATTTCTGACAATGCTTTCCACGATCGTCACTCCTTTGACACGAGTGCCAGGGCTCGTGCAAGGGATGACAAATCCTGCGCGAGGGATTTTCACGATACCAGTATTCCCGCGCTTGATAGAAACTCGATTATTCTGTCTGGATATTCTGGTTCGCAACCTGGCGTCTTTTGAAAAATTCTTAGTACCCTTGTATGATTTATACGGGATACTTTTGCGTATTCTACGGACAAGAGTGACGTTGTGTCTTTCCGGATGTAGAAGGGGAGGGTAAGAAATTTATCCATTTTAATTCGCGGCATATCCGGATCGGAAGTAATATCTTCGTGTAAATTCAATATTCATAGATATTTCCGTCTTATTGTTAGTCCAAGATTCAAGGGATATTTATGTTGCATCGCCTCAAATCGTATTACTGTAATTATTAAAATGACACTTGATAGAGTTAGAAGGTTGTGGTTTAGTTCTCAACGTTTCCAAGTGGTTTTGAATGGCTTAACGACGTTGTCCCCCTGAAAGATTCTATTAACCTGACGCCATCGGCCGCTGTGACTGGAAAACGTCGGAATGCTACGAAGAGCAGCCTATCGTGCCATCTGGCCCACCCCTATGCGGAAAGCATGAATTAACCCTGAGGAACTGCACCACCCATACCGTTCAGGTATAAAAGGAAATGTACCACGAATAGATTTTTTTTTCTTACCTAGCGTCCAGGTCGTCGTCGAACGTCTTGTTCTTTCCTTGAAATAATAGAAACGATAGGAATCTGGAAACGCGAGAACGGAATCTGATATTTTCGACAACAAAACGTTTAAAACGAAAGCGAATGGTTGGAGACACACGAGATAGGATGGGCTTGGAATTAAAACGAGCTGATGGTGAAAAAAATTAATTTGAATTACATTTTGCATATGTAACATCGTATGTATGTATGTATATGTTCTCCCATGGTTTCCAATTTACGGTGGAAAAAAATTCGCTTGCGAATATGAGGATACGCTTACCGTAACAGTGAATGGATAATGTTAATTTTAGTATACACCAAAGGATTTGTTGGTTTATATATGTATGTATATCCGTTGTTTTTAATTTGCCCCGTATCGTTTTACTAAACTACTTTGCTTTTCCGATGTTCAAGTCTCGCTGTAACCGACACGTAAAGTTCATTCTGTGATTTGTAGAAACTTGTCAGAAAAATGTTTTGTTTAATTTCGGCATAGCTGTTCGAGTCCACTTATTATGTACTCGATTTTTCCCAATATTTCATACGATACTTGCCGCGAGTTGAATTGATTTTCTCCGTATTTCGCAATATCTGCAAAGTCTATTATTCTCGGAAGATTGACGCAATATCTTCCACACATATTACAATCAATGTCGCCCGCGTAAAAACAATTCCAACGGTTTTTGTCTTATAGCCAACTCGTAAAAACCGACGGTTTTCGAAGGCGTGCTAACAATTTCCAAATGTCCGGCCCGTCTGGCATCGATGATAAAGTACGAATCGTGTCATTCGCAGTGAAGAATCGAAATTGTAAATGTTTTAATACAAATCGTGGATGTGTTGGTTTACAAAATTGTCTCGTATCTCATAAATGTGAATAATGAATCAATCGCAGGCGCAGTCGGCCGCAGATTAAACTAATTGACAGTGTGAAAAGTTATTTTTCAATGAATAAAAACGTCTTTCACAATATGCTGTAACATCTTCATATCCACAACACCGTGTCATTACTAATGACCCATTTAACGTATCTGGAACAGCGTTTAATTGGATGGTTAAAAGCACTAATGTGTTGTACTGTCATTTTTACGAGTCTACCGTCTGGCGTATAAACAAGGAATAAGACAAGTATCTCTGCTCTCCAAATTGATCTCGAGATTGATATGGTGAAGTTACCAAGGCAAATATGAAAGTAACGAAAGTAATTGCCTTGGAGGACTTTTTAAATCGATTGCAGAATGTTCGCGTGCAATCTTCTTCCCAATTTAAAACATATTACAGTTTAATAAGGATTTTACAGAAAGGCGTAAAAGAGCAACGATATATAAAAGAGATTCTTTCAGAAATTTTCTCGCAAGATACCCAATATAAAAGTAATTAATTTATATTGAAGTCACTATAAAAAAAAAGAAAAAAGAAACAGAAAGGAAAAGCATAATTCCAAAGTTTTAAGAACGCCGGTTATATATCACTAATTCATTGGCAATTTCCTTCGTTGATGTTTTAACTTTATTTATTTATATCGCAATTTTACTCAAACCCAAGACCGAAGTATGACGTCGTCGTATCCGCCCATTCTGTCAGGCATGATCCGGAAGAAGTCTCGTTCTTCCGCTTCATTTTGAAACCGGTAGTCCGACGTAAATGAGGTAGACGGCAATGGCAAAATTGAAAGATCAAAGGATTACCATTATTACCATGACGGTAATCTCGGTCTAATCGTTGTTTTCCACGATGTATATATTTACGCTCGCTAACGTAGGCCAACAGTGGAAAGTTTCCTTGGAGAAACAACACGTGTATATTGATTACTGTTTCATTCGATACATTCGATGTATCGAACGGGATAGGGAACAAGTGAGAGCTGATAATCTATGAACGTACTTGCACCACCCCGCTAAGCAACTGCTGGTATCTTTATCATCGAAACACAATTTCATTACAATGTGGCTGTGGCGCTTACGACCCCCAGGGGCACCCAAGCCGTGTGCGGTTTAATTAATCGTTTGTAAGTACAGTCTGCACACTGGCATTAATTGTAGGTAGAAAGTAGACGCAAACTGTGCCCGGTTTTCGAGGTATAAATCGGATTGGAAGCGAGAGGACGCGATTGGGGCATTTTAATTTCACACCGTCATCTGGCTGGAGCGAAAAAAAAACTGTTTGTTATACATTACGAATGCAGTTTTAATAAGCGGTAGCGAATCAGCCTGGAAATAATGTTAACCGGTAGATTGGCAACGTTCCAAAAGATTGAAACATTTTAAAACATCATTTCATCTTCCCGCTAGTCAACACGGAATCGATAATTGCATAAATAGATATACTCTACAATAAAAATTCATAATCCACGCGAAATACTATACCAACACCACAAGTTTCTATGAGAAAAAATATATAATCAACGTTATGTAACACCCTTAAATTAAATTCGTGGTAAACTTTTCAACGTATCTTCGTGCAGTCTTTCATCAAAAATCACGAATTGACTTTACGTATAATTTATCCCGTAGGTTTATTACCATTGATATTTATTTGACGTTTTAATGCCAATCGAAGAATGTTTATTTCACGGTAACGAAGATGGCGTGAACAGGTGCGAAATACGTGACTGATAACGTATGCGCTATACCACAACTGTTATGAACACAGGGACAAGAGTAATGCACGCGTCTCTCATCAGCGGCATGAAATATCGATACTTTGTCAGTATCGAGCTCCTCGTCGTTCCAACGAACATTGACGGCCCCTGTCTCCTCCTCTGTTCATGAACAAAAAAAACGAAGGGGTCAGACAGAAGGTCCAACCGGTGCATCCAATATTTTATCGTCGCCCTTGTCAGCCTGGCCTATTGTAGGCCACTATACGCAGGACTGGCCATAGTTCAGCCGATGACATTTCAATAAACCTGTTACGAAATAAGGTCGGTCCGAAACCGTAGTCTGACAATCGACGATGGACATACATTGACTGCAAACGTCGCGTTGCATTTGCGTACAGAAGGTCACGTCGCGTATCTGGAAAGCAATTAACAAGACAGGCCTAGTTTGCCCTTAATTAGACTGACCGACCGAAGACGTGAATCGAGCAAGAACTTTCTGCTGGAAATATTAACCGTATGGAAACCCTGGCGATTTTCTTGGAAAACAAAAAGACTCGTGAGTGAACTAACTGGTTTCCCCAGCTGCGAATTGACTGGTCGTATGAAAAGCGAAGAATTCCATGCGAGATGGACGGGGAACTGTGGCATCTGGATAAAAGTTGTTAGCTAGATATCATTGTCAGTAAGGTGTTCCGATTGAAATATAGATTTCAAATTGTGCCCCGCTGATTATCGTGCATTATTTAACGAGGGATTGACAAATTGTCCGTTAATAATAATGAATATTACAGTTATTATATGTGTGTGTCGATTATTCGAATAGCGTCGCTATTTGCATGGTATTTTATTCATAATCCGAACGATTTTGATAATAAATGTAATATAGCAGAGTATCGATTGTAGAAAAACCACATTCCCTCGTTGACACGAGCAACGAGATTTTAATATTTATTTAATACGATATATTCGGGAGGAAAAGATTATACGATACACACGGTACACATGTTTGGAAATTTAGGTATTCATTCTTATCTCCAGCGGCAAGTTGGGCTCGTTAATTCCACTCGTAATCGGTCCATTAAAAACTTAGCGGGGGTCGTCACGGTAATTAGTAATACACAAGTTTCGTTTCGTATTCCGATATAAGAATCATATTCTAATAGGTTCTCCTTTTCAACATAGATTTATCGCCGCTGAATATCGTGTCCATTGATTTTTATTCTCGCGTTTCGAGGCAGACTGTACACCGTTCCCCCGACAAAAGAGAAAATATTCTATTATACAGAAATCAGGACGTGCTGAATCATCAATAGCGCCGACGGGAAACCGAGAATTAATAAAAAGTCTTACGGCGGCCTTTTTACGGAAAAGGACACACGGTCCGCTACTCTCACCAATTAGTCAAGGTCGTGCGAGAAAGGAAGCGGAAAACAGCAGATTCGGAGCGAAACACACGTTTTTCTCCTTGGATACGGAAGAGTCACGCGCAGAAATGGTTTTCACGTGTCAGCAGGCAGAAGAGGCGAGGAGGGAAATAGAAAAAGAGAGAGGGAGAGAATAAGAGAAAGAGAACTGGAAGATGGTTCGAAGAGGAAAAGTTTTGAGACCTCCTATGGCGACCAACGAAGTCTACGGGTGGGGTCTTTGAAGCCAATTTCTTTGGTATTGTACGTAAATACTGAATCATTGGAGCTCATAAAGACGATTCCGGCGCGGTATTTAACGGCTTTTAAGATATCTCAAAGCCCCAGCAGCCGTGCGCCAGAAAGCCAAAACTCCGCTGCTCGACGTCATTTTTCATTTTCCGCCTTTTCACATCGATTTCCGCGCCACAATAAAGTTCCACCGGGTGAGTTGTGCAGCCTGCTGCGACGAGAGAGAGAGAGAGATAGAGAGAGAGAAAGGGAGAGAAAGAGAGACATGGACCAAGAGGAAGAAAGTAATAGAACAGAAAAAGAGGGTTAGCCGTGACTCTTTGGAAAATTGATACGTTCTCTCAGGTGTGTTTTCGTCCGTGGATGAAAGGAAAAAAACTTACGTGGCGCAAAAGGTGGTGAAACGAGAACTGGTTTATAACGTTTAATGTCTGAATTAGTTATCGTTTAACGCTGAAGCGAAGGCTGCGGTGCGCGATACTTTTTAATTATTCACGAGCCACGGCGGTGCGTTAGAGCCCCTTACTTATTCAGAAACCCCGAACAATGCGTTAGAACTTGTTACGTGGTGCACGAACCGTCGTACCTTCGCTTCGTGGGTAAAACAAGTACGCACATTAATTCGTTTATTTTACTGCCGACAGAAATGTTACTAAGATACCACGAGTTTAACCTCGATGCGCGCTAATGACAATTAAGCTTGACTTTCAATACCGCTTGTTATTCTTATATTTTAAACATCACCTATTCACTTGTCTTTTTACACCGTTTTATCCGCATACTTTCTCACCTATCATAAAACTCCTAAGTAAAGAGAACAGATACGTTTACTTCTAAAATTTATATAATATAAACTAAAAAATAGAAATAAGGAAGACGATAAAATTTAAAATATTTCCTTGTTATCTATTTTGAATCGATAATTAAACCTGTATTTTATATCCTATCCTCCCTTCATAATATCACGATAATGTACTTCGTTATCCTTGTCCCAGACGGTATATAGTTCAGTGTTAAGGTCTCCGCGTTGGCATGAAAAATCGATCGACCTATACGTACATACATATAATTCCCAATAACCGAGGCTCCGCCTTTTGCGCCGAAATTCGCGAGGCGAATTCGGAGGTGGCGCGAAACGACGGCAGAATTTCCGTGGGATTTCGCGCGGGGATCGACGTGCATCGACGTACGTCGAATGTGACGTTTACCGTCGACGATTCGCGTTCCCCGGCTCCTGATGACGTATGCATGAAACTGCAAGGTTGGTTTATCGCCCGACCCACTCGATGCAAATTGTGACGCGCAACGTGCACGCGTACTCGTAACTCGGTCACTCGCAAGAGTCACGAGATGCGAACTAAATTTACGAACGTCGACGACACATCCAGGAATACCCTTGGGCTTGTTTAAGTATCCGAAATTTCATTAGCTTAATGGTCCGTCGTCAACTTCGCCGTAGCTCGCGCCGAATACGCGGACAAAATTCGTTCGTAAAATGTAAGTAATGTATACTTGACGTTAGGGATTTGTAATTTCGGGTAACCGTTCGACTGCTTTAGCGAAACTCGCCTGTTATTTATCTTATATTCACGCGTTACGTCTATGTAATTAGAATTATGAATCGTTTACTTTGAAAGGCTTGGAAATTCATGGTAAAAGTGAATAGAGTAAGTAGAACCGGTTTATAAATTTTGGAAATATGTATAATATATTTCCATGTTATTACTGACTTAGTCTTGTACATTGTAATCATAATAATTATTCCAAATTTTCAGTGTTTTTGGGATTGTTTATTGCAAATGCTTTAAATTAATGTATTTTTATTGTTCGTAATATTCGACCTGATAACAGATAGTATGTTCGTTTTCATAAAAGAACGATGAATATTAAAATGTCAGCCGGCATTAAAGTTGCGTGATAGACGTTATCGGAAGATGTTTCCAGTGGCACAGGCGAAAACAAGAGTTTCGCGAATGCAATTTCGCGTTTGCCGACGTTGATGCCTACCTTACGATTTCCTCGTACTCGGAAGATCGGAGCTGTCTCGCCACGGGGAATCACGTAACGCTGCAGGTGTGCCAAACATTTTTCAGGAAACGTGAGCATCCTGTGAGCCAAAATTATACGAAATCTCCAGCGGTGAAACGTCCCTTCTGTAAATTCTAACGTCGCTCCTTGCTGCGCCCTTTTCTACCCTCCGTGAAGTCTGGTAGACACGTTGTTGTGTGCGGCGAACAAAACTTACATCTCTATGTCGGACGACGCGTCTAGAATACATTAAGCGAGGATATATTTCTAATTAAGAGAACGACGTCAAGCCAACGGTTGCATAACACCGACGAGCTTCAAGAGAATGTACCCGATTTTATTAGAATCGCGCGATTAACTTTGTTATTTTGTAATTACTCGTGAATTTCTATCGGTAACGAAATAAAGAAAAGAACGGAATTATATCTCTCAACGATAACTATTATCGACGGTTCGTTATCGGTTTCCGTCAAAAATGAAATTATAAATTCCCAGTTTAACGGTGGAAATCATATTAAACGTGGTATCCAATATTTCCTCTCTCCATATCTCGCAATCCAATCAGATGATGTGTCGATGATCACCTAACAGCGCGCAGGTGTTCCAAATATTTTTCACGTTCGAGATACCTGAACGCCACGTGAGTCGAAATTATATGAAATCTCCAGCGGAGTCTCTCTCACACACACACAAACTTCCAGAAATATTCGTCCTCTCTCTTTCTACAATACAACTCGTATCCCATCGATCCTACGACCAATGAATACGAGTAAGAATCGCATGGGACACGTCTTAGTTACGCGAATCCACACAATGTGTACATAGAAATCTATCCCCGCAGCGAGAAGTTTCAAATATTTTTGTAATAATGTCCGGCGAGAAGGGAGGGTCACCGGTTGACAGCAACAACAACGGATATGTCTCAATGTTTTGGTGCGCTCCTTCAGCTGTCCCCATTCTAGGAGCCAAATTGACAATAGCACGGTTCAAATGACGTTCTTACCGTAGGACCTACGCAGAATACCTGCGACGAAGGGATCCCACACCGTGGAGGTCCTATTTCGAAGCGATTCTGGCCGCTTTTAGTGACACTTAAGATCGTCGTGGCCTCAGTTTGCTCTTTTGTGGCTCCGCTTTGGTGATGCACACTTCTCCGCTTGCCAGCCCCGGGCATTGGGGAAAGATGGATACCTTCCTGATGCACGGACAATAACGACCAGACGTTTTGGCTGTGGAAACTCTTAACAGATTCGCAGTTGCTCGGTCATGAGCACCGGAAAATGAGGAGATCGAAGCGTGAACGTGGTAATTATACGTTTTCGAGTTTACTGGATGCCGTGAGAATCAGTGCTGTGAGTTTCTGTTTACATTTCTTTAAATAGTGTGCCATTCAGTTTTACGTATCGGGTTATTGATGATTTTTTTTAACTATTGTACATACATCAGTTGAATTTCGATATCTGAATTCTCTTTGTCTCTTTATCGTTTGAGATACATTATTGAAGATACGTGATTATATCTACGATGACGTAATAACCAAAGACATTTTAAGTCGTAATATCTATTTTATAATAATACTAATATTGTGTTAAGTAATGATGCAAAAATACGAGGCATTCGATTTTTAAGCAAAAATGAAAAGTAAATTTGTTCCGAGAACTTAGGCAGGTTTTTAAAAGACAGAATCCCATAGTCATTAAAAGGACGAAAGGTTTGTTGCGGTGTATCTCTCGTGGTCGGTTGTTACTCGTATAGCTATGATTAAACTGGCAAAATATAGTATTCTATGTAATGGCATAATTGGACCGTTTAAAAGGACCTCTTTAATTTCTTCACTTAGTTGCGCAAATCTCGAGTCCCTTAATATCCCGGCGATCCGAAATGAAAGGGTTCGACGTGAAGAACATATATCAATCCCAAGAATTCCCATGTGTTTCGCCGGCCGAAATCCTTAGGTGAAATTATACGTCGCGGCGCATTGTCTAAACGATGGAATGTAAATACCATGCCGCTTGTCTATCAAACCCGCTATAGACCGTAATTACTTGACAGTCTCCGAAGCTCGCCTAACTGACACTTAGAAGGCCGGCTGTCCGGGTGCGGAAATCCTCAATCAAAATAATTCGAATTAATTCATAGAATAACCTTTTAACGTCATTCGAATTCCGTACACACACACATACACACACACGAGGATCGTTGTTTTCAAATAGGTCGATTGAAAATTGTGTTCGGATGTAATGAACCGTGATACGCATGCGTCACGCAAAAACAGTATCCTGGAAAGAGGAAGTGATAACTCCTGCCCTGCAAAGACTCGCACCGGAAGAGCAACAAGAACGAGAATCATCTTACCGTGTTTCTTTGACCGAGTTTCCATAAATCTCTTCGCGCAAGGGTCAAAGAAGCGGCGCGTACAGAATCGAATTTCTTTGCCACGTGGCAGGCATATTTTATTATAGGTTCGGGAGAATCTGTTGAAAAAACAGGAACAGCTGCCTCTCTCTATGGATTACCTTGCTTGTTAGATGTGCCGAAAGGGTGGGCGATGTTTGTGTTTGTACTACACACCATCCCTTGTAAGATGTTGAAATAACAACACTTCCACGAAGATTATCCGATAATGAAATTAACATACTTATAATTATTATTGAAAGATAAAATAGCGTCACGGTGGAGAATTATCTTTGTCTCGCGTAAGGGTAAAAATAAAAATAGTTTCTAATCGTGTTCCGATAAAAGTTTTCGTGAAGTTTTCGAGCGACACTTTCAACGTAAACAAGTTTCGTTTACGGAAGAATAGTAATTTTGATCTACTTGCGAAGTTCTCATTTTTCTTTCGTCTTCTCGGTGTATTTTTACCCGCGAAATTACTAAATCAATGTAACGAATCGCGCCTAGCGTATTCGCGTTTATTTATCATCCGTCGCGAGACGTATCCCGTTTCGTACTTTACCTGAAACTTTCCGAAGTTACATTTCCCAGGCAAACTTACGTCATCCGCCGTACTTTCGCGAGCAGATACTCGGACGTGCAATTATATGTCATGTTGGCATGGACAAACAGTTCCGTTAAACGGACGTAAAACTATCGGCTTCATTAAGCTTCGCGAAACATGTATAGATTTAACTTTGCCGTGAAAAACGAACGCTATCTTTCACCGAGAAAATCGAAAATAGAAGAAAATGATCGATTCTCTTTTTCTTATCTACTCGACCGTCGAACGTCTTTTTTTTGTTTCATTCCTTTACAACCTTTCGTAACGATACACTTATGGTGACTAGAAACATTTGCTGAACTCTTTACAGTACTGACTATACCGTATAAGTCTTGTTAACAAAATGAGTTAAACAAACGTTCTCTTTCTATTCGTACGAATATATTAATACATATACGTACCGGTGCTCCATAATCCAACGTAATAATGTTAACACACATACTATGTATTACGTTTGCGATGCTTGCATATTCACTCATATTCCGCGACCGGCAGAATTTCTCGGCAACATTCTATCTCGGAATATAACGAGTACCTTTTGCACCTATTACACACACCGGGAACATCGGGAGCTTCAATTGTTTTAAATAACCGACAATTCAATTAATAAAACGAAAACTAATATGAATTCACGAACGTCAGAAACGCTCGAAACATAATTCTCAATTGTATCGGGCATACTTTAGTAAGCGCGCGATGACGGTAGAAATTCATTACAGTTCAACCTTTTGTCAATTATGCGCTGTTTGTGTTCGTGTGTGTATGTATGTACGTACGTGTCTGTATATGTGTATGCATGTGGCAGGTTTTACGCCATTACTGCCAAGTGGTTAACTGTAAAACGAACGTGTTACGGGATATATCGATAGTCTACGTCGGAGGGAATCAATATCCTGTTTTCCTCTGATCTCGACGGAACCCTTCGATGGGTTCTTAATCGCCGTTATCAGCGGACATTAGTATTCCGCATTAGGTTACTGCTCCTTCTATCCCCCTCGCGTATCTCCAGCTATTAAATCAATCATCTCAAAGATTGGATCGATCGGATCGAGCCGAGGTCACGCCCATAATTACGACGCTACGTGACAAGTTTGACGATATATAGTCCGCAAATTCGTTCTCATTTTCCGGAATTTTTGGTCGGGATAATTGCCGCCACTTTTTACGTCTACTTGGACATTTTTTTTTTAAATTGCCATCTTTACGAGAGTACACTTTGTCGCGTTGCAACGTTATATCGAAACGATCGATAATAAAAATGAGCAATAATTACATGTAACGTGTTATGTTCACTGAAATTATTTTACGAAATTCAGTGATATTCATATGTCTCGAGTAAATATGGAAAATTCGTCTAAACGGAGCGTAATAAACAGTAAATAATACAGAAATATATACATATATTGAAATATTTACATTTGTTATATGTACACATGCATACATATACGTATATGTATATGTATATCGATACATTATTTTACTCAATTGTGCGAATCAAGTGTATGCCGGTTTGTTTATTTGTTAATCTTATAACCCAATTATTCGTTATGTTTGTTATCCGTTGTACTGCGCAATCTAGAAACATTCGTATCCGTTTAACAAACTACGGTAAAGTGTTTGTGAATACCGCAACGGATGGGAAAACAGAACGCTTCACTTTTACATCACCTATAATTGAAACACATTGAACAGGAATACCGTACGATTATTCAGTAAAAAATGTATACTGATGATGCTTGAATAACCTGTTTTTAAACATTACATTCTTCACCGCTATTATTCGCATTTTACCCGAGAACCGGGCGTACCGCACATCCCACACGGAACACCAACACACTCGTACGGCAGATTCTTGACTAAATTTGCAAGGACTACAGAGGGGGAGGTTACAGCGTGAGAAGACCTTTTTTCCAACCCTCGGCCGACGCCACCCTTCCGTACTCGAGTACCTCAGCTTTCCGCCGCGAGCAACAACACTCGTCATTTACAAAAGCGACCCTTTAAAATAAATCCACATCGCCTTTCGTAAGAGGCCGCTCCAGGGGGATGTGCTCGCGCCCGTTTCACCCCCGTTATAATCCACCCTAGAGCTCGCTCACGGCGTAAGGACGAATCGCCCGCGGCCCTATGATTAACTTCCATTCATCGGTAGCTTAGCCGACCACAAATTCGAAAGGTCAAACGAGATACTTTCGTGCCGATCTCGTGCCATTCTATTTAGGATCGATTTGATAAAAGGATACACGGCTATGTGTATAGGCTTGAATATGGATCCGTGTAATTGAATATCGATTTAATGTAATTGAATATCGATTTAATACGATGATTCGTAGGTATTACGAAAAAGGCTTCAAAAATTTCGAACGTATGATTAAAGTTTCATAATCACCAGGGCATATTCTTGGATATTATGTCATTAAAGAAAACATATTGATTATGCTATTGGAATATACGGTATGGGAATCTCATATACATTATTATATGTATGTACATACATACCTATATGAGAAATTCTATTGACATCTCACTTCCATCCAATATCCGCCTTAAATTGTATAATTCGATCGGTGTACCTACCTAACAGCGACAATTAATGCCATTCAAACATCTACCTAGAATATCCATTATCACTTTAGCCGATTACAGCCGTGGTCTGCCGTTTTAATGGCCACACTCATTTAGATTTCCCAAACGAGCTTTCAGATTCAACGCTGACTGACATCATTTGCCTGTGATATCAGTAGTTGCATGCGAACCAACGTTTTGCCATATCGGCGTACAGTTCCTTGAAATTGGATGAACATACGTGTGTGTAACTACCACGAAGGGTACTTACATAGGTGGAGGGTAAACGGTCACAGGGTGGATGTATGCTCGACCGGTTTAGAAGCTGTGCATAGATTTCCACGCTTAGAAACGACCTTTTCGTGAATCCGTTGCACAAAGTTCCGAGTAAGCATGGATCTTACGGATGAGCGTTTAATTAATCGAATAATTTACACATGGTCCTCCAGCTAAACTGCTCTTCGTCAAAGGAATAATGCTGTTGACTTATTGTTAGTAGGACTTATATATAAATCAAGCTACCTTATTGAATTTGTTAAATCGACACACTTTGTACCGATAAATATTATTTAAACGGTTAATTATTACCTCGTTATATATATATCCAATCTCGTTAGTTTGAGTGTAAATAAAAAAAAGAGGTGAAATAAAAACAATGTCCCGTGGCGTAAATATCATTTGAAAAGCAATTTTTTTTCTTTTATATACGCGTTTCATCGATGTAATACGAACCGCGATTTATACACAAATATGATTGCACCATCGGTTATACTTTTATTAATATAGATTTTTGTGTTCATCCCGTTTCAATGGTTAAAATTCAACGTTCCCGATATCGACTGTTACATCATTAATTACCCTGAGCAATTGACGGGATAAAAACCAGTTCGCATTTTATTTTATCTTTTTCCCTTTACTCAACTTAAAAAATACCTATATATGTATATGTTACTAAATCTCATTACCCACATTATCGCATCACCAGAATCCATATATTCGATCGTAATCCAAATCGTATTCGCAAGTTTCACGTAGAGCCATAGGTGAAATTGTAACTCATAACATTGGGGAGACGGTAACGGCACCGGTGTAATGGTAATTATAACGGAAATTGGCTTCAACTGTATCATTTACAAGACGAACGTCGGCTGCATACGTGCGCGTGTAATTCACGAGGGTGCATATTTCTTAATTAACTCGCCTAACACACGGTCCCATTCGACGTCGCGCGTAAGCTGACGTTTCACGACGAAACAACCCTTATTTCGCATTGCCGTCTCGTCGTCTGGAGCATCCTCAATTTAATAGAGGAAAGTACAGGAAAGTGTTCGATAAACGGGCATAAGTACCACCGGGGTGCCGGGCTCTACGTGAACGTATTCAAGTTTTCGCGCGAAGAAATGATACTATCGTTGCACGACAAAGTTCGTCGCGTTTAATCTTCGCGTATTAGGAACGTACAAACGTTCTTAATTAAGAAAACGACGCACGGCGTGTCCTTACGGGCAGTTCACCGAAGTTATTTACATGCCTGGGAAAGATAATTTTCTATCTTTACGCGAATTAGTTTTCCTTCCGGGATACCGGTTTGTCTTGAAACACGTGAATACTCGTTTTTTTCCTCGTTTTAATATTCGACTATATACTCGCGTTGTTAAGTACACATTATTTGGACTTATCGTTGTATGTTACCGTTAATTATATATGAAAATATCACCGGCAGCAGTAACGCGAAAGTGAATGAGTTTTCACTCGGACATATCGTTTGTTTTTTAGTAATGCCTGAATATTCATTTGCCCCCCTTTTTTAATATTCGATTTTATACGTGAAATTTTTAACACTCGTTATTTTCACGTATTATTTTATGAACTATTAAGTATATGTGAATATAATATCACCAATGACGGTAACATCGATGTTATATGTACCTGCCAAGAAATAATTGGGAAAAATTAATAGTTCTCTGACGAGTATAAATCTACCATTGAAATGAATGCAAGTTGTTCTTTAAATAAATACTACATAACGTGCTAACTGCTATTGCTCCGTAAATTTCCCCCTCCCCCTCTCTCTTTCTCTCTCTCTCTCTCGCTCTCTCGCTCTCTGTCTTGGCTTTCTTATAAGAATACCGGCAGCAAGGTAATCCTGAGAACCACCGAGCTATCATCCGAGACCAGAGAACCGTTTGCGCACTTCGCTAGTTTAGATCTTCATCTTTATTCCGGTATATATTCTTTCGTAAAAATATATCTTAAGCTAATAAACGTTTTAAGTTATGTTCGCATAAAGATTTTTCGTTGAGTTGGTTTCTTTTAAAACTACTCCTCGCTATACATATCGCGTTGGTCTTTACGTATATAAGGCTATCTAAATTTCACTGAACTGCCTGATTTAATAATCCAGCACTGTTGGGGTTAACGAAAACTTTTGGTTATCATAACTGAGTGTAATACTCGTACATTCTATGTATGTAGAAACAACTCTCTTAAGACTACATACAACGAAAGTTTTGCTTCCTAAGCTTGGACATTCAGGGCAAGTACGTGCTTAATGAAACAATTAACATGTACCGTATTTGCATATAACACTAACGTTCCTTTTCTCAACGTCGTTACAAAGGAACAGTTTAACCGCTAATGTTACGAGCTAATATCAAATATTTACGTCGTCGTCCCCCCCCCCCCCCGCCCCTTTTCGTTCTTCAACCGTGATTCGCACGCCGGACAGAAAATGGACAATTTAAAGATCCAATATTCGTTTTACGTTCGTTAAGTTTTCTGTCACAGACTGTCAACTTTCGGTGGGATTTACAAACGTATATTGCGCTTAATATCCTCCTAGGAACCGTCGTGATTTATGACAATGAATCTCTTACTATACCACTTGAATTCTCATTTCGCGCTTCTCTCTTAAAGCAAATAGCTGCCTTTTTCAGGAAGGTCTTACTACACGATGCAGACTCGCTCTAATTGAAATCCATCCCTCTCCTTTTTAATTAACGAATAAGTACCCCTGACTTCTCGTTTTCCTTCACCGAGCTCGTAAACTGCTAGTACGGCGCTAGTTAGTCGAGTTGGCCAGGTAACTCAGAAAATAATTTAGAATAATAGCTTAAATTAGTAGTTCGAAGCAGCTTCAAACTTGCCAACCGAGGTAGTAACCAAAAAACATTTATCGTAATTAACACGTATAATCTTGTACCGCAGGCTACCCCTACCGTTCTTCTAAACCTCACTGTGCCATACGACGTATGTGATATTACAACCTCCAGAAACTGGGCTATGTACTTCAAATCTCTCTCTCTCTCTCTCTCTCTCCCTCTCTCTTGTCTCCTTTCCATGACCAAAGTTTGCTTCTCCGGTTGAAGCTCGGACGTTGAACGCGGACAAGCGCTTAATTAAGCGAATAACATATATCATCTTAACGCCTAACGCCCACCTCGACTTCCACGAGTTTCTCTTGTAAGAGGAACAGACCCGCCCGGGTAGACCCAACCCAGTAACGAACGTACGTCGGACCCAGTGCCGCTTTTCAGTGGCTGCTTTACCTTTCTCATATGTGTGAGAGAACGGCTTCCTTAGTTCGCGGCCAAAGATCCTCATCCCCCTTCACCCCACTCCCACCCCCCCACCCCCACCTCCTTCTCTATTCTCGTTTGCCGACATTGCACCTTAACGTGTACCTACATCGCTGCGCATTCGCCGGCTAGCTAATAGACGACCCCCTTTCTCTACCTTTCCTCTTCCTCTTCCTCTTCCTTTCGCCTCTTCCCTCTAGCAAGCATCTACTACACACGGCTACCGAATGTGCAGTCAGTAACGAAGATATCCGGGAATTACATAGCCGGCTTGTGTACGACACCCTCGGGCGGTCTGCGACCGAGATACCAGGGCGATTGCCTCCCACCGATCCGAAAGAGATCGAACGTACATTGTATAGGTATATATTGTATGTATATACATATGTGTGTGTGTGTGTGTGTGTGTGTGTATCTATGTACCAGGTCCGTCTGTATCGGTCTCTCGATTTTTCCGAGTTTTGTTTTCCACCGATAAAAAGGAAATCCTGCCGCTCGCAATCATCGTATAGCGGAACGCGCATAAGTATTTCGATTCGAAAACCTCCCTACACCTCTCCATCCTGTTAGCTATACCTCCGACTCCCCCGTTCCCTTTTCCCTTCCTCATCCCCCATACCGTTGAGGAATCGATTTTCGAAGGTAGACGCCGTTTATCTCGTGCAACGGTATACATGTATATATATGTATGTCGTTTTGCGCTTTCGATCCGGGCAGCATTTTTTCGGTGGAAAAGTGGAAAAATTGAAACGTAATATGCGGCTATTGCGTATCGGAGGGCGGACGGTTGTTTTCCGCTATGACCGAACCACGGGAATTGATTCAACAAAGAGATTGGATGCGAATGGGTCCTGTTTGTTACAGAATTCACGTGTTGGTTATTTTGAAACGATTGGAAGTATGCTATAACGGCGGGAGGACCTCAGGTACCGAAGAAATAAGTGGAAAATTATGTGTGGAAAGGTTTTCGATGTCGCGTTAAATCGGTGGGTAGTCATGGCGCAAGAAAACAATGGATCCTCCATTGAGACAGACCGTGATTTCATATTCGACGCTTTCTCGCTGTACATACAGGGCGAGCGCACCTGGTGGAATTAATTACCCATCCCCCCTATATTCGTGGCCGTAACCGGGGCTCCTCTTTTAACTCATCGAGACACCACGTTGAAAGTTCGAGTCAAATAATACCATGGCCGAGGATATCGAGGCGTTACGGTTAAAACGTATGACTTATTAAACTCGGGTGCAAGTAGGGAATGCAATTCGAGGCTTTTGTGACGGTTTATAAGCATAAAAGAGCTCGCATAATATTCAATTATCATTAGCAAATTCCATTATCCGACAAACAGCGCCGTCCCTGCTAATTGTAACTCGTTAAAGCCTTTAACTATTTGAGTTAGAAGTTACCTTCGTAATTTCAATGGTGCTTTCACGGTCGTTCTCTATTCATGCGCGACGAGAGGAACTACTGTCACACTGTCGGGTAAGGACTTCTCCTAAAGACTGAAACGTGTCTGGCATAATTGAGGCTCCTGAATGCTTGCGCGAATGTTTCACCACCCCGGCTAACATTAATGCTTTACACGATAATATATTCAAAATCATACGTGTTGCACGCTAATCCCACCCTCCCTCTAAATGGTTTAATAATCTACTGTAACGTTTCCCGACATCGTTCTCAGATGTATGCTTATCACGGTACAAACACGTCGACGAACAAGCGGATTACACCGATAAGAGATAGAAAGGGTTGATCGAAAATTTAGATTCCACGGAAAGTTTCACGCGGTAGGACTTTGCATTGGAAATGTTCTTTTTTAAAAACACTGAGAAATCTTCGTGTTCCGATTTATCATTGGCAATCTAATAATCGTGAATTTATTTTCCACGTATTCTCAGTAACCTCCTTTCACGATTCTCACGGTTTTCACGATCGATAAGATGTTATTTAAATCCCCACGATTCGACGGGAAATTCTTTGAAAAATATTTCTCAAAGATTACTTACCGAGTTTCACTTCCTTCACGTTCTCTCCGTAAATTTCCGATTCATTTGTTTTCGTCTTTCCCATAATGTTTCTATTTCTCTCTTATTATATTTTTAATTCTACTTTATATTAGACCCGAAGAAACGAATTTCAGTGGACGGAAAAGATATTCCTTAAAATATCAGTGAATACAAATTACAGTCTTTCAGACGGGATTCCATTACGGCCGTATAAATACTTCATCCTTTTGCATAGCTTACACGTACCGGCCGTCCCCTGGGATAGTACTCGTTCTTAACCCATTCAATTACACGGAAATACCTCCCTTGTATCAAGGATACGTGCGTTTATATCCTTCCGAGGCTGACGTGCCGACAGGTACCTAACTATCTCAAAAAGAAATTCAGCCCGGTAGGCTGAGAAGACGTGATTAATGCGCGGGAGATAAGAACCGGGGGCTCGACTTCCGGGCAACTGAAGCAGCTCGCACAGACAACGCGAATGATTAAGTTACAGACGCCGGGTAATGAAATCATCAAATTTACTTCGCTCTTCCTGTATCAGGTAAACAACGCCGCCGCGCCTCTGATCTTGAATGAAAATCTCCCACCGGAATTGTATTACTCCGAAGTGTTGAATAAATAAGATGCGTAAGACGGTTGTGGAAATTTTATTTATTAATCATTAGAAATTTGTTTAATAGGATTTCTTATTTTTAATTATACAATAACCATTGATTTGTATCCGAATATGTTGCTGTTGGGTGTGTTAATAATCGTGTTAAGAATTATATTATAAGTATGCCACGTATACCGTGAGTAAATATCTAGTACAATTTAGTTAGAAGAGTATTCCTACATTAGTTATTACGACCGGCTAATAGCGAAATGGGGTATGTATTCATGTTTCAAAGCAAATCCAAAAGCTCTGCTATGCTTACTCCGTACCATTCTGTTGCGGTCGACTGGTATGTGAGCATTTCAAGTCGGCCTTTAAAACTCCGCATCACGAAGACATCAAAGGCTTTGTTGGTATGATTACTATTGAGTACATACAACGGGGTATTGTAGGCAAACCTATAAGTGTCATATCATTATCTGAAAACCGCGGTGACGTTCGCAGCGTCCATTTCAAATTTATGTATATTTCGTGTCTGTTCTGAAGATAAGATTTAACATGTATATTCAACGTTTCTCTTCGTATGGATTATATACATATACATATACAATGTATATCTTTGGTCTTTTTCGTTGAATGAAAAATAAGAAGGAAAGAAAGTGCAGGGGGATGGGATGTTCACGAAGGAGCGTTGTGCCGTTTGGTATAATTAATGAGTGTCCAGGAAAATAGAAGCGTAATTAACGAGTGTCCTAGAAAGTAATTTACTTAGTAATTTAATATGTCAGCCCGTCGGCAGAAATTATGCTCTTTTCGAGTAGAAAATACTTTATACCATTAGAATAATGTAAATGAGTTGACGTGAAGTATAAAGTTTAATAAAATCCCAGAGGGTACCGTTGGATCACTTTTTAATCTCGAACACTGACTGCCCATCGGAATTGCGAAACTAAGGATGAATTTTTTCTAAATTCATACACGCATTATCTGATGTCTGAGCGTAGCGTTAAATTTTTCCTAATGTACACACATAGTACGTATGATATTAAAATGTTTCGAAACGTTAAAACATTCGCGTGAAAATGAGAGAGAGACAGAGAGAGAGCGCACGCGCCCTTTTTCGACCTAGATCGTCGGCTCTGAAAAAAAAAGTGCGGACTGTTGCATACTTTATACCCGTATAAAGGCGTCACAACAGATAAAGCTGCAAAAATAAGATTATGCGCGGTGCACTTGTATACTAAGTGGCGGAGCATAAACGCGTCTGCAAAAGAGGTATCAAAATTCTACGGCACGACGCGGAATACTTATGTCACTTTCATGTTGCTGCCGGGAACAGGCCATATTTTCTGGATTTAATGCTTCGCCATTCAGACACGTTACCAGAAACAATAGAGTATCTTTAGTAACCGCGATAACCAGAAAGTGCAGCTCACACGACTGGAACTATCTCCGCCGCGCGAGAAAAATAGGATCCTACTTCCCCGGTGAAACGGCAATAAAAAGAATGGACCGAGGCTATCGGCGGAGATTAATAGCTTATACGAAATTTATCGTTGACTGATTACGGTAAACCCTGGAATACATTGGGTGTAAAACGAGTGACAGGGTCACTTTGTCTCTTTACGACGTCCTCTATATATATATCGGAACGATAAAAATATCTTAACGCAATTTTTTATCAGAAAAACTTACCACGAGACGTGCTCCGAGTGGAACCGAGTAGATAGGGTGGCGTCGAAAACGTGTACTAATGAGTCTTACATTTTTTTTCCTCACATATTCACAGACCGCATTTCCGAATCGTTACGTTCAAGAAGAGACGGATATTCCTCGTGGTTATGTAAATTTAGCTGTAGCACCCTGTAGACATGTAAATGGTTTTATCCAGTAAAAAAAAACAGCAGCCACCCTATAAATCTATCATCTCTCGCTACCGCGGACCTCTACAGTTTAAATGGACCGCGTGAGAAGTTTACGTTCACGATCTATGAAATCGTGTCTAGGAATGGCTGCCGACAAACACGTCACTCTAACACGTGTTTACGCTTTCGGAAGTGACGTTTCGAGAAATTAGGGAACGGAAGACAGTGACATTCGGAGGTTCCCGGTTGTCGGCCTTGGAGCGTGATCGATTCACCAGATGAAATAAAACTGCCATTAAATACATATATTTTTTAAGATATTTAACCAAAAGTCTTTTATACATACGCGTGGGATATATTATCTGATTAAAAACATATCATTTCCTTTTTCGGATTGGTTTTATCCGCTCGTTATCTTGTCTTATATGCATGTAAATTATACATACGTAATATGATTATCGGATTCATAACTTGATCGCGCGAACCGAATGGATTCCTCGTCGCGTCGATGGAACTTATGAAAATTATTGCGGTCGAGTGTGTAATTAATGGAGTTAGGAGCAATTACGGGTCCATAAGTTTATGCTGGATCAAGATCACAAGCAGGCACGGCAGTTGATCAGACAACGATAAAACGGTGAATAAAAGAACAATTATTACGCTATCTGATTCCATTGTATGCAAATAAGAATATAAACGCGGACTAATTTCACGTCTGACACCTACAGCGAACACACCGTGAAAGGGTCCATCTTCCTCTTCTATTCATGCAGTAAAAGCCCATTATAACGCGGACCTCCAAGAAATAAGAACAGGAAGAAGCCTTTTAACACCGCTTTTCTCTCTCTTTCTCTCTCTCTCTCTCTGTCCCTCTGTCTCCATTCTTCTTCTCTTTTTTTTCTCACTCGCCAATAACGTCTTTTAATGCAATTATAGTACTTGACTCGTACATACTGCAATTACCAATTCATTATAGGAAAATACATTATCCGGATTGTACCAGCGTGTACGTGTGCATTGAACAAAATATGGAAAACGCGATATCTGGCAGGAGGGTTAAAGAAAATTAAATTACCAGACTTCCTAATACGTATTATAGAATGAAATTACCAACCGTGGGTGGAGGGGGTTACGAAGATAATAATTAGTTACATAATTACACAGCAATTTGGGCTGATTATCTGTTCCTGGATTGCAAGAATTTTCCGGAAGGGTGGAAAAAAAATTGAGAGGGAGATTATAAAAACGCACTCCGGGGAGAAGATTATTAAATGTACATATACCGCACATGTGTACGACTGTGTTATTTCGCCGGTGGAAATTCGTTCGTTACGAGAAAAACAAAAACGAATGAAAATAAAGAAGAGAAGAGTAAAAAAAAATATATCGAAACCGGGTATGATCCCCTCGACAATCCTCGAAACTCGACGGAATCTTTCGGATTCCTCTCTTTCGCACTTGTCAATCCTCGAAACGCACTATTTCCGTGGATCCATCAATCCCGGAAAGTCCCCGCGTGGCAACGGCGGCGAGCGACATAAATCCAATTCCCAACGTTCCAAGGTAGGCATTCTATTTACAAACTATTCCGGGCTTGCACACCTGACCGAGCCGCCGATGCACCGAATTTTCACTCCATCTCTTTTCCTTCGATACGACCGCGTCGAATGGGGCGCAACATGCGCCCGCAAATTCAATAAACTTTTCCAGTCTGGTACTTAAACGGAATTGACCAAATCGCAGCCATTTCGTATGGGTATTTCCATACGAACGGTACAACCATCTCTGCAGGTGCGTCAAACGATCGCCGGCGAGTTATTTAGAAGGTATTTTGCATTAATTATTCAAATGAACCGTTCCACCGGGGGGGATCTAATAAATTACATCCCTGTCCTTGTCCTTATGTATTTCCACCTCGGTGAATAATATTATTCCGCGCGTTGGATTTTATAGACAATTAAATTGGTCCGAGAAGAAAGAAATATTTGAAATTAACATCGAAGCGATAATTTACTGCCTTACGAGCATTAACGGCTCCATTAGGCAAGCCTTTCGCCATTTTAGAGAATATTTCAAGCGAAATAGAAAACCGGCAAGAAACGGATTAAGAGTTACACTGCAGCCCGAAAGTTCGTTATAATTAAGAAGTCATGATTTCGTAGTGCACATAGTTTTAGAGGTTGATTATTTTTAGATTTTATCGACTAAAAGCATTTTCCAGATTATTGAATTTCCTTGCACCTGCAAACTTTGGCATCGAGGATATTTATAAGATATTAGAGCGCCGGTATGAATTATAAAGCGAGAGTAATTATGTTCATTAATTAAAGCGTCAGATTCTTTGAAAATTGTGAAAAAATTTACGCGTATACACGATTTGATTTTTTATTTCGTACGCCTACTACAATTAACGACATATCTAAAAGTAGTTGGGCCGTTAATATCGAACGTAGTAAAAAAAAAAAGAAACCTGTGATACAATAATTCTGCATATAGAAAGAGAGCGCGAGAAGAATGAAATAACGAGGTGGACATTTATGCGGAGTAATTTTAAAGAGAATTCATAACGTAGAAAATTTTACGACATTTGATACCGCGGTAAAGAGAATTGAATTGGCAATACAGAACTGTAAAAAACGCTTAACGATTCCGACATGCAAAACCGTGCGGGATTTTAGCAACGGTATCACTGTCCTTGCTGTTCGCGAAATCGACTTATCTCGATTGAGACACGACTGGAAGTGCGCCGTAACGTGGTTACAATACGAAAGTCAAGAAAATCTCATTCCGGGCCGAGTTGTAGCAAATAATATAATATTACGCTGTTGGAATATTGAATGTTCAACCTCGACAGACTCGATAGCCCGCGGCAAACTGTTGTCTGTTACCAGGCTCGCTGTTTAAGTATGCTAAATTCATAGCAGAGCCGGTGATGTGAAAGTGTTCGAAACTATTTTCCACCCGCCGCATACTCGTAATCGTAAATCGATATTAATACATTTCTAATTACGCGGTGTACCAGTTTGCGGGAATGTAATAATTTCTTGTCGTTCTGACATCCAATTACCACGGTCAATTTGATCATTCTCTCAAGGTATTACACGTGTACCCTACGTACATACCTCTTTCCCGTCGTCGCCCTATACTCGTAACGATGACGTAATTCTCTTATATATTTCACAATCTTTCTATCGCACTTGCGATAATAATGTATATCGTTTCGATAATCCCCGTGGCTCTTCTTAAATCCGTGAAACAGTTGCTTAAGTAAAATTTTATACCTGTTTTTTGTTGCCAGTTAATTCTCGTCCTTTCTACTTATTTCCTTCGTTTTCCTTCTTTCGGAAGGCGTGCACACGGTGGCTTTTAAAACCCGGCCGAAAGAAACGATACGCGATAAAATACGACGCCGGTCGAACACTTAACGCGTCAATGTAGCGATACCGGGCATGCGTGGCCCTTCAAAAGGGACCAATGGACAACCCATAAAGAGTCGGCGATTCGGTTGAAAACGAGCGTGGCGGCTCAAATTAAGACGTAATTTAAGGCCACGCTCGAGTCTCATTTGCGTAGTTTTTTATGGGAAAAAGATAAACAGCGCATTGAATCGAAGGGATGACTCTCTCCGTGGTATTACGCGGACCGTTAAAAAGCTTACTTTATGTTGATGAAGTTTATAACGAACAGGGAGGGGGAGAACTGTGTACCATGCATAAATACATTAGTACTTTACATGTATGAATATGCATGAGTACTAGTGTTACCGTTGAAAGTCCCGATGATCCTATCAATGTTCACAACTACGACGTCTTATCGTGATTGATAATCAAAAGGAATTCCGGTCGATTCTCGAATATGCCCGCCGGCACGTCGTGGATCTTTTTACGTAATTAACATACTTATTGTTAATTACCGAAACCGGACTTCGTTTATCATTTCCCCTGAATCTATAATTTGACATCTACGAACTAATTGGATGACTAATTGTTCGAGAATTTACATATCCTACGCCCAGTCACAAAGATCTTTCCGACACACTAATAGGATGGAAAATATTTCTTTTTTAATTTCATTGCGTGACTATAGAAATTATCAAGTTTTACATATTAAATCGACTCTCATATTATCACAATATTTTCTATGTGTCGAAATTTTCGCGAATTCTTTCAGTTTCAAGTGAAAGCTGTCCTTCGAATTCAATCTCACGGAAACCCACGTGTATTCCACGCGAGTGGACCCTTTGAAGATCATATTAAGACAACGACACAGTTAAGTCGAATTTTAATGGCAGGTGTACCAAGACGTTTATGGGGCATCGTAAATCAATGTTCCCCAATTACAAGGTTCTCGCGTTTGCTCACGATATCGTCCCTCTCGCTGCCCTAAAACGGCGATCGTCTCCACCCTTGTCGTGAGACGAAACTCCGAACGGCCTAATTTCCCCGATAGTCGATAGTCGCGTCTCTTCGAAGACGCGTTCCGTCCCTCTTCAACGTTATCGGAGTGGGTTAAAGGCTGAGGCATCGAGACGACGTCATAGGAACGGCGACGGATAGACCGTTGCTTCTGTCTCCCAAAATTGGCTGGCACAAGAAAATTCGACGCCGGTGAAGTCAGTGAGGCAGGTAATCACACAAACAGCGAACTCTCGCGTCGAAGGTACATTCGATGTTCGATAGACTACTCCTCCACGTTCGGTACAAAGGCGTAGCCACGAGGTTTTTCTCCCCCCCGGTAAAACTGTCCGGAAAGTTCGAACAAATGGCATCCATTGATCGGTTCTTAATCGACCGTTTGAAATGAGCAAACTTAAAATATACCGAGAAAAGAGACGTTCTATTTCAAGACCGGTCGAGTTTTTTCTATACGTTATACGTACACTTTCAAGAGGTCTCTTTTGAAACGGGAGTTTTTTCAGAAATGATTCAATATGATCACGGGCCGAAACGTAAAACGGGAACGTTGGCTACGCCATTGAGCAAACGCAACGGAGGACGGTCAGGGGAACAGAAATTGAGAGACAGAACGGGAAAAGGAGAGAAAAAGAAAAAAAAAGGAACAGGAGAGAAAGAGTGGAAAAGAAGGAAAGTGGCGCGTGGCGGGGTGCGGAATCGTAGGACGGATTCAATTCGACAAATCTGAAATGGATGGCGGCGTCGAAGGCAAGCTGGTGGACTTGCGGTTAATAGAATAGTCGTTGCAGGCACACTGCGGCATGTTGTATGGTCGCTACCCGCGAAAGAGATAATTCAAGCGTTTCCACGAGGCTACTCAGGGGAACGATTGCCTCTCCTCCACACGACTGCCTTTATTCGACTGGTGTATATGAGTGTGGGTGTGTATGTTCTTCGATCCGACGCAATTCGTTTAGCCGACGATCGATACGATGCCACGAGTTTAAATGATTAGGTCAATAGGGAAATCTTTCGTTTCGTGTGTATTTATAAATCTAGCCGAATTAACACTTAATTAATAACCGGATCACGATTTGCATTTCCGATTGATAGGCAAATACACCTTTCATTCGCTGGACGAGCGTTTTTATTAACGATTCCAGAAGTTTGCTCGAATTTCCTGACGGTTTATTCGATAACGTACGGTCGTTTCGACGATTATTTTATAAATTCGAATCCGATAGCGACGAATCGTAACGGTGAACTACGTTATAGGGAGACGGAATATCGTCGAAAGAGACTCGAAGCTGTCGATTACCTTTTAAAATAGATACAACAGTGAGAGAGTTATAAAATTATCTTTCGTCGAAACAATTTTTGCCCGTCTTTTAAAAATCGATGAACCACTCGGCAACTACTTGCCTTCCGTCGACAGATTAATGAAGATTGCACGGACATTATCAACTTTCGCCACTTTCCATGTCGAACGTAGTAAATTTATAACGAGCCTCAGAAAATTCCTTTTAAGCCTTTAATTTCTTATACATCTTAAGCATCGCGTTAGATTTTTCGTCGATGAATCAATAATTCGTTTTCGTTCGGTTGCTCGTAACGATCAATGATCACCACGTCATAACTTCGATACCGATTCGCGGGGCTCTCCGGTTGGATTCTTCAACGAAATCCATAGTTAAACACCTATAGCTTAAGTGGTCACTTCTAGAGAGGATCATCTCCTCGAGATTGTCGAGTGGCGGTCCACTTAAGCTGAAAACCGGTAGAGTGTACAGAAAGAAATACGAAGTTGCTCGAAACGTGTTTGTTAAAAATATTTTTCATGTAACCGAATAACAGAATAACAGAAATATCATGTTTCCAAGAGATTCTAAAAGGATAATATCCTTCACATTTTTTTTCTATACTTTACTCACTGTTCTCGTAAATCACACCAGTTTTTACCTAAATCGTCGATAATTACCTTTCGTTATACGTTATGATTACGTAATCTTTCCTGCTATAAGAGGAAACTAGAACATCGAATATCCATGTCGTTCCGGTCTCTATATAAAACACTTCTGCGTATAAATAATCCAGTGTGCTAATGCATTTTATCGTTTCAACGATAGCGCCATTCCCGAAATCGTGCATCTATCCCGCACGACTCCGGTCCGGCGTGGCTTTTATGTCGCTGACATAAATTCGACACCGCATTCTCTGGATCGTGCCGGTCCGCGTGCCTCCAGGCATCCCGAAATTATCTTCGACACATGTTTCGTTGCGTATTTCGACTCGCCCCGAGAGGTGCCGGACATAATTGCATCGAGTTTACGTCGGTCGTTAAAGTTCCAGGATAAATTCACGATACTTGATCAGCATTCTATCTTTACAATTTAACGTTGCGACGGATTACGTTAAACGAACCCTTTATAATTTGGTAGCAAAAAACATTCACAGAATTTCTAGTTACAACACTTCGAAGTAACGTACAATGTAATAAACATCATTGAATATATACTTCGTTTCGATATTTTCCTTGTAAAAGAAGAAACGATCGACTTGCAAAGAAATATATGTGTGTATCTTTTAAACGCGTTTCTGGCAGCTGTTATTCAACTTTGACCGTCGACTTTTCGTTGCTACGTCACGAATGCATATGGCACTTGGGGGCCAAGTGTATTATAAAGGGTATCGCCGACTGGAAGATCCAGCGGGACAAGGCCGACAGAGAACGGGACATAAGAATGAAAAAGGTGCTGTTGGGCATCAGTGGTTTTGTTGGTGCCAGAAAGAAGGTCCCCCGCTGAGAATCGCGCTCAAAGAAACCGACTCCGGCCTTACTGCCCCCTTTCTTTTCGTATCTGCTCAGCTGACCATAAATCACCGGGCTAGACAAAAGCACGAAAAAATGGAGGGCATCAATTAAAGACGGGACTGGCCCGGTTTGATGACGTTTAAAAATTCGCCGATGAGGGCGTATACACCCTCTGGCGCCTCGGGATACCGTGATCGTTAGACCAACGAACACATGTCTTCAAGATGTTCGCTCATCGGGATCACTGTATATCATTTTAATTACTTTTTAGGATTCGCAGCACGAGAGACAACGTCCGTGGACGTTGAACGACACGAGGATAGGTTTGCGATGAGAATAAAATATGATGAGATATACGTCATACTCGTGAATCTTATTGTGGAAATGATAATTAATATTGCATAGAATGTTATATTAATTGTACGACGTTGAATGTTTCGTTTCTGTATTTTTATAGAAATGTATCAATGATGGATCGATGTATACTTACTATATTTTTAAATACATTTCATTTCCAGGCTTCATTGACGTTTCGCTGTGGTTTTTCATACATTGTCAATTGTTCGAATGTTATATTTAAAAAAAAAACAATGCATGTAGTTTCATTACCTATGCAAGTAAATCGTTCGTATCGACAGACGTGGAGTCGAAGAGAAAAGAACCGAGTTTCCATTGGAATGCCCGTCCATTTATTTTTGAAAAAGTACATCAACTCGTTTTTAACGGAACTTGAAAGGGTGCCATTGAAAGACGATTCTATTGTGCTGTTACGATTTGCGGGTGCTTCGTGGGTACAGTGAGATACAGCGGTTTCACTTCGCAAAAGAAAAGATTCTCTGACGTTGAATATCCTTCCTGTCATCAGACAATTGTCCGAAATCCATACAGCGTCATTTCTTTCTCAAATATTGCAGCCGGATTGGTCGGCTTTTTCAAGAAATTCATATTGTCCGGATACAAGGTATCGCACTCTTGCTGTTCGTGATTCGATCTCATCGGATCACGGTAGCACCTGCAGAGTCAACCACCTGGACTGGCTCAACCTCATGTATGATTAATATTTTCCTACGGATAAATATGCTAACGAAGTTTCGACCACCTAGTTCGGAAACGTATCACCCCATTTTTCTCTCATACGTACGAAAGCTTACGCGAACAAAGCTATTTGCTGAATTTCACCTTTAACCCTGTGAATTATAGAATCTATAATATCATGTCATTTGGAATATACATTTCCATGTGTATACCTACGTATATTTTTTAAATCCAACTTCGTTTGTTTACCATTGTGTATTATAACGCGACAACATTGCTAACGGAAAATATTGTAACATTGATTATTTACTATTTTTATGACAAGGCGTGTGTATTTTATAACGAAATATTTACGAATTGATATTTAAGTAATAATTTACGTTTGATTAACGTATGTCATTTCTGCTCGGTTCTGTAAATATTTCACGTAAACAAATAGAAAAATATAGGTCGCAAAAGGTTCACTAGGATATTTAAATACCTTCGTATTCCCAAGGGATGTGAAGATTCGAGTAATACCTATAGGAAAGAAACTCCTCGTAAACCTTCCAGTACCGATGGATCGTTAATTCTTGTTCACGGTTCAAACACCGCGAGACTCTTAGAAGCGTCGACAGGAAAATCCACTAGGCATCGAGGGTTTGCAAGCGAATTGGGGAAACATGTCACCCCATAAGCCCAATCTTATTTCACTCAGCCTCCTCTGTATATCTCGGTCGAACGTACCGCCGGTAAACACCAGACAGAGACAAAGGAGAAACTAAAACGGGCCAGAACGATTCCGTTTTAACGGTGAATTTATGGTGGCGCGTGATTTTCGCCTGAGAAGATTTCCGCGCGGCGTTTCCCGGCTCTCTCCGGTGTTCCGCAACCGTGAAAATACTTTTTCCCACCGATAACGCGGAAACGAGACTGAACGAGATTGCAATAGCTTCGGCGAATGTGTGCATTATAAAGAAATAGCGCAATCTTCGCCACGGAGAGAACAAGTCGGCCCGAAGAAGAAGAAGAAGAAGAACAAGACATAGACGAAGAACAAGAACAAGAAAGAGAAAGAAAGAAACGAAGAAAACGATGAAAGAAAACGAGGTGAAGAAACTCGGTGAAAAAGAGACAGACACAACGAAACAGAGATGGTAACAGGGAAAGGTGAAAGAAGAACGTGAAAAAGAAAAGAACGAAAAAGGGTGGGGGAGGGGGGTAAGGGTAACGCGCGACATCCACGTTACACGGATAGTAAATGTTCGTGTTGCATGTGCGCACGCGGATGCACATGCACAGGGGGGGGGGGGGGGTGAATGAAGAGTGGGTAACGGGCGCGCACGTGCACACGCAGGTGTCACACAGACGCATCGAATGTTACCCACGAGCGTGCATTCGCGCCTGCACGTATACATACGTGTCACTAAGAGCTACCCCTCAAGTGAGATATGGATCTTCCAGCTCGTTGAACATACAGAACAGAACGTTACGTTACGTTACGCGCGGTGAGAAGGGGTTGCGCGAGTGAATGTAAACCGCAATGCCGCCCCGCGGCGTCCACTCGACGTTACTATTGCTACGAACTACGTACATGTATGTATACGTAAGTACGTGTGTATGTATGTAAAGTATGTAGGTATGTATCACGGTGTACGTACGTGGATTCTCTTTTTCCTTCGTTCCCTTACTTCTTTTTTTTTATACCGCCTCGTCGAATCGTAAACACGAAATAGCGGCCGCGAGCAGCCTCGCGTTTGGAAGATACCGGGGTAAAACGATCGCACACCGTGAATATATTTTTCGTTATACCTTGCCGACAAACGATCGCGCTCTCCCGAAGTGCCTCATTATTCCAGGACTCTCGGGACGAGGTGACATAGTTTCATTTCAGGTTTTATTTCGGCCTGATAAACGCTTTTATCGATACGTGTGTGTGTGTGTGTGTGTGTGTCACGTGGATTCTATGGAAATGATAGCCTCATTAGGGAAGGGATCATAGCGGACGCACGCATATGGAAATGAAAGTTCACGGATTTAATGTGAGGAAATTTGAAATGTTTGTTGTTATAAAACTCCTAAGAACGATTTGCGGAATGATGTATCTACTTTTGGGTTAGATTGATTGACAGCGTTGTCGAATGTTGTTTGGTATTTCTCTATAAAATTGATACAGTGTATCACTAATATGGACCGGCACCATGTCAATGGTTAGAATATTAAACTCGACGCGCGATAAGCTCTCGGATATTTACATCGCATAGCAAAACGTTAGAAAAAACACTCCGCTATATGTATACAATCTAAACCTGTCGCTGTGAGAATCAATTCGAATCTAGCCGACGAAGTTAATTAAGCAAAATTCTAAATAGATATCGAAGGCTAAGCGACACTAAAGAGTAATAGTTCGTTTAACGTTTAATACGCCGCAACTATCCGCATAGTTGTTTACCATGTTGCACGCACGTATACGTATAACAATAATACGATGTTAGGTTACGTCACGCGTAATGGTTAGGGGTTGCCCGAGTAAATGTAAACCGCAGCACTACCATCGCGTTCATGCGATGTTACAATTAATACGATGTGCCCGAATGCCTCGTTCACTTTTACATCGCAAAACTTAACGTCCGGTTGAAGAGATTTCTAATGCCGCGTGGATTTCGCGAACAATGCGAAATTTATACGTTCCGTATGGTTTCTCTGCTCTTCCACCCCCTCCCCCTCCCACCCAAAAAAAAAAATTCTTTTCCGTTCTACATTGTCGAATAAAGAACTGTGTTACAATATTAACCACAGCCCATTCTTGAATCATCATATTGCGTTACACACTGAAGTGCCGCAACGAGGGATGAATTAAAGCTCCCGCTATCCCCTTTAAGCGTTAGACAAAGCCTGAAGTTTAAGCGGGATTGGTCGGACTACTCCGGTGAATACACGAGATAAATCTGCTTCATTATAGAAACTGCACCGGAAAGTATCTGAAAGAGAATTTTGTAATATATAATACAGAAATCAAATAAGTATACCACCATCCCCGTTTCCGAAGGATAGAATTAATTCACTGTTGTATGCAGTGAGACAATTCAGATATGATTCGAAGTGTCGACAAAGATGTGGCAGAATATTGTATCGATGGACTATTAGTTGTGTACGTGAATTGTTCAATTAATTAAGAAGAATTTTTCTATCCATTTCGATTCCACGTGTGTGCACGTTATTTACTAATATCGTAATCGAGATATATTTGTTTGTCAACTATGTTTTTCGTAAGTAAACACGGTAGTTTTGATACTCCATTCTGTTGAATAAAAAGAAGTCCGAATGTTTATTTATGAAATTCATCGGACCTTGCTCATTCTTTACAGTAAGGGAAACCGATACATGCATGTATATGTACGTGCGTATCGTCGGTTTGTTTATTTAGTTTCGGTATATTTTTAATATTTCACGAGAGAAGCCCGGAGCTTTTAAAAATTGTTTGTACTCTGGTCTCTGTCTTCTCCTAATTACATTTTAAGCTTCACCGTAGTTCTATTTCAGCGGGGCTAAAAGTAACAAAGAAAATCCAGGGTTGACTAGCGTAATTAGGAATTCCAATGTGTAACGATTCTTCTGTAAAGATACGTTTGTTTCCGCGTGTCCAACAATTACGGATTAAAAGAGAACGTACACATTTACACCGGGCTCGTATAACGACGTGACATTCGTATCTTTATTCGAACGATGCTCGCAATTCAAACGAAACGGCGGTTTCACTACGCTATGCGTGTCACTGGCTGATTTATTTTATTACCTTCTGCCAGCCGGAATGAGGCAAATGCTGAGCAAATTAAACCATTGAAAAATAAATACAACGCCAAAAAGCGACGCGACTTTGCGCTCATCCCGTCTTTCTGACCCGCAGCTGAAATAATTAGACGAAAAATTAAACTACGGCGCGTCCTTAAAAAATAGATCAAAAAGGGAAATTCGCCGAGGAAGCAGGATTTCGAGACAATTCCCTAACGGGGATGGAGGAAATTTAAAGCTGTATGTATGTATGTACGTACGTATGTATGTACGTAGTACTTGGAACGTTGTTGCAAATAAAACGAAATCGGGATTGCACGATCTGGAAGTTGGTTTCTTGTAATTTAGCACTTAGACGGTAAACCACGCAACGCCGGAACTCCGGAGAAGCAATTAATCCGATAACGATAACGACGTTACCGATGATGAAGTGGAGTCGTGTAGTAACAACCAATCGTTTTACAAACACCGTGACGTAATCTTGTTCTACAAACTGATCCTGTGGGACTGCGGTCTATTTAGAACTGGTACACGTCCTACAACGTAACTAACTACATAATTGGCTACGTAACCGTTTATTATGTGGATTTGTGAAAAACAAATTATGTCCCCGCGTTGACAACGATCAACGGAACTAAATTATGTAATTACATTACGGGTGATAATATAATTGTCAGAATTTTTTAATGTTGCACCGGTGGTTTTTGGCGAAGCAAGTTTTCCATAAAAAGATTTGTATAAGTCAGATTTATAAAGAACATACGATTTCCCATTGTTTGATGTTAAAGCAAAAATATTTCTTACGAATACGGATTCCTGCCCTTCCAGAGAAAACGTTCGTACCTTTCAAGAACTTGTGTCTCTACATAAAACCCACGTTTACAATGTACCTGTAACCATGTTCTTGTTTTCGTTGCTCCTCTAGAGGAAACCGAGAACTAAGCACGGAGCACCTTGGGTTACGTGAACCATTTACTTTCTTTTACTCGAGGAAAAAGTAATGTATTACAATAGGGTAAGTTCATTCGTTGTCAGAGAATCCCAGGAAAGTTAACATCAACATGGTAGATCTATCTCATTAATTTTAAGGCAGAAGTTTCTTTTGAGGAAGAACTTTATTATTCTCCAACTGTTTCTTTTTATTTTCCTTTTCACGATGTTACGTAAAACAAATAATTATTTGCTCGAATAATAATGCCATGGTGATTAAAATTACAATAAGCGAAAACGTAGTACCCGAGACTATAAAAAGTCTCTTTCGTGAGAGACAATTCTTTTTAAAAACCATCCCCGATTCCAAACGATGATTGCTGAGTCGTTGAGTACTTCGTTCTAATGCGACAGAGTCGATCGATGAATACAACCCTTTGTCAATGTGTCACTCTAAAACGAGAGTATAATCTCATTTCCCTACCTTCGTCTGTCAGAGGCGAATCACGTGACGCGACAGAAATGCCACAGCAGCATATCAAACTGATAACAATAACGATATTTCCGATGGTACAGCGCAGTCGATCATTCAATTCTTCTCCGAAGTAAATCGTTCGTACCTCCTGTCATCGCTGCACCTTTTTTTTTCCAAACCTGTAGTTTTAAATATATTAACAATTCCGAAAATGTATTATTTAAACCTGATATCTGTTCTTTACATTAATTCCAATTCGCGATAAGACAACGAATGTAATTTCATCTTTTCCACCGAAATCGATCCGTATTCAAAATGCAAGCTTATCGAAACGTGTGTACATACATAGCGGCTAGTTAAGTATGAACTTAAGCGCGACTGCACCGCTTTGAAATCATAGTAATCAGTAGAACCCGATTGTCACGGATTGATGAGTCGAAAGAGGTCCACGTGACGAGAGACGTAACGATGCCGTAGAGTCACTGCAGCAAATCAGCCTGATAACGATAACAACGTTTGTAACGGTTCCGCGGATTCGGCCAGCAGTATTCAATTGTTCCCCAAACAGTGCAATCTTGTTCCGCACCGTGATACCGATCGCTATGATCAATCTGGAACGAGCCGTGCATCGGCGCATGAAATGCCGACGGAATGATTTCAATTATCCAAATGAACATCTATATTGCTGTCTACGATCGTGAACGCCATCTTTCCCCCGGGTACCCGGGGACACATTGAAACTCTATCAAAGATATTGCTCGGGACGAACTCGCCTCATCGTCCCTTCAAGAAATCCTGAGCCGTCTTTCAATGAACACGCCGATGAGACTTTTCACTCGAGTTGCTAGGAGTTTAATTTTGGACTCGGTTCCCCGAACGAAGATGGGAAAAGGGGGGGAAACCCGATGACAGACAGAGTGAAAATCTCTATTCCTTTCGCGAGAACAACCTGAAGAGACGTAAGGCCTCTCTCTCCTATAGTGGACACACACGCGTACCGGGGTTCCTCCTAAGATGAACAAAAGGGAACACAGAAGAAGGGGCTCTGCCAACAAAAAGTTAATTACGGAATCATCCCGTCCAAAGAAACCGCACGGCTGTTCTCTTCTTATACGCGGTTCTTCTCGTACTTCTACTTCCACGATGTATCCTCATTTTTTTTTCTTTCATTTTTTTTGCTCTTTGATTATCAGGCCCGGTCTTTCTCTAGATGCCAATTCGATCCTACCTGCTAATAATGTGGGTTCCTGTCCCGGCGTACAAGAATGCAAATTATCGTGCACGAATAAAATTTCAGCTGCCGAACCGATCAGACGTCTACCGTGCGCATATACATATTCGATTATTGTTTTGTCCACAGAATGACATGTGTGAGAAATCACGCGGTAGCGATGCCAACGAACATTCGGATACACGTGTACCAAAGAAACCAAAAAAAAGAACGATCATGATATTGGAATTTATTCCCTCGATAGCCGGCCGGGCAATAAAACAGTTAAAACACTTTTATTCGAAGACCAGTTGTAAAAAATTTAAGTATCCAAAGTGTGGAAGAAAAGAATCGTGCAATTAAGATATCAACGGTATTTTATTGGATACATCGTGAAAGAATGTTGTACTACACAGCTTTAAAAAAATCTAATCTAAGATCAGGACCGGCGAAGGTGTCAGGTATGAAAAAAAAATAAAATAAAAAGGGTTAGTCCAGTATGCAAGGAACGCGTCTACCTGAGAGTATCGTTCTACGTGATCGCATGATAAACATGCACGCGTTTTACCCGGAGATTGATTAGAGGCGTTGTCTCTATTTGAATTGTGAATCCATTCTCAAAGACAAATGAGCGTCGCGTCATTTATGTGAGCGAGCCACCCGTGGTTGCACAGCTGGCCACCTTCCTCCGTCACGGATATTAATACGCGAGTATACGTCATTTCGCAGCGTGGTCCAGCAATGTTTATCGTCGCTGCAGATCAATCACGCGTCACGGCAGTACACCAAATTGCTCTATGATCTCGCGGGCGATCCTGATGCGGGCCGCCGCGGTACAAACACGAATCGACAGTTATTATCATTTTACGTCATCGCCGATCATTTTTATCATTGTCGTGGCACGTAGAAAATAATAAAAATTATTAAAATCTTACCGGAAAATCACTGATATATCATCCATTCGATAACATAATCGGATAACCTTCCGTACAAAAAAAATATATATATCTTCACATTCAAAATAATATAAATATATTTTCTTATCGCTATAAAAATATTCGAATAACGATTATAATCCAAATCGTACATATATATATATATATATATCCTAAAATACAAGAAATTCCCTGATCTATCTCTAATTCTCCCAACGAACTGATCCATTCGAAGCAACTAGTCCCTTTATTCGGGACACTGACGAATTCGATCCACGGAATTCCAGCGGCCTTAGCCGCGTAATCAGTAAGGCGCGTGTAGCGAGACATCTACATCATGTCGCGCTCCCAGCCAGACCATGGATTAGACTCGGTGGTCCCGGTTCCCGACCGCGGGAAGATATGTGTGTGACCCAGCTGTGATTCTCATTGAGCGCGTTCATCAATCATTTAAATGTAACACACGGTCTGATATCGAGCACCCCTTTCCTGGCTGGAGGCTAACCGAGCACTCGGCTCACTTTGTCTTGACATCTGTCAAACCCGTGGCCCGCCGCAACCGCGTCGGCTTGCCATTGTTCCTTTTTCTCCTGCGGGCCGGTTCTTCTCGTACATAATTTCGTATGCGCTCCTAAATAAGTCCGCCCGGACAGCCATTACCATTGATACCACCACCACCACCACCACTCGCTATATACATACCCACCTTTTTCCCTTACGCCCCGTGACCGTTCTTTTCCATTTGTTTCGTCCCGGTTCGTAGTTCCACGGTCCACGTTTTCACCGAACGATACCGTGAAAACCCGCGGAGAAATTTTTTTCAATGTGTATGTGTATATGTATGTATGTATGTATTCGAGTGTCCTATGCATGTGTATTGTATATGTATGTGTATGTGTACGTAACGTACACACTGGGACAGGTTCGTGAAATATGAAGACTTTAATCAAAAGGATGACAGAAGAAGAGCGGCGCGCACCAACTGAAACCGTTGCGATGCGAAGAATGAAAAATTAATGATCGACGCTCCGAGTACTCGACACTATACGCCACGGCTTATCAACTGTTCTTCGTGTATATGTATTGTATATTCGTGAATTCCACGTTCCATGCCGCGGCCGACGAGTACTGTATTAATTTGATCGGGAAAAAATGTCTTTGCTCGTTTTCACTGACGCTTCGGGACTCGTGTTGCAAAATACTGCGAATCGGTACGTCCTTTGGATACGCATTGACGTTATACTCGATGAATAACGTACAGACACCGAGAGTAGAAATGAAAGGAAGAGAAATATTTTCTGCAACAGAAAAAAAAATAAAAGAAAAAAGAGGAAAACTAACATGTATACCGTGGAAAACTGTATCGGATGTTTTTGTTTGTTATTAATAGTGTATATAACCCTGCTAAAAGATTCAGATCGTATGGTAACGGTGTGAAGAAAGATCGCAGACCGTAAAGCCACGGTCAATGAAAAATTAAGGTAGGATCTGTACCGTCTACTTTACATTCACGACACGCCTGTACGATCGATCACCCATTTCGATACATTTTTCAGTAAAGCATTGTAAATAAAATATTCGATAAATTGTATAGGGTACACGTATCGAGATCATCGCGCGGATGGCACAACAATTTATTAGCGTACGCCACGTATGTCCCTTATTTACCGAATCCTGTGTGATTGTGGCTTAAGCCGAATCCACTGCTGTCTCTGAATATGTCGAACCACTGTGCAAATACGATGCATAGAAGCTGAGCGAGGTAAATGTAATCATCTACATCTATATATACATACATACATGCTCCGTAACGGCAGATGGAGATCGCGTTAAAATCATCTAATTTGCTTTCCGGTCATGATCGAAACACGAATGTAAATTGGATCGTTGAATCCCGGCACGTTTTTCGTATAGAGATTATTTTTCTGCCACTTTATTGCACGTCGATCGTGAAAATATAAATTAATTGTTTTATATTGTGTAATTGTTTACAAAAAAAAAATAAATGTGCAAAACAAATGGACGATCTGTTTTCACGTTGAAATTGAGTGAAACTCGGCAAGGAATCGTTTTAATGAAAAATTAATCAACGAAAAATTTACATGGTCGCGTTGAATAACGGTGTAATGCACGTGGTTTAATGTATCGGAAGTTTGAAAGTAAAAGACCGGAAATCAATTACCTTAGCCATCCACACCACCTTAACCTCAGAAATCCAGGCCGAGAGCAATTTTTCTCTTTCCACTTTCAGTGATTGCCAAAGAGATTTAGTATCACGTCCGAGGTCGTTTTCGTTCGGACCAAAGGTGTACGTACGAAATCCAGTTCGGGAAATTTATTCGAACGTCTATAGGAAAACAAAGTAGCCACCGTTCGTGGAATATGAATTCTACGATAATTGCCTTTGGGCAAGTAATTCAGCGTGATAAACATAACCGGACGTCATTTAGTTAATGAATCGCGCGTTATTATTATATTTCGCGTAGTACTTAATTATAAATATTAAAATACGTTTGCACGAGAATTATCACGTATCGAGAGATTCGGTCGATTTCATGCTTGATACCGAGAGCATAAATTATACGACGCACGTACACGGCGTCGTAATTTAAATAAATAAAAAAATATTCACAGCGAAACGTTACGTCTCCGCCCGTACAATCTCGCAAATGACATCCATAGTTGTTACACGCGACCATTTCGAGATCATTTCTGTTCTTTCTCGTGCAAGTTGTCGCCAGCACTCGCACAAATATCGAAGTCTTTCTTTTGATCGACCAGTGCCGTAGGGAAATTACCACAGCCGGAGCAAGAAAATCCGTTTCGCGATCGACGTCTAACAAGTTCTCTACATCAATTGCAGAGAATTCCGAACGGATCTATTTGTTGCTACCTCGAAATTACCGTTCCTCTTTCGTATAATACCATTAATAAGATGGTAATGAGATTTCCGCGGAATTTTACAATAATATTCCTGAATTAAGATCTTCCGAACAGTTATACATATACCTACATATACTTATAATAGTATATGTACATATTATTACCTCAACGTTATACCATTATCAAAATATCAGTGGGCCAAGGTATCTTGATAATAATTTCCGATCATACTCCCGATTCCCCAATTTTCCACCCTTCCGCGCAACGAAAGAGAGATATCGTTCGTAATATTTCACCATCCACTCGAACGGATGATTACCGATCTGCCATGACTGTGATATCTCAACACCGTGCCGATAGGAAAGGAAAGCCGTGACGTTCACGATCGACGCGAGAAATGACGCAGGGATTTAATTATCGGGATAGATCGCATATGCTTTTAATCGGATGGGCGTGGACACCGTCGATCCGTCGAACAAAGAAAGGGACTTTCCTGACAGACGAACGAGAGGGGATGTTTTTACGTGGCATTCGAGTCAGCTTACAGTCTGCATATAAATTGGGGTAAACGCCGCGGAATCGCGTTCCTCGTTGGTTTTGTTCACATGCCGAGCGGGGGGGTTCCGTGGAATCGGTAAAAGGGAAAAAAAGGTTTTCGATAGGGGTCGACGATCGGGGCGAAACAATGATTAATCTTAAAATCGTTCGAGCTTACCCCGAGGATTGTGTGCTGTTCCGTTTCAGAATCAAGCGGCGCTTGCGTACGCTTCAATGGCTGATTAACGTGGCCCATTTGCTTCGCAAATTGGGAAAGCAGAATTGACTACGAAGTACCGGGCAGGGTTTTTTTTTTTTTTTGGTACGCTCTTGCGAATGCACATATCGAGTTTTCATTTCCGAGCGTTTGAGAGCACCGTGTACCCTGTGTTTTAATAAAGCAAAGGGGGATCGTTCCGGATCATTTTTTCTGTCACAAAAGCTTTGGTTTATGTATGGATTTTATTGATCGACCGCGCCCGCGTTCGGCATTATTTAACGGTGTAATTAAGTTATCCAGAGAGACAGAGAGAAAGAGAGAGAGTAGCATGAATTAAAAACGATATCTCGGTACATTCGTGAATTCGATAGTGAGTCAGGAGCATGAAGAACGTACGAAAATACTTGAGCAGATCGGAAATCGACGAAAGCGATAACTAGTTTTCCCCAGTTATCACTGACCAAGATTTACTCGGTGGCGATTGGTCGTTTGGAATTTCATATTAAACTCCGAGCAAATTCTAGCTTTAATCAAGCATTTGATCATATTATCAGAATTTCAGTATATTGAACACCTTTTGCCGTCCTGTACAGTACCATAGAAATTTTCGACCGAAATGCGCAACGGCAAATCCAAATAAAACGTTCCGATCTAGTCTGACATTCAGAAAATCATGGCGTGACGGAGAAAGAGGGTTCGAGTAGGGCCAAGAGCTTTGGAGGATCGTAATGAAAGGAGGAAAAGGGGCTAAAGCAACGTCAAGAATCGAAAGGGTGGTTAGCTCGGAGATTATACGAGCTTCCCAAATACCCTCGTCTAACGGAAATCAACGGGTTGTTTATACTCTATCAACTAATTGATATACGGATTTCCAAATCGAGTAAATGTTTCATCCGTGCCTTCATAAATCACACATACACACACACACAAGTACTCCAAAGTCAATGTTATCAATGCTCTAAACCGTTAAACAAAAACAAAATCTATAAATATTTGACGATTAAAAGTGACTCGTTTAAAACAAAAGAACAAATACAGTACGATTAATAAAAGATAAAAGCAATATTTTTCGAGTCGCTTAAAAACTCGTCAGAAAAGCCCAACAAAGTGAATCGCAATGAATCAGCTTAACCGTAAAACTTTCAAACAAAAACCTATCGACAACTCGCCAAAGAATGCCTTATTAAAGTCCAATTAAATCGCCAGAGGCTATATGGATTATATAACGCGCGTTATTGGCTTTATTGGAAATTCGGCGAGCCAAAGTCTTTCGAGCAACTGGTTGGCTTTCTTCGGGCCATCGGGCTTTCACGATCGCCACATTCCGAAAGCGTTCGTCTTTAAACGGTCCTCCGGCATGAAAACTCATCGTGCTTTCTCGCACAGCAAAATTGGCCCCCGATTAAAGATAATTACAACGTTATCGTGACTGCACGACTCGGCCCGGTCATTGCTCGACAGTCTCGTGCAAACGACGCTAAATGTTTTTTGATCACCTGGGCGGTCACACGTAGACATCGCCGGTTATTATTAGTTTGTTTTACCCGGCCTACGGGGCAATCCGTTTCTTTACCGTGGCAATTATTTCGCCATCATCGTTCGCGCGACGAGTACGCCCCGCGAATTATTTAATGACTCTGTCATATTCGTACATTTATATTTGCATGGTTTATTAATAGCTTCGAAACAACGAGCACGCTCCGATGGTAGACAAATGAACGAAGTTTAATTCCAAAAAGGAAAGAAATCACACCGTCCAATTATACTTGTTGCTCGTTTCCCCTTTTTTTTATCGCTTTAACGTAACCGTGATAATTAACAATTATTATTTGATACACGAAATTAAGTCGCGTCATTCGCGTTTTCGTGTTATTTTGAGATACCCGCGCGATCGCGGAGATCTTTATTCATTTTTCTTTTTCAATTTAATATCGATGAGTGTCAGACATATGTCAGCAAGAAATTTCGAATGTTCATTCGCACGTCTCTATTTGCGCAACCTGCGCGATCCGATCTGGGAGGAGACGATTCCCGTGGGGATTTCAGGGAAGGGTCTCCCATCGGAACGATAAATTTGAGCCTCCCGAATGGATCTTGTGAATTGCACGCGATCTAAAACGTTCGGTCGTATCTCGTTCACCAGTGGATTTAGTTATGACAAACTTCGTGAATTCGGGTGATTATATGTCGTCCTTTTTACTGTTATGTTCGCCTCATCGGATAATTTATGTCTGATGGAATTCTGGAAATCATTTCGTCGTTTATGGGATAGCGAAACGATATAACACTCTCCTATAACGGATAAACGAGAATTCACGATTTAAAAGGAACGAAATTACCGAATGGCATTTCCCTTCTTTTGCCATTTTTTTTACATCAACTTAACCTTCTTCCTTTCTTTTATTAAGAGCAATAACAATTTCTTTGATACTACACTTTTCTGTCTGATTAGTGGTTCCGTAAAAAAAATGTTAATATATATATATATATATATATATATATATAATAGTATACATTCGTATTCAAAGCTCGTATCTGTAAAAGCCCTTTCATCTGGCGGCTATAACTATGGTAGCGGCTAGTACTTTCCAACATGGTACAAGAGCTTAATATTCATTTATTAGAAATCCCATTCTTATGCCTCGCATTCTGGGTCATATTGCATTTAAAACTTTCATCCTCCTCCACCGACATTAAAAGCTTTTTACTCCTGTCCCGTAATTCTGGAATATAGCGATCGTCATGAAGCTCCATTGTTGTCCTCGGCAGTCTTAACTTTCCACGAAATATAAACTACTCGATATACAGACTTTACGAAACTATCTCGACATTCCTTACTATGGTTCTCCACCGCGCGGCACTTTATTAAATCAAATTATTGATCGGAAATCCGTTTTCCACGAAAAAATCATTGTCCCGACGTATATAATATCGGATACAATTTACTATCGTAAAGAACTTTTGAAATGCGATCCCTTGAAAAGATAGATAAATTCACGAATAGCAGAAAAATTTCGCGAATTGGTAATCACAGTTCCGTCGTGAAGGAAGAATGTATTATTAGCTGTAAAAATAGATTTTCTGTCCGTACTGATCACTATTGTTCTATCCGATTCACGTAATTTCGTCCCTCAGAGTTGAATTGTATGAAAATATTATTTTCCACGGGAAACTTTCCAGGAGAAACTTCTCACAGATTGCGAGAAGGAATTAATGAAATTACATTGGAAACTGAATGAATTCTTGCGAAAATTTCTGTTCGATAATTAAATTTATTATCTTGTCTTACAGTCATGGGAAATTATCCGAGCGTGCGCTGTCCGCCCGTAAGTGACAATATAATTATTTCTTCCGCGGAGTGTGTGTTATATCACGTACGAATAATCGTGCATAGATCTTTGTGACAGCTGCCGCTTTTGCGTTGGAAGAATTATATGTACAATAGACTCCTACGTGTACTGTCAGTCGATGAAATATCGTGCGCGATCTGTGGACACACCTCCCACTGACTGAAAACACTGTACACAGATTTCGCAATGCTACATTGCTCGTGACAGCTTAGCCTATTTCCTATATGACAAAGTACTTATCTATATCCTTGTCCAGTCGCATCGAACGACCATTAGTCTTCTATCAAACGACCGAAATCAAATTCGTCGCCGAGGGAAATGAGAAAATTATTTCCTTATCGATAAAAATGAATGACAAATCAAATATCAATCCAGAATTAGACTCGAAGGTTTACCAAACAAACAAATAACATTTCCCTATCCAACATAACAACCACCTCATAATCCATCATTATTTTAATACTCCCCTAATCTAGACATATGTATAAAAAAATTATAAAATCATCCGTAAAAATAAAACAATCCCTTCGTTTCTCTCATCAAACACAGTTTTCACGCGAAGCTTCAAAACGGATCCGATGGATTACCCCGTATTGAAAAAAATCTTGCAAGTTTCGTTCGGGGGCGCCAAACTCGCTCGCCTAACTTTCCTAAAAGGATTAGCCGTCGTTCGCCGGGCATCTGATTGCAGCTACCAATCCGCTTCCGCAGTTCCATTGATTATAACGTTGACCCACGAAATCGCGTGCGATCGTACACAATCTGCAAAGTGCAGACGGGGGTAGTTGTAGTGGACGTACACATCGCTCCAGGGTAAAGGACGCCAGAGGCATGTCAGCCAAGCTAGGCGGACAGGCGGCCTGGTGGGCAGGCAGCGTCTAATTATTATCGGGAGAGCCGAATGAAGGAGAACCGGCTGCGTGGCACGATGTCGATCCTTCACGTGTGTCCTCGTGATTGCACGTCGCGCTATTGCCTTGTAATCTCACCTCTCCACTCGACGCACCCCTTCTCCTAGGGCCCCTACTCCGAGCCCGTACCCTAACGTTCCTCCACAGTCACTCTCGCTTCTGTCATCGATTGCCGATTACATCGAACCCTCGGCATCACCACCACCACCACCACCACCTGCGAGGATCGCCTCTCATATCTGTGCACCTGTTCAATTTTCGTGACCGGTCTTCGTCGCATGGTAATTTGTCCGGCGTGATTTTTTTAAACCGTTGGAAATTTGGCAGCATGGTCATCGAGATTCTGTAATACTTAGTGTTCCAGGGGAAATGAGGTTGTTTGTATGGAAATAGTCGCGTGATCGATGATGTGTAGCATGATGGATTTCTTTGATTTTATCAAGTACGTTTATTGTAGATGAAGGAATGATTGTAGTTTTACGGGGTGGTGTTTGACGGTGTTAAACAATGAGGCAATAGGTTTTGAGGATGGAATTATTATTAAAATTGTGATACTTAGTTTTGTAACACTGGAATGAACTATGACCACAGTGGAGTAGAAGAATTAATTTGTTCGACTGCTGTGTTAATTTACATACAGTATCACTCGAAATATTCGGACACAATGATATTTTTAAAGTAATTTTTGTTAATTTGAACCAATTTCTTTAGTACAGAAATGTTACTGTCAATTTAAATGGAGGACGTACTTTAATTCGGCAGAGACAAATACATAAGCAAGTATTCGTTCGCCGACTAATCGGTACGGACAGAGTAAAATTATTTTAAAAATACTATCGTTTAACATTTGCAAATGTGACGTCGTATAGATCGATTTACCGAGTTCGCGATTTCAAATTCGAGATTACAATCCTGATTTAAGAAACTTGCTAAATCTGTACTGGCGTTCTGTGTTATATGTATATTCATTATCTCTAGATTTCGCTCATCAGTACTATGATGCCTATCCATTGATCATCCATGCTCCACTATTGATTATCGATTACACGTAAACTCGAACGTCGTACATCCCAAATGTCAACCCTAATTCCTGTCGCTGTCAACGTCGGATCCATCAACAGTCATACCGAAAAAAAAAGTTAAAGTGCCCCCGTAACTTTGAAAAACTGCTCGATGAAATTTACAGAATAAACGTAAAAAAGAAGAAACTTCCCTATGAACGACTTACTTAATTTTCTCCTTACAACTTTTCATAAAGATCCGAGTCAAATCGAGTATTAATAATTCGTTTATATAACAAGAATAAAAATTGCTTATTCATAAAATTCGCACTTGTAATTCTCTGCGCAATTTTGTCTGCGATTATAAGACGACGTCGAGAGTTTAATTGACGATAGTGTTCCGTAGTTTCCCCGATATCGGCTTGACCGAAATATTTCCTGTCGTCAATACTCATAAATTATTGCATAAAAACGGATCATTAGAGCTCGGAAACGGGAGTTCTGTAGGTCTGGCGTAGAGTGCGAGTATGGCCGATCGATTGAATCCTTCACCGTTCCGCAGGCATGTCGGTAATTAAAAGGCTAAAGGATAATTAAGGACTTCGTCAGTGTCAATTTTCCAGTAATGAGGAACAGGGATGTAAATTAAAAATTAAAACGCCAATGTCTCGATAGCACATACCTTCTCATGTATAATGTATATACGTACCCGTTAATTATTTATTTGAGACTCATTAGCGGCTGTGTTTCTGTGGCTCTGCGAATTCCTTCATATACATATGTACGTATGTACATTTACATTCGACCGTGAAAATGTTATTTTATCGAGGTGCCAGTTATTTTCGCGCCCTTTTCATTTTGTAAACTGTCTCGTGAGTTTAATGTTGTGTGCAAACTGCAGGCTTTTTATCCACCACTTTGACAAACTTGCAAAAAAAAATATTCGAGCATGTATATAAAAAAGAAACATAATGTTCCTCCTCGTGTAATTGCGAAACGTGAAATTTGTGTGTGTATGTGTGTGTGTGTGTACACAAATAACATCGTGGCAACGAGTTACTTAAACAATGTGTTGATGGGCCGGCATAGCAGTTAGAATCCCGATTGCACTTATCTTCGCAATGAAAAACTAGAATAACTGGACCTTATATTTAATTTTTAACTCTTTCATAATTGAAAGACTCGTGGCTCCGTCTTCTCATTAAAAAGTTTCTCATCCACCATCTGCGCTTCTCACTCCGTCTTCATATTTTATTCTTTATAACAGCATAAGCTACTCGGCAAAAGAACCACTTTATATTCGTCGAAATTAGTTGGCCGAAGTGTATCCTATTTCTCATTTACCTTTATACCTTGCGTCGGTGCCTAGAAAAAAAAAGAGAACAAAAAAATGACGAACAAGTGAAACACATTTTAAATAATTCATTTCGCAAGCCGCATTGTCGCCGCCGCTGGCAAAAGAAACAAGAACGTAACACGCTCATTAAGACACTTAACCGCGAGATCCTTGAATATGCTGACTATAATGTTACGGGCTTGCAACCTTGATTGTGCCGTGGTCGCGTGTGCGTATCGAACTTAATCAGGTCAACTTTGTGCCTAAGTGTATTTAAATGCATTGCGGCCCGCATAATGAACCTTTTGATTGCGTCCACTGTATAACATTACGCATGCATTATTAAGAACGCTCGGTGCAAACGATGTCGCTGCACTGCGACGGTACGTGATTCAGAAATTTACAAAAAAAAAAAAATAAGAAACAGATTTATGCGCCTATAAAAGCTATAAGTGTCGTTAATTACAGAATTTTATTACACCGCATTCGCGCACCAGCAATAACGTTACCAGTGTTATGCACGCCGATCTGTCGGAATGAATATTTTTGAAATGAAAAACGCTAAAAAGATGACAGTATATATATATTTTTTTTGGAATACACATTCTAACCAAAATTATATTTCAATACAATACTTTATATACATACGTACAACTATAATACGTTCTTTTCTTATTTTTCTTCCAGTTACAGTCATCCTTTGTATCGCGAATGATTTTTTAATCGATCCGGCATTCTCTATTTAATGATCCGCGTGAGCATAGGAAAGGTTCAACGATGGCACAATGAAAGACTATACGATAACAATTAGACATTCTGCTCAAAACATCATTATTGTTGTCGCGCACACATCGGCGTCCGAGATTAATGAAAAGATACGTGAGTGTACGTGTGCCCTTGCATAACGAATATAGTAGAGTCGCGTCGATCACCCGCTGACTTTCTCTTCGATTATAGCCAGTCACTGTTCGACAATGAACGTGTTCGAGAGCGATATGTTCCCTCTAGCAGGCAGGAACGGTAACAGCCCCGAAAGGAACTTTGATTACCTGCCCTTTATTAACGCAGCCTGGTTTAAAGGCCCACTGACAGACAAATTGTGCTTTATCTCTATATTAATCGAGATTAGCGGAGTCGCGACCACACAAAAGGAATGTGGACGCCATTATGCTTGAAACAGTGATAAACGGTAATGCGGGTTATCAAGATGGGAACAGGTAGATGGGTATCTTATTACAATTCTCTACCTTGTTTCTGCATCTTAATTGTACATACGCACTCGTGTATGTATGTATGTATGTACATAGATGCTCAGCAAATAACAGGGTGTTAGCGTGACATTAGTACATATCTGCGAAACGTATTATCATAATTTTCGGAAATGTGAAGCGAATTAATATTCAGAATGTTTAATAGATAAACGGTATGAAAAGTCTCGAGCGGTATATGTACGCGATATTTGAACGCGGTCAACGTTCCTTTATAAAGTATATAATATATACCTATAATCGATATAATATAATTGATATATATATTTTCATCGTGATATAGTATTCACGATTGCGCGTACGTGTATGTACATACATACGTGTATACACGTTGGAATATTTTCGACATTTACAGCACTCTCGTACGCGTAAAAGCCCCAATAAGCTCGGCTTATACGTGCAACAGCATTCACGGAATCTGCTAATCCAATGGTAAACGAATAATTGAACATCGAGTCACTAGTGAACGAAGCATTATCAAGCAGTCCCTGTATTATTATAGTCGGCTATAGTCTGCATGACCATCGCTGCGTCTGATGGTGATTAGGCTGTATCAATTAACACAAACCTGCAATTGCTCGCATTAATCTCTCCCCTCTAACGGGTGTCTCTAACAAACGGCAGTAAATCCACCTCTATTTCTCCCGGCACACAGAGAAGTGTATGTATGCGCGATCAAATATTCTATTAATCGTATGGACGTCAAATCGTTATCATTGTGCTCCTCGTTAGCCGGTCGGGGTTATTGCTAATGAGAAACGACGGAGCCACTCGACGAATGTCCATTATTAATTCGCTGTACACGCCGTCTAACGCGTTTTTGTGCGTTTTCCTGCTCGTTCATTCCGCATTTACGCTACGCCCATTTCGATTACTTCCAAATGAATTCGTGTCTGGCGCACCTGTATCACCGCGACGATATTTTAATAATTCTTTGGTAAAGTATTATTCTTTTTTTATCGTGTTTTCGTTCTTATTTTTTTTTCATTTTTTAACAAGACTGGCTTATAATGTTACGTACGCGACAAAATATGTATCGTTAAAAGCTACGCGTGTGTAGAAAAAAATGAAATAGTTTTAAATTGTGTGTTCCATTGCGAAAGTTTTGTACAACCTGGCGTGCAACTATATTTGGTTTGTTAAATTTATTTTAAGCCTGGACGTTATTCTTTGCTGGTATACCGGTTTATGAATATTTATTTTCCTCTAAATTATGATCCGTAAACGAAACAGTCAATAAATATGTAACGCTATGTTTATTAAAGCTTAGGACGACTGTAACAGGAAAATGTATGAAATTTACGTGGAAATTTATTCTATTGCAGCAGATGGTACAATGCATTTCGTGCTGTCGATTCATAAATGACGAACAGTTTTATCATTGAGAAACAAATTAATATTTCAACCAACAACAACTTCCACCGGTGTACGTACATTCGGTGCCTTAATAAAAAAAAATGATGAACGGTTGATTTCCAGGCGTATTAATTCAATATTGATTTAGTTCCATATTATTCTGTTTACATTTTACGTCATTAATTACAGAGCGCTATAGATTGCTCAATAATGAAAAATGTATCGCGGTACACGATTTCTCCATTATTTGGAAATACGAAATTCAGGTAGAATGCATTACACCGCGAGGTATTAAAAATTCTATAAACGTCAAAAATGTTGTACGGCAATTCGCAATTATTACCCCGGGTTGTAAATGGTGTGAGTAACGAATTACTGCCGTCGCAAAACAGAACAAAAAAATACCCCACACGCACACGTAAATGAGAAAGAACCGAGTCCCATATGCATCATATCCTGAAAAATCGAAATTTCAACTTCTGTGTAGTACGTCCGTCTACCAATTCACCCTACTGCATAACTCTGTCAACCAGCTAATACGTACGTAATGAAAATGAATCGTAGTCGTTCATTAGTAATTTCCGCTTACATTTTCAAGTGGAGTCCTTTAATACAGATTCCATAAAACGCGTATCGTCCCGACATCGATCTCGCGTATCTCGGATAAAATGAAAATTTCATCGTTAATCGTTGCGACATAATTTCCAAAGTAGCCGGATCATAGTTTTATAAGTACAGAATTAAACTTTTATTACACGCTAACAATCCGTCGGAGTCATAAAAACAACCGAACATTTATGCCTAAGTCCGGCTATAAAATATAAAACTAGCAAAGTAAGTACTTCCCTTGACATTTTCGCTTTTATATCCACCGTCGTTCGTTTCTTCGTTCGCAAATAATTGCCAATTCGAACAATACACCGAGTTTAAACTCTTCCCGTTTTCATCGGGTGATTGTTTTAAAGCCTCCGCCGGCGTTTTTGGAATATAAATAAAGGCCGTACGTGTTACGTACCGATACCAACGAAAACATCCGTATGGAACACCTGTCCGGAATAAAATTATACCCTATAGGTAGATTTTTAATATTTCCAACGATGTACATCGTATCGGTGTATCGAGTTACACGTTCACACGTAACCGGGGGTACGTGTATAGACGGACACGTGTAATACCGGTGCATATACGTGTGTACATATACATGTGTATATGTATCCCGTAAAATTTCATCCCAGTTACGAGCGACGTGTGTTCGCGAGAAGCCTTGAAAGCTAGCCCGAATAATTGAACGGAATGGATAGAGTATAACGTGCATTCAGCAAAAGCAGCGAAGTCCGCCAGCAGAAGGAGGCAGCACGTTTTAAGCGTAGTCGACGTTTAGCGAATGATCCAATACCTACCTATTTACGTTTCTTGTTTTCCCCGCAAACGACTGAAAACTTCTGGGGTAGTAGAAAATTTCGAGAATCATGCCAAGAAGGTTACCGTGCCAAGATTTTTATTCGTAACATTCGGCCGCGAGTTATCGAGTAATTAGTCTGTCGAAACGTGAGTTAGGTATAGATGGTGAACACCACAGACGACCATTAAAACGTATGTCAAAAACACGTTTCCCAGCGTTTCTGTACGTTTTTAATTAATAATGTTTTTTTTTGCCATACTTCGGACCGGTGTCCTTCAGGAGAATTTCATTTTTCATAGGTACACTTTTAAGCAATTTATTTCGCCGTTCGCCCCGTGAAATGGAATAGGTATCGAAAAACTCGTGCGCTTCACGTACGATACCGAGACTTTTTAGAGTAATTACTATATATACACGTCAATATCCATGGTCGACGTAGGTAGTTCATCCTATCAAAGCGAATAGAAACAAATCATTCCCATACATATATCCCCGTCTATTTCAACTACCAGAGTACTTAATAAAAGAAACACGTCGAAAATAAAACAAAAAAAACGGTAAACAAAAATTGACGAAAGATAACGTATAAATCTGTATAGAAATCACGTGCCCGGTCGAAGCACATTTAACAAAAAAAAAATAAGAGAAAAAAAGGAACTTATATGAAAGCCCGCAGATTTTCGTTCTCTCTATCCATCTGGGCAAAGTTTTTCGCCATATTTCGAGTAGATTCATCGTACTAGCGAAGAATCAATATTTTCCTCTCGACTGCCGATACCTATCCACGCGAGGATTTCCCTATTATCTATGTGGAAGGTAGAATCATCGTTAATTTTGCGCCCTGATACACTATTCATCGGCTGTGAGATTGCAGACGAAATCGAGGGAAGTCGGAGGCATGGTCTCGACCGGGTTCTATTACACGGAACGGCGAACAATTAAAAGCTTTTTGCAGCTCGCGGTCTTAATTATGGGATCGATCCTTCGAGTCGAGAAGACGGAGGGAGGTTCGACAGCCGGCCAAAGACGGTTAACCGTTGATGACTACGGAATATATTTCTATTCGAAGCCGGAGGACTTTGAACGGTCAGAGACCTCCCGTTGCGAGACGTTCTACCTCCTGCGGTTCTTTGTCCTTGTTCGGATCACTCATCATAGGACTCCGTGTGCTTACCGTGTCCGAAAAGAGCCATTATATAAGGCGAGCTTCGGTCGCTCATTAATTCTATCAAACACACGTAGACCGGTCTTACTAGACACGCAACAATATTCGAAGGTTCGCAAATCAGTCGTTTAGAAACTACAAATACTTTCGTAGGATGTATAATATATTTACTTTATCGCTGTGATTCAAAGGAAATAAAAATAACAGGTAGATATAATTTTGTTTAATTTATTTGTCATATAGTAGTACAATATATTAGTAATTTACAGTTTGACGTTAAGTCTGTTCGAAATTAAATAATAACTAATAGGACGGACTATAGTTTTGTACTGTTACATGGGTAGTTCGTAGAAAGTGATTTTTTAAAAAATTGATCGCAAGAAATCGTGGAGTTTGCATTGCAGTGAAAGGTGTCAAAAGCGTGCCGCAGGTTCCGCTTTTTCTGCACATACTACGTACTACATAGTTCTAACTGCGCCGGACGAAACGGCACAGTGGAAACGCGAACGTGCGATGAGAAACTCGTGAACCGTTCAATTCAAATTCTCGTTGTTCGGAGGACGGTTTCGGACTGCTCGTTCCTTTTTTTCCAGATAGTTTCAACCCGATTGCTAAAAGTCAACGTATAGAAAATCCTTTAAGGCTTGTTCTTTTCACAAGTGGTGTCGCACTTCGCACGTATTTTCCCGCGCGATTCAAATGACGTGCGCTGTTATTAATATTCGCGTATAATAAATTCCATTATTACCCGTACGATCGCGTTTCTTTCGCCGAGCTCGTGAATATCGAATCGAAAGGCGTTAAAAACGTGCTGAATGACTGTTTCGTTGTGTCATTTGAACGTGAAACACGCGGCGTTTTCCGCAGCGATATTGATTAGAGGAGAATAAAAAAAAAAAATTGTGTCACACAATTATGTAAATTTCTCATTCGTTTCACACTGGATATCTTGTAAATAACGGAGTGTGATAGAGTTTCTCGTTCGCGCGCTTAGAAAAGAATGCAACGAAAGTGATATAGCGTTCTTGAATACGCACACGACCGTATCTTGACCTTTTAATTATCCGCCTAGTAAAGATATGGCAGATTGTCAAACACGAAACGCACCGACCGGTGTAAAGTTTTATTTCACATGCAACCAGGCTACGATTGTTATACGCTTTTACACGTATACGTACTATACGTACCGCCGGGTGTGTATGTACTACATAAATAAATCGTGTTAATTTAAAGTGTAGTTACGCGAACGTGAACGCCGCCGCTCTAGAAGTCATTTAAGCATTTCATTCGCGGCTTTTAAAAAGAAATGTCGCGAGGTAAGCCGTGCCAGGCCGCACAGAGGGACCGATGTAAAGACACGTAGAATTTATTTCTGAATGTACAACGCCGACATGCCGAGGGTTGTTCCTATGCTCGGAACTTTGAAAAGGCGGAAGGCTGAAGATGAAGGCGCCTGCGGACGTTTGAATTACATCCCTTGAATTCTGGTGAATTCAACTTTGACCTCTATCCGCCGGCCCGGATAGAGATATATTTCTCGTTCTGGGACAAAGCCAGTATTCGCTTTTAGCTCGGGTAATGGACGAGTGTTAACCCAGAGTCGCGTACTTACATGTGGCTTCTGACGGACCTACATAGATTATGGATTTCGTTCGTGCTACTTTCTTTTTTTATTTCAACGTTTACAGTGTTCTTTTAATAGAACCGAGATACGTTTTACTTTCAAGGTTCCACCGTTACCTTCCCGCTCCCCCCCCCTTCCAACTCTTCCCATTTTCTCTTCTTTTCGCTAAAGAATATTATAACACTCTATAAACTCGATATCTTCTAATTTCTAACCCGTGACACAATTAAAAATCCTACAATAGACGTTCCCGGTACAAAGACTAACGAGACGATATTCAAACGTAAAAGATCCCGGTCGTGTTAAATGATTTTACCGCGTATTTTCAGTAGAATCGACACACCAGTGACACGGTGGATCGTGTAACATCTGTTAGACGAAGGATCGTTCCGCGAAAAGGGGAAGAATAGCTGTGAATACGTCGGTGGTATTCGTCGAACAATCGGCACACCTTCCGTGAGTCGGTCCCCGAGGAACAAGAAGGTCAGAACGTAACCGGCGTATAATTTTTCAGCAATTAGAGAGAAACCTCGATCAAAAGCCAGTGGATTTCAGCTCGACCGGTGGGCCTGGCTATTATGGCCGAGAGAGAGATAGATAGATAGATAGAGAGAGAGGGAAGCCGATAATACGTCGTAGGCTTTTGACAGATGGTACGAGGACGAGGCAAATTGCCGCTTTAAGCTCGCTCGCTCGTCCCGTACGTCGGTGGAGCCCTTCTCACGCTAATACGAGAACGCGGGCCGGACGTTGTTTTGATAATTTATTGAAATCGTCGAGGGTCTAAGAGCCGCCACTATGTATACCGAGGATCCAAGCCGGTGAAATATGGCCGTGCGAATTACACGAGACGTCCGACCCGTGTCAGTGGGCTACCCCGACGATACGGAATTTCCCGACGGAGAAACGAGCTACGTACACGCGCCTCACGTGACTCTCTTTCATCCCCGAGTCGAGGAAAGGATAGCGGCAGGTGCCCTCTTTCGTACGGTGTTTCTAATGACTCGGTGATTGATACTTTGCCAGGTTGAAATTGAACATGGTACGCGAATCGCCCGGTTATATCCTTGGGTTTTGTGTTTAAGGGGAAGTCGGCAGTGGGAACGTTTATGTTGATCGAATTAGATAGTGGGAATTATTTTTTACTTTTTTGGTAGTCTCAAGAAAAGGACGTGAACGTAAATGAAGTGTCATTCTGTGAGGAATTATGAAATCTAATAAATATAGAGGTAAATTTATAATTAGATTAGTAGATTTAGAAAAACAATAAATATGACGCTTACAACGTTCAAAAATATGTTTCATCTCGGCGATAAGAAGAAATATTTCAAAAAATAGGAATTTAGAACTTTTTTGTAATTTTCTATATAGATTCCCTTTGGTACGTTTTTGTTTCTGAATTAAAGGTATTTCTTTCACAAATGTTATCTTCTCTTTTAGATTATGTGATAATGGATCGGTAAAGGATAAGGTATGACGGTGAAAACTTTGTTAGTGTTCTTTATATAGATTCATATGAGTTATTGTTATGCTCGCACAGTGCATTTGTCTGGATAGAATAGCCCACGATTGAGAGCGCTCGAAAGTACCATATGCTCATGAAACGTTTTGAATAATGCGACTAATATTTACACCCTACCGATTGCTCGATTTCAAAGGCAATTCTATTCAACGATAGCGAATGGTGAATGCAAATGAATGGAGATGGTGATCATAAAAATGACAGTCGAATAACTATAGTATACGAAGTTATCTATGTATATATGCGCGACACTGCATCATTGGGATATTAAGCACGTGAAATATGACATTCCAATGAAACGTGATTGAAGTGTCCGTAATTAAATCGATAATTCGAAATTTGATTTAACGCGACGGCGATGATTGTATTAATTGAAAGTCGGAATGCATTTGTAATAAAGAGCCGTGGCAGAGTAATTTATATCTAGAATATTCAGTAACTAAGAGGTAGCAATGAAGTTACAACAATCTCATTATAATAATTCATATAATGAAATAATAAATTAGATATCCAGGAATTCTAAGTAACTTTACTTCGAGCAATGCCGAGGGAAATTAATTTCTGCTTGAATTAACAAGGCGGAACAAAATCAACGCAATATTTCAGTTTTCCTTTCCGTCTTACAATATTTCAGCTTCGTGGAACCGATCTTCATTAATCTTGAAATTCGCCGTCGACATGGCTCGACGAAAATGAATAAATAATAAGGGCCTAAACTGGTTAAACGATATTACTTCGAAGCCGGTACGGCTGAAGAACATGTATCCATTTACTTTTAAAAGCCACTCTTATGGTGCACTCGGCTATTACGCAGCCTCGAATGATTAAAGAGACGAATCAAAGATTAAAAAAAAGTGCCGCAGACACTCTCTACGCGTTGAATATTCAAAGAATCCAAAAGCTTTGACTTTCGTTTCGCATATGAAACAACATGTCACAGCCGTACGTTGTACATTGTACATACATGTACAATACATACATACAGACATGATGTAAGTAATTGCACGTTCAATCCAAATACAAATTCATCGGACATCCATATCCTTCAGAAATACACGAAGAACTTTCAGTTCAATCTATTATTTCGTATTAGAAGAATTCCTAACTTTATTAATTTAAACTAATATTGTTGACACGTTCGTTAATGGGTTACATCGCTGTTTATTCGCCATCGCAATTTCATTCGTCGATAATTAAAAATGCTACCGAATAAATTCCACCGAAAACCCCTTGTGAATGTCCGGCTCTCTCTCTCTCTCCCCTGAACTAATTATATCAACCCCTAATTATACATCGCCGATCGACACCTACGGGCGTCGCGACGCCGGAAATTCCGTGAGTGTTTTCCAGCCACCGGCCAATTATCAAAACGGTCACGGCTGCCGCCCGGACATTCTCTGTAATTACGAATAATTGGATGGAAAATGCTGACAGGTCAGGTGCCGTTTCGTTTTTGCGCAACAGGCGAAAACGTAGCGAAACGGCCTTTTGACGTCGCTCGATCGCGATCAGCTCCTCCTACGTCTCCCAGTTACGTGTGTTACCGGTTTCCTCGTGACGTCGGAAACGAACAAAAACAAAAACTAAATAAAAAGGAAAAAAAAACATACATACATACGTATATACATATACCTATACACCCACCTCAAAAAAAAAATTCGCGTGTGATTGCAGAAAATGTCACACCGACGTGGCACACGGACGCCTCTATGCCGGTTCATCGACGCGTGTCGAGCTGGAAACGAGTAGAGTACACTGGTAAATGAATTGCCGTGTCGAACCTGATGTAGAACGACGAAATATGCGCGCGAGAATGAGCGCCGCGACGGAAGGGAGGCGGCTACCGAGCGCAGATTAATGTAACGAACGGTGACGCGCGACCCGGACTGCCGAAAATCGGAATTCGAAAAGAGGGGGCGGCCGCCGGGGGTAGATTTGCGATAAAAATCTATTTTATGACGATGGATGTCACTGCGTTACGTTTCGCACGATGTACCGCGAGAATTCTCTACGCCGACCGGCGCTTTTTAACATTTTAAACGTGGACCACACGGACAGAGGGTGTGGAATCGGTGTGGGTTTATATCTGTCCGCAATTCGTATGATCTATGTACAGTAATTTATGTTACGCGGTCTTTTGATACGGTAAAGTCTTAGAAAGAAACGGAACTTTTATTTCGGGAAATTAAGTTTCCGCGAAGTTTCGAATGTAGAGCGGATAATACAGATACGTACCAAGTGTAGATATAACTTTTTTTCGGGATATTTAAATCTGAATAAAATTCTTATTCTTTTAATATCTATAGATAAGGAACGATCGATATTAGTCGAACGGACAGTTAATAATTTCTTAAGAAATTAACTGACGTTTTAATTATTGGATTCGCTAATTTCATCCGATTGATTCTCACCTTGGCCGAACGTAACGGAAAACAAGGCAAAGGTGAGAGGATATTCTCTTAAGCGTGGACGCCAGCAGGCAAGTAGAATCGTTTTACTTCTCGAGCAAAGGCTGTAATTAAGGACCCTAGAACAACGCGGCGTTCGCAACAATTAAAATAATGACTAGAGCCCTGCAACTCCGAAACATTTAACTACGTATAGCGATAGACTGGTGATTTAAACCGATACCTACTCGTGATATTTTTCGACGTAATCTGCCGTTAACTTCTCAGTCCTAATCGTTATTGATTACGTTAGAGCAGCACGCAGAATGCCAATAAATTACTATATGAGTCAGTTTTATTTAGGTTTAGGGCATCCAAATTGCTTTACGATACATCGATTATGGTCCAACGGGCAAACCCTTTCATATAACAAACGTTAAAGGTGCACGAGAAGAAATACGGGGAATCAAGGTCTACGTTGAAAATAATTCTCTATTATTGTCTGTAGTATAAAAATTCTAATATTTTTTAATTAATTCGTTATATGTATATGATACAAATATATCGATAAAAGATGTATAAATTCAGTGTAATAAAAGAACCATTGAAAAAAAGCGAAATAGGTCAGCGGAGTAGAAAAAGGAAAAATTACAGGGAGCAGATAAATCACTGCAGGTTCTTTCGGGGGAAACATAGAAGTTGTAAAGTAAAATAGTCAGAAATCTACTTCCCTTCTCCGTTCTACCGGTGCCGTTTGTTTCCAACAGCGAGCTACAAAACGTGCAAGTGCACATTTAAAAATGTTCGTTTAAATATTGACGCGGCCTTAAAACTCACGGTAGAAGCTGCGTTTCCGAGAAAAAAAATTTATAAACAAATTGGTCGGCAGAATATCGAGGTACGTACATGCATACATACATACATACATACGTACATACACACACCGTATCGATTTAACCGACAGACCGTTTTAACGAGAATATCAGCCAGTCGTTCCCCGTTTCCATTTTCCATTTTCCGCCATTATAAAATAACAAGTCACCAGGACTAAGGAGCGAAATTTTCTTCGGGACTAAATTAGTTTAGCTTTCGCCACAGCGGAGAGCAACAGTTGTCTTCCACCTATTTCAATTCTCCGATACTTCCGAACAGAGAAACGCGCTACTTCGTGGCAGCACAATTCTCCATTGTGCTCTCAACAGTGCAACGTAATGTCAGCAAACGCCTTGAAAGGTCCTCGAGGGAAGAGTGTTCAAAAGGCCATTGTTCCTCTCGTGAAACAAGTGTACGAGTCATTCTTTTAAATTTGATTTAGCCACACCGGCCGTGGCCATCATCGTGGACCTTCTTGAGCTTGTTTCTTACCTCAGCTATCTAACGACTTTTCAGCCATCGCATCGGCGAAAACGAAACTGAAAACTTTGCCACCCTTCCCCTCCACCCCCCCCCCCCCTCCCCCCGCTCGTGAAAGTCCATGGCGGTAACTCCGGTGGGTTATCTGTTTGCAAATTAGCACCTCGGATTCCTTGAGACACTCTGGTTCCACAGCCAGTAAGGCAATAAAAATGGAAATCGACAGAGGCTGTCCCAGAGGATTTCCCGAGAGCTTCGGAGTTTTCAGGTAATTTTTATCGATGAACCGTGGATTTATCTGGGATCATCCTAACGACAGACTTTCGCGGCTCCTATGCTGACCTACATTGTTTGACTCTCGCGAAATGTGGCTAAAAACTACGGTGGGATTCGAGAAGTTGGCTGAGCGCGGTGCATGAAGTAACTTTTAAATTTTCAGGTTTATATACCGTAGGAAAATCGTGCGATGAAATGTAACGTAAAAGTAACGTAAAAAATTGTCCGAAATAATTACATTTATTATTCAACCACGTATCGTACAAGATTGTTTTTTTCATTTCTATTGCAAGAAATAATATAACACGAGATTTAACGAATAAACGAGATAATTCGTTTCGAAATAATGGAAATATACAATTTCAACGCGGTTCTCGATGAAATCTCATTGGACGCCGTGATTAAATACCAACGTGCAACAACGTTCAGACAACACGTTGACAATAAATTCGTTGTATATACTTGGTCTATGTTTTGTAACGTTATACGATTCAACAAACTTACGGCGTACGGAGAAAGAAAGTTTATTCACATCTAAAAGTTTCTCTCCCGAGCTCGGTATTCACAATGATGCAGAGACCTCGGTTCGTTCCGTCTTATTTCTATAAGTTACGAGAGCAAAATTTCTGTTATAGGACAGACATACTTGTCATGTAGATACTTTCGCAAGTACTTTGCCCATTCTTAGTCAAAGTATCTGCGACGAAATAATTCAAAGGCAGGCTGAAGGCGTACCGCCTCCGCGACTATAAATATTTGAACACAGGGAGGAACGTCGAAACGGACCCTGTCTTATCGTGAACACCGTGAGAGTACGTATGTATGTATGTTGTATGTATACTTATCCTAAAGAAAAATATAACAGTGTTTTTCTATACAGTTTTCTTGATAATTATTAGAAATTCAGGGGCAATTTGGTTTATATGTATAGTAGTTGTTACACACTGTATTTTTTACCAGAAAAATAATGTCTCAACCCGGAAAATTTTATTCATTGTTAGATGTCGGAATATAGTAATTTTATGTAATTTTATTTGTAATAATTACATATTTGTTTTGTGAGAAATACATATGTTTTAATTTTAATTGAATGTATCTCGAAAGCTATGAATTATAGAAACTTTCAATATACTTTACTATTTTACTAATAAAAAATACCTTATAAACGTAATATTAAATCAAGGGGACGTGAAATTAAAATCCCGCCGAAATTGTATACTCCGTTGACGCGAAACTGTAAATTGTATTTAAGTAAGGTATAATATTTGTACGATTTAAATGTTACGGCGGGAAAATTGATGGGGCAACAATAGAGATGGAAATGCTAATACTTATTTTTAATCCCTGGTAACCATTGTTAGTACGTAGCATTATCGAAGGTCGACCGAGCACAAAGCATACAGAGGAAAAGAAATCAATGACACGGGTGCACGGAATACTATTATATCAGACATCTATGCGATCTTTTCAGTTTGATTTATAAACGATTCGCATACTATCCGGGTTTTATTTATTTCTGCGTTCTATATTCGGTTCGCTGCGAGTAAGAATAAAATCATCCTACTCGTCAGAGAATAGTAGAAAATTCCCTACGTAAAAACAATTCGATACAATGAAATATCTTAATAGAAAACAATACGAATGGTAATTTCGGATTTTCCATTCGAAACGTGCAGTTTCTAAAAACAAAATCGACCACCCATGGAATATATATTTTCCGCTGTCAAGAATTCACCGTAAAACTTCGTGAAAATAACACGTTGAGATAAATGATTGGGGACACCGTAAAAACCGCGATTACGAAGACTTCGTCGTTCTAAGATTTGAAAACCTACAATTATCTCTGTCAATTATCTCTATCCTCCTGTCAACGTTCACGACACTCCACCGTCGTCAGGTGCGAAGTAAAACATCGCTGTTAAACCCATAGCCGATGTGGCCAGTCTAACAGTGACCCTCGCATTTTCCGCATTAATCATCCCCCATTGATCGTACGTACCTAGTCTACTCATAGCATACTCCTTTCGACGAGTAAACAGGATAACCTGTACACTCTGTGTCACGCACGGTTGTCCGGCATCACTTGAATAAAAAAGAAAAAAAAATTCAATCTTTTAACTGTCCGAAGGAGGCACGTGACGTTATTCAAGAGTCTTAAAGGGAAGTTGATAGTTGTTCGACAAGGAACGAGACGTAATCGTAAACGACGATAAAATGAAAAAGCAGTTCCGTCGAAAGGCGCGTTAAACCGACAGTTATATCGGAACACCACGTGCTCGGTTGACGGCGTTCCCCATTGGCTCGACAAAAAGAGGACAGGAAATTGTATCAAATTGGAGAGCGCTGGGATTAAGGATCCCTCGAAGCGAAAGCGTGGTTCACCAACCGGTGGGTCCGCACATGCCGCGCTGATCCGGCCATTGTTGTGCAAATCCAACAAAAACCAGCCCTCTAATCTCGCGAACCCACTTGAGATCGCAACATGCACCCCGCAGTCGTACAATTAATTTATATAGGTATCTAAAGTACTTACCGACGCCGTTTCTGTTTCCCTGTTATACGGCTCGGATCAACTGCCGTCCGTTGCAACTGTGATAATCTTAAATAATCTCTCAATGATGCGTTGAAAATTGTGTATTTCTGTGAGGCGCGTTATCGTTTTTTTTCTATTGGATTTCGTGCCACGTGTGCGTCGATAATGAATTTTCTATTACGCATAGATTTTTCGGCACGAACGACGGTCACGATTTATAATTTACAATGGCAAAAATAATGTGTGTCAGTGTATGTACGTGTGTGTATGGTGATTTCCGGCGAAACCGCAGACCGAGATGTTTTTACCAAAAGTCATACTACTGGAAGAGATGTGGCAAGAACAAACGCCGGTTGCGTTTGGCTGGTTTGGAAATTTACTGAAATGCATTTCCATTACTGTTTTATATTACCAGCAAAGTCTTTCAAACTTATTAATTAAAGATTCCCTTTTCTTCTCGCTTTTAGTGATTGAGTGAAAAAAGGCTTTTTACCTTATTGAGAAAAGTTTTGAGGGAATTGAAAAATTCCAATTGAACAAATTGTAGTTCCAAGTGAGAGCCATAAGTGATCACAATGTCTGCAGTGGTGCATAGCGCAAAAAATCACCGTGTTTTTTGCAACCACGTCTACGACGGGGGTTGCCGCTTGAATGAACGAAACGAGCAAAAGCGTGGGGGAGGGGATTAGAACCCCTAGATTTATTAAATGTTAGTCTCTATGTGAAACGATGTATATATTAGTTAATGGTTTATGAGATCTATAATATACGTTGTAATTAACAATATTGGTTAACGTAGCGATATTGTTTGCCAATAATATGCAATAGGTTTAAGCAATTCGCCTCTAATCTTTGTACAATCTATTATGATTGATGATAACGAAGTATCACTTATAACGTCGATGCATTTTGTACGACAGTGATAATAATACATATATTTCATATACATGTATATATGAAAGTTTAATTAAAAGTAATATCGATTTATTTCAAAATTTCATATAATTAACGCGTCTCGTATGCCCTATTATATATGATTTAATTAAACCATCCCGTCGCCGTTACCATCCCGCTCATTTGATAACAGGTTTAATTAATACAGAACGACTTGTTAACTAAACGAGCTCGCTAAATCGTACATTAGATGGATGAAAATGACAGGTAAAATATTTAAAAAGTATAACGCATCCCCGGACACGGTAATCTATACAACGATCTTCCCATGATTATCCCAAATACTCTAAAGCAACTTTACCACGTTAACTCGACCGCGAACTAACACTCTAGTAACAAAACACGACGTCCAACGTCGCACATAAAAACTCCATCAACTATTTCTTTTCCCGAATAATTTCTCGAACGTAAATTAAACTGCGATAAAGATTTACGTTATCCGCGTACACCTCTCCATTTAAACCCATCGTAATTTAGAATCGAGGAGCAACGGTGACACCAGAAATAAAGAAAAAAAGTGCAAACAAACGAAAAAAAAAAGTAGAGCACACCGGATGCATCCCTCTCCAAACGATATCGTAGTTCATAATACCCGTGGCCCATATGAGAGCAAATATTGTACATCACGTCCAAATAGTTGCCATGTATCCCGTGCACGTGGAAGTTCAAACAAAAATCCCGCTAAACTCTTCTAAATAACCCGGGCTACATTCGGACCCGTAGCCAGGCAATAGTGTACCTTACGTAACATTTAAACGACGGCGCCTGCTGTTCGCCGTACGATAAACGGAGCCCACCCGAATTACGCACGGTCGATAACACGAGCTTGTACTGGCGTTCGCAACGACGTTGACTTTAAATCGTGATCCAGCAGTCGCTGCCGGGCTAGGCGACACAGATTCATTTCCGAATGGCACACTTGCCGTTCGACGATGCCCGTGAACACATACGACCATACTCTTCCCTTCCTCCCTTCCCCCTTTAGCGTTCCCTATTTCTCTATCTGTCTCTCTATACCTCCTCTTCAACCCCTGTCCTAACACTTTCCTGTTCTCTCTCTTTCTGTGTGTATGTGTGTGTGTTTCTGTCTCTGTTTCACTGTCTATCACTCTTTCTCCCCGTTCGTCTGTCTCGTATCTCTATAACTCTGGTCTGTCTCTTCTATCTTGTTCTATTCGAATTGCACTAGGTGATTCTATCTTTCTCACACAGCCGCAAACACGTCCACGCAAAGTGTTTGTACACGCTCTCGCGGGGGCATGTTTATCGAACGTACGGCAGCCGTGTATCGCCGGCACGAAGGCGACACGGTATAGTGCCCGCTATCTTCCTGACGCTGGAATTACACCATTATTGTGCAAATTAGCAAGGACCCATGCATGATAGGGCAGCGGGACGTCTAGCGGGATTAGAATTAACGTGGCTGCCGTGAGCACCGGCGACAAACGCTTTCTGATTACTTTGAGACCGTTCTTTCGGAATTTCTTGCTCGGTGACTACGTTGAACGAATTCGTTTCGAAAAACCGCTTTTTGCCGTCGATGATATGAAAATTGTTGCCGGGGGTAGGTACTGGAACGAATACGTGGAACGGTATTTTTGTTTTTTTTTTCTTGTTACTTTAATTATTTCGCGAATGATAATGAATTTATTAAAAAATTCTTTTATTCAATTGGTAGGAGAGGAATTAAATTAGTAACGTTCCAGAACGTAAAAATTGGATTCAAAGTAAAAAGGTCTTTCGTATTCGCCGTGCTTACCGCATGTTTGACCTCTTTACCATTTCTATTTATCTGTGTACGGTTACGTTTAAAATTCTAACCGTGTAGATGGCCCTTTATCCGGCGAAATTATACATTCTCTTATTTTAACAGTTAACTAAAATTCTTTTTAACAAGATAAAACAATAGCCAGGAAGAAACCAAAAAAAAACAAAACAGAAATATTAACGAGAACCTCCGCGGAATAACTCCCGCACTCTCCACCTTATCGTTAACGAGCTTCACTTTGCGCCGTGATTCCGTTTGAAAAACGAGTAGTTTCAACGCATTTACTGCGTCCAATTACCGGAGATTAATAACTAATTTTCACATATCCCATGGAACGTTTCACCAGGCATACCGCCAATTCTACACGTCCATTAAAAACCCATCAATCGTTGCCGGTGTTATTATATTTAATATTTGACTTATTAGCGTTATTTCAACGTGGGCATCTCACGGGTCAACCGGGGCGGGTATCGGTTACGCTTTTACAGATCATTAATATAACAGGAACGTCATAGAATCCGGTTTGTTGAATCATTGATACCGAAACGTGTCCATTTTTCCCCGACGGCCGCAACTGTTATTCCAACCCCTCCCCTGTCCCCCTTTACAAAACTGTATTGTCCTATTGTAAATATAAACTGTATATTCCGCAAACCGTTTTCCTCACTATTTGTCGCGTTTCGGGACATATTGCGCACCATGGCCATTTAACTGCTCGCCTGCTTATTGTATGTATAGAGACAGCATATGGCGCGAAAGTAACGTCTCTATTATGCCCCTCTGATAAATGGCCGGCCGTATTTAACGTGGCTAATCGAGCCGCATACGTAAGGAAGAAACGTGAAGCAAAACCGCGCGCGCGGTGGGCCTGTCTGTATTAAGTGGCTTGACACTTTTAATAGTATTATTCACAAAGATAAAGGTAGTCGATCATCCTCGAATAATAGTGTGTAGTAAATGATATTTTTGGAAGTTGGTAAACATTACCACAATCCCGTAAGATATTTGAAATCATTGAAACAACGTTAGATAAATCCTGTGAATGGAAAGTAAAGTTAATAATCGTCGGACGATTAGCCAGTGATCTACGATATCTAATACATACTGCGTGGAATTTCCAAATCATCGAACACCGTACAATGGAACATTTCATACAAAGGTGCCCTAGATAAAACGCAGAGTCTGCCGATACGTTCAAGACATAAAGGTATTAGTATCATCAATTTCGTGCGAAATATTTTGTCAAGGGAGATATATTCTTCCATTGACAAAATTATTTAAAACAAAATCGTATACATAGTACGTCGTAACGACGAGTATAGAAACCTTGGTACCATTAACGCGTTCGTTAACGCATCATGTGCTCGTATATCTATCCCGGCATAATCGCCAATAATGCGAGCAGATCCGATGGTTTAACAGCAAATTAAACCATCAACTGATTGCAGAAAATCCGAGGCCACTGTAACGTACTTATTCGTTTAATACTAATAGGCAGCCCCGTATAGTATACATGTATATGTATATGTATATGCGAGCAACACGGTCATGTAGGAGGATTAATATCACGTGTATCCGGTTGCTAATTGAAAGGGAAAGACACGCACGATGAGCGCACGACGAGGATACCGGTGTCGACAGAATCTAATTATCGTGGACAGTAGGATACATATACGCACATCGCGGTTTCTTTAGTTTCGCCAAATCAAATTGATATCCCCCCCCCCCTCATCCTCTTCCCCAATGTATACAAGCGTGCTGTATGAAATCGGCATGGACAGAGACTGGCCTTTTCCCGCAACAAGATTATGGTAATTGACTATCCGACTTGGAAACCCCCATCAGGCATATCAATTACGTACGTATGCATCCCAACCGGGAATTTGCCTTTGATCCGCTCAAACTCGGAGGTAACACAATTCACGCCTGCGTCTAATCTCAAATGGGATTGCCTGATGGCACAAGGGACATCGAAATGGGCTTTTCCGACTTCACAAGAACGCGAGACCGTTTCGGTACCACGCTGCTCCGGATACATCTCTTATGCCCATGATAATCCGGTTACTTCTTCCCTCTGGTACACACACACACACGTATGTATGTATGTAGGTACCACGTACGGGGAGAAATGATTTTCAGGATTTTCGTCGGTCTCGCGTAAGTAAGTACTTGCCCCCTCGTGTTACCGCATCGCATTACTGAGATTTTTAAAGGATCTATGTACCGAAGGGAGCATTGCGATTTGGTCGTTGGAATGATCGATAGCTTGAAATTTACAACCTGGTGTAGGTAGTTGTGATTGATACAATGACACTTTTTGTTCTTCTTGTAAACAATTTCGTTGTTGAATAAGTGTTATTGTTAGTAGTAAATGATGGACGATATCCCATGTTGATATCTCGTCGCAAAAATTAGAGATATCCGTTGAAAAGCGAAGACTTTTGTTGAAACGGTCAATTAATCGAAATAACGATTTCGAGCGAGAGATTGCAGATGGCACGTACGCGATAAGAGCTTTAAAATCATGAACCGCAGCGATAATTAGAAATCGTATCGGTCGGTGCGAACGTTGTATGTGTTTGATATCTGTTAATGTACTTCAGCTGGGATTGCTATCGTTGTGTGTGGCTCCGGTAGATATCACGATAATGCTCACAAATAAGACCATTAGTTTAGAAGGTTGCACGAATTCACGTAAGAAAGGCTGCCACGATAAATCTAATATCTCTTAGCGCGTGAATATGTTTTTATGTTACCGTATATATATATATTGTATAGGTATATATTAACTCGGTGCACAAGCATTGACTTAAATCGAGAACATCCCCTCGATCGTGACGATGTTTCTCTACGCGAGTATACTTGTCCTTCCAAACTCGTTTCGAATATCAAATTCAACGTTGTATTCTCACGATTTAATGTTTTCATTAATAAAAGACAGTATGTACCTATCAACATCAACAAGAAAATACATTTTTCCCATTTTCAACGACATATGTATCTTCAGCAACGATTAGTACCCACGTATTATTTAGTTTGGACTACGAGATAATAAAGAGCTTACATCAGTGAAACCGATCGCTGATATACGTCACGATATAAAAGAAATGTTTCAGACGACTCAGGTTTCAGAGACATCGTGAATGCGGCAGTATGAAGTGGTTCATTATTTTTGTGACGCTATTGGGCGTACAATTCGCCCTCGGAATTTCGGGTAAATCGGCAGATTTATGGTTTCTCCCCGAAACCCACCCTTTCCCTGTTAGAACGTCACTATCCCCTGTTCGCCTATCCTCATCCCTTTTCTAGTGAAACCATCCCTAATACTTTTTCCCTTTCTAAGTTTTTTCACAATTATCGCGATTACCTTTCGTCGTTCGGTATGCAACGAAATTCACCGCGAAAACGTGCAAACTAATAATGACGTTACGTCAAAATAATTCTCGCGTCGTCGAAAAGTGTTTGGACAATAATTATAAATTCGTGTATGTGTGACGGAGTAATAACGTTGGACACTGTGCTTTCAGAAAACAAACAGATTATTGACGAAGGAAGGCAGGCAGTTATTGATGTAGAACCGAAGGGTGTTGTCAAAAGCTGCAAACTTAGAACTAATACTCATGAAGAATACGAATATACAAGCAGTTCATTCATGATTACAAATCGAATCTTCACTACGCTTTACCCATCGAAGGGTACATGCTCCATTAGCATTTCGTCGTTCAGACCCGAAGACGCCGGTGTGTGGGAAATTACCGTGTATGCAACGAACAAAGATAACGTTTCAACCGAGGAAAAGTTCATGTTCGAATTATACGTGATTCAGGTAAACGATTTTGCAAACACTTTTGTGAAAAGTGGGAAAACATTCTGGGACAAATGTTTCCATTCACTGCTTTGTTGGCGCAACAGAAACTAGTGAAAGAATTTTCGAGACATTTCAAGAAGAAAGACATTTAGCGCATTTATTGTTTGTCACGGTAGTTGAATACGTCCGTAAGCATAACATTCTGCGTGGCAGACAAGAGAAAAAAATACACTGGTCTCTTTGTTTCGACAATGAAGCAGTGTAACTGTGCCGGAACTGCAAATATACAATACTCCCGCGACAACGATATTTTTTTTTCCTTCCGTAGTACGCTCCTAACGCATGAACATTTTAAAAAACACGTCGCTACGACGCACCGCTTTCTATGAATTTCATATTCCGTTTTCAGAAAGTAAAAGTAGTGCCTATCAACAATATCAACGTGTACGAGGGTTATTACGCGCACGCGAAAATTGCCGCCGACTTGGAGAATATTACCGAATGTAAAGTGGTCACACCAAAGGTAACTAAAACTCAGTTTTTAACACGTTTATCTTCGTACTTTCATCCGAAATTATCTCGACAACATGCGTTTCTGTCATTTGGCTCGTTAAGGTGTCAAAAACAGAAAAATATATGCACATAAAATTTTCTATTAATATTTTCAGTCAGACGTATATTCTCTAACGTCCAACGGCAAGAATAAAAATAACGATTTCGAACTTTTCGGAAAATGCGGCTTCAAATTCCGAGTAAATAAAACCGACGAAGGCACGTGGGAGCTTCGAGCTTACGTGGAGAATAGTTTCATCATATACAGTGGCTCTGTGCGTATTTCCGTGAAGGAGGACCCGGAGGGTGCGACCGAAATGGTAAGTTCCGAAGCATTACGATCGTTAGATAAAATCACTTAATCCGCCATAGTCTCACGTGCCCTCCGGATAACGAGAAACGATTAAACTTGCCTATCGAAAACTCAAACGTTTCCCAACACGACTGGGAACAACGGGAGGGAATTAGAATCGAGAAGAAACAATGGACTGTTTAGTTTTTGGTGGAAATCGAGTTAAATCGAGATAAAAACCGTCGATATCACGATCACACGTATGACAAATAAATAATTTCTGATAAAACACACGAGTATACTGGCGATTTTCAACGAAAAACTTTTCGTTACGTTAGACCGGGTAACATAATACACATTCAACGTGATAGACGAATGTGAACGAAAAGTATCGCTAATACTTGATGGAATTAGTAAAGCGTGTGATGCTTTCACTTAACTTTGTTTTGGGCAGTTGAAATACTGACTGTAATGCGTGTTGGTACTGCCGTTTCCTGACAGTTTGTAGTTTCGCGGCAGTTCTGGCGTTTCAGTTTGTTATTTATGAGCGGAAATGCTGCGGCCCTGTATGCACGAATACTAATATCTTCTCGCGGTAGTTTGAAATTGTGTAGTAAGGTTTCTGTGCCTAAGGTGCTTTTCCGTATTAAAAAGGTTTCGGTAGGAATATTGAAACGAAAACTATTTTGCGACATTCAGATTGGAGTTACTCGAAAAATGAGCAGAATCTTCCCTTAAATTACGTATAATTTTTTGTTGTGCACATTGATTTTGTAAAACTTGCATCATTTTCAAATAAAACGTTTCAATATCGGTTCCAAAGGTTTACCATCGAGGGATTGTTATCACTTCTACGTATGTGTACGTGGGTATTATATTTTATGACTCAATTTTCCACGTGAACGAATATTTTTTGAATCGTATATTATAATACTCTCGAAACCATTCGTTATGGGTATACAGGCGCTCCAATTATTTGCCCAACGATAAGATTGCTTTCGTGATAGCTACATCCCAATGGTATCGATATAATTAACATACATGGTGAACTTGACCACAGTTATCTCGTCCAAGATCTGATCAATATTTCCACTGTTTCCCGTATTGTCGATGCATAATTAACGTTTTTCCGCACACGCTATGAACTCGCCAACTATTATGAATTCTATTCGCACACGATTTTCTTTTCCATGTAACGTGAAAGAAAACGCTTTTCTATTTTTAATTACAGTCGTTTAAACTATTATTCGAATACTCGTGCAGTAATAAATATCGGAATTCGAACGGTTGATAAGTTCAGAATATAAAGGTAGTTGCGCGAGTAGATCAGTAACCGCATAATTATCATCAGACGTAACACCAACGTTAATCTCGGTTTCGGTAACTACTGCACTGGGTATCGACATGTACTCTATTTGGTTTCAGTAAATACCACATCCGGTTAACTAAAGATTAAAGGTATTAAGGCATTATTGATTATCAATATAGCCCTGACTTCGTAATACCGGTGGAATAACAGAAAAGTTCGATGAAACGTTCTTTCATGTTTATAGTACCTTTGAAAATATGTACCCCGAACGATTTAAAACTCTCACAATACACACTTATGCGTACTGACACACCCATGTTACAATGATGACGTATATTCCTGTGATATTCGACATAAAATCTTAATTGTCAGATTTAAATATAAAAATGACAGTAAATTACTTGATTATCATTAATTAATTAGTGTTCGATAAGTGTTTGGAATACTAATTAATTTCGATTTGTAACTTTTGTCACACAAGATGGTCGTGAAACTGGAACACGGACAACCAGCAAATCTCAATATTTTACCACAAGTCACCTTTTGCCAGCTGGAAGATCCATCCGGAAATCTATTGCCTGTAAAACATGATTCTTGTAGCTACAGGATCGAATCTGTCACAAGATTACACGAAGGAATCTGGATGGCTCATTATGGTGTAGTAGGAAAAATGACTGTTATGCATATTCCGTTCAAAGTCATGACAACCGGTAAGATTATCAATAATAGCTTATTACTCATATCTATCTCTTGGAATCATGATAAAGCTTTCGAATTTTCCAGTAATACGTCATCCAAGACGTTATGAAAGTACTTTCTTACTGCATTAACCGAATTCGAGATATATATTTATATTTATTTTAATTATACACGCAGTTTCGAAGAACTTCACTACCGAGATCAGCAAGAAAGAAAATGGTGATATTATACTCGCATGTCGTATGCATTATAGTACACCGCAGACATTCAAATCCTGTCGTTTTATTACACCTAATGGAACCGTATTGAACTTAGCACCAGGAATCGGAACGGACAAGTACGTATGATCGTGAAATAATAATGATGATTTGTTATCTTAAATTAGGAATAAATACATCGGTATACATTCCAGCGAAGATAAAAAAATTTATTAATAAGAAACGCTCGCGAAAAAATATAGGATTCCAATAACGAGAGCAAATCGGACGTTGCTTGATACGAGGTGATATAGGGAATGACATTTGATTAATTTGTTTTACATTTCAACAAAACGTTTCACCAACATCTCGTCCAGTAAACTACGATCGTCAAAAGAAATTACGGTTACACAAATACGCGGGTTATTTTACACCGAGCAAACGAACAATCTGCAAAAGGAATATAATTTATTCAAAAATAAAATACAGCCAGCGAGGGTAAATCAAATTGATGCACACGCCCGCATATGCTCTTTGAAACATTAAATGCGACGGATCAGATAATAACGAGCATGATTTTCTATGCCTTTCGTGCATGACACTTTATGTTTTTTTTTTCTTTTTTTTTTATTCGTACACCATTACCTTTTCCTATTGCGTGTGTATTTCTTTTTTTTTAGTAGGTGTCACGTGCCCGACTATACAATAGCGCCCCGTTATATTACGTACTATGGCCAACAGCCTCGCGTTTATTTATTGCCACATGTACTATTATTTACCGGAACAAACGGCTGTACACGAGTGTTTCTGGCTTTTAAAAATTCGAATGGCTATGCACTCCGGTGTAGTCATAAAGGCTAAGTGCTTTACAATACAGCAATAATTATGGATCGACGTAGTACCTACCGGCGAAACGCGCCGTTGATCGGACTCGTAAATCAAAACACTCGAACAAGTTTTATACACCGAAGGAACAATCCTATGATTTTTTTTTTTACACACTTCGTAGTATTTTGCGAAAAAAAGAATTGTTCGCACTGCACTCTTTGAACGAAGAAAAGTAATCGATCATTTTGCGGGGAATAAGTTTAATAGAAAAGTAGTTTTCATAAAGAAACTGAACATCTTCCATTTGAATTAAAATCGGAATGAAGATGTTAAATTTTTGTTCTGAAAATTCCTTTTTGCATCAATTTATCCCCTTTCAGTAAATTATGTTAATGATCAGACGACGAATATAAATAATATTAGTTTATTAATTGTTCAATTATTAAATAGACATAAATCGTAATTAAATATATTTCATTTACATTGTCACAGGTATACCACTTACAAGGTTTCTCCGCTGGAAGAGAAACAAACGAACGCAGTTTGCGGTTTGATTATTCGAAATCCAGGAAAATCAGACTACGGAAGTTGGAAATGCCACATCGGCTCGGGATACAACGAGCAAGACGGTTCTATATTGGAAGTCCAAGAAGATACACTAGCCGCGCGTATATGGAATGGAATGCAGTCGCTGACAATTAATGCCCCCGATGTGTACGTGAAACGCGGTGATTCCTTCACGGTAATTATCATAAGTTCCATATAACAATCGCTTGTACGTTTAAAAACTATTTATTACGAATCTGAGGAAAAATATGTTCCAGATCAAATGTGAAGCGAATAAAATATTAAATTACTGCTGGTTCCGAAGTCCAAACGGCACCGCCTACTCCGTTTCATCAAATCCCGAAGAGGAGCACAATTCGGCCACCGTCCTCCAGTATACCGGTGCAGGGCTTTCCTTAGGTGATTGTAGTACCACTATTAATACCGCTGTTGACGATATGGACGGCGAATGGACATGTAACATGGGCGTTGTCAATGATTCCGAGAAATCGAAAACCTTCCGCGTACGTGTAACAGGTAAAGTCTAAGAAAAGACACGTTCTAAAATAAATTAGATTTCGAAAATGATATAATTGTTATCTGTCTTTTTTCTTTAATGAACCATTAGAAAGTTACATAATGACGGATCAAAAGAAGATAACGTTCATTGGCGAACCCGTAACACTAATCTTCCGTATCCTTCCGAGCATTACGAACAGCTCAATTCAATACTGCCGATGGATACACCCGAACGGACACGGAATTTACAATGACGTAGGCCAGCGATACACAACCAGCAACACCAAGACTGAGTGCAAATTAGACATCTCAAGTAAGTATGCCTGTTCTAACGGTCACGTGTGTTCTAATGCAACAAAGTGAGGCTAATTGGTATGCAAAGTGTGTCATGTCATGCTGGTCAAATTAACCGTGGATAATGACGCCAATAATTAGAGAATATCGGAATTGCTATGCCACGGGACGCCTTAGTTCGGTTAACAGGATGAAGCAATAATATCGCGAATTGTTGGTGGATGTGTACGTAGAATCGATACTTAGCGTGTGATTAGAACGTCGTTGTTGTTACGATAGAAATGAACGAGCTATTAGAAAATAAATTTTTCGGATGTTTATGTGACACGGAATTGAAATTAATGTTTGAAAACGCGATGTATTATTCGTTAGATCGTTCCGTAAGCGTGATAAATATGTTCGTTATCGTAGTTCTGAATAAATAAAAATACCCTCTGTTCCCGTGAGACGAACATTTACGAAAATTTGCATATATGGAGTTTCGCATATTTTCAATTAAATTCATGTAACTTTACGTAGAACGATCAGTCGGACCGCATCGGTGTATTTTGTTGAAAATTGGCTGACAAATTAAATCCTAGGCCGGTATTACAAAATGAATGTACATCAATGTACATTTCAGTGCTTTTGGAATATTAATCGCTACTTCTCTGCATCGAAATTTCATTAGATTTACATTCAATTATACATTTACATGTTTCATACGAACTTTATTACTATAACGTTCATTAACCGTGATTTTATCCCCCTCCGAAAGGTATTAATCAATACATTTTTAATCTTCGTTCGTAACATTAGTATAATAGATTAATCCTAAAATTAAATCAATCCAATTCGTACTTTCCGGAAAACTTTCGAAAGAACGCACTTCCGTCACGGTTCGGACAATGATAAATAAGACGAGCATAACGCAAAAGTATCTGAAACAACGTCCGACGAATATTCGAATCGTTTCAATTTGCGAACTCCTAATTCCCTAAACGCAATATCGCTCAGGGAAGAATCGGCAATTTCATTTCTCTTCAAGCGCTACGGAAAGTTCTCGGTTCATAGCAGAATACCAACTACTTGATATACGCCAACACGCTCGAACAGAATCGATTTCCAGGAAGCATAAAGTACGGGGTCACTTCTCTCACGTCTTACCAGCGTAGAAACTCGAATTTCCACGTAGCAGAACTTCTCATTGACCATTCCGTCCTTTGTGCACAGAGAGAGAAAGAGAAAGAGAGAGAGGGAGAGAGAGTGAGAGAAAGAGAATGAAAGAGAAACAGTGTAAAAGAATGGCTACAGGGGTGTAAGCGTGAAAATCGAGGAAGGAAGAGACCAACAATCAAAAACACAAGAAATTTCTTAACGCGATTGATTTTTTTTCAGGTAATCACGCTCTGGAGGACATCGGACGTTGGACTTGCGTAGCTGGATTTTACGACACAAAGTTCAAGGAAGCAGTGGCGACCATGGATTTGGAAGAGGCACCCATCTATCTCGGCACAGTAATCGGATTGACATTGTCGGCGTTGATCTTGTTCGCGTTGACCAGTTTCTTTGTTTATGTAATTCTTCGCAGAAGAAGACGATCCCTGCCGGCTGATCCACCGCGTTACAGCACCCAGGCATACGGCCCGGAGGCTTATCTACCACCGAAGCCTTTTAACACAAAGTAGACCTAACAAAATTTTCATATTGATCCCCCCACCCCCGTTCGTTTTCACTGACGTGTCGATACCCAACCGGTTTGAACGAATCAAAGACCATCCTGTAATTGGAAACGGCAGCGACCCGTTCGGCTGGAAGATTCACGACTGAATTACCGTAGGAACACAATTCACTGGAAGGTATCTTCGCCGAATGCCGGAGAACGCCTTCGATATCTTCCACCCTTGGAGAAAGGAAATATGCTAACGATCTGCAAAGAGAAAAGGGGACTCACTTTCCCTTTCTTCTTTCTCCCCCGTATTTTCATCGTTCAAAATCGTTGCCTGTCCTTCTTTAACTCGCGACGATTTGAAACGTATAGGCCAAACTCGGTACTCTATCTCTCTCTCTCTCTCTCTCGCTTCTCTCTCTGTCTCTCTGTCTCTATCTCTCCCTCTCTCTCGTTTCTCTGTGAATGTAAATAAAATTGATTATGGCCTCGTAATGACAACGTTTCTGCCTTGCATTCGTTGCCTCGGCTCGATTATCAAAGGCAAGGAAAGACCGCACGGTCGGGTGAAGCGGTTGGGGAAAAAACAATTAAGGTTTGTATGCAAAAATTAAATTATAACTGCAATAGGCGGGCGAAGGGATCCCGACGTTTCTCCGCGCAGAGAAATTTCTCTATTAACGAACTCCATCGCGGACAAAAATAATTTCAGCGCAGACTGTCGTTGACAGTTTTTGTTCGTTAAGAACCGGATTTGTAAGCATTCGTTTTCGCCAAACTCGATTTTCTTTGCGCGGCCCGGCGTAGAAAAAAAAAAAAAAAAAAAAAAGGGGCAACGGATGGGATGTTCGCGAGGATTTCAGAGCGACGGAATTACTTCCATTTACAGCGGCCCGATAACGAGTTATTGGATTTCGAAAGATTGAAATTGTTATCTGACATTCGTAAAGACCCGCATTACAATATTTCCTATTGAAATACCTGACGCCCCAAGCTGCTATTTACTGTTGCCTTTTAAAGAAAAAAAATCACGCGAGCAATGTTAAAAATGAGAATACCCTATATATTTTTGTTTAATTATCGTCGTACAAACTACTCAAATAATGTTTGTACCATTATTATCTTAATAACTGTTAGTAGCTGATTTCTGGTATATCTATCGTATTAATTAAAAATATGTATTACAATCCTGTTAATTATATTTCAAGTAATTCTGAATTACATCCGCAAATTTATACAGAATACCAATTATTTTATAGAAACTAATTCAGGGTTAAATCCCAATTTAAGTGGCCACCTAATTTTAATTTCGACGAATCAACAATTCCATGTATATTCTATTCGTTTTGAGAATATTCCTGCATTCCTGCTTCACCCACACTTGAATTTACCAAGTAAAATAATAAATCTGAGTACCGAGAATCGCTTTTTAACGCCTCCGCATGAATTACTCGGCAAACCAATTAAAGAAACAGACAGGTAATCCGACGGTTTAAGAGTTTATAATTTTATTGCGTCAATCTTGTCCAGTTAGACAGCGCCATAACGCAGCATAATTAAAGGAAAGTCAATTTTACATTAAAAAAAGTTTGTATTCGTTTTACACAAACATAGCTGAAATTACATTTGACAAATCCATTCATCTCAAATTCCAGACACACGACTTTATACAAAATAATCACGATATCCTAGAAATATACCGAGATGCTTATATTATTATTTCATAAAATGTAATAACTCTAGAAACATAATACGATATGATACTCTTACAATGCGTTTCCAGCAATAATATCTGTCGTCGAGTGCCATAAACTAAACAACATAACTATAATAACACTAAAAAAAAAATTCTCGTAAACAGTTCAAAAGTGAAGAATTCCATTCTAAATTATTTCTCGATTTAGCTTCGAGGACGACATCGCGGGCGCATATTAGCGCGTGATTAAGACCCGGACACTGAGCGACCGATAGCAATAAGTTTCGCGATTTGCGAGCGAGTTTGTCGCAACGTACGAGCAGGCACATTCGCTCGTTTCACTGCGGATCTAAATTACTGGAGACACGGCCGGATGGAACGAAGGTGCGAGAACGTGTCTTCTTACCAGGCCGTGACTTGGTGCCCACCATTCCTCCACTATGTCCCCATCTCCCTCATTTACGTTCTTGTTCTTCACATACGGATCGTTCTCGTGACCCACACCGTATATTAGAACCGAATTCGCAGGGTGGAAACTTTACGGGAAAATAAAACGTCGTACGCTGTGAACGTAATAATGTCCAGGAACAAAGAATGTTCTTTGTACGAATAATATACGTGAAAAGAATTTATCGTTATTTAATAAATAAATGATACTCACCGTGAATCTTTGAGAAGATATACTCGCGAACACAATTAAATCCTGTTGTTCTACATTAAGATATCACTCAGCAAACGTGATCCTTAGGTTACGGGGTAACTCATTTAATAAATCCAATCGAGCACATTTTTCCATCTACGTACCCGCAGCTTCGTATTACATACAGCCGTGAAATCGTACGCATACCTATGCGCAATCGGATACAATATCACGAACGCACACACACACACACGTGAACGCGTATAAGGACAGAAATGTAGGCGGTCCAGGGAATCTCCTGGAGTCGTAACGACGAGGCAAGGTACGGTAAATCCCGGACTGATATCTTGAGCCCCGGGTTAATCCACCGCCTAGATTACTCCTCATTGCTTAGTGCGCCACGGTGAATACGTATGTATATGTATGTATATACATACATATGTACACAGATACATACATACATAGATACATACATACACATGGAGAAAAGTGTGTACGTGCAGCGGCGAGTTAGAGATTGCGAGCAACAAAAAGGAGGCGGTACAAGAGCGAAAGATTGCTGGCGCGCTAGTAATTTCGCGGGATTAATATTTAATATCCTGAAGAACGACGAGGGGGAACGAGGGTAGTAAACGCGGTACGCCATCCTCCTTTCTTACTTGCTCCCTTTGGATTTTTCTTGGCTGTCTCGTTCCCGCATCTGAAGCAGCAGGCATTAGAAACCCTTGGCAGCGGGTTGCACAGTCGGTGGCCCCCGGTGTGCCACGTAAATACCGGCTTGTGTTTGATTTTCTTCGGGAGCAAACGATGCCTAACCCTTGACCCACTGTCACGCCGAGTCTCGAGAAAACAATGAAACAATCCCCACGGCGGGGAATTGCTGGCTTCACGAATAAGAGCTGATCGAGCCTTTCTCTGTTTCGGACGGCGTGTAATCACACGCGCTTTCCTTATTCTTCTTGTAACCCTTTTCAGGTTCTAGCAATCATGGTGGGTGTCGACGACCGCCCGCAAGGAAGATTGGAGTATCTTTCTCGAAGCAAAATGTTACCGGGTGTCGGAACAAGGTACAAAGAACAATGTCGCGCTGTGTTGAATTTAGCTTTGACATCACGGATTCCGAGATTCAAATGCGTCCTTTCTATAGTTATACGTACTACTTTATTTCTGTGTCAGTTGTTAACGTTCGTCAGTGACGTAACCCGGGTATCGATGTGTCGGTGTTCCAGATTTTCGTCGGAATTTAATTATATCGATGCTAACGCAATTGTGTCTCGGACCAATTTCATAGTATATTTTATCAACAAAAGGTAAGGGGATACTTTACCGATTAATTAGTCGAAGTAGTTGAATTAGATTAACAGTGGAGTCCCTATGACGGGAAAATACTATCGCCGGGAAACAATTCGACAGGATGGAATTGCTGACCGATGAAACGGAAGTCGATCGAACTTTCCTCCATCCAAAGCTCTCTATGCAATCGTATACGTTTCCCTCGTTCGTTCTCCGCCACCCTTCTCCAATCACCGAATTCACGTGTAGGTCCCGGGTTGCAGGTCGCAAGTACCTACCTACCTACCTACCTACCTACTCCTGCAAAAATCTTGGTATGTCGGTAGGTATCCGGGAGGTCGAAGAAAAGCGCGAATGGAACGCGCGTAGCGTTATTTCAGGCGCAGATTATCAGCGATCTCTCGCGATTTAATCTAGGATTGGGTATCTGGGCCACGTCGTTTCATTTACCGGAAATGCACGAACGGAATGTTTCGTCGGGTAAACTAAATTCGAGCCTGTTCCATTTAATATTCCAAAGAAACGTGAAATAATGGATTTTTGCACGGTGTTACCCTGAGCGTTGTTAAGAATTATGTAAAAATGCATTGCAACATTCGTGAAACGTTAATTACAGAGAATACTCGCTGACGTATCGTTATGTACTTAGCTAACGATACATTTATCATTTTAAAGATCGGAATCGTCGTAATTAGATTTCCATAAACATACGCGGGTTACGTGATTATCAAATTTATGCATTTCTATGCAAATATATGTATGCCCGTATTATCTACGTTGTCATCTTCGTCGGTGTTATGACACAGACATATTTCATCGCGACAGAATTTGTATTCAATTACGCTGCTCCGATATTCCTTCTACACTTACCACCTTGTAAGAGGAAGCTAATAAGTCTCGCACGGTCTAATCAACACGGTGTATACGTATCGCTTATTATGCAAACGAAACAGTCTTTCAATTGTAAACCAACGGATCGACGTAATAGGGGTGTTTAGAAAAATGAGCACGTTTCACCGAATCTATTTCCCCATTGATCTTCGCTCCCATATCCGCTAAAGAATGCGCACGTTTACCGTGCCTCCGAAAAAAAAGAGAGAAAAAAACAGAAAAAAATTCCGATCATGCAAAAACCGTTCATTGTCGAGCGGAAAAATGAAATGAAAATCGCGCGCCACGGGAATATCAGATTAAATCTCTGTCGGCACGATCGAAAAGCAAGATCGAACAATGGCCGAGTGAACGGCCGTGAGTACGCGGACAGGGGTCACGAACAATCGAATCTCATAGGAAAACCAATCGTTCGACCTTCCGTGTACGAGAGGGTGCCTTAAAGCCGCTTTTGTAAAAATTCCAGTGGGCTCGTCTCACCGCGAGGACACGTGTGGAAATGGCGTTAGTGGGTGCTCTCCCCGTTTCAATTATCTAATTGAAAGTGACGGCACGCTCCCTTTACCCCCTGACACCTCAACCCCTGACCTATCTAGTATTTCCCTTTCCTTTTGTCCCCCTTTTCTCGATTCCTCCGGCGAAAAGGATAGCGTAGGCCACGACTAGCCCTAAATGTAACCTACGATAAATTGCTCTAGCTGCCAGCCCTTCTCGTACGTACTACATACATACATACATACATACATACGTACGTAATATACGTAACATACATACATACACGCGGCTAGTTCCAAAGGAGAAACAGCGGTACCAGCCAATAACTGTTAAGGATTCCCATCTGCTTTGTTCCCAGCACGAGCATCGACCAATGAAGGCAATAAGCGTCGGTGGAAACGCGTATACGCTTTGCTGACGCGGGTGTCCGCACTTCCAGGCCGCAATTACACTCCACGGTGCATTACACGCGTTCCCCCCCTTCCCCCGTTTCTACGCTTGTGTACACCAACTCAACTCGCCGACGGAACTTCGTTCGTCGGTGGTATATGTATGTATGTATGTATGTATGTATGTATGTACGTGCGCCACCCGGTCTACATGTGTATAGGTGTGCGAGACGGTTCTCGTATCCATCCAAGAAGAACCACCCCCTCCTGCCCCTCTATTTCCAACATACAGCTCGTTGTTAGTACCGGGCAAACTGAAGACCGTGCCCTCGAAGACCTCGCTCGGAGGCAAGGAAACTTTTCCGCTGTGCTACGCGTAAATCCGACTTTGGGGGGCCTGGCCGTGTGTATAGGTAGCCACGTTTCAGATCTTACTTCAGGGATTCGTTTTGAGCTCCGATGAGCTCCCGACGTTTATGGTTTTGTTGATTAAGAGCGAGGGTTTACCCTCGATGTTTCGAATTAAACGTCTGGATACGGAACCACGTACTACACGGCTCGAAATGAACTTTACCCTGAATTAACTTCATCACTGGTATGTGCTACTTCTGTATGTCCGTACGAAGGGTGAAGGGTCGGATGAGATTCTAATGAGCGAAAGATATTATAATGATAAAATACGACGTGACGAGGGAGCGATGATAAGGGTATTGAATAATGGAATATGTATGTATGTATGTACGTATTTGCGTGAAAGTTTTGGTGAACGTAGAAACGATAAATTCTAGCTACGTTGCAACGAATGAATTTGAAGATTTTCGACCGCGAGCACGGGGAAAAGTTTTCTGCTAAGCAACGCGTAAATTCTATCGTACTTTCGCGCATACATACCCTGCTCGCGATCCTTACTCCGTGAATTTGTTTCCGCGAAAAAGATGTGGTTATCTTACACACCGGTGTGGTTTTCTTTCGCTGCCACCCAAGTATCCTCTCCGTTAAATCGTTTATATAATAATAATACACGTTGCCAAGGAATACGTAAAAGTAACCGTGCAGGTTTGTTTTTGAAACATATTAACACGAGGTACGATACAGTATAAAATCGTAACGGGACCAGAAATATTCCCGTGCCTCGCGTGCGTATGTGCGGAATAATAAAAGGAACGAATAAAAATTCACGTCAGGCATCAGAGACGTTAACAAGAAGGTGTATGTAATCAAGAATTTCCGAGGCAGCCTCCACCGCCGACACGAACTCGCATTAGGTGCTTTCCTTTATTTGCTACAAGCAGACTCCCTCGTTCTCACGAAACTGAGAGACAGTCGGCATCTAGAAACGGTGAAATACTGAACAGAAATAGAGTCAGGGTGTATCATGAAGCTTATAAAATGCAGTAAGTTTCCATGTACTCTATAAGAACCTTTCCGTTTCTACGTCAACGTGTTGAAACTTGCAGAATCGTTAAAGGATACACGTTGAGTACAGGGTTATTCGAATATCATTAGAAATCTAATTGTACAAGAGGGAAGAAAAAAATGTTCGACAGAATTTATTCGAACTTTCACGTTGAAGCGCGGAACATTTAGTTTTGCGAAGCTTGTAAAGCAAGAATATACAAGCTTTCAAGTACAATTGAAAAAAATGTTCGAACACGTCAACGACTGGCTCGCCAGATAAAAATCGAAGTTTCGTACGCAATCCATTCACATCAATTGTAATCACGTTACTGTTAAAACGACTTGTGTCGAAAGTGAACGATTGACCAACGGTTTTTTTTTCCTCTAAATTTCAAGCACGATTCGCAATAAAGTATCGGACAGTTTAACACACAGGGCTGTTAACAGAAATCACTTGTATCGAATTTTCCAACAAGAATCACGATCACCAAAATAAAAAAAAGGGGGGAGTGGGAGGGTGTGTGTAAATAAATACACATCAATTTAAATCTTTTTTTTTTATGTGACGCGTAAAAACTACCATGATCACACTAATGTTCGTTACTCTATGCCACGAATTATTTCGAGATTCTATGTGCATTGACGGTCCGGTTGCTTTTTAAAACCAGACGGACACGGCAATCTCATCGTTCGAGTTAATAACGGTGTTCACGAACAATATACTTCGGTACTAAGCTTTCTCCTATAAACATCGAGCGTAGTTTCCAATAACAGGGCGCGCTGCGCTACCTTTTTTTCCGAATGTTTCCGGGGAGCCAGGGCAGAAACACTGCAAAACAGCCAGGAAATGTCGCGTGCAATTCGACGCGTCGCGTCGGTGAAAAAGCTCCGGTCCGGCTATATTTGCCGAAGCGCGTTTCCGTGTGCTTTTACGGTGATCAGTCCTGGCTTTTGCCCCGCAGTCAAAACACCCCCGCCGCCGGACGGATGAGAGCGTAGCATTAAACGCAGATGGCGTCAGTTTTACGCCCTGGAAATACAATTCGTCGAAGGTGCAACCAGGGACGAACAACGCTCGCCGTAGGGGAAGAGAGAGGAAAAAATCGAAGGAAAGTTCCCCTCCTGCGGATCGCATAACCGATTCCCCGAAAGTACGCAACGAAACTCGAATTATCTCTCGCGCGAGATATTTTTCTCCGACGGTGAAAACCCTCGATCTATCCCGTCGATAGAGAGGGAAGAGGGGGAAAAGTAAAGTTTGTTGCATGGGGGGACACGTATAGAGGTGTAATAAAAATTCATGTTGCGTTTGGCTACCGAACGCGCGGCATATTAACCCCCGTTGCCTGAAGGTTTTTTCAAAGCGCGGGGAACCGTGCGTGGTTGCTGAGTGAAATGTATGATACTTCTGCTCTCCGCTAGGATGCTTAATCTTAATTTTATTGCTCGAGTGTTTGTAGACAATCTAAAGCTTTCCGTTCCATATCTCTTCCTCGTATACTATATTATTCATTCGTTAGAGAACTTGTACAAACGCGCAATTGACTTTTCTACGTGTGTACGTATGTACGTACATTGAGTTTTATTAATATTCTGACAACACTGCACTTTAGGAATTATTGTACTGTAAATCTCACGATTATTAACTTAACGTATTATACTATCACGTATATTCTGTTTAATATAATGGAACATTGTTTTTTATTTTAAATATTTGATATTTAACGTAAATAAATAATACAAAAGGTGATGCGTCATTTTTGTGTCGCAGAAATATTAGAATAATCATTTATATCCTTCTATGTGAAACGTGATAAAGTTTAACGGTGTACCTATGCGATAGGTAAAGAAGAAAAACGTTCTACCTCGGATTTTTAAATTTAACATTGCGACGTGAATATTTATTGAAGCTTCACACAGACATCCCGCTATAATTCAGACACGATTTCTCCATTTGTGCCCAACGACTACTGTTCACGGATATAAGGGCTGACTTCTTTTTTTTTCACTTCAGCTCAGCTCACGCGCTCAGAGTACGCAGCCTACTCGGATTATCAGCGGAGCGAGATATTTTTGTCTGCGACGTGGTTTCGTCGGCGAACGAGGGTAAACTCTGTTACATCGACATCAGGGATGCGTATATCAGAGGTACATACATATATATGTATATGTATAAAATATAAATACCTAACGCGAATTTCGTTACTTCATGCCCTGACATAATCATTCGATATTTTTTCGAATTACAACATATCACATTTTTAGTTTCATTTAACGCGTCAAATAAATAGTTATAGTATATTCAACTCAACACGATTCACGTGTAATTAAGCGCGATATAAAACTGAATAGTTTCGTAAGCAAGAGTTTTGAATACCAGTGAGATCACGGTAATGGTGATATAATTTATGATAATAATGTTTCACCATTACGTATGTTCAATTTAATTATATTACAACTTTAAGAATTCTCGTAATGAAGAAGTTAGAGAGCAGATGCCGGGTATAACTTTCGAAGTATTATCGTTATAGATTTTATATACGCCGGTGGTGTATCGCGACTGAAAAGTTTCCGCATCAAGCCAACGTTATCGCAGAGGCGCATCATTATTATCAAACATGATTTACTGTTATACCTTTTAGCGACTGCCTACATGCGCCGGTCATTCAAATTTTATAACGTATTAAAAGCACGATAATGTGCATATATAATTACTTTATGCAATATACATAATACCATCATTTTAATAGCCCCGGTATCACCTGTAACTCGCTGAATGTGACATGAATCACGTACCGCAGGCCTTAATAAGCGTAAAATTATATACGGGCTCAATATTAGTTCACGACAGAAACAATTTTCGGCACAAATATTATATAAAGCGTCATAACTTCGTCTACGGTTCGACGCTTATACATACATACATACATACAAACATACGGCTTTTGTTGTTTGCTCCGCCGCTTCTGATTTTTCGGCTAGGCACTTTTTCCTTTCGCTTCCTTTGTTTTCGAGTTTGATCCCCGCATTGGGGAGGACAATCGGAAGAACCCTCTAGCAGGCTGTCAATACAGGGGAAACCAACATCTTAATCGCATCGTAATCTAGTTAAGACCACACGGACGTACCCACGGTACGTGTGTTCATTATAACGTATAGGAACAGTGGTTCGATATATTGCAATTTGTTTCGAACCTTTTTGTTCATCGCCGTTCATGAATATTTTTATAAAAATCGTTTCACACCCACTTCTCATTTTTTTTCACGAAGCCTATTTCGAACGAATGGCAACACACCTCATAAATTGTGAACTATTTTTATTTAGTTTAAATGCCCATATATTTCAACACGTAATTTCATTCGTTTCCTGTCACTCCATTTAAAGACTCCCTGAGGAGTCACGCATCCCCCGTACATACATACATACATACAAACATATAATACATTTTTTTCACAACTTCCTGTGCTGTTTTTCCCATCTATTTCACGTCGGAGAAACGTCGCCGTGCGTTTCTACGGGAATTATCCGGCGTGAGCAAACTAAGGGCATCCTAATCGCATCTTAATCTAGTCGAGGATACGCAGGACTCGTTCGTAGGTCCTTTCCAGCTGGAAGGGACGATGGTAGTTAGGAGACAGCATGAACCACGCCTATTCCATCTACAGGACTAAGCCCCGGTTTGATCCCTGGCACGTAAAACTAAGTCTCGAAATAATTCAATAACAACGTTAGTAAGCAACGCCCTTTTTCCCCCCTTCGGCACGTTCCGTCCCCGCTAAGCCAACGCGACTGACTCGTGTCCCGCGTGAGCTGAATTTACCGACCCACACCCTCGCATTCGTATGTCCCACGAGATGGATTCGATGCTAATACCGTCCGACTAATTACACGCTAGCAAGAATCAGAAGGAACAGACTGCGACGGTGCGCAACGAGTCGGTGACGGCTCGTGTCGGCCGATACATCTTTCCGAATGCTGAGGGGGATCAAGTAATCTTACGAGACGTACAGATTAGTTTTATACATACTCCGACCGAGAGAAGGGGAGAGAAAGAGAGAAAGAGAGAAAAACAAGGAAAGATTATATGTATAAGCACTTGGGTAACGAAGGTTTGAGATCGAAGGAAGGGAGAAATAAATCGGATTTTGAAATATCGGTAGAGGGATAGTAGTTTTCGTAGTAGTTGCGATAATGTCTATGGAAAATTGAAATTCATATTTCTGGTATCAAGTCGTATACGAGCGTGCATCTTGAAATATGAATCTGGGGATGTGGAGCAATTGCGTATTGCTGCAATCCACTGACAGTGTGTAAGTAGACTGTCAGCTCCCGCAAACCACGATAAATCTGAGAAATGTCTGTAACCTGAATTTCCGTATAATGCGTCACAAGCCGCTCGGCGGAGGGAGATATATTGAAATAGAAGATGTATTTCGTCATATCAGAAATTCTGGTTTACCGGATCGATGTATATATGTATAATATGTACGTACGCGTGTACGGTATAGAATTCTTTAAATTACATATCGATGTCTCCAATGGGATCCTAAAATGTCGCGGCACCGATATTATTTCCACTCGTCTAGTCCCTACCGCCCGAGTATTTAATAATCCGGTAGAATGCATTTTCGGCGGCACTCTATATTATTTCGCTGACTCTGAAATCTACTTACACAACTATCGCCACTTTGATCGATAAGCTTCGCGGCAGAACTTTCAATCGCACGGAAACCAACAGAAATTAGTTAACAAACTTTTTTAATATTTCCCCAGTAAAAAGAACTGCAGTGCTATGGGAAAATTGGTTTGTACGTAGTTACTTTTTATCGGTGGTACATACATATAGTATACTGTACCACTGACACAAACCAAACGGTCTTTAGGGAGAACGTTAATAAGAAACCGGGCAAATTGCACAATCGCCGCCGTATATCTCTGGCATACTTTTGATCTGTGCCGGTTTTTGTCTCATAAATAGCGCCGCTAGACAGAATACACGCAGGCAAACACATGGCCAGACAAGACCACCAGAAAGACTCGTCCTGGGCGGTGCACACTTGGAGCATCTGGTTTTGCAGTGACGATAGCCTCGTTAGTCACACTACTCTCGGTCCCTCGTAATCTTATTATAGATTGTTAGTCGGCTCATTGAGATGCCGGTAGTCTGAATTTTTATTTCGATACTCACTTAACCGCTTAGGCCATGTGAACGTAATCGACGTCTGGTACACTTAACCCGTGGTACTTAACAATGGACAGGCGCACAATTTCCGTCTGTTACATTCACAAACGACGATACACGTTCATTATTCCAATTACCGAATCGCGATAGACACGATACGATCAAGAGATCGTTGATTTTAATCTTCGTACAATTCGAGAGTTGTTAGTCGAATCTATCAAAGTCAGCTGGTAAAAGTATACCGACGCGGAATACTTTTTACGCGTTCTATCACTGTCCCCGGGACAAAGTATTTTAATGTGTGATCGTTAGCATGCTAATAAACGGTGGCCTCGCATAATCCACGCGGGAAATAAAGCGGAAGAATAGGAAGAAATATGGCAAGAAGCCCGAGTCGATCTCTGACGCTCCGGGGCGATCCCTGGCGATTAATTACCGCGGTCAGACTGTCATGGTCGATGAGGAATCATTAATTTCTTCGTGAAATTTTAACGCGCGCGCGCGCACACCCGCTCGGTCTTTTGAACAACGGATGCGTACGCGACGGGGAAGCGCGAGATTCCACGGTGGATATTAGGTTGAGGTAATTACAGCCATTAGTTCGCGCATACATCAATTATCGATGACACGATGACATGAGTCTGGCGCTCCGAGGCATCCCTCACGATGGGAATGCCTGCGCGGCTCTGTGTATACATCATCGACGCAGAACCACTTTCCTGAATATCTGCATGATCTGTATTCTCCATAGTAATAATTTGTAGACTCCGCGGACCGGTGCAATGATCCCGCGGACTGTAATTATACGGACAAGGCATGTCCGATGTAATAATCGTTACTATATCGCGAAAAAAAACAACTTATCTCGTGACGTTATATATTATGTAATTTATTTGTTTAATACCGGAGAATAACGTTCCATTTCAAGGTGGGTTAATTTATATGATTTTGTAGATGAATTATTATTCGTCGTGAAAAACATTTGAGATTTACCGTCAACGATAACAGTCCGAAGTGAAATTCATTTTTATTTCACTCGCGGAGCTTTGTTCGTACACGATTATAGGGAGAAAGATAAAAACAGGCTTCCCCGACCGAGATTACCTGAATCCGATGAAAAGCTCATTAGCCCAAGTGGGAATTAGACCCACGTAACTAAAACATACCTAATGGCCGTTAGACCTCTTTTCTTTATCGAGTCATTAAGAACCAATTTCGTGAGTCCGATTAATCATGTCCTGTTGGAACAGCGCATTGAGATGATATCTGTGATCGTGTTATTAAACGTTTCCCGTTTCTCAAAAATATAAATGATTTAAATATGAACCACCAATTAGCAGTTTGTAAAAATTCGCAGAAGCGACGGAGCTGCGTAAAATTTGTTTTTATTTGTTTTTTCTTTTTTTAATAGCTCTGCCATCGCTCGCTGTTTTTCATTTCCTGTCGATTAAATATACCAGTCTCGTAGCCGAACCTCACTGTCACATTTAACAACCACGCGAGACCGGTTCGAAAGCCATTAAACTATTTTCCCGTATTATAGATGAAGAAAAATAAGCATCGCGTTACATCGGGCAGGATAATTGGTGTAAGGCTCACTTTCCCATATTTATAACCAACCGGTGAAATTAGTTGGGAGTCGTACAAACCGGTTCGATTTCCTGATATTCAATGGTCGACTCGTTAATCGAACGACATAACCGCACCATAGCACAACTAATTTCTACGTCTATACCGGCCATTATACCCGACGTTTATCGTACTGTCTGTATAATACTAAACAGCAAAATAAAACGAGTATCCTTCGAATGATACGTTTCCAGTTAATTCTGCACTCCGAACCTGTATCGCGAATCTATTTCTAATAATCTCCGATTTTAAATAAATCTTAAGGTTATGAAATAAACAAGTGTATCTCGAATACGACACGAATGTGCAACCTAAATATGAAATCGCCGATAAAACAACGATGGAAACTCGGTCGGGCGGACCGTATTTGTCGATTCTTTTTCTTCGTACCGACGAAATTTCCAATAAAACTTCAACTATAATATTGAGCATCTTAGGTCGGATGGGTTTATTAAAATCGATCGTAAAGTCGGGTAAATAAAAATTTGTTTTCGTATGCTTTGAAAGCACGGTAGCTCGAAACCTACCGATACTCGTCATACTCGACAAGCCGTCAATAAGTATAAAGAAGGTTATCGAACTTTCATGCGTACGTGTATCACGGCACAGAAGTGTTCTCCTGGGTGAATAAACCCATAGATATAAAGCATGGACATCCAGTCGAGCGAGCCATGCGATAAGATATAGAGAGACGCCGGTACGAAGGTCCCCTGGGACCAGTTGAAGTCTTAATTACTACCCTCTCATGCTGGAATGCCACGTTATCGTGCGGTTACTTCTGCTGGGCTCGCGCACATCCACGGATCGGACATTGAATTACACTTTCCTTTCCCGCGAACCTTTTTGGAACGGACATCAGCGCCGGATAAACGTGTAAATCACACCTGACGACAGAGGGGAAAGGTAGGTGCCACGTACACACGATAACGAACGATGTTGTTTTTAATGTGAAAATGAAATTGTATCTTGCAAGTTTGTCAGATGGATTTCGTATTTAATCAGATTTACGAAAATAGGGAATGAGATTGATCCAGTGCGATGCGAATAGGTGTCGAATTTCATTGAATTAAGTATATTACGTCTGATGGAATAATGTGAGAAATGTTGCACGATTGGATGATATATTATATTATTAAACTATTTGTCGTATAGAAACAGCTTTGATCATATAAGTAAAAGGTCTATCATTAGCCCTCTTTGGTAATCCACAAAGGGACGCTCTTGACACGATATTTCGTATCTATGTCGATGCTTGCTATACGAAATTGCATCAAAGTACAGATGGAAAAATTCGAAGTGACCTATTACCCTAGTGAGTATAGGTTGGAGAGGAGAGAGTATTCCCGTTTTGCATGTTTCTTGCTGAACGATGAAAATGCGATCAGCGTGCTATCTTCATCAGGCAGCACGAGACTGGCAGTAAGAAGCGTGTAATAGTGGGAGAAGCCTCTGCTCAAAATCCTTGCCTCTATACTGTATGCTATGAGTTAAGAGGTAATTTCCAACGTAACCTTCCCATGCGAAAGTGTATCGTCGACATAAATTTATCAGATCTATTAACGTTACACGATAAATATATTTATTAAGTATTACAACAAATTAATATTAGTCCCACATAACGATAGACTTTCAATAACATTGGCTAAACAACGCAATTATCGGTTATCAAATAAGCTAGTTAATTATTGTGGATTTTCATTGTTTTTCATTATATTCAATACTACCGTGAAATTTATTAATACACGGATCTCTTTCACATACACGTGCAGGTAAAATACTGAGAAAATCTATGCGTTCCCGTTCTCTCATCTCGGTTGCACGTAACTCTGATAAATGCGCACTCGACGGAAACGTACACGATCGGCTCTAACCGCGGTAATAGACAGTTTACATTCAGCAATCCTGGTGAACAGTGAAACGTTTACTAGCAGTAACCGATCGTTACACCCACCATCCATTTCCCGATATCCAGACCTCTCATGAGTTACTGAATCCACAATCAGCTAACATGGAGGTACGAAAATTTACAGGCGAACCATCAAAGCCGCGCAAGAACCAGTATCATTGCGTGTCGATGTCCTCCTGCTGAATTCACCGGTTGTTAGAGACATACGATTCGAATATGTGCATGATTGCCCGGATAAGATCGGGTGATAATTCAATTCATACGATGAATTATTCAGTAAGACGATAACCATCGTCGAACTACCCCATCGCTCGTTTGCAATAGGTTTTAAAAGAAGTGCGTACCTAGTTTGAATTGCAGTAGTTTTGCAGCGCGCCCTTTACGAAAATAATAAACTCAAGATATTAAGCCATTTCCGTAATTCTTGAGATATTAAAATGATCCAGGGCACTTTGGACGCGGAATCCGAAGCCGAATAAGATGCAGAAAGAATCAGATCGATGTCTAAAAAATTACGGAAATGGTGAGCGATTTACGAAAATCGCAAAAAATCCTGGCCTACCCCCTTCAGATTTTGGCGAAAAATTAAGTTTTCGAAAAGTACAACTATTATATGTTGATCTGCCGTAGAATTTCCCAACTAAAACAATGGTACAAGTCTCAGTTCGCTATCTCTAAAATTGAGCAAATGGCAATCGAAAAACTGCTCTAAATTGAAGGTTCTTCGCGATTTTCCGAATTCCCTGGCTGTTTCCGCAAATTTTTAAAACATTTACCCTATTGCGCTATCATTTGGCTAATGGTTGGATTTAATAAATAAACATAAACCCCAATATACATAAAACCAAAAATTGTGGGTAAGTGGTACGTGTTCAAACGACGTTTCGCTGCTTGTAAGAGGCGGAATATTCGAGAAATATTCGGCGAAAATTCGTCGAAAAATCAACTCGAGTATCAGGAGCACAGGATAGCATAGGAGGTATGCAAGAGGTATCCCAAAAGAGGTCTAAAGTTTAGAGTGTTTAGACCGTCTTGCTATTAGTGGCCGAGCATCGATGACCCCTAAACAATTTTATAATGGATTCGTCGGAGGTAAAGGTAACAATTATGTTACCTTCGATTGAAATGATAATCTAATTGAAGCGTAAATATGTGTAAAGTAAATGTTATAAAAAATGAAAAATGTAAATAATGACAAATTTTAAGTACCTCATTTTAAACTTGATACGTTTGCAATAAGCGATGCCATGCTTTTATTTTCGGTGGAATGTATACATGTACGCGGGACACATGTACGTACAACGGAGGAATTTCCGTTCCAATATTTGCAACGTTAGAAAACGAGGAGAATCAGTTAAAACTTCATCTTCTCCATCATTCCTTATAATTACGTTCCAGCTATACATACATATATTAGATGCCTCACTTTGTTTAAGACTTTGACTACCTCCGATCGTTTGTCTTTCGCGGAAACTTTCTGTATCAAGTCTCAATGGTAATGTAACGTTCGAGAATTAATTATTGATTACATTTCGGACAATCTGGTCGTGTAATTATCCCCGTTACAGAAGGGTCTCATATTCCACGTGGCCCTTCGGCCGGTAGATAAGCGAGTAATTAAACAAAAGCGAGTTTTCAGAGGAAAAATCCGTTAGATAAACTAATCGTTCGAATTTTCGCGTTACATTTCTTTTGCCCGGGATGAACCATCGATCCGATCGTATTGAAGTGTAACGGGAGGAAAAGTTTTATAGCATAACTACGCTTCGTGGCAGAAGGTGAAAAGCTATTCGAGGATCCTCGCCGCAACGGTGGTGTACCTGATGCCCATCGTTCGAACTTCTTCGATTCTTTAGTGGTTCACCGCTAATGGTAAACTTAGAGACATCAATAGAGCAGATGCGGAAAAGGACGTACGGATTTCAGACGAGAGGCTTCTGCACGTGCACAGGATAGATCCCGGCTGGTTTTAGAGCCGTCCATGCGCATGTAACGCACTTTGAAACGAGATCGGTTCGTTATTTTGATAGCCTTCTCGATACTCGGGGGTGCATTTACGCTTCAGACATCGCGGGAAACGGATTCGGTTCGGCTACTGTGCATCGAAGTTCTGTAAAGTCGCCTAAAGTCTGCGGACTCCTTAGAAATATGTACATAGTTTAATAGATAGGGCAACGTTCATATTGTAATCGCCCGTGCGATTCTGTTTCTATTACATTTTTTTTTTATACTGCAGTTATGCACTAATACACAAACAACAGCGTACCAGGATTGCCCATCATACGACTAACCGCAAATTTAAATGTATATGTATGTATGTACATACATTTCTGTGCAACATGTGTCCGCAAGTATGCATGGAAACATGAAATGCAACGGTGTAACGTCATATTCGTGTACGACGAAATTGTATGCATGTGAAATGAAAATGTTTATATTTAACGAATAATTCCTCGATCCTCGTATTTAGTCATCGGCACGAGAAACACGATTAGCATGACACAGTTGAAAATTGTACGGCGCAAAGGTTGCAAGTGCCAATTTGCTTCGATAATTTGCTTTCACATTTAAATCGAGTGTCGCGGTAATTGGAAATATTTCCCAACGATTTATAAAATCGCGTTGGTAGTAGGATAAAAGTTGTAAGATTGTTGAAATTTTTACATTTTACCACTTAGAAAACCTACAGGCAATTTCCAGTTACGTTCTCCCGCGAAGCGGGTGTAGAGTTCAAAACGTTTGACCTTGTTCAATTGTTCACAGAAACACGTTCCGAAATGAGTATGTTCGCGCCAGTGAACCAATGTACAAAATACGCAAACTTCCTGAGACAGGCACAATACACAAGCGGAGAAACGGTGGTGGGTTGCGGAGGTAGAACTAAGGGCTGAACAGGCTGGCACGTATACCGCCACCGCCTCTCTTAGGCGTCATCTCGAGCATGTAATGTACCCATGGTCCTCTGAATCCAACCCCCCTATCCTAAATACGTATCCTTCTCTTTTACCTACAGACACGCCTGTTGTTATGGATCTCTGAACAATTTGAAAAACTTCTCTTACCGCTGTTCCATCCGATCGAGCCATTCTAAATATTTTGGTTGCCCAGCTCCTACGATTTTTTTGTTCAGCAGCACGTGTAGCGAAGCGTGATACCTTTAGTTATATGGATAGCTCTTCTGTCTTTTTCTCTGAACGTATGTATGTACATATAAGTACACAAAGCAACTCTGTTTCCTTTTTTATCCAAGAACGTTTTAGCGAAAGATAAAATATTTTTTAAACAATTTTACGTTATAGAAATTAAGTATGAACTAAATAGACTTACTGTTCTTTTGGTGTTGATTTGATCATTTGTTCAGACACGGTGAAAATGATTTCAGCATCATTAGTATTGATGAAGATATTCAAATATTTTGTAAATGACTAAGTATAAAGTACACCTTGTTGTTAAAATGATACAATAAAATAATATATTTGAGGAATAATTCATATTGATAATGGTTTGCTAAAAATCAGAGCAGAATAGTATTTCGTTGGTTAATTAACTTTGTGTTCACAACCATTTTTTTCATAAATTTATTATATTATGAACCGTTTTAGTGTATATCGCATAAAGCGAGCAAACTCTTGGAAAGCAATCTCGAAATTCAACTGCGTTGTTGACACGGTGCATGTGAGATGGGAACTTCCTCTGTAGTCATGCATTACACGCAGAAGCGAGAATGCTGGTTTGCATAAGCAAAACTAATTGCAAAGGCTAAACTGAGTTTTCAAAGCGACGTGGTTCTCGCTATTTCTCTTAATCGTCCTTTCAGGTACATTGTAAAATTAACCGTGCACCAATCATGCTGTGCCAAGTTTAAAAAATATGAAAAAAAGATATATCTGTATAAGAGAAAGCAACATAAAAACAAGGGATTCTAAATCCCTACCTCTGTAGGATTCTTATAACTCTAGCATTTTATCATACTATTCAAAGTAAAATGTTAATTTTCCACTTCTCAATTTTCCCGACTTTGGCTTTCATTCTCTTATTCAAAAGCACACTCACACCGTATGTAATTACGGAAAGTGCAGACTTTACGTTCGGCGAATTCTTGTTTGCCCGCTGATCATTAGGCTGAATTGGCATTAATAGTCATATTCTCAATAACAGAAAGTTAGGTAGTTACATATTATAATTTACGTATTTCTCCACAAATGCATGACATATAACGCATTTTATTTCTTTCAGACATATAATTATTCTACAATAAAGTTTTCTTTATGTAATAGAGATATAAAAGCAAATAAATTAATCTTCATAACACATAGAAATAAAAAGAACATATAATAGAATTAAAATATTTGTACACTTAATTTAACTGCCAACATTATTTTTAGTGTCATAGTTACTTATGTTAATATAATACAATAGAGGCGGGCAAACAGTGAAAATATTTTAACATTAAAAATACTGAAATGAAATGGCACTATTAAGAATCTCCACTTCCATCTTGCATTGGCTTCTTCTTATTCACTGTTTTAGATGTTGCGCACATTTCACTTGTTTCATCGTCAATTTCATTAGGTTTGGTAATCAGTATTGTATCGCCACCCGAGAAATCTTCAACAATATTTTGAGATTCATTCTCTACGTCAGTCCAGTTGTCTACATCGCTATCTTTCGTTACAGCTTGTGATTTGTCAGCTTCTAATGCTTTTCTGACTGGTCTGCCGACAGGCTGATGTTCCTATAAAAAATAACTTATGAATGACGACGTTATGCAAGTATAGTGAAACATAGAAATAAAAAAGCTGTGCATGCCTGACTATTACCTGACGAATTATTTCTATGGGTTCTCGCTTTTGGCTATTCTTTAAGGTATTACCTTTTCTTTCTTTTCTTCCATAATCAATACCAAAATGGAATAGCGGCCCCAACCCCATTTTGAGAGATGCTCCACTCAAACAGAATGGTAACATACATATAACTAAAGCTACACTTATAAATAGTAGAAGTCGTACAATCCATCCATACGCCCATGGAAGTCTTTCTGTTAAAACAAAGAGAACATTACGAACATGAATATATAATTTATTATATATTTAGTGTATTATTATAAAATAACCTGTGGAATTATCTATGAAACTGGATATAGTAGTTCCAACATGTGTAATTGGATGGAGAATAACTGTACTAATAAAATGTGTTAATGCAAGTGCAGGTGTAACTTGCAATTTTGGGTTGGACATCATTGTTTTGTAATACTTTTCACAATCATCATTAGCTGAAAAAAAGAAAAACGAACATAATAAAAAGTTTCCAAACCTTTTAATGTCAATCACTTTTGGCTAATATGCAAATGAAAAAGTATGTACTTACAAGTAACAAATGATACAATTTTGTGCCAAATATTCATTTTATCTGGTTGACACGCAATTGGCATTTCTGAAAATTGCATTTGTGCTGCCATCAATTTAATTTGTTCATCCTAGTAAAATGCAGAGAAATTTATATTAAGTACTGTAATTATGGTAATATAAAATAGAAATCTTTATTATCATATCTTGTGAAATTAGACACTTTTTACCTGGATAAGTTGCCACCAAGTCATAAAAAAACTCATTACCAGTATGATTTGTACAAGAATAAAAATAGGAAATCCACGTCCCAAGTTTATCTTTCTCATTAGAAAGAGGGAGACTGCCATTAAACATCCTACTAGTGTTACCTCAATCTGCAAGGTAAAACATAACTTAATTAGCAAGTAGTTAAATGATAGAATATTGAAAAATAAAATAAGATATACTGAAATCTTCTTACATTTTCATTCATCATTCTAAGTAGGTTCCCAAACATATTGCATAGTGTTTCCATTGAATACATAAAATGAGGAATGTAATTATATTGTGGTTTTTGCACTATTTCGCTTAAAATAGCATCAACTTTTCTTAAAGACACTTTCTGTATGTCAAAGTTTTGTAAAGTCTCCATTTGAGAAGGAGAGACTTTAATTTGTAATGTTCCTATTATTGACTCATCATTTTTTACCTGTTCCATAATAATTTCGACCAATTAAAATATCTTTTAAATATGTTACACTAGATAGTATGACTTATAATTGATATTGCAGTTTACTTAGATCGTTTTGTTCAAATTTAATAATAACACTGTTAAATAATTGCAGTATTACCTGTATTTCAATATTTGATAATAGCAAATTAATCAGCCGTTTATAGAATATTCGTTCAGACAGATTGTTCTCATCTATGTTACGAACATTTTTAAATGTGTCTCCACTATGTCTGTCTGGTGAGATTTCTTTTGGACTGAAATTTGAAGTTTTAGTACATATGAATAAATAAATTGATATATATTATATTTTATACGTACATTGCCAAATCTGTTTCTGCAATTTCTCTCTTAACAGTTCTGTCATAAAAGAATGAGTGTGGATCTACTTCTTCTTCACTTCTGTAAAAGTTGTAAGTTTAAATAATTTAAAATTCATTATTGCTATATTCATGTAAAAAAAATTTGACTGCACCCCAGGAAGGTAACAAACGTTTCACTAAAATACTTACATTTCTTCATTATAAAAATTGTCATCTTGGCAATACACAATTGTCACGCAAAAGAGGATAGAAAATATTGTACAAAAATATCTACTTAAATCCTTCATTGTAACCAAAACACAAATTTTTATGAATGATAGATTTTACAATTCCAGCCTCTTGTCTAAAAATATAGATGATATAAACAGGTATTTCCTAACCTGTTGTACGGTAATAACAGGTAGTAATAAAAGTACTGTAAAAAAAAGGGGCTTTCATTAGATTGTATTTCACGGTAAACACTGCATTTTATACAGGAATTACAAGTTTCAACAAATCAGTAATACCCAGGGGGAGGACACGACCATAGTAAAAGCTTGGTCGCCCGTTTTAGTTCCCAAAAACACGGATAGTTTCTAGATGGCACCACTTTGTCTCACCACTACACATAAGCTCTCTGTAGGTGAGCGTTAACACACATGCACTAATCCGTGTGACACTTACATAAATGCACAAGCTGTGTGACACTCACACATAGGCACTAATCCATGTGCCCCCCCCTCATATATATATAGGTATGCTATTAAAAGAAATAACAGAAAATATATAAAATATACTAAATTTATTATCTCAAATAGTTAAAAAAAACAGAAAAGGAGGACAATATTTAAAATTTCTTCTCAATTAAGGGCCTGGTGTATCTTAGCACATCTTCACATGATAGTCTATCCGGTGTTCATCAGAACTCTTCGGTGTTGGTTCCATAATTGTCCCTTCTTGAATTATAGCGGATGGAGTTGTAATCTCTGAAACAATCACGATCAATTTTGAATTAGTACACATTTTTTAAAATATTGATTCCATTGAGACTCCCCCTTAATTATTCAAAAATACTCCCTTTGTCCCATAATACTAGATAGTTTTCTCCTTTTGTCTTGTCCCATATTACTGAATGTTTCTTCAAAATTAATTTTTTCAAAAAAAAGTTAGTATATTTTTATTTCAGAGTACTTTATTGTTCAAAAAATATTAAACTCATAAGAAAAAGAAATATTGAAATTGCGCCATATATTATGATAAGTTGCTGCCATGAAACTAAAACTATCAAGTATTATGGGACAGTGGGAGTACATTATAACATATTTTGACATGAATAAACCTACTTCATTGCAATTTCTCCTTATTATCAGTTATAAACGAATTAAGTACTTCGAAGTGAATAAATTTATTCATTCAAACTTGCTTTATAATAATAAGATTCAAATAATTAATCTACCTGACTATGCCCATCCATTTCATTACATTTGCTTGCCAATCGATTAGATATGCGTTGAATCCCTATATCCCAGTGATCCTTATATACATCATCCAATCTAAAACAAATAAGATGTCTAAGGCATTCAAAACATATTAATTGAAGCAAAGATAAAACATTTATTCGCCCTCCGTACCATATTTCCCCTGCAGCTTCACAAAAGTTTCCTTTATATAATTTCTTCATATCTTTATTACTCGAGGTCCCTGTGTGATGCATTTTGAACCTAGTAAACTATGAACTTAAAAGTTAAAGGAGCAACTATATAAGAAATGAATATTATATTATGTTTTGTGGTAATAATACTAAAAGATGTTTTGATTTCTTATAATTCAGTATATTTATCTAAAATATTCAACCAAAGGTTTATTTTTCTCACCATTGTAACAGTATGCGTCCGTTTCGGCTATACCAAGAAATAATTTCGTCACTTATCCATTAGTGCAACTGCTTTGTTCACTGTAACATTTATTTCCACGTAAACGAGGTAGTTTAAGGGATTTCCATTCTTTCCGCTGCGCCATAACCAACTACAACCGCCATCAGCCACCAAAAAACCCGGTTCCGACTGACCCGCAGTCATCCTAGACTCGAACCCATAATGGTAACGTTGCTACTCTTCACAATGGTAACATTATTAATACGCACAGACTATAGCTTCTCTATCCTCAGTCATCCTAGACTCGAACCCATAATGGTAACGTTGCTACTCTTCACAATGGTAACATTATTAATACGCACAGACTATAGCTTCTCTACCCTCAGTCATCCTAGACTCGAACCCATAATGGTAACGTTGCTACCCTTCACAATGACACAGACGAGGTATTGGATAGACCGATCATCCCCATGCTTTTCGATGTCACTAGTTTGGAGGGCTCTAGAGCCCTCTTACCATTTTAGTGTCACTCGCTACGTTAGTAGCGATCCTGGACGTTTTGGACGCGGAATCCGAAGCCGAATAAGCCAGTGAAAGAATCATTTTGATATCTAAAAAATTGTGGATATGGCGGGGGAAAAACAAAAATCGCAAAAAATCCTTACCTACCCCCTTCAGATTTTGGCGAAAAATGAAATTTTCGAAAAGTACAACTATTATATGTTGATCTGGCGTAGAATTTCCTAACTAAATCAATGGTACCAGTTTCAGATCGCTATGTCAAAAATTGAGCGAATGTCGAACGAAAAACTGCTCTAAATTGATGAATTTTCGCGAATTTCGTAATTTCTTCGTCATTTCCGTAATTTTCGAGCTATGCAAATGTTCCAGGGCTTTTTCGGCGCGTTATTTAAAACGAAATAAGATGGTGAAAGATTCAGATGGATAATTAAAAGAAAGCGAAAATGACGAGTACAAAATGAAAATCGTAATTGTCATAAAGTAGCGCAATATAAATTACAAATTTGATTAAAATCTTACCGATACTTATTCATAATGAGCCAAAGTAATCATGCATGGTCGCGAGTATGAAAAATATCGCGAAATTATCAATAAGTTACTCTTTTACAATTTTTCGTAGCCGCCGGTACCGTCCGTACCTGCCCGGCAAGTCCCTACCTGTTATTCTCACCTTAATTGTTCCGCTCGAGCGGATCCAGTACGGCCAAACTCAAACATACTCGACCTGACATTGCCAAGTACACGGATAACCATTAGTCCGTGATAGAACGTCCTGGCGTCAACTACTCTTTCCAACTCGCTCCGGACGACTCACTCGGGTATAATTCATTTAATTTCAAGCTTATCCATTATGTATCGATCATTTACATATATATTTCATGTACTCCTTATACATTACTAATACAGTACGACATATCCCTCGGTTACAATTAGTTACTATAAAATTATTAACAATAATTTTTGCATAACTTCTGATTCGCTTCGGTTCGCTTAATAGAGAAATAGTTTATATATTTAAAATATACAAATTAATGAAAAATGGTATTTATTTTTATAAATTTTCAACCGTGATTTACCACGCGGTGTCTTATATTGAAGCTATAAAATCTTTTTCGAGTTTGCGCGAAGTTGGTAAAGGTCGATACCCTTTCTTTATACACAATTTTGTTAAATTATTTTATTGCTAGCTATAAATTATCAAGATAGTAGGGTTTTATTAAGATTGGTTCCAGTTTTGTACAAGTTTTATTATGTTGTAATAGATCGAAAATATTCGACGCCGGGGGCATGTGCACGCTCCGCTACCTGCCCCCACCCCCTCGGGAAAACCACGAGTTTGTCCGATATGATTTTGTCACGTACTACCTACATCGACACGCATCAGTCATCGGCGAACTGTGGCGGTGTCAAGACCTCCTCCTGGGTGCTTCCTGGTGCTCTCTAAGGTACATCGCACTACTCTACATTTATCTTTGCTTAATCAAAGCTATACTTGCAATTCATTTCTCAACTCGACAAACTTTACAGTTTATATCATTACATTTTTGGCCTTATTTTCTATTAATCGTAATTTCATAATATTTAATGTTTATTTTCACTGTTTTTATAGTTGGAATGTGCATAACATTATTATTCATACTTTGACTTTTTGCAGTTTAAATTCTAAAAACATAATTCCAATCGTATTTTTGTCTGTAATTTCAGATTCAACCAACAAAGAGAAATCCAGTTCGCACCGGTGAATTCTCTTGGAGGGTAGCAGATAACTACGTCGCGGTCTTGTGACGTATACGTAAAGAAGAAAATCTGGGCATCGCAGCGGTCACACCTTACTTGCTACCGACCTTGACATTGGTCGGAACTACCATTGTCGTCGTTTCAACTTCAACGGGAATTTATATTTTCCGTGAGTTTCATCGAATCGAATCGAGTCATCGTCGCATTGTTTATTCGCGAACCGGATATCAGAAATATTTTCCTTGTGAAGGGTTTGAGAATGTTTCTACAAAACTTGGCATTGATTTATTCAAATCTCGTATTTGTTTTACGTATCGACAATCGGTTTGACTGATCATATTTACATTTTTAAATCTTTTCTTAGTGAATAAAAATTCACGCTATTTCAAACATAAAATAAATGTTGAGAAATTTTAGAGTGAAGAATATACTTGACTGCTATATGAAGAAATTCATGATTACGGTTTAAATTTTAATTTACAAGAAACAGTAGGACAAAGGCAATATTCCTAACAACAGCGCGTGGTATAAAAAAAATAAGACTTACAAAACCAACAACTGTGTCATTCTGCGTGATATATGGTATATTTGTGTGCACCCTCCCCTTTATTTTCAGCTTGTGTGATCGCGCGCAATGCGGTCTTAGAGTCACTTGCTCCGAGAGACAGTATTTCGCGAAATAGAGTCAGTGTTGTTGCGCTATTAAAAATTGTGCTTGTTCGATAACCGCGTATTTAAAACCGCCGAAAGAATTGAAATGGACTGCTACAACGTAACATATTCGGTCGCGAAATTCTGACACTTTTTAAACCGCGACATTAGAGTCAGTTTGCTCGCCGGAAATAATTACGGTCGGGAGTGTAGTCTCTTTATTTTTCTATTTGTTTGTTGAAATGCGTCGCGATATAGTAGTGGTACGCAGCAGCTGCGGAGAGGACCTCCATCGGGCGTCGTCGCATCAGGCAGCAGGTAAATATCGCCCAAAATGGATTCCTGTTTAAATTTCTGAAAAGGAAGATCGAGCGAAAGTGGAATCTTTCCATTCCAACTCTAGCAAAATTGTGAAATGAAATACAGTTGAATTATAAAGAATATCTTCTTGTTACGTTACAGAGATCATCGGCAGATATACCGGTCGTAGTATCAACTCTAGAAGGCGCAGAAGAACTCTACGGCCGGTGAGTCGAAAAATTTTTGGTTCCTCCGATCACTCAATCATGTCGTAGGACATAAAGGTCCGAAGCGGCACGAGTGTATTGGTTGTATTTTATTTGAGTTTGCGAGCATAGTGACCGCGAGTGTAAAGTATTTGATACTTTACGCTTGTGGGTAGTAACACACCACTTTTACTTGTGAATATTTAATTAGCTCAGGCAGGGGTCTTCTTGTGGCTTTTAGCTTCACATACGTTTTTTTCGTAATTCGATTAAAATTTTCATATCCTGAAGCTGCGTTTAATTGTATTTGAATTCGCGTAAAGTACTTGCAATAAAACTATACTCGGAATATATTTTCGAGAAAAGAGTTTGATATTTTCACGTATGAGGTTCATACGAATTAAATTGAATTAAAGTTTTCATGTGATTTATATTTTTCGTAACATGATTTCCGATAACGGAAGAAATTCATATTAATCGTTCTATTTTATGAATGTACCCAAGAAGACCAATTCGCGGTGTTTAGATTCTGGTTTCAAAGGATTATTTTTAACACATTTATCATTGTTTAGAACACCTCCTTTGAATAAGGAATCAAACAAGGGTTTTCCATTAAAACATTGAAGTTTTCAATATACATCTACTTTTCTGCATATTAATATTGAGAAACATTCAATACGTACTTGTATTAAAAGTTTTGAAATTCGTCTTAAATAAATTTATATTCTCTTGACTTTTTCAATGATTTAAATAACTATATTCGAGTCATTTTATCAAGCATATTTTCAATGAATTTTTGCAAAGAGATTTAAATAAATGTATGTCATTGGGATTGGGATATCATGCGCCAAATTCCGTCGACAATAAAGGCAATGACTTTTTTGCTCGTTCCGCGTTATTAAATCAATTTTAAGCTGTCATAATGATCTTTAACTTTTAATTACAATTATTATCTTCAATTTTCAACTTTCATTTTTAACTTAAACATTTATCTTGAATTTTTCATGTTTAAAGTAGAATCATTTGTTCGTTATTTGTCACGTTCGTCATACCCCTGGCGTTAAAACAACACGATAAACCGTGTAGTCGGCCTAATAGCCTCACGGCTATTTGGTTAAACCGCGATCTTGCGATGTAATCGTGGAGTGTGGCTTTCGTCAAATCATGGTTCCATCGGTACTTTGGGTGGCCTAGCGTTGTCTGGAAAGTCGAACTCTCGGGTTCGATCTGGGATCGCATAGACGGGCAAACCGTTCTTAATTAATATTAATAAATTTCCATTTTGATTCGGATTAGCCGTATCAGGCTTGTCGGTAGCGGCCGGACCGATAAGTCTTATTCGACTGAATCTGTGTAGAGTTCGTCTTAATTATCTGTAGTTCCGCGTTTTATTTGTTTCATCTTTGAAGTGATCCTCGACCGAATTTCGTTGAGATTTCTTTCCTGTAAATCGACCCTAGGTGAATCTCTTTGTATCGGTGGACCATGATTCGGGGAAAGTCGTGTGAAACGGGTATTTCTCAAGATCGTTGTACGAGCCACTGTGTAAGTGTGTAAATTGTTTTTTCGCCGCGTTATGGTAAATGTTTAGAATCACCCGCGTTCAGATTTTGATTATGGAGTTGGTTGTCTCGATGAGTAACCAGACCTTTTCACTTTCACTTTTTGTCTGCCTTTAACTGTCTAACGAATAATTGGCGTGTGATGGGGATGTTTAATATTAATGATATTGAAAACCATATTAAACATTAAAGCTTTACACATATATATTTTTTTCAATACATGAAATATTCAAAGGTTCTTAATATACATATACTTTTTTACATATTAATATTGAAAGTTTCTCAATATATACATTAAAAGTTTTGAAATATTTCTTAAATAATCTTTTCATTTTTTGAGTGATTTAAATAAACTATATTCGAGTCATTTTATCACGTATATTTTCAATGAATTTTTATACTGAGATTTAAATGAGTGATTAGATCGTTAGAACATTATGTTAATAATCATTTTGTAGCTCAGGATTTTCAGCATACATCGACACTAGTTTTAATTAGTTTTATATTTGCCACGTTCATGTCCCTATTTGGCTTGAACTCATTTGTGGGCCCAGGTGCTGCACGAATGGGTGATGGCGGTGAACGTGGCTGATTTTTTGATTAATTATAATAATACTATTGTGGCGGCTCACAAGCGTTAGCGATTGTGCACGACGTACGGTTCCACACCGGTGTGAGTGTGTGTATAGTAATTAAGTATTTCGTGGATCGTGCGTCGGTTGAAAGTCAAATATTTCTTGCAATTTATCAATTGAATTAAACCTTAATTTCTTGACAATTTTACATTATTCAATTCATGTTCAATTTTCTCGCGAATTTCACAATATACAATTTATTTGATATACAATTTGAGTCAACACGTAGAAGCATTATTGTTAAACGTAGTAATTGTTCGAGCTACGAATTAATTGCCGTTTTTTATTCACATATTTTACGTAAATATCTTTTCTTTACATTTTTCCCAATAAAGACTAATTTCTAATAAAGTCTACATAAATCGCAATAATCGCTGGCCTTGTGAGTCGATTTCAGCAAAAAGGTACGTACTTTAAGGTGTGCATTGTTTTTCGAGTCGGTGTCGGAGACGTCCCGGGATGTCTCTCGTAGGGGGCCGCACTGACTTTGCTTGAGAATCGTGGAGAGAGTGTGTTGGTGTGCTTGAGTTTTTGCCATTCTTTTTTTTAAATATAGGTGATAGGTAGGCAGGTAACTTAAATTCTGGAATGTGTGCATTAATTTTAAGTAGGAAGGGCCAGGGCAGGTATCACTGTTTCGACTGTAGGAAACCAGTGGTGTTCTGCTTCTGGAGGTCAGGCTAATAATCTTTTCTTTTTAATATTAAGTAAATTCTGCTTGAACATTCGTCCTTCTACTGGCTAACACGTTTGCACGGACTGCAGTTGTCATTCTTCTGAGAATAAGCTGTTAACTTGTCCACACGTTGTTAGCCTCATCGTTTGTCTGTATTAGGCGCGTGTTAGGGTTTTCTTATATTTTGGTTCCGAATGTTCTTGCAGAAACAGGTTGGGCTCCGGCCTGAAGCAAGAAGAGGCTAAATGCCGAAGAGGCCCGACAAATTGTCTAGAAGAGGGCAGCAACTAATGGCTGCCCATTTTGGAGTGTTGAATTTTCACACTTCCAGAATGGGTGGTCATTCTGTTACTACTAAGTCACTATGCTCGTAGTAGTTGTAGAGTAATTATAGTTGTAGTAATTTGAAGTAGTTAGTACCACGGGTCGAGGTGAGCTCCCCGTGAAGACTCTGCCCTGGTCTGCATTAAAGTTTTCGAGTCATTTTTCCTATTAAATAATATATTTCAAGTTTTATTAATAGAACTTTGCATTAGTTTTCGAGTCATTTTCATATTAAAGTCTTTTCAAACTAAGTTATTAGAATATTTTGTTGATTATTGTCAAAGACACCTAAAGTTTTTCATTATTGAGATATTTTTTTAAAATTTCTGAGAGTTCATTTTTAAAAATTCATATTTTTGTCACTTCTAAAGTTCAGTTTTTTGATTGTTATAAATTTGAGAAGAAGCAGAAGGGTAGAGTGTGATACTGTGTGCAGTAGTTAGAAGTAGTTTGTTCCACGGGTCGAGGTGAGCTCCCCGTGAAGACTCTGCCCCGATCTGCATTAAAGTTTTCGAGTCATTTTTCATGTTCAATATTTCTCAAAAGTGTTCATATTAGAATATTTGCTGCACTTGACTTGTTTTCTAATAGAGTCGTTAATTTGTTTTTTATAATTACAAAGATTTTTAAAGTCATTTAATTAATTACTGAGAGATTTTTTGTACTTTTCTGATTGAGTTTTAAGAATACAAACAGTATATTTTGCGAGTTTTTTAATAATTCATAAAGTCCAGAGTTTGATTCGAGTAAATTTGATAAATTGAATTTTTGGAAAAAGCAGAGGGGTAGAGTATGAAACAGTGTGCAGATAGAAGAAATTTGCACACTTGCCATCCGCGCCGGGTCGTTTTTTTGTCACCGCTGGCTGCACCTTTAGCTTCGCGAAATTACTGATAATCCGAAATGGATCATCCCAGAGTGTCTCACCGAGGTACATTTTTAATACCGTGCAGGAACTATACCAATTTTTTCAATAAATATGCGAATCTGTCTCTAAGAGACACACGTGGTTTTTATCCTATAATACATATATATATATATTAATTAAATGTCCGAAACTGTCTCCACGAGACACACGCGATTTCTTTTTTTTTTTTTTATATAAATCATTTCCATTATCTAATGCGGCCATGTGACTCGCGAACCGCATCGTACATCGCCGGCTTGGTACGATGCTACTTAAAACCATTAGGACCAAGCGTTTGTTGAAGGGAATATTGCCATAAATTGATTTATAAATTGCATTTTACATCAAACAATATTATTTTGTACAATATCGTATAATGTTACGCAAGTCTTCAACATTCAAGTTTTCAATGTATACTTTTCTATGCATTAATATTGAGAAACTTTCAATACATACATTAAAAGCTTTGAAATTCGTCTGAAAAAAATTTATATTCTCTTCACTTTTTCAATGATTTAAATGACAGTATTCGAGTCATTTTATCAAGTATATTTTTTATGAAATTTTATAAAGGGACTCAAATAAATGGATATCATTGGTATTGAGATATCATGCGCCAAGTTCCGTCGACAATCAAGGCAATCACTTTTTTGCTCGCTCCGCGTTATTAAACAATTTTAATTATTATCCTCAATGTACAACTTTCATTTTTAACTTAAACATTTATCTTGAATTTTTCATTTTTAAAGTAGAATCATTTGTTCGTTATTTGTCACGTTTGTCATACCACTGGCGTTAAAACAACACGATAAACCGTGTAGTCGGCCTAATAGCCTCACGGCTATTTGGTTAAACCGCGATCTTGCGATGTAATCGTGGAGCGTGGCTTTCGTCAAATCATGGTTCCATCGGTACTTTGGGTGGCCTAGCGTTGTCTGGAAAGTCGAACTCTCGGGTTCGATCTGGGATCGCATAGACGGGCAAACCGTTCTTAATTAATATTAATAAATTTCCATTTTGATTCGGATTAGCCGTATCAGGCTTGTCGGTAGCGGCCGGACCGACAAGGCTTATTCGACTTAATCTGTGTAGAGTTCGTCTTAATTATCTATAGTTTCGCGTTTTATTTATTTCATCTTTGAAGTGATCCTCGACCGAATTTCGTTGAGATTTCTTTCCCGTAAATCGACCCTAGGTGAATCTCTTTGTATCGGTGGACCATGATTCGGGGAAAGTCGTGTGAAACGGGTATTTCTCAAGATCGTTGTACGAGCCACTGTGTAAGTGTGTAAATTGTTTTTTCGCCGCGTTATGGTAAACGTTTAGAATCACCCGCGTTCAGATTTTGATTATGGAGTTGGTTGTCTCGATGAGTAACCAGACCTTTCCACTTTTCACTTTTTGTTTGCCTTTAATTGTCTAACGAATAATTGGCGTGTGATGGGGATGTTTAATATTAATGATATTGAAAACCATATTAAACATTAAAGTTTTACATATATATATTTTTTCAATACATGAATTTTCATAGGTTCTTAATATACATATACTTTTTTACATATTAATATTGAAAATTTCTCAATATATACATTCAAAGTTTTGAAATATTTTTTAAATAATCTTTTCACTTTTTTAATGATACTTCAAACTGATTTCGAGTCATTTCATCAAGTATATTATATAATAAATACAATACACTATGATCAGTTAAATCGGTGGAAGCGATCAACGCGGAATTTTTTCAATTTAGTACATCAGTTTTGTAAAAATGTTCATGACCGTGAAACAAGGAACATATTTTCGCGTGCGAAATTCGAATTGTTAAAGATGAAACTTGTAATCACACGATGACTAGTTCGTTACGATAAAACATACGAAGTTGTGGAAACTGCAGCGTGTCAAAGAACTTGACAAATGACTGAAGAAGACTGAAGAAGACTATTAGAAGACCGAAGAAGACTGAAGAAGATTTTTATAAGACTTTTAGAAGATTTTAGAAGACTTTTAGAAGATTTTAGAAGACTTTTAGAAGACTGAAGAAGACTGAAGAAGAATTTTAGAAGACTGAAGAAGAATTTTAGAAGACTGAAGAAGAATTTTAGAAGACTGAAGAAGAATTTTAGAAGACTGAAGAGAACTTTTAGAAGACTGCCATTGGGTCCACTCATCAGCTTTGAAGCATTTGTCGAAAACGGATGAGAGTGGAAATCACCAAAACTTGAGCCCTACTAAGAATGATTTAAACTCTGACGCACTTACCCATGGCCAGCAATTCTTCATTACGTTTGACAACTAGGATTTTTCTCTCCAACTCCGAGGAACTAGAATAAGCTAATTATTGTATTTATTATTACACAAAGTGTAATCGCCTGTAAATCGTTTTGGACACTCTGGTGACAAAACGATATAGTTTAAGGGGATATCACGCGCCAATTCCACTTCGTATTTCATCGACCACCAAGAAAACGCAACTTTTTTTTATCGTTCCGCGTAATTAAATTCATTTTCAGCCTTAGCTTTGATCTTCAGGCTGCAGTATTTAGCTTCAGTTTATCTGGAATAGATCTTTATCTGGAATTTTTCATGTTTAAAGTAGAATCATTTGTTCGTTATTTGTCACGTTTGTCATACCCCTGACGTTAAAACAACACGATAAACCGTGTAGTCGACCTAATAGCCTCACGGCTATTTGGTTAAACCGCGATCTTGCGATGTAATCGTGGAGCGTGGCTTTTGTCAAATCATGGTTCCATCGGTACTTTGGGTGGCCTAGCGTTGTCTGGAAAGTCGAACTCTCGGGTTCGATCTGGGATCGCATAGACGGGCAAACCGTTCTTAATTAATATCAATAAATTTCCATTCTGATTCGGATTAGTCGTATCAGGCTTGTCGGTAGCGGCCGGACCGACAAGGCTTATTCGACTTAATCTGTGTAGAGTTCGTCTTAATTATCTATAGTTTCGCGTTTTATTTATTTCATGTTTGAAGTGATCCTCGACCGAATTTCGTTGAGATTTCTTTCCTGTAAATCGACCCTAGGTGAATCTCTTTGTATCGGTGGACCATGATTCGGGGAAAGTCGTGTGAAACGGGTATTTCTCAAGATCGTTGTACGAGCCACTGTGTAAGTGTGTAAATTGTTTTTTCGCCGCGTTATGGTAAACGTTTAGAATCACCCGCGTTCAGATTTTGATTATGGAGTTGCTTTTCTCGTTGAGTCGTTCCTTCTATAGTTCTCTTTTTGTTTCCTTTTTTTATATCGCGAATAATTGGCGCGTGATGGTGATGGTTTGCGTTAGTAATATTGAAACACGTTTCAATACCCCCCTCTAGTCGCGGTCTCATCGATAGACGTGTCTATGAGACGATCGTTCTTTAATTGAATTAGTTTAAAAGAGGGGGGTGGATGGAGGTAGTGGTTTGATTCCGCCTCCATCCTCAGAAACTTTCCGTGGTGAGATTTGCGTCGAAATTATTTGCATCGAACCTTTTTGGCTTCGATACAAATGGTATCGAGCAGATTTTCCGCGAATAGATTATAAGTTTTTTTTACTCTTTTACTCGCATCGATTGCGTAAATGAAGCATAGGTATAAATTGTCTGTGTCTATGATATAGTCCAGTGATCATTGTTTTACTACCATATCACGGACTTTGATAAAATATTAGTAATTTGTAAGCATTAATTTTGATTAAATGTTAGTAGATTAATTAGTCCCCTGTGGGTCGGGGAAAGAATACACCCACGGTAATCTCTTCCTGTCGTAAGAGGCGACTAACAGAGTCGTTTTGGCACTCCGGTGACAAAACGCGGGGGTTATCATTCGCCAATTAAAATTTGTTTCGAAGTCCATAATCTAGAGAACGCGACTGATTTGCTTGTTCCGCGTTATTAACAGTTTGCCTACCGGTAGCGGTAGGTAAAGTGTTAAATTCGTACTATCCGTAATAGGGAAATGGCATGTTTGTTCTTTTTTGTCCCGCGAATACTTAATTGGCGTATGATGGGGATAATTAGTTTTAGTAATATTGAAACGTTATAAGTTTTTTTTACTCTTTTACTCGCATCGTTTGCGTAAATGAAGCATAGGTATAAATTGTATGTGTCTATGATATAGTCCACTGATCATTGTTTTACTACCATATCATGGACTTTGATAAAATGTTAGTAATTTGTAAGCTTTAATTTTGATTAAATGTTAGTAGATTAATTAGTCCCCTGTGGGTCGGGGAAAGAATACACCCACGGTAATCTCTTCCTGTCGTAAGAGGCGACTAACAGAGTCGTTTTGGCACTCCGGTGACAAAACGCGGGGGTTATCATTCGCCAATTAAAATTTGTTTCGAACTCGATAATCTAGAGAACGCGACTGATTTGCTTGTTCCGCGTTATTAACAGTTTGCCTACCGGTAGCGGTAGGTAAAGTGTTAAATTCGTATTATACGTAATAGGGAAATGGCATGTTTGTTCTTTTTCTGTCCCGCGAATACTTAATTGGCGTATGATGGGGATAATTAGTTTTAGTAATATTGAAACGTGTTTCAATACCGCCTATATCGTGATCTCATTGACAGACGTGTCTTTGAGATTATAGTTTTTAAGTATAATTAGCATAGTCTTAAAAATGAGGATGTGGTTAAATTTTAATCAAACGATAATACAATACTTTAATATGTTTTGCAAATATAATGACTTTGTGTCATACATTTGAAAGTACTGTAAAATATCGGAAATAACTTATTGATTAAACTGTTATCAATAAATTCTAAGCATTTGTTTCATTTTCCTTTTCCTATTGCAATTACAGATCTTCGTGGATCAGATTAGTACTTTGACGTTTAAGAAATAACACTAGTATGTGATAAAGTATTATCGTAAATCAGGATTTGTTTAAAATACATTCCCCTGTGGGTTGGGGAAAGAATATACCCACGGTATTCCCTGCCTGTCGTACGAGGCGACTAATAGGGACGCGTTTTGTGCAGATTCGTGACAAAAGGTTCGTTTAAGGAGTGAGGTGATAGAAATTGAGTTGGTTTTCCTTCGTTCGGTATGATAAGGCCAAAATTTGTAGACATTTCGGCAAAGTTTGAACCGTGTAGATGAAGATTTGTCGCTATTTTGGTAATTCGCTCGCCATTTGCACAATTTTTTAGACATCGACCTGACTCTTTCACCGTCTTATTTCGTTTTAAATAACGCGCCGAAAAAGCCCTGGATCATTTGCATAGCTCAAAAATTACGGAAATGACGAAGAAATTACGAAATTCGCGAAAATTCATCAATTTAGAGCAGTTTTTCGTTCGGCATGCGCTCAATTTTCGAGATAGCGATCTGAAACTGGTACCATTGATTTAGTTAGGAAATTCTACGCAAGATCAACATATAATAGTTGTACTTTTCGAAAATTTAATTTTTCGCAAAAATCTGAAGGGGGTTCTACAATTTTTTAGATATCAAAATAATTCTTTCACTGTCTTATTCGGCTTCGGATTCCGCGTCCAAAACGCCCCGGATCGTTTTAGTAGCTCAAAAATTACGGATTATAAATTACTTCTATACGCTCGGTCATCCTAGACTCGAACCCAAAATGGTAACGTTGCTACTCTTCACAATGGTAACATTATTAATACGCACAGACTATAGCTTCTCTACCCTCAGTCATCCTAGACTCGAACCCATAATGGTAACGTTGCTACCCTTCACAATGGTAACATTATTAATACGCACAGACTATAACTTCTACACCCTGTCATCCTAGATTCGAACCGATAATGGTAACGTTGATACCCTTCACAAATAAACTTTAAAGGAAATACTTAAAAAAAATTTGACATAATATATGAAATTTAATGTTGCTATGTAGGGTGTCTTAAGGTTTCCATATATGACGAGTTAGTGTCCCTTGGAAAAAGGCAGGTATATCGACTACCTGCTATTACGGGTCCCATCCTCCACCTCTCAAACGAAAGGTATATCAATTAGGTAGTAATAATCCCCACTAATAATCCCCACTGGGAGACGTGAGCATCATTAGTAGTAGATACTACCGGTGGATCGGACATCTGCTCAGTTGCTTTCGAGTCATTGTTTAAGAACGTTGTCGGGTAAGTTTCCGCGGACGGGTTGTTTGATTACGATACAGACGCGAATTCTTCGGTCGAGTGATTGTAAGTAACAGTAGAGTTTTCATTCTACGGGAGGTTCGAGAAATAAATATGCAACAACATTAACGTGTACTTTTCAACGGCATTCGTTTATTCAATTTATCTATAACTAGATACGTACGTTACACAAGTAAGTAAAATACATTTGCATTTATTTAACAATGCAAACTCAGAGTGCGGCACGTGTTGGTACATACCTCCTTCCCACTGGGAGGAGTGGGGATTATTAGTAGATACTACCGGTGGATCGGACATCTGCTCAGTTGCTCTCGAGTCATTGTTTAAAGGACCTCGGATACGCGTGATTGTATCTAGCTTTTATGGGAAATTAGGGTGAGATCTGGACATTTTATGGGTTCGAGGTTTTAAAGCGGGAACACTTCGAGCCATGGGAATTTCGATGTTCAAAGATTCCGAGGTGTTGATATTTTAAATCTTTAAGATTTCGAGCTATGGGAATTTTAATGTTTGGAGAAATTTGTGGTGTGAAAATTTTTATAGAAATTTCACGTTACTTTTTTTAGATTTTTTTTCAAATTAATTTATTTATGTTATTTAAGAATGAGATATTTCTTTATGAGTGATAAAGGTAAACTTTTAGTCTGTCTTTGGACTTTGCAAATATTATAATATGTGTTTATTAAATATATTAATTTGATAAGAGCGATAGTTATTATAATGACACTTGAATTCCATTGAAAGAAAATAGTAGTTTCCTTGTAATTGACTACCTGTACCGCCACTGACTAAAGATGTTAAGTCGTGAGTGATGAGCTAAGTGATTCTGGACGAACCGCGTGTGGTAATCGCTTCTCATTAAACTTTGACACGCGTTTCCGTGAAACTTTTAGTTGCTAATCACTCGGCTAATTACCAGATAGAGTTTCTAAACGGGACAACGTCGATCGCAGACACGGTATAAGAGTAGACATGGCATTGAATAGAGTATAGTGTGCCACAATTATAAAAAGAAATACAAATAAAAAGAATTATTTTAGAATTAATTATTTATTTTAGTAATTTCAAAATTTATTAATTGTTAATTTTTATGTTTAACAGATCTTTTCCACGCAGTTTCCTGGGGGACGGCGACGACGTGGACTGACTACTTAATTTCGAGAATATTGTTAAGCTGTACTACTAGCTTGCGGAAATACTTTTAATATATACAGTATCTTGTGTTGTATATTATACGTGTTGCAAAATGAATAAACAGTCTATTTTTGGATAAAATAAACTGAATTCTTTATTTATAATAATTATTCCTATCTTTTCCATTAAATGACGTTCACGGAAGCGAAATCTTGCCACATCTTGTGATTTATTCTTTTGGTAGAGAAGTCTAACATTTCGAAGTTTGTTGATATAAAAATGGAGGAATAGGTTTTAATATAAGAAACTCGTGATTTATCATAAATGAAATTTATTGAAATACTTCATTTTACAAGAGTATAACTTACAAATTAAACATCTTAAATAATTAATCACATAAATAGAATCACTGCGTTTGCTGGCCGTTGATCCAAATGGTTTCCGGAATGATTTTTCCGCCTAGAAACATACAAACAAATTCATTTATAACCTAATAAATAATTCACACCCTACCCACCCCTCCCAAATAATTAACCACCCTTAAAATTCCCCAGGTTATCGATCAAAATTTAATAAATACATCCTTTTCCGGGTATAAACTCAATTGTCATTTATAACAATTTTTGCCGACCCGTCCAAAAATTCTCCCCACCACTGCGCATGCCCCACCATTTGGCATCCCCACCACGCCCACCCTGCGCTCACCCTATATAAGGACGAGCACCGCAACATTTCCTCGGTTGCGAAGACCGCTCCGACGCAGTCGGGTCGGTCTTCCGGCTCACCCGTCCGCGGGGACCCTCTGGGGACCTCACCCTTCCTCCCTCGGGGGATGGTGGGCCGTGGTGAGGGGTCACCAACCTCTCACCGCTGGTCTTCCCCGAGGAGAAGGTGGAGGGACCTGGGGAGCCGGACGAGGGCGGCTGGGGCTCTTCTTTGCTCCAGCCGAACTCGGACGGTTCCCGCGAGCCCCCGCCACCCTTCCCCGAAGGGATGGACCTCTTCGGTGACGGGTGGCGGGTGCTCGAGGGGTGTCCGAGCGCGGGGGGACGTGGGGGGCGCCTTCTGGCATCCCGGGGCCCCAGGGATGCACGGGTGGGTCCAACAGAAGGCGAACCCCATGGCCTCCCGTGCTTGGGCACCTCCAGGTTCCCTTCCCCTTCCCTTCGGGGGATGATCCGGCGGTGAGGGGGGTGGCTCGCTTGCCCGGTCAGCCACCCTCGACGTGGAGGTTAGGGGGAGCCCTGGAGACCCCAAGGGTGGGGAGTCGGAGCTGGCTCGGTTGCCCGGTTCGGTTTTCGCAATCCACGGGGGGTGGGGGGACTCGGGGGTGGTGAGAGCCACAACCGGAGTCCTTTGGGGCCGGGGGCCCGGGGGCTCCCGGAGGACCGAGGTCCTCTGGGAGCACCGGGGTCCCCGTCTCCGGAGGTGGCTCTCTCCACTCCCCGGGTCGGGGGGCGGATAGGCCCCCCGGCCCGGGGTTGGGACTCACTCGAAATGGGGAGAGGGTCCCAACCCACGTCGGTTGTTTTCATGATCTGAACGGACGTAGTGCCCCCCTGCTCTGAACTTCCTCTCTTCAGGGACGGCTACCCCTGGTGTGAGTGCCCCCGTCCCCCCACCAGTGGTGGTCATCCCTAAAGAGCGGGAGGAATCAGCCCGGGGAGTGAGGCCCCCCAGGCCTCTTCCTCCCGCTCTTCTAAGATGACCACCACCGATGAGGGGACTGGCACTCTCACCAGGGATAGCCATCCCCGAAGAGAGGAAGGAGGCGGCTCGGAAGATGTCCAAGTCAAGTAGGAGGCAAGCCCCCTACCGTGCTTGGGCATCTCCCAAGCCTCTCCTTCCACTCTTCAAAGATGACTACCCAAGGTGAGGGACCGAGTGCCCCCGCACCGTGGCCGTCATCCTCGAAGAGAGGACGAAGACTGTCCGCCCCAGCAGAGCCGGGGTAAGGCACGATCACGACGAGAGGACGCCACTCCTCCCGAAGGGCCGTATTCCGCACAGTGTCACAAAAGGGACACTGCCTAAATTCATTCCAGCGCACGGCGCCACGCGCTGGAACGAACTGGCTACTGCAGGGAATTTATTCCCTGGGCGATGGGCACGCCAACTTCCCTACGCCTTGGTGGTGTTAGCAGGACCCCGTCGTCGAACCCCCCCGGTTAAAGGGGGGCAAGACGTCAAGGTCCTCCCAGAGCACACCGCGAGGAGGTACCACCACGTGCCCCATGTACGAGGCGAAGACATTTCCCGCTCTTCGAGAATGACTATCATCGGTGACGAACACCGGGACTGCCATCCCCGAAGAGAAGACAAAGTCTCCAGGATTGATGCGACGAGAGAGCGCCCAATTCTCCCGAAGAGGCCGTAAACCGCGCAGTGTCACAAAAGGGACACTGCCTAAATTCATTCCAGTGTACGGCGCTCACACCCTGGAACGAATTGGCTATTGCAAGGAATGAATTCCTTGGGCGATGGGCACGCCAACTTCCCTACGCCTTGGTGGTGTTAGCAGGACCCTGTCGTCCAACCCCCCCGGTTAAAGGGGGGCGAGACGTCAAGGTCCTCCCAGGGCACACCGCGAGGAGGTACCACCATGTGCCCCACTTTGAGTTTACATTGTTAAATAAATGCAAATGTATTTTACTTACTTGTGTAATGTATGTACTATGTAGTTATGGATAAATTGAATAAACGAATGCGGTTGAAAAGTACACGTTAAAGTTGTTGCAAAATTATTTCTCGAACGTCCCGTATAATGAAACCTCTACTGTTGCTTACAATGACACGACCGAAGAATTCGCGTCTGTTTTGTAATAAAACAACCCGTCCGCGGAAAGTTACCTGACAACGTTCTTAAACAATGACTCGAGAGCAACTGAGCAGATGTCCGATCCACCGGTAGTATCTACTAATAATCCCCACTCCTCCCAGTGGGAAGGAGGTACCAACACGTGCCGCACTCTGAGTTTGCATTGTTAAATAAATGCAAATGTATTTTACTTACTTGTGTAACGTACGTATCTAGTTATGGATAAATTGAATAAACGAATGCCGTTGAAAAGTACACGTTAAAGTTGTTGCATGATTATTTCTCGAACCTCCCGTAGAATGAAAACTCTACTGTTACTTACAATCACTCGACCGAAGAATTCGCGTCTGTATCGTAATCAAACAACCCGTCCGCGGACACTTACCCGACAACGTTCTTAAACAATGACTCGAAAGCAACTGAGCAGATGTCCGATCCACCGGTAGTATCTACTAATAATGCTCACGTCTCCCAGTGGGGATTATTAGTGGGGATTATTACTACCTAATTGATTTACCTTTCGTTTGAGAGGTGGAGGATGGGACCCGTAATAGCAGGTAGTCGATATACCTGCCTTTTTCCAAGGGACACTAACTCGTCATATATGGAAACCTTAAGACACCCTACATAGCAACATTGAATTTCATATAATATGTAAAATTTTTTTTAAGTATTTCCTTTAAAATTTATTTGTGAAGGGTATCAACGTTACCATTATCGGTTCGAGTCTAGGATGACTGAGGGTAGAGAAGCTATAGTCTGTGCGTATTAACAATGTTACCATTGTGAAGGGTAGCAACGTTACCATTATGGGTTTGAGTCTAGGATGACTGAGGGTAGAGAAGCTATAGTCTGTGCGTATTAATAATGTTACCATTGTGAAGAGTAGCAACGTTACCATTATGGGTTCGAGTCTAGGATGACTGAGGGTAGAGAAGCTATAGTCTGTGCGTATTAACAATGTAACCGTCGTGAAGAGTAGCAACGTTACCATTTTGGGTTCGAGTCTAGGATGACCGAGGGTATAGAAGCTATATTCTGTGCGTATTAATAATGTTGCCCTTGCGAAGGGTTACAACGTTACCATTTCATTTCGTTAAATTTCATTTATGATAAATCACGAGTTTCTTATATTAAAACCTATTCCTCAATTTTTATATCAACAAACTTCGAAATGTTAGACTTCTCTACCAAAAGAATAAATCACAAGATGTGGCAAGATTTCGCTTCCGTGAACGTCATTTAATGGAAAAGATAGGAATAATTATTATAAATAAAGAATTCAGTTTATTCTATCCAAAAATAGACTGTTTATTCATTTTGCAACACGTATAATATACAACACAAGATACTGTATATATTAAAAGTATTTCCGCAAGCTAGTAGTACAGCTTAACAATATTCTCGAAATTAAGTAGTCAGTCCACGTCGTCGCCGTCCCCCAGGAAACTGCGTGGAAAAGATCTGTTAAACATAAAAATTAACAATTAATAAATTTTGAAATTACTAAAATAAATAATTAATTCTAAAATAATTCTTTTTATTTGTATTTCTTTTTATAATTGTGGCACACTATACTCTATTCAATGCCATGTCTACTCTTATACCGTGTCTGCGATCGACGTTGTCCCGTTTAGAATCTCTATCTGGTAATTAGCCGAGTGATTAGCAACTAAAAGTTTCACGGAAACGCGTGTCAAAGTTTAACGAGAAGCGAATACCACACGCGGTTCGTCCAGAATCACTTAGCTCATCACTCACGACTTAACATCTTTAGTCAGTGGCGGTACAGGTAGTCAATTACAAGGAAACTACTATTTTCTTTCAATGGAATTCAAGTGTCATTATAATAACTATCGCTCTTATCAAATTAATATATTTAATAAACACATATTATAATATTTGCAAAGTCCAAAGACAGACTAAAAAGGTTACCTTTATCACTCATAAAGAAATATCTCATTCTTAAATAACATAAATAAATTAATTTGAAAAAAAATCTAAAAAAAGTAACGTGAAATTTCTATAAAAATTTTCACACCACAAATTTCTCCAAACATTAAAATTCCCATAGCTCGAAATCTTAAAGATTTAAAATATCAACACCTCGGAATCTTTGAACATCGAAATTCCCATGGCTTGAAGTGTTCCCGCTTTAAAACCTCGAACCCATAAAATGTCCAGATCTCACCCTAATTTCCCATAAAAGCTAGATACAATCACGCGTATCCGAGGTCCTTTAAACAATGACTCGAGAGCAACTGAGCAGATGTCCGATCCACCGGTAGTATCTACTAATAATCCCCACTCCTCCCAGTGGGAAGGAGGTATGTACCAACACGTGCCGCACTCTGAGTTTGCATTGTTAAATAAATGCAAATGTATTTTACTTACTTGTGTAACGTACGTATCTAGTTATGGATAAATTGAATAAACGAATGCCGTTGAAAAGTACACGTTAAAGTTGTTGCATGATTATTTCTCGAACCTCCCGTAGAATGAAAACTCTACTGTTACTTACAATCACTCGACCGAAGAATTCGCGTCTGTATCGTAATCAAACAACCCGTCCGCGGACACTTACCCGACAACGTTCTTAAACAATGACTCGAAAGCAACTGAGCAGATGTCCGATCCACCGGTAGTATCTACTAATAATGCTCACGTCTCCCAGTGGGGATTATTAGTGGGGATTATTACTACCTAATTGATTTAAATTTCGTTTGAGAGGTGGAGGATGGGACCCGTAATAGCAGGTAGTCGATATACCTGCCTTTTTCCAAGGGACACTAACTCGTCATATATGGAAACCTTAACCTTTTAGGTACGGCAGAACTTTACGCGTGGCTATTTCCCTGGACGGCAGAGTCTGACGTGAACAGTGTAAAAACGTTACAGCACTGCGAAGTGTAATGAGCAATGCCATTTTGTGCAAGAATATATTCAAATGAAGTATTTGATGATAAAATAATAATTTTAAAAAAATATATAGGCAATACGTATTCCATATTGCCACGTCAAGTAGATGGATAAAATTTCTTGTACCATTTCAAAGTTGACAAAGTGTTCAAATATGACATCCGCGAAAGCCACTATAGTGGCTCTTCGTCCAGAGAGGTCACATACACGAAAGCCACTATAGTGGTGCGTCGTCCTGAAAGATGGTATCCGCGAAAGTCACTATAATGGCGTTTAGTATCTAAAAGGTTAAGACACCCTACATAGCAACATTAAATTTCATATATTATGTCAAATTTTTTTTAAGTATTTCCTTTAAAGTTTATTTGTGAAGGGTATCAACGTTACCATTATCGGTTCGAATCTAGGATGACAGGGTGTAGAAGTTATAGTCTGTGCGTATTAATAATGTTACCATTGTGAAGGGTAGCAACGTTACCATTATGGGTTCGAGTCTAGGATGACTGAGGGTAGAGAAGCTATAGTCTGTGCGTATTAATAATGTTACCATTGTGAAGAGTAGCAACGTTACCATTTTGGGTTCGAGTCTAGGATGACCGAGCGTATAGAAGTAATTTATAATCCGTAATTTTTGAGCTACTAAAACGATCCGGGGCGTTTTGGACGCGGAATCCGAAGCCGAATAAGACAGTGAAAGAATTATTTTGATATCTAAAAAATTGTAGAACCCCCTTCAGATTTTTGCGAAAAATTAAATTTTCGAAAAGTACAACTATTATATGTTGATCTTGCGTAGAATTTCCTAACTAAATCAATGGTACCAGTTTCAGATCGCTATCTCGAAAATTGAGCGCATGCCGAACGAAAAACTGCTCTAAATTGATGAATTTTCGCGAATTTCGTAATTTCTTCGTCATTTCCGTAATTTTTGAGCTATGCAAATGATCCAGGGCTTTTTCGGCGCGTTATTTAAAACGAAATAAGACGGTGAAAGAGTCAGGTCGATGTCTAAAAAATTGTGCAAATGGCGAGCGAATTACCAAAATAGCGACAAATCTTCATCTACACGGTTCAAACTTTGCCGAAATGTCTACAAATTTTGGCCTTATCATACCGAACGAAGGAAAACCAACTCAATTTCTATCACCTCACTCCTTAAACGAACCTTTTGTCACGAATCTGCACAAAACGCGTCCCTATTAGTCGCCTCGTACGACAGGCAGGGAATACCGTGGGTATATTCTTTCCCCAACCCACAGGGGAATGTATTTTAAACAAATCCTGATTTACGATAATACTTTATCACATACTAGTGTTATTTCTTAAACGTCAAAGTACTAATCTGATCCACGAAGATCTGTAATTGCAATAGGAAAAGGAAAATGAAACAAATGCTTAGAATTTATTGATAACAGTTTAATCAATAAGTTATTTCCGATATTTTACAGTACTTTCAAATGTATGACACAAAGTCATTATATTTGCAAAACATATTAAAGTATTGTATTATCGTTTGATTAAAATTTAACCACATCCTCATTTTTAAGACTATGCTAATTATACTTAAAAACTATAATCTCAAAGACACGTCTGTCAATGAGATCACGATATAGGCGGTATTGAAACACGTTTCAATATTACTAAAACTAATTATCCCCATCATACGCCAATTAAGTATTCGCGGGACAGAAAAAGAACAAACATGCCATTTCCCTATTACGTATAATACGAATTTAACACTTTACCTACCGCTACCGGTAGGCAAACTGTTAATAACGCGGAACAAGCAAATCAGTCGCGTTCTCTAGATTATCGAGTTCGAAACAAATTTTAATTGGCGAATGATAACCCCCGCGTTTTGTCACCGGAGTGCCAAAACGACTCTGTTAGTCGCCTCTTACGACAGGAAGAGATTACCGTGGGTGTATTCTTTCCCCGACCCACAGGGGACTAATTAATCTACTAACATTTAATCAAAATTAAAGCTTACAAATTACTAACATTTTATCAAAGTCCATGATATGGTAGTAAAACAATGATCAGTGGACTATATCATAGACACATACAATTTATACCTATGCTTCATTTACGCAAACGATGCGAGTAAAAGAGTAAAAAAAACTTATAACGTTTCAATATTACTAAAACTAATTATCCCCATCATACGCCAATTAAGTATTCGCGGGACAAAAAAGAACAAACATGCCATTTCCCTATTACGGATAGTACGAATTTAACACTTTACCTACCGCTACCGGTAGGCAAACTGTTAATAACGCGGAACAAGCAAATCAGTCGCGTTCTCTAGATTATGGACTTCGAAACAAATTTTAATTGGCGAATGATAACCCCCGCGTTTTGTCACCGGAGTGCCAAAACGACTCTGTTAGTCGCCTCTTACGACAGGAAGAGATTACCGTGGGTGTATTCTTTCCCCGACCCACAGGGGACTAATTAATCTACTAACATTTAATCAAAATTAATGCTTACAAATTACTAATATTTTATCAAAGTCCGTGATATGGTAGTAAAACAATGATCACTGGACTATATCATAGACACAGACAATTTATACCTATGCTTCATTTACGCAATCGATGCGAGTAAAAGAGTAAAAAAAACTTATAATCTATTCGCGGAAAATCTGCTCGATACCATTTGTATCGAAGCCAAAAAGGTTCGATGCAAATAATTTCGACGCAAATCTCACCACGGAAAGTTTCTGAGGATGGAGGCGGAATCAAACCACTACCTCCATCCACCCCCCTCTTTTAAACTAATTCAATTAAAGAACGATCGTCTCATAGACACGTCTATCGATGAGACCGCGACTAGAGGGGGGTATTGAAACGTGTTTCAATATTACTAACGCAAACCATCACCATCACGCGCCAATTATTCGCGATATAAAAAAAGGAAACAAAAAGAGAACTATAGAAGGAACGACTCAACGAGAAAAGCAACTCCATAATCAAAATCTGAACGCGGGTGATTCTAAACGTTTACCATAACGCGGCGAAAAAACAATTTACACACTTACACAGTGGCTCGTACAACGATCTTGAGAAATACCCGTTTCACACGACTTTCCCCGAATCATGGTCCACCGATACAAAGAGATTCACCTAGGGTCGATTTACAGGAAAGAAATCTCAACGAAATTCGGTCGAGGATCACTTCAAACATGAAATAAATAAAACGCGAAACTATAGATAATTAAGACGAACTCTACACAGATTAAGTCGAATAAGCCTTGTCGGTCCGGCCGCTACCGACAAGCCTGATACGACTAATCCGAATCAGAATGGAAATTTATTGATATTAATTAAGAACGGTTTGCCCGTCTATGCGATCCCAGATCGAACCCGAGAGTTCGACTTTCCAGACAACGCTAGGCCACCCAAAGTACCGATGGAACCATGATTTGACAAAAGCCACGCTCCACGATTACATCGCAAGATCGCGGTTTAACCAAATAGCCGTGAGGCTATTAGGTCGACTACACGGTTTATCGTGTTGTTTTAACGTCAGGGGTATGACAAACGTGACAAATAACGAACAAATGATTCTACTTTAAACATGAAAAATTCCAGATAAAGATCTATTCCAGATAAACTGAAGCTAAATACTGCAGCCTGAAGATCAAAGCTAAGGCTGAAAATGAATTTAATTACGCGGAACGATAAAAAAAAGTTGCGTTTTCTTGGTGGTCGATGAAATACGAAGTGGAATTGGCGCGTGATATCCCCTTAAACTATATCGTTTTGTCACCAGAGTGTCCAAAACGATTTACAGGCGATTACACTTTGTGTAATAATAAATACAATAATTAGCTTATTCTAGTTCCTCGGAGTTGGAGAGAAAAATCCTAGTTGTCAAACGTAATGAAGAATTGCTGGCCATGGGTAAGTGCGTCAGAGTTTAAATCATTCTTAGTAGGGCTCAAGTTTTGGTGATTTCCACTCTCATCCGTTTTCGACAAATGCTTCAAAGCTGATGAGTGGACCCAATGGCAGTCTTCTAAAAGTTCTCTTCAGTCTTCTAAAATTCTTCTTCAGTCTTCTAAAATTCTTCTTCAGTCTTCTAAAATTCTTCTTCAGTCTTCTAAAATTCTTCTTCAGTCTTCTTCAGTCTTCTAAAAGTCTTCTAAAATCTTCTAAAAGTCTTCTAAAATCTTCTAAAAGTCTTATAAAAATCTTCTTCAGTCTTCTTCGGTCTTCTAATAGTCTTCTTCAGTCTTCTTCAGTCATTTGTCAAGTTCTTTGACACGCTGCAGTTTCCACAACTTCGTATGTTTTATCGTAACGAACTAGTCATCGTGTGATTACAAGTTTCATCTTTAACAATTCGAATTTCGCACGCGAAAATATGTTCCTTGTTTCACGGTCATGAACATTTTTACAAAACTGATGTACTAAATTGAAAAAATTCCGCGTTGATCGCTTCCACCGATTTAACTGATCATAGTGTATTGTATTTATTATATAATATACTTGATGAAATGACTCGAAATCAGTTTGAAGTATCATTAAAAAAGTGAAAAGATTATTTAAAAAATATTTCAAAACTTTGAATGTATATATTGAGAAATTTTCAATATTAATATGTAAAAAAGTATATGTATATTAAGAACCTATGAAAATTCATGTATTGAAAAAATATATATATGTAAAACTTTAATGTTTAATATGGTTTTCAATATCATTAATATTAAACATCCCCATCACACGCCAATTATTCGTTAGACAATTAAAGGCAAACAAAAAGTGAAAAGTGGAAAGGTCTGGTTACTCATCGAGACAACCAACTCCATAATCAAAATCTGAACGCGGGTGATTCTAAACGTTTACCATAACGCGGCGAAAAAACAATTTACACACTTACACAGTGGCTCGTACAACGATCTTGAGAAATACCCGTTTCACACGACTTTCCCCGAATCATGGTCCACCGATACAAAGAGATTCACCTAGGGTCGATTTACGGGAAAGAAATCTCAACGAAATTCGGTCGAGGATCACTTCAAAGATGAAATAAATAAAACGCGAAACTATAGATAATTAAGACGAACTCTACACAGATTAAGTCGAATAAGCCTTGTCGGTCCGGCCGCTACCGACAAGCCTGATACGGCTAATCCGAATCAAAATGGAAATTTATTAATATTAATTAAGAACGGTTTGCCCGTCTATGCGATCCCAGATCGAACCCGAGAGTTCGACTTTCCAGACAACGCTAGGCCACCCAAAGTACCGATGGAACCATGATTTGACGAAAGCCACGCTCCACGATTACATCGCAAGATCGCGGTTTAACCAAATAGCCGTGAGGCTATTAGGCCGACTACACGGTTTATCGTGTTGTTTTAACGCCAGTGGTATGACAAACGTGACAAATAACGAACAAATGATTCTACTTTAAAAATGAAAAATTCAAGATAAATGTTTAAGTTAAAAATGAAAGTTGTACATTGAGGATAATAATTAAAATTGTTTAATAACGCGGAGCGAGCAAAAAAGTGATTGCCTTGATTGTCGACGGAACTTGGCGCATGATATCTCAATACCAATGATATCCATTTATTTGAGTCCCTTTATAAAATTTCATAAAAAATATACTTGATAAAATGACTCGAATACTGTCATTTAAATCATTGAAAAAGTGAAGAGAATATAAATTTTTTTCAGACGAATTTCAAAGCTTTTAATGTATGTATTGAAAGTTTCTCAATATTAATGCATAGAAAAGTATACATTGAAAACTTGAATGTTGAAGACTTGCGTAACATTATACGATATTGTACAAAATAATATTGTTTGATGTAAAATGCAATTTATAAATCAATTTATGGCAATATTCCCTTCAACAAACGCTTGGTCCTAATGGTTTTAAGTAGCATCGTACCAAGCCGGCGATGTACGATGCGGTTCGCGAGTCACATGGCCGCATTAGATAATGGAAATGATTTATATAAAAAAAAAAAAAAGAAATCGCGTGTGTCTCGTGGAGACAGTTTCGGACATTTAATTAATATATATATATATGTATTATAGGATAAAAACCACGTGTGTCTCTTAGAGACAGATTCGCATATTTATTGAAAAAATTGGTATAGTTCCTGCACGGTATTAAAAATGTACCTCGGTGAGACACTCTGGGATGATCCATTTCGGATTATCAGTAATTTCGCGAAGCTAAAGGTGCAGCCAGCGGTGACAAAAAAACGACCCGGCGCGGATGGCAAGTGTGCAAATTTCTTCTATCTGCACACTGTTTCATACTCTACCCCTCTGCTTTTTCCAAAAATTCAATTTATCAAATTTACTCGAATCAAACTCTGGACTTTATGAATTATTAAAAAACTCGCAAAATATACTGTTTGTATTCTTAAAACTCAATCAGAAAAGTACAAAAAATCTCTCAGTAATTAATTAAATGACTTTAAAAATCTTTGTAATTATAAAAAACAAATTAACGACTCTATTAGAAAACAAGTCAAGTGCAGCAAATATTCTAATATGAACACTTTTGAGAAATATTGAACATGAAAAATGACTCGAAAACTTTAATGCAGATCGGGGCAGAGTCTTCACGGGGAGCTCACCTCGACCCGTGGAACAAACTACTTCTAACTACTGCACACAGTATCACACTCTACCCTTCTGCTTCTTCTCAAATTTATAACAATCAAAAAACTGAACTTTAGAAGTGACAAAAATATGAATTTTTAAAAATGAACTCTCAGAAATTTTAAAAAAATATCTCAATAATGAAAAACTTTAGGTGTCTTTGACAATAATCAACAAAATATTCTAATAACTTAGTTTGAAAAGACTTTAATATGAAAATGACTCGAAAACTAATGCAAAGTTCTATTAATAAAACTTGAAATATATTATTTAATAGGAAAAATGACTCGAAAACTTTAATGCAGACCAGGGCAGAGTCTTCACGGGGAGCTCACCTCGACCCGTGGTACTAACTACTTCAAATTACTACAACTATAATTACTCTACAACTACTACGAGCATAGTGACTTAGTAGTAACAGAATGACCACCCATTCTGGAAGTGTGAAAATTCAACACTCCAAAATGGGCAGCCATTAGTTGCTGCCCTCTTCTAGACAATTTGTCGGGCCTCTTCGGCATTTAGCCTCTTCTTGCTTCAGGCCGGAGCCCAACCTGTTTCTGCAAGAACATTCGGAACCAAAATATAAGAAAACCCTAACACGCGCCTAATACAGACAAACGATGAGGCTAACAACGTGTGGACAAGTTAACAGCTTATTCTCAGAAGAATGACAACTGCAGTCCGTGCAAACGTGTTAGCCAGTAGAAGGACGAATGTTCAAGCAGAATTTACTTAATATTAAAAAGAAAAGATTATTAGCCTGACCTCCAGAAGCAGAACACCACTGGTTTCCTACAGTCGAAACAGTGATACCTGCCCTGGCCCTTCCTACTTAAAATTAATGCACACATTCCAGAATTTAAGTTACCTGCCTACCTATCACCTATATTTAAAAAAAAGAATGGCAAAAACTCAAGCACACCAACACACTCTCTCCACGATTCTCAAGCAAAGTCAGTGCGGCCCCCTACGAGAGACATCCCGGGACGTCTCCGACACCGACTCGAAAAACAATGCACACCTTAAAGTACGTACCTTTTTGCTGAAATCGACTCACAAGGCCAGCGATTATTGCGATTTATGTAGACTTTATTAGAAATTAGTCTTTATTGGGAAAAATGTAAAGAAAAGATATTTACGTAAAATATGTGAATAAAAAACGGCAATTAATTCGTAGCTCGAACAATTACTACGTTTAACAATAATGCTTCTACGTGTTGACTCAAATTGTATATCAAATAAATTGTATATTGTGAAATTCGCGAGAAAATTGAACATGAATTGAATAATGTAAAATTGTCAAGAAATTAAGGTTTAATTCAATTGATAAATTGCAAGAAATATTTGACTTTCAACCGACGCACGATCCACGAAATACTTAATTACTATACACACACTCACACCGGTGTGGAACCGTACGTCGTGCACAATCGCTAACGCTTGTGAGCCGCCACAATAGTATTATTATAATTAATCAAAAAATCAGCCACGTTCACCGCCATCACCCATTCGTGCAGCACCTGGGCCCACAAATGAGTTCAAGCCAAATAGGGACATGAACGTGGCAAATATAAAACTAATTAAAACTAGTGTCGATGTATGCTGAAAATCCTGAGCTACAAAATGATTATTAACATAATGTTCTAACGATCTAATCACTCATTTAAATCTCAGTATAAAAATTCATTGAAAATATACGTGATAAAATGACTCGAATATAGTTTATTTAAATCACTCAAAAAATGAAAAGATTATTTAAGAAATATTTCAAAACTTTTAATGTATATATTGAGAAACTTTCAATATTAATATGTAAAAAAGTATATGTATATTAAGAACCTTTGAATATTTCATGTATTGAAAAAAATATATATGTGTAAAGCTTTAATGTTTAATATGGTTTTCAATATCATTAATATTAAACATCCCCATCACACGCCAATTATTCGTTAGACAGTTAAAGGCAGACAAAAAGTGAAAGTGAAAAGGTCTGGTTACTCATCGAGACAACCAACTCCATAATCAAAATCTGAACGCGGGTGATTCTAAACATTTACCATAACGCGGCGAAAAAACAATTTACACACTTACACAGTGGCTCGTACAACGATCTTGAGAAATACCCGTTTCACACGACTTTCCCCGAATCATGGTCCACCGATACAAAGAGATTCACCTAGGGTCGATTTACAGGAAAGAAATCTCAACGAAATTCGGTCGAGGATCACTTCAAAGATGAAACAAATAAAACGCGGAACTACAGATAATTAAGACGAACTCTACACAGATTCAGTCGAATAAGACTTATCGGTCCGGCCGCTACCGACAAGCCTGATACGGCTAATCCGAATCAAAATGGAAATTTATTAATATTAATTAAGAACGGTTTGCCCGTCTATGCGATCCCAGATCGAACCCGAGAGTTCGACTTTCCAGACAACGCTAGGCCACCCAAAGTACCGATGGAACCATGATTTGACGAAAGCCACACTCCACGATTACATCGCAAGATCGCGGTTTAACCAAATAGCCGTGAGGCTATTAGGCCGACTACACGGTTTATCGTGTTGTTTTAACGCCAGGGGTATGACGAACGTGACAAATAACGAACAAATGATTCTACTTTAAACATGAAAAATTCAAGATAAATGTTTAAGTTAAAAATGAAAGTTGAAAATTGAAGATAATAATTGTAATTAAAAGTTAAAGATCATTATGACAGCTTAAAATTGATTTAATAACGCGGAACGAGCAAAAAAGTCATTGCCTTTATTGTCGACGGAATTTGGCGCATGATATCCCAATCCCAATGACATACATTTATTTAAATCTCTTTGCAAAAATTCATTGAAAATATGCTTGATAAAATGACTCGAATATAGTTATTTAAATCATTGAAAAAGTCAAGAGAATATAAATTTATTTAAGACGAATTTCAAAACTTTTAATACAAGTACGTATTGAATGTTTCTCAATATTAATATGCAGAAAAGTAGATGTATATTGAAAACTTCAATGTTTTAATGGAAAACCCTTGTTTGATTCCTTATTCAAAGGAGGTGTTCTAAACAATGATAAATGTGTTAAAAATAATCCTTTGAAACCAGAATCTAAACACCGCGAATTGGTCTTCTTGGGTACATTCATAAAATAGAACGATTAATATGAATTTCTTCCGTTATCGGAAATCATGTTACGAAAAATATAAATCACATGAAAACTTTAATTCAATTTAATTCGTATGAACCTCATACGTGAAAATATCAAACTCTTTTCTCGAAAATATATTCCGAGTATAGTTTTATTGCAAGTACTTTACGCGAATTCAAATACAATTAAACGCAGCTTCAGGATATGAAAATTTTAATCGAATTACGAAAAAAACGTATGTGAAGCTAAAAGCCACAAGAAGACCCCTGCCTGAGCTAATTAAATATTCACAAGTAAAAGTGGTGTGTTACTACCCACAAGCGTAAAGTATCAAATACTTTACACTCGCGGTCACTATGCTCGCAAACTCAAATAAAATACAACCAATACACTCGTGCCGCTTCGGACCTTTATGTCCTACGACATGATTGAGTGATCGGAGGAACCAAAAATTTTTCGACTCACCGGCCGTAGAGTTCTTCTGCGCCTTCTAGAGTTGATACTACGACCGGTATATCTGCCGATGATCTCTGTAACGTAACAAGAAGATATTCTTTATAATTCAACTGTATTTCATTTCACAATTTTGCTAGAGTTGGAATGGAAAGATTCCACTTTCGCTCGATCTTCCTTTTCAGAAATTTAAACAGGAATCCATTTTGGGCGATATTTACCTGCTGCCTGATGCGACGACGCCCGATGGAGGTCCTCTCCGCAGCTGCTGCGTACCACTACTATATCGCGACGCATTTCAACAAACAAATAGAAAAATAAAGAGACTACACTCCCGACCGTAATTATTTCCGGCGAGCAAACTGACTCTAATGTCGCGGTTTAAAAAGTGTCAGAATTTCGCGACCGAATATGTTACGTTGTAGCAGTCCATTTCAATTCTTTCGGCGGTTTTAAATACGCGGTTATCGAACAAGCACAATTTTTAATAGCGCAACAACACTGACTCTATTTCGCGAAATACTGTCTCTCGGAGCAAGTGACTCTAAGACCGCATTGCGCGCGATCACACAAGCTGAAAATAAAGGGGAGGGTGCACACAAATATACCATATATCACGCAGAATGACACAGTTGTTGGTTTTGTAAGTCTTATTTTTTTTATACCACGCGCTGTTGTTAGGAATATTGCCTTTGTCCTACTGTTTCTTGTAAATTAAAATTTAAACCGTAATCATGAATTTCTTCATATAGCAGTCAAGTATATTCTTCACTCTAAAATTTCTCAACATTTATTTTATGTTTGAAATAGCGTGAATTTTTATTCACTAAGAAAAGATTTAAAAATGTAAATATGATCAGTCAAACCGATTGTCGATACGTAAAACAAATACGAGATTTGAATAAATCAATGCCAAGTTTTGTAGAAACATTCTCAAACCCTTCACAAGGAAAATATTTCTGATATCCGGTTCGCGAATAAACAATGCGACGATGACTCGATTCGATTCGATGAAACTCACGGAAAATATAAATTCCCGTTGAAGTTGAAACGACGACAATGGTAGTTCCGACCAATGTCAAGGTCGGTAGCAAGTAAGGTGTGACCGCTGCGATGCCCAGATTTTCTTCTTTACGTATACGTCACAAGACCGCGACGTAGTTATCTGCTACCCTCCAAGAGAATTCACCGGTGCGAACTGGATTTCTCTTTGTTGGTTGAATCTGAAATTACAGACAAAAATACGATTGGAATTATGTTTTTAGAATTTAAACTGCAAAAAGTCAAAGTATGAATAATAATGTTATGCACATTCCAACTATAAAAACAGTGAAAATAAACATTAAATATTATGAAATTACGATTAATAGAAAATAAGGCCAAAAATGTAATGATATAAACTGTAAAGTTTGTCGAGTTGAGAAATGAATTGCAAGTATAGCTTTGATTAAGCAAAGATAAATGTAGAGTAGTGCGATGTACCTTAGAGAGCACCAGGAAGCACCCAGGAGGAGGTCTTGACACCGCCACAGTTCGCCGATGACTGATGCGTGTCGATGTAGGTAGTACGTGACAAAATCATATCGGACAAACTCGTGGTTTTCCCGAGGGGGTGGGGGCAGGTAGCGGAGCGTGCACATGCCCCCGGCGTCGAATATTTTCGATCTATTACAACATAATAAAACTTGTACAAAACTGGAACCAATCTTAATAAAACCCTACTATCTTGATAATTTATAGCTAGCAATAAAATAATTTAACAAAATTGTGTATAAAGAAAGGGTATCGACCTTTACCAACTTCGCGCAAACTCGAAAAAGATTTTATAGCTTCAATATAAGACACCGCGTGGTAAATCACGGTTGAAAATTTATAAAAATAAATACCATTTTTCATTAATTTGTATATTTTAAATATATAAATCGCTCGCCATTTCCGTAATTTTTGAGCTATTAAAGTGATCCTGGACGTTTTGGACGCGGAATCCGAAGCCGAATAAGCCAGTTAAAGAATCATTTTGATATCTAAAAAATTGTGGAAATGGCGGGGGAAAAACAAAAATCGCAAAAAATCCTGACCTACCCCCTTCAGATTTTTGCGAAAAATAAAATTTTCGAAAAGTACGACTATTAGATATTGATCTGGCGTAGAATTTCCTAACTAAAATAATGGTACCAGTTTCAGGTCGCTATCTCAAAAATTGAGCGAATGCCGTTCAAAAAACCGCCTGAATTTGACGATTTTTCATTTGATATCATATTAATAAGAAACAGCTCAGCAACATGTTAACTGTTGACGTAGGCTGTATTATGTTTCACATTATCGAAAAAGATTTTAGTTATTGGTACCAAATAGAATGGTAATGTTTTTTAAGAAAGTACAATTGTTTATAAGAAATAAAGAAAAATAGTGGAAAATGTCAGTATTCATAACTTTTGTATGTGTTCCGAAAAACTGAATATTCTTCTCTATAAAACAACTTATTTTTGCTGTGACTTACAGTTGTATACCTGTGAATTCACTATCCTTCTTTCGCAGTACAAAGGTCAATTATTATCTAATAGATAGAATTCTACTCAAAGAGGTGCTAGGGTTAGGGGATGTGTTGGTTTCTCAACGAACAATCCCCCTAACAGAACAAACAGGATTATAGTGACTCCTAAAGAGCTCCCTGTCAGTAATGACTACCTGAATAACCACAACACCAAGCTGCCCGACGTAAACCACGGCCTTCGGCCACCAGCTAACAAAGTAGGGAGCATGGCAGCTAGGAGGTATTTAGAGTTTTGTCCCTGTCGGAAGGTGAAACACGGAGGTTCGAATTCGCGCTATGTGCCTCCTGGAGTAACTGGATGTCATAGAGCCAAACATAAGGTCAGCAAAGCCTCTAGTCGGTGTGAACTCACCCAAGGTATTGGTGAGGGGTACCGGCCCCCCACCCGGCCTTCCCTATCACAAAATACAAATACAAAATACAAGGTCAATTATTAATACGTATAAACTATAACTTCTATATCGTATTCTTATTAATAATCGACGGACATCCTAGATTCGAACCGAAAATGGTAACGTAGCGAGTGACACTAAAATGGTAAGAGGGCTCTAGAGCCCACTAGAGCCCTCCAAACCAGTGACATCGAAAAGCATGGGGATGATCGGTCTATCGGATAGACTCTATCCAATACCTCGTCTGTGCTTTTACTATGGTCGTGTCCTCCCCCTGGTTCCGACCAAAACATAGTCAACCTTTCCCGGCCATCACACGGATTGGTTCTCGGTCAGATGTGTGAGTTTCTCACGCATTACGAAAACTCACGTGTAGTGGTGAGACCAAGTAGTGACATCTAGATACTGTCCGTGTTTTTGGGAACTAAAAGTCGTACCTCATTCTCCCATAAGAGTGTCCTCCCCCTGGTAATACCATAACAATACCATAGCAACTTTACTGCAGTAACTAGATGTGATGCAACATCATACGCAGTGTACATTTTAAAAACCACCATTATGGTGGGAGACCTAGGGAAAATCGATTTCGTCAAAAGCTAGAGTATTTTGCATAAATGGAGAAGCATATATTTCATGATATAATTTTCATATGCTTATTTCATATTAATACTTAAATGATTTGACTTTTATTCAAATACTGAGAAAACATGTAGACTATTTTTATTTACATTTGTGTTACATCAACTAACGATTTCCTACACTATTTATGACCTATCTGTACTGATTGCTGAAAATGAAACGTAATTCAAGTGACCATACTAAAACTAATGAAATGGCACAATGAAAAAAAAAACCCCATTAGATACGCAGTGCAAAGTATTTTATAACAAATACAATGTTTTTTCTTTCATTATGTATACAATGTTGTATTGAAAATAAGAAAACTTAGAGTAAGATTTGCAATCTAAATTGTTTTGGTATATAACACTGAATATCATTTAACAATCTTAACTTTATTATGAAATACTTTATCATTTGTAGGTTTCACTTCGCCGAATCTAGCTTTTCTTTTCTCTATTCTGGATTCCAATTCGGCCTAAAAAGAAAATGCTTATATTAACAAAAGTAAAATAAACATCACGTATACATGTTGTGATAATACAGACAAAGTAGCAGCATATACTGCATTTGGGCATTAATTACCTTCTCCATTAAATTGGAAACTGATGTACCAAATCTTTCTGCACGCCTTTTCAAAACTTCATAGGTTGTGGGCTTCAAATCAACATAAAAGATGTATAGCAAAATTATTTGTGTTATAATAATATTTAAATCTTAATGAAATATCTTACCACAGGTGTTTTTACCGATGCAGCAGATTTATTATTTTGATTATTAATACTGAATCTTGCAGATCTAGCTTCCTTTTTAGCAGATTCTGACAATGGCACTCCAAACTTTTTAGCTCTCATCTCATATCTCTGTTTACATAACAAGCATGGTATAATGATGTATTGTATTTATATGTTACTCATCAGTGATGTTAAAAATACATTTTAGTTATCATTACCTCTTTATTGCCAAGATCAGATAATTTAATTATTTTCTTTTCAGGTGGTGCAGTATCAGATAACTTTGAATCAGTCTCATTTGTCTCCACTTGTTCACTTTTGGCTTCTTCAATTACAGGTTTACGATTCAGAACTATTTTCTTTACACTCACATTGCTCTCTGTAGATAACTTTCTTTTTTCATTAACTTCCTGTGAATCTGGTTTGCTAGACAGTTCTTCTATTTCTTCATCCTGAATAACAATAATTTTGTTATATGTATAAACATTATACTGCATAATAATCAAAACAAATATCAGAATTATTAAGTGTTTACCCCCAGAACTGCATCCTCATCTAAAATTTCTTCTGCAGTTTCATCCAAAGATAATGTCGAATCTAATATCAAATAATAATTATATTAATACATCAATATAAAATTTTTGTCTAAGCAATTCATTTATAGTTAATCCAAAAACATATACCACCATGTATTGCTAATTGAAGCCTTTCGACCAATTCATTTTTGTTACCCGTTGTGGGGAGTCCTCTTTGTTTTAATTCAATCTTCAAATCTGCTACCTACGTAATGATTAATATTCATTTAAAATACAGTTTACCTGCATTAAATGTTTAAATACTTTATATTATTTAAATGGAACGCATGAATATAAACATACACCCACTGTAGCCATAATATTTGATAGTTGTCATCATCTAATGACATATTTTAAAATACTATGTAACTCACTATGTAATTCCAACTGTTGAATTTTCATAGTAACAAAAAACATTTACATCCAATTTAAGGTTAGTATCACTTTCCGGGTTAGATATCGTATCTGTGAATGATATGCGGTTTACCTTCATTTTTGAAAGCTCGGTAAGACCTTTTTCGTACGATGAATCAGCCATGATGCATCCGTTTTATTCTATTTCAATTGAATTTTCTTTTGATAACTAATTACCATGTCATAATGCTTCACGCAGAACTCTCGTGGAACCGGACACCAAACTAAACTGAAACTAAACCAAATTGTAAGCAACGTAAAAGCTTAACATTACTACTTTCAAGAAAGTGAAGGCGACCGAAAGTGACCAATTTCCGATCGATTATCTGAACCACAGAGTATGCAATAATTATAGATGTGCATGCGTGTTACTAGGAAATATAAAACTAAATCGGGAAATAAAGACTTGCCAACCCGTTTAAAACTGATTTAATTAATGTATTTTGAGTTGTATCATATTGATATAATGATATCTTTACATAATCAGCCTTATTCCTAGACATTTTAGGTGCAAAAAATATTTTTTATATAAATTTCTTGTCCGCTGGTTAAGTAACATCGATACATTGAACATTAGCTCAAAATCAGCATTGTAAACTTCACATCGTGAAACTCGTGACAGATCTGGCAGTTTTGTACAGTACTATGTGTACTGCAGTGTACTGTAACCTCAATCGACTATTATCATTATATTGAGCATTATAGAGATCGTAAACTATAGTTGTGAGTTGTTACAATGGTAGACGAATCAACGAGAAAAACATTAAGTAACATTCCACTTTTACAAACGAGGGCAGGTCCAAGAGAAAACGAATTATGGGTGCAAAGATTGAAAGAGGAATATCAAGCTTTAATTAAGGTAAATCATTTCATAAAATGTGAGTTTCCATATGGTTCCACATTTCATATAGATCATATAATAAAAAAATATCATACTATAAACTCTATAAGACGAATATAAAATATAGAAATTTACATAAGTATTGTTTAAAATCATCTCTATGTATGTTACAGTATGTGAAAAATAATAAAGAGTCTGATAATGACTGGTTTCGCTTGGAATCAAATAAAGAAGGTACAAGGTGGTTTGGTAAATGCTGGTACATGCACAACTTTTTAAAGTATGAATTTGAAATTGAATTTGATGTAAGTAAAGTTTAATTTATTTGTTCCTTTCGTCAAATTTATAAATCTGTATAAATGAATTTATGACATTAATATCCTACTGTTTCTTATTAATATATTATTTATTTTGACGTAGAAATAATAATCTATGCTATATCTTTTAAACTATTCAGATACCTGTGACATATCCTACAACAGCACCTGAAATTGCTTTACCAGAGTTAGATGGTAAAACAGCAAAAATGTATAGAGGTGGAAAAATTTGTTTAACCGATCATTTTAAACCTTTATGGGCACGTAATGTACCCAAATTTGGAATTGCTCACGCTATGGCACTTGGAGTAAGTTTCCCATATGCAAATACTGCTAATTACAATGTTCTAGATGTATTAAATACTTACTTTTTACAGTTAGGACCATGGTTAGCAGTTGAGATTCCTGATCTTATAGAGAGAGGTGCTATAGTACACAAAGATAAAACTGATGAACATAAATCATAAATATAACATAGTATAATATATCTAAACACACATTGTTTTGATTGCAACTGTAAATGAAGAGTAAGTTATTTGTAAACCTACTTTGATAGGTTAAAAAGAATTTATACATATATTAAATTTTATATTTTAAATAAGGATTTTTAATACTTGATATGCTATCTACAAAAATTATTTATCTTCGTCTATTTTAATTTTTTTAGTGTCTTTTACAATTTCATTTAACTTGTATAAGTCTTTTAATGATACTTGTCCTGTCCCCCTCTCTAGTGGTTTCGGTTGTGATGCATCTGGTTTCCAGCCTAATAGATAAATTATTTGAAATGTAGCAGGTACATATGAACTACCATCTTCTTTACTTTTTCCATATAATTCCTGGTATATTGCAGATGCTGCAATCATAGTGTCCTTGTGTAAACGTAATCTGCGATTTCTTGCTGCATTGTTCTCACCCATTCCTATTAAATAAGATTTTTAACGAATTAAATAACATTTTGGTAATTAGGGTTATTTGTAATTCTGGAAGGAAGGTATACTTTACCTTTTAAGTCCCACATTAATTCAAACATACTTGGATAACCTATGACGATTTCATCTGTATCAATTGTTAACATGGTGAAATTAGACCTGTTTAACAAAGCTCCAATATCCCTAATTTCTGCGAAGGGTGAAATATGTGCTGAAATTCCACCATCTCTTTCCAATTCTGCTAATTGTAAGGAGCCCCTAAAATAATAACTATAATTATCACAGACAAAAGCATTCTGAAGCAATACTACCGAAATATATTTACCTTAATTCATATAATGTATCTCCCCCAAATACAGCGGCTATGAAAACACCATCATTTTTCAGACTTTTATTGATATTTTGAAAGCACCTTGGTAAATCATTTACCCAATGAAGACTTAAAGAACTTATAACTAAATCCAAACTGTCTGGTTCATATGAGAATTCTTCTTCATCCATGACTATCCGTGTTACGTTCATTCCTTCAGTAATCTCTGCTTGCTGCAAGGAAGTTGGACTGACGTCTGTCAAGATTAACTCTTCTACTGACTCTGCATAAATGTGTTTTGATACATGACCACGACCACAGCCTAAGTTAAGTGCTTTCTTGAATTTTCTCTTTATATCGAATATTCTATCTGAAAGCCTGTAGCCTACTTCGTCCTTAATATAATCATACAGTTGCACATCGGTCGCCAATGCGGAACGTTCCTTTTGGAGTAGCTTTGCATTTCTATCGAAAATATTCATTACACTATCCTGCGGCAGAGCAAGTTTTGTTGTGCTGTTAGAAAAACTGCGAGCACCATTACTAGAAATTTGATTTATAGTTTTCGAATCAAATCGAAAATTACAACGTCGAAATAAACTACACATCAATCGAATCCGCTTAGACTTCGACATTTTCAGCACCGTTCGCTTTTGATAGTCTTGTTATTAAAAGATTAATTATTGTATCTGTGTGGAAAAGTATTAAGGTTTTGGTATGTACACATGTTTTCTTGAAAAATATACAAAATTCATTTGGGCTGATATATTTGTGATAATATGCTATGCATGACAAAACATAACCTATTCGTACTACTTCATAGATACACGTGTTTACTTGGCGCATGGATCTTGTGGATCATTGTATGTATTTGCGTGTAGGGAATTTTTAAGCAACAGTTTAATATACCGCCTTCGTTATTAACTTCGTTTTAATATTGATGCAATAAATCATCATTTATTTGATCTATTGGAAAATAAATTGCAAAAAGATTCATCATGTATATCCCTCTGATTGCTGAAAAGCTAATCATTTACCATCATTACTTCCAAATTGGTCATTCATGAATCTTATGTATATGTGTGAGTAAATGCGGGAGTATTCGAATATTTTAATTCGTTATACTTCTAATTTACTTTATATTCTTTCAATTTATCAGAAAAATAATCCTGTTTAATAACATTTACAATCTGATTTTAAGATTGATTATGAAGAATTATTATACTCATTGTCATTTAGCAGTTGGAATAATTATTTAATTAGAATTGAATGAAAATCTAATGTAGTACAGTTTTATTGTATGTATATTCTACTAATTTATGTGTACTAATAGTATAAATATGAACAGCAAAATCAGTTGAATGGAAAATGTTTTATTCTAGTCAATTTGTCAATTAAAATACATAGCAATGTGTAGTTAACGAAATACAAATATTTGTCTCAAAATATATATTAATACATATACAGTTTTAGCATTTAACTTAAAGGGTATGATACATTTCGATGTAATGAATATATGTATACCTAGAACTGATAATACATATGCTAATTTAAAATAATGAAAGGACAACATGAAAAATAGAGTAGATGTAGACGCCAAATCCCATTTAATCATAGTTAATATATACATGTATAAAAATTTATGTGAAATGTGTGCCTAATTGAAATTTATGTACAAGCCATAAAATATTACAATTCTGAATAGTAAAAGTTTTAATTTTTCAGAAAAGATGTATCTTTCTTTTAAAATCAGTAGAATGAAATTCTATAAAATAATACAATTTAAAGAGATATGTTGGTGGAATTTGTTCACTCATGATTAAAATGAACTTATAAAATGCAAAGTACTAAATACGAATATGTAGTTAAAAATGAACATTTCGGTTTTAAATTGAAAGCATCAACTTCATCTCTAATGCAGTTAAATATGTGGCTTTATTACCTATTGAACTATCTGAATCTCAACATTGACGTTAATATTATAGTTAAGTACAATTATTTGGAGTAACAAATATCATAATTGCAATAAAAGACATTCTAAAAAACAAGTAAATATAGTTTTAATATACCATTACATTTCTAATTATGCAAGAGATTAAATGTATCACATTGTTACGGGTTCTGTCTTCAATATAAAAAAATTTACATATAATCACTTTCTCATTTATGAGCCAGGACAAAAAGTATTACAAGAAACTATATAAAAGTCAGTCCTAAGTATCACTAAAAAGGTTTGTACAATTGTAGAATCACAATAAACACAAATATCAATATATTCTGAGGCACAATATATAATATTACACCTGAAAATTAGGAGAACTTTTTTTGGAAACTCATTACATATCCAAGAAAATCTATATATACATATATATTTTCTATATAATATGCATTTTAAAAATTCTTTATCATCACTGCTTATAAATAAGACTGAAATGATACGATCATGTAGATAAATCAATTATCAAATTTGTCTTCCATAAGGCATAGACAGCGAAATATTAATATGAAAGCAGCAGTATAGGTATCTATTATGTTTGAAGTAACTGTTATTTAGATTTCGCATGCGAATATCTTAACTGATCATCAATATTGTGTAATATTTTAATTGAATTACCATAAAAATATTTCCATTTTCCCTATCATACAGTATATACTATCATTTTAACAAATTTAAAAATAATCTGATAAAAATTTATTCTTCACGTTCTGTTTACTTGTCTGTTGGTCAGTATTTACTGCTATCGTAATACTCGGGGGGAACTTTTATTAACAGAATATTGAAAACTGAATACAAGTTTGTGTATGTTTTAAGTGCGTCAAACTACTTGAATGTTTTCAATCGAGAACTGTTGAAGGTAGAACTTTATATCATATCTTATGTTTGTTAGGAATACGCATTAGATACGTATATTCACAGTTTCAAAGTTGAGATATGCACTATGTGTACATTAATTATAATGATGTATATTTTGAACGGGTTAAATAGATTACGTTGTAAATCAAATTTTTGTACATAACAGAGCATGTTATGTTATAGACATGATGTCAAAGCTCAAACCACTTTTAATAAGAGTGACAAAGCCTCTTTTTTGCTTTCCAAAAATCTGTTGAAATTGATGATGTTAACAATAATTACTTTGGCCTCAGACTATTGACAGGAGTGGGGAGTGTGAAATGCGTTGATGGTGGAAGTGTCGTAACGGTAGATGTAGGAACAGAAATGTCGCCTACAGCTGATGCAGCAGTGTTTGTTTCGCTTTTATAACGAATATTTGTATACTCCCGACCCAACTGAAGAGATTTCTGAAAAATAATAGTAATTGGGAAAAACGTAAAAAAAAGTATTCACGCAAACAAAAACAGTATACTTAAACAATAAAACTTATCGGTACCTGTTCTGCTTGCATTCTTTGAGATACAGTTTCAATGTAATGTAATACGGCAAGGTAGACGAATTTATATTGCGCTTCCGTTTGAACCATACCCGATCTTTGCGACCGTACTCTCTGAATTGTTCTCTGAATATCAATTTCACAGTCTAATCCTACAAAAGGCACGCAGCAAAGATATTTCAGTAAAAATAGCTTAAAATTAGAATAGTACATTATTAGGAAAAATTCAATTTATTATAATTACCATGACGCTTAATTTGATCAAGGATCATGTCAATAACAATAAATGTTCCAGTTCTGCCGATTCCAGCACTACAATGTACTAGAATCGGCCCTATACTCGGTATGTTTTGACCAGTAGAAACGAGAGAAGCAGCGATTGATTCTTGCCTGGCATTCACATCATGTAGAAAGTTTAGTACACAACCAGGATCTGATGGAACGCCATGGTCAGGCCAAGCCTGAAAAATTAGTTAGTATTTGGGTTAATTATTTAAACCGTATTATAAATCATGAACGAATTAAGCGAAGTTAGGAAAAATTTCATTATCGCATAAAAAGGTATAATAATAATAGTGTATTACTTGGAAATGATAATGATAAACTCTTCTGGACTCTGAGAAACATGGCTTGTTTCCTTGCAGAAGAAATTCCCGTAAAGTGTAATCGGCTGTCGAAGTACGAGATAAAGCACGTACTTTCCAGTCACCACCGTATTCTGCGGATTCGCCTTCTTCCGGCCAGTAGCGAGCACACTTATTCTGAAATATTACAATGCCGATTAAACTATAATGATGAAAATGGTTTGAACTAACGTACCTTTCCTCTTTCCATTTCTTTCGTGGTCATTACTATTACTCGTGTGTTTTCTTGATATACCATATGCCAGAAGTCTTGTATGGTATTAGGAAGACACCCTTGTGTAGCAATGTAACACTTATTAAATGTACCAAGATCTCCACCAGTATTAACTACACTGGATGAGCCATCCCCTTCTTCATTCTGTAAATGTTGTTTATGTATGAACAGAGCGATATTAACGTACGAAATCCATATTTGTGTGTGAAAGTAATATTACTCTAATATAGTTGGCGTTGATATAATCTGCTCCAGCAACATTAGGATCGACATCTTTCAAGCGCACTCTTGTGTGGTCAACTAAAAATGGTTATTTTATCAATCATATCATATTCTCACGGGAATAAGTGTCATTATTCGCGAAGTTAACAAAATTCTTACATGGTAAGATATTTTTATAACGATTTTTTGCACGATTTTCAGGGCGTAATCCTTCTTTCCTCGAAAATAAGTGTCGACATTCGAGTTGTTGTAGTGACTCAAACTCTTCCCAGAAACCAGCTTTCCCTTTACCACGCCCAGATCCTCCTTCGTTACTACCTGTAGCTCCATTCCAACACAACCATCCATTCGAACAGCCATTTTCTTTGTGCAATTGTCTGACCCTACTTTCAATGCCACTAGCATTTATACGAGTAGCATTGAAAGGTTGCCTTAAAACCAATAAATCAATCTTTCGTAAAAATGATATGTTATAGTTTCTTTGAATCTAAATTATTCTTACCGTAAGTGAACAACACTTCCACTTGTTTCAACCATTGGATTGCGTTTATAATGTTCTATAAGATCACTGAGACTATCAAACTTGTCACCTCCTCCTACATCATATTTATTATCCTAAAATATTTATTATTTTAGAACTGATATACATTAATACTCAGCACTCTATATACACATTAAAATATGTAATTAACCTGAGATCGAATCATCACATGTGTAACTCGATCATCTGTGCGTACGGATAAGACAAAGTCACCAGGTTTACTTTGTGATTCACGGACAAGGAAGGACCCATTTTTGCCACGTTCCAGCATTAAACGTTCTGCTTCTTTTGCTGATAAATGGCCATGGAACCACCTTTACCCACATTTTACTATTAACACATATTTTGCTATATGCGTGCATTTGAACAGTAGCAAAAAAATTTGCTCCAGTACATAACAGATTATTGCAGTGTAACTTTTTGAAAAAATATTAACTGCATGTCCATTTTAATAGTTTAAAATACCTTTCAGTTGTTGGGTCAGCGCAGTTCAGTGGATACTTTAATTCAATGATTTCACCATTTTTCTCACGTAATTGTCCACCGTTTTCCATGTAAAACTGAACAAGCTCTGATAGTGTTGCAAATTTTTCACCACCATATAAGTCATAGAAGTCTCCTGTATTTTGTATTTTAATATGAGTCACTTCACCATTTCGTCTGAGAATAAGATGAATGTATCCAATGTTATGTAGTCACATTTTATTACAATTTATTCTAAAGCTATGTAAATACATGAGATATGATGGAAGGTTAATTTACATAATGTTGAATGCTTACCTGACAGATAAAGTAAAATCACCAGGATTAGATGAACTCGGACGAGCTAAAAATGAACTATCATAACCACGTTCCATCAATAAACGTTCTGCTTCTAAACCCGATATGTTGGGGTGAAACCATCTATAACGAAGAATGTACAAAGTTAAGTTGGTACAAAGCACTAAAAATAATCATTCTTTCGATAAACAATTTTTGGAGATTATCTTTTTTCTTCATAAGCTGTTATTTAAGAATCGAATACATTTCCAAATCTTCAAATGCATGATGCTGTGCACATTTGTATATTAGTTAATGTTCAGAGAATATTATATATTAATATGTTTGATACATATCAAGCGTGGTTGAATATAATGTTGTACGACATACTTATTATGATACAAAACTCACAACACTATCTTCCACAAAAGGTAATAAATAAATAAATGCTGTGCCCTGTACAATGTTAGAAATGCTTGATGTGGAATGCTAATATGTTACGATCAAAAACAATATCTATAAATGAATTATGACAGATGTGTATAGCTATTTGAAATCACCCATCCATTTTTGGACATCAAAGTTTCAATAACGTTAACCGATTGAAAAGCATATACCTTAACTCCGACTATGTTTGGGCAACCCAGAGCCAACACCGATAATGAATAGGCCTGTTTACCGTGTATCGGTGAATTATGATAATTACATATTTTTTAATGCAAGTACAAAAACGTGCCTCACCTGCGAGATGCCATGACGTGAGTACAACTATGACCATCTAGTTATTAATAATTCATAACGATTCATCGACATTGACGGTTACAATTTGTAGTTGCAATTATGCTCAACTTTTGTACTAACTAGACATTGCAATGGTCCGTGACATATTCACTTTGCACGAAAACAAAAAAACGACAGTGAACCGAAAGATTCTGACATAGACCCTTGTTTCTTAGAGGAGGAGCTTTTCAAGCGAATACATATCAAACATAATGCCGGTTTCATAAAACGACCTGCATTATCGGTCTAGTTACATGGTGCTGTGCACATACACGCGTATGTACCAGTTCAGTGCACGGAATAGGAATTATTCCTATACCATCGTTTACACACACAGGTGTACTGTCAGTATTTTAAGCCACCTACCGACGACATTCTGTACCGTAGAAACTCGCACGTTGAGAAACTATATAGGAAATCAATTGTTAATTTCCTATGCTTGTTGTGTAGCGGTGTAATGAATCATAGTGATAGTGATTTAGCGGTCATACACGGATTGCGTACCGCAATATACCGGTCATACATTAATCGCAGACCGATATTATATTCGAGAGATAACAACGATTCGACGAAGATACAACCGATCATACGTAAGACGTCTTCCGGAGTGTCGAATAATGTTGGTGCGCAGTTAATTGTTGAACGTTGATTAATAATATAGCACCGGCAATACAATAATTTGACAGGACAAATAGACAGCAACTGTCTACAGAATAATGGGGCAGCACGTTTCAAGAACCGACTTTGAATGGGTTTACACCGAAGAACCACATGCATCGCGGCGTAAAATAATTTTAGGTACGGGTAAGAAGTGTTTGTTATATACATTAGAGCACTAAGTGTTTCTGAAGAATAGTTTGTTTAAACAAAAAATTAGACCTTTACACTCTAAGCGACCGCAATCTGTAATTAAGTCTGGAAAGTATACGGCTGAATTATCACGACTTACAGAATTATGTACAGTTACAAATGATATACTCTAATAATTTTATAATAATTTTTAGATATTTTTAATTGTGTCTTTATTAATTATTGTTTTATTTCAGAAAAATATCCACAAATAAAAAAGCTGTTTGGGTATGATCCAAATTTCAAATGGATTGTTACAGGAATGGTTTTAATACAATTTCTATCCCTATTTGTTGTAAAAGACCTGAGCTATCCAATGCTCTTTCTGTTAGCATACTGTTTTGGAGGTGTAATTAATCATTCCCTTATGCTTGGTATGTGTAGGCTTTCTAAATATCATTATGACATTTTAGTGTAGACAAAGCTTTCCTTTTAAAATGAGGACTTTTTTAAATGGATAGTCATGAATACTTTCATCATCATTAATTCTTTAAATATGAATTACAATTGTAAGTTATTTTAATTATGTCTATATCATATTTTAGCAATACACGAATTATCACATAATCTGGCATTTGGTCATGCTAGACCTATGGCAAATAGAATATTTGGATATTTTGCAAATTTACCTATAGGTCTACCAGTATCTGTTAGTTTTAAAAAGTATCATCTTGAACACCATCGTGTAAGTACTTAAAAAATGGTTATTTACATAATTATAGATTCTAATTAATCTATATATTCATATAGCCCATTATGTATTATAAATCATATTAATGATTTCAATTAATAATTGACAGTACCAAGGAGATGAAATGTTGGATACAGATTTACCAACCTTATTGGAGGCAAAACTGTTTTGCACAACATTTGGAAAATTTTGTTGGCTATGTCTTCAGCCATTTTTCTATGCATTTCGACCTTTGATAGTTTATCCAAAGCCACCCACTATGTTAGAATATATAAATTTGGTAATACAACTTTCTTTTGATGCACTATTATGGTACTTTTTTGGTAAGTTTTCGTCTACACATAATTTTTTATTATAATTGTCTAATAAATATTATGATAACACAATAGATACTTCTTTAATCTTATCTAAGACATTAAAGAAGTATTAAGCCTGTGATAATGGCAGTAATTTATAATTTATTTTAAATTACACTATATTTCTTTTTCTTGTATCTTTCCCTATAGGAGGAAAGGTTTTAGTTTACCTACTATGTGGTTCAGCAATGGCAATGGGTTTACATCCTGTAGCTGGCCATTTTATATCAGAACATTATATGTATAAAAAAGGATTTGAAACATACAGTTATTATGGCCCATTGAATTGGATTACATTTAATGTGGGATACCATAATGAACATCATGATTTTCCTGCTGTTCCAGGTTCAAGATTACCAGAGGCAAGAATAAGCCACATTTTTAATATTGCTAATATTTTTAAAAATTTTATGTGTATATATGTATAAATCCACCAGACTGGCAAGTAGCAAACCCGTAATATGTACATTATTTTTTTTAGGTAAAACGAATAGCCGCAGAGTTTTACGATAATTTGCCGCAGCACAATTCTTGGGTTTCAGTTTTATATGATTTTATTACCGATCCGGAAATCGGTCCATATGCTAGAATGAAAAGGAAGCACAAAGGTCTAAGTTCATAAGATTCAATTTTTAACACTTTCCAAACATTTAACTAAATAATAGTATTTGACATCTGGCACAAAAGAGGAGAAATATTTTTGGTAAATTATACGAATTATCATTTTATTATATTATGATACGAATTGGCATTAGAGACATTTTTGCTCTCTATAATTGAGTGCACATTATTTGTTAATAGAACAAAGAAATAAATGAAAGACTTAAGAACACGTTATAAAACAGTTTCCTGTTTGCATGTAACTGATAATTCTCATTTAGAAATCAAACTTCTCTATTGAGAAAACCATATTGTAATATATTTATATGCTTCAATGTAAAATACTTGAATAATAGGCGACAGATGCTAATAATAGTGATATATACTTACATTATCTATTCTATCGTGCCAGTGTAAATAATACAAGAGTAATCAAAGAAAGAAAGTATTGCTGTAATATTTTTTTAGTAAGGTATACATGGGAACAGATATTATAATTTTATCACAGTGTTATGCAATCTAGTCATAATGGAATGAACTCCTATCCTAAACTAATAATAAGATTGTTGGAAAAATTCATACATGCCAGAATAAATGTTGTAATTGTATGGAATACTGATGATGCGTTTTTTAAGAACATTTTCTGTAATAAATTGTCAATGCCTGTTAAAATGTTTCTGTTGTAACAATGATAATATACCTGCATTGATTCCATGAAATCTGATATTAAATTTTCATCGAAGATAAATTTATATATAAATATCTTTCATCAACATTGGTAAGTAGTTGTATTTAAAAATGCATACTCGTAATGAACTATTCACAGTGATGCGAATTGTATTTAATCAGGCAGCCAACATGGTTTTTACATCCTAGACTTCAGAGTTAGACTACCACAATTGATTTTATGATATTTTTTTACGTCAATTATTTGTCAATAATGTGCAAACATTTATTAGCCTGCTTATTATAATTAATTGTTTTAGCGTAGAATTTAATAGCGTAAACATTTCGAAACTTAGCGGTATATGCGAAATATTTGACGATGTACTGTTAGCAGCCTTGAAAAACCATAAAGTGGTACTACATAACCATTGGTGAATATGCTCTGGGCAGACGGTATAATAAAGCGGAAACTGGCGGAAATGATTGGTTGAAATAGATCATGCAGTACTGAATTTAATATTCGATATTTTTGTTACTTTTGGGAAATTTCTTAAGATTTACCGAAATATTGTTTGTATATAAAAGAATATCAAAAAGTTAATTGCGTTACGACAATTTCAGTGAGGTGCATCCTAGTTAAATTTTTTACTATAGCGCGGTTCCATCTATATACTTTGTATATATGTATAGTAGTATAAAAAAAACTTAGAAAGTGGTACTAATAGCAACTAACGGTATTCAATGGTAACAACGAATTTTATTATTATCGCAATACAATAATAATACCCTTTAATACGCTCAGCAATTCTTTCTAGAAATAAATTCGAATCAGATAATAATAACTAATGAAGTTATTCCTCTCATCTGGACTTCTATCCCTTCTCACAATCGAGAAATATGTATCTGTCAAGTGACAACGAAGGATATACGCCTGTATGTGTTCGAATTGAATAACTTGCGATATGTAAGTGCGATAATAGTCACAATATTAGTAAAAAAAATAAACTAAGCGGCAACTGGATTGTAAAGAAAAACGCGATTTTTATCACGGTAATGACTATCGATGCGCTTAATGTCCTTGTTGAGGCGAAAGCATCGATAACGTGATAACGTTCGGTTGTTTGTCATACAATGGTTTCTCGTTGCGAAGGAATCTGTGATCGTGTGTACTACATATCCCGTGCAAGGTGTCTGCAATGGTGCATCGGTCCAGTTATAGAAAAAATAATGCATACGTGAAAAGCATAACGTGTACACGCAAATGCATATCCTTGACGCAGTAAATAGAATGGGAAAACAAAACGGAACGTGTTGGTGGTTTTTGAAGGCCGTGAAATGGATACCAGTCCTCTTCATTCTAACAATTGTCCTATGGTCATATTACGCTTACGTGGTGCAATTATGTTTTTGTAAGTACTTTGAATATTATATATCTACACAGAACCGCATATTTATCCACACGCGATTGCAATTTTGATGCACTTTATTTTTGCGGACGAGGATAACCTGATATCATTTTTTGTTTATAGTACTTGAAATTACGCGGGTTTAAACTAATCCGACTTTTTATGGTTGTATGTTCTTCTGGGTATTGTACATTGTATAGATTTTTTAACAAAACTTTACATTTCTTTCATGTTTAACATGTTCAATACTTGAAGAGCATCGTAGTTTCTCATTTGTGTAGTTAATTCCTATTATGTTTATTAAAACCAAATGTAAACTGTAATAACCATTAGAATTATACAAGAATGTTGTATATCTACTAATATATTTTTTTTCTTTCAGATACAATAGATAATTATCTTCAGAAAGGTGTGTATTACCAATCAAACCAACATTTCAATATTGTTACTATTTTTAGTTCTACTTTATATATTCTCATTGTAATAATTATTAATGTTTTGTGGTGTATTATTAATTCTTTAATTGTTTTGTTTACAGCATTCTACTTATTTTTCTTCCACCTTTTATTTCTTCTATTTTTATGGTCTTATTGGCAAACGGTATTCGCAGAATTAATAGCAGTACCAGAGAAGGTAAGACTTCAAGAATTTTTATATTTATATTTACAATGTATGCTTGTATATAATCATTTTTGTAACAATATTGTAATATACATACATACTTTTATACATTTCGTAGTTTAGACTACCAGATGTGGAAATGGAAAAATTACAACAAGCTGATACTGAAGAAGCACAGAGGCAAATCTTGGAAAGATTTGCACAAGATCTTCCAGTTACTAATCGCACTATAAAAGGAGGTAAATTATTATATTACATATCAAAAGAATAATTTAAAGACTTATATTTGTAGTAATACATACAAATTTTCATGTTAATGTTGTATGAGTTATCTTATTTGGTGTAAATTCATTAAATCATTCTGTCTGTAGCAATACGTTTCTGTGAGAAATGTCAGTTGATTAAGCCAGATAGAGCACACCATTGCAGTGTATGCAGCACATGTGTTTTAAAAATGGACCACCACTGTCCATGGGTAAACAACTGTGTAGGCTTTCACAACTACAAATTTTTCATGTTGTTTCTGGCATACGCTCTTCTTTATTGTATATTCATCACTGCTACATCTTTGCAATACTTTATACGATTTTGGAAAGTAAGTACAAGCATTTTAATATTCGGATTTTATTTGTTATTGCAGATTAATTTATATTGATAATTTATTTGATTGATATGATTATATTGATTAATTTATTTATAATATCTTGAATGATAAATATTCACAATTAATAATAATAATAATATAAATATTTTTTGTACAGGGAGAATTAGATGGAATGGGTAGATTTCATCTACTGTTTTTATTCTTTGTGGCACTGATGTTTGCAGTTAGCCTTAATTCCCTTTTCTTCTATCATTGCTATCTCGTTTTGCACAATAGGTCGACATTAGGTAACTGAAACAGTTTAATATAAAAAATTCCCGATTACTTTGTGTATTAAGTTTCTAACTATTGTTTTGATATTTTTATAGAGGCCTTTAGACCGCCTATGTTCCGCACAGGAAAGGATAAAGATGGTTTTAGTCTTGGAAAATATAATAATTTCCAAGAAGTATTTGGCGATAATTCAAAACTCTGGTTCCTTCCCGTTTTTACTAGGTAGGTTAATTAATGTATTTCTCTCAGACAGAAGCCTTTATACGACTTAATCTGTCTCTTTTATCTCAATAATTTAATACACTTATGTCATACTGGGAACCATTTGCACAATAGAAAAATTGAACAAGTGATTTTATTCTTGTCAGTATTATTTACATTTATGTTTGTGATGTATTTATGTACAAGAGAGCATGTGTATGTTGAATTGATAAATATTTAAAAGTGTGTATCACATAAATGATTTGAAATAGGAAAATTAGTATTCCAAAAAATAATTAAAATCAGTATTCACAGATATTTGCCTGTAGCATCGATCTTGATATCGTACTTTTTTATTTTTTCCTCATTATTTGTTTAATATACCATGTATTAAATATAGTGTATTTTTGTTTATTTTGATATATATAGTAGCATTTAAGAAACTATCATTATATTATAGATAATACAGAAAAATGAAGAAAATGGTAAAGACGTTAAAATGTAAAAATTGTACATCGTTTGTATAAACTGCCGTAAAACAATTATTTAGTTCAACTTTTGATTGCGATTGGCATATGATTCCAAAAATAAGAATGTATGCCTAAACATCTAGTATACATCCAATATACTTTATCTCAATGCATTTTTTATTTTCCGAAATTTCCGTTATATTAATAAGTACTATAAGTACTTGATTCAAGAGAACATTAAAACAGCATTTTTAAATCGGGTTGGGTGCATTGGATGTGTTTTAGTCTTGGAAATGGTGTCACCTATCCAGTACGCGCGCAACACCAAGGCACACCTAATACTTACGACTCCATGGGCAGTACTCGAAACAGGTCAGCATTATGAAAAATTGAATTGCAAATATAACAATAGCTACATTCAATCTTTACTATGGAACTCAATAGCACCATAATTTGAAAGGCAGTTAACACGTGGAGGCGTAATACCAATCGCTATTAAAATGTAGCCAAAATGATACATTTTCTTCATATTTTTTCATTAGTTTTAATTAGATTCATTTTTAACGAGTAGGAAAATTATCTTTTTTTATTTAAGATGTTATCTTTTATCATTTACTTTTATACAGAGTTCCAGAGTAACGAAGTCGCATATACATTGCTTCCTGGGTGCATGTGAATGTTCATATTTTCACTTGTGTTTTTCCTTCTTTTCTAATATATTATTGTATTATAAAAGGCAGATCTTGTATTGATAAACTTTATTGAATTACCATTAATGTTGATTTCTTAGCTTTTAATAGCATAAAACGGATAATTAAATGTTCAACTTAAACATTACATTTGCAAGTAACTGTTGTTAACAGTTTGTATGGGGTTTTTCTAACTTTTATTTAACAGTACTAAGTGTTGTGATTTACCAAAATATATTTTGAAAGAGTATTTCAAGCAGTTAAAGATTAATGTAACATATATATGCAATATATATATAGAAAATTATCTTTTCTGTCTTAATATTGAATATTATTCACTGAGGAAGTACATAACTTTGTAGTCCCGTATTTCATCCACAGATGACCGTTAATTAAGACGGACTTTGAAATAGGTATTATCTTCCTTTGGCGCTGATACTTATGAATGCATGCTTTTCTGTAGATGCATTGCATTGTGCATTATATAAGGTCAAATTATATTCATTGGCGCAAATTTCATAAGATTTCAAAAGGTATTGTGCATTTGGTTCTTACAGACTGACTATTTTGGTTATTAGATGTGGCGTAACTATACTCCAATAACTATTTTCTACATTACTTTCCAGTATTTGGAACATAAATCATAAACAAACAGTAATGTATATCGGCATACAAAGTTAAACCTTACAATCGTACAAATTGATGAATTCATTCCTAATACTGCATCACTTGGTTCTAACAATATAATCAATGAAATGTTCTTAATAATTATAACACTTTACCTACCAGAAGATAATAATGCTTATCGGTGGGCAGTCTATTAATTGTCTTTTCGATTACCAATGCTAATCGACCTATTACATATTAATCACATTCTAGTTGTCAACGTCTATCGATTACAGTGATTTATTAGGTCAATTTTTTGTTTATTCTTTTGTTCAATTTTTGGTAAAGCATTCATATTTTACGACAATTCTTAATAATTGTACAATGAACTATTCATAATCTGACAAGCTAAAAAATTGTCAGCGTTTACAATGGATTAATATTGTGGTGGTGAACAATTTTGTTTAGATAATTTATAAACCTGCCGCATTTATTTAGATGGTGGTACTGGTGATATTAGTAACAACACTCATTATTTCAAAGTGGCATCAAATATTTTCACTTTAATCTGGTGATTCAGAAAGTACTAATGACACTGAAATAGACATCAATATATGGTAAAAAAATGGTAAATCAATTATTTTGGAACCTTCCAAAACAACTTTAGCTTATCTATCTAGAAAGTATAATGGGTATTATACATTCAATTATTGGAGATAACTTTTCGGAAAAAATGGTAAAGGAGTCAAATAGATATCATTATCAAGTGCTAAATGAATATAAAAATATATGAATGACAATTAAATGTATGGTTAGTACGTTATCAGAAGTAAAGAGGTTTTTAGGCTTATTGATTACTTGGGGAGTATTATTATGTTTAATGTATTACATGAATACAAGTCTACAAGTACATCTGTTAGAAAAGATAAATATAATAATGATATTACGACAATTATACATGACACTAATGCTATACTAGTTTAAAACACAACAAATTGAGTGGTAGATAAAGTGTTGATATACATTATTTTACATATCTCATTACTTTTAGTGACAATGGTCAAAATTTTGTACAAACTGAGAAAACTGTGTTAACATGTGATATTTCTTTAGAAAAAATAGTTACGCTACCTCTTAGTATGAATAGGATTACATCAAGTAGAAGGTAGGGTGTGGGTTACAGTTTTGGCGATGGGGTAAACTTTCCTGAACGGCTGTGCAATGAAGACACTCATACTCTGTTGGGACATACTACCCAACAGTGGGGTGATGAGACCGAGCTTGACTCCCCACCTCCTTACGGTTCGCAATCAGGTATTGTGTAGTAGTCCCTAGTTCAGGCAGTCCATTAGATTGTATGCATTGCCACAGTACTTGTTTATGATACTTTTAATACAAATTGCTATGGTAGCCATAATTACCCTTGACAATTATACTGATAAAAACGCGTTTTTTTTTATTGTCTGAGTTATTCAATGCATAAACTAAAAATTTTTTATAATATTATTATTGTATTATTCTCCAAAACGTCATACTATGAAGTATGTTACATATTATGGGTATGGTATAGCATTAATTCAGAAGGTTATTTGTATATGCAGTAAACCCTTTCTTATTCAACATTTATAAGAATAGCACTTGAAACGTACTGTTTCAAGCAATGGACTATAGATAATGGAAATCTATATTGTAGATATTAGACTAAATACGCATATTTAGTTGATACCAAGAAAAATAAATTAAAATTTCTGTAAGAAATACAATATAAAAAAATGTCATAAGGGATGGGCTCCAAAGTTCACCGGATCTCCCACTTCTGGGCCCATAGGGTTCTCACTATAGGCCACAAGTCTCCTACTTTCCTATTACAACTTATGTGTTTTTCTCAGTTTCTGGCCAAAAGTATGAATGCCTGGTGGCAAGTGACCCTGGCATGAGTTAATGATGGTGATAGCATTTCTTCTCATTCGATAAATATACCCATCCCTGGCATATGATGTACCTTACAAAGCTTTAATGATTGCATTAATATGCTACAATAAACACGAATCTGTTGCCGTTTATAACTAAACGGGAAATTTAGACAGAAATAAAATCGTTAATTCTTTTGTACAATGAACAGTTGGATAATAATAGGGTTTTCCTGTAGATAAGTAAAAATGTATACCTTTGAATTTTTTCAAAGGATTGGAGTAATGATTCCATGCAATAGTCAATCAATGACTATGTACATAAAAATCAATCCTTAAGCATTACACAAATTTATTGTCATTGAGGATGTAATACATTCTGTTGTAACGCATAATACAGACACATATTAGATAGAACAATTAGATAGGCAATTTTATTCCAAAACGCATACAGGGACTATATCAAGTATACACTCTTATATTCCGTTATTTATGTATTTGACAATGTACAGGAATATATAAAACAGCAGGTTTAAGGAAAAATAAGAAATATTGATGCCTATTACTAATAAAGCTGTAATAAAAAGAGAAGAATAAAGCGGTAAAGTTGAAATGTTCTATGTATCTTTAGTATATCAAAAACAACTTTCTTATGAACCAAACTCTTGATCACAATCTTTGTTTTATTTAAGTTGATTATTGCGCATGGTTGTCAAATTATTTTATACACATGCATGCTTTGTGACATAAATTTAATCTGTGATATTAACAAAATTTGTAATAACAAAATTGAGATTTTTATCGTTGCATATAATTTAAATATTTGTTATAATATATTAAAACCATTTTTAACATGATAATATGTAATTAAATTATTATTATTTATATTATTATAATATATTATTTATTATATAAAACTAATTCAAAGAAATCAGTGTTGAGTTTGATGTGACTATGATATTACTGACATGTAACATGTCAAACATACTACTTAAAAATTCTGTCTTTTATAAACGAATGTCTAGTAACTCTGTTGGTCTTCAATTTCAGTGAAACGATGATACGTCGTTAAAGTTTTTAATTGCATGTTTGTTTCTTTAAAAATATATTATTTTAATATAATTTCATTCGATTTTTTACATATATTTCAGTGCACAAACAATTTTTTGATTGTATGTCTTTTTTGCCATTTAAGTGTTTAGGAAAGCACGGCAATTAATATGTACATTTTCAGATTCTTTTTAAATGTTGTTAATATGTTTGAGTTCAGTTATAATTTATTTAAGTATATTATTTATGTTAACAGTCTTATGATAATTAGTTCACTGTGCAAGCATAAATTCCATGAATAATTATTTATGCACATATATAATATGTGTTTACAAAGTGCATAAACTTGACTAGTACAATATTTAGTTTGAGTTTCTGATTGACCACAGGTCCACCATTGATCAAATGACTTTGGTAGAAGAAGCTACAATTTTGGCTCTTGGCGCTGGGTAATATCGGTTGTACTGTTGGCTATGTTTTAAGATTTTACTAAAAATCATGCTTGATTGTCTTTCAACAAAATTTCTTATTGCTGATGAATTTAATTTTTGCTGCACATAGAAATGCAAAAATAAATTAGGCAAAATGTGAATGAAACACTGGTATAGAAAATCAGCACAAGAAACTGGAAGAATGAAAGATATTGCTTATTATATTCAAGTGTGTCATTCTGCAATCATTGATAGAACCACATATACTGTTTGATACTAATCACACTAATAATTACATTCGAATTCAATTGTAAAAATTATATGAAATTTAAATAATCTATTTAAATTAATCCTTGTGTAAGGAACTGTGTATTCAGTGACACAGCATTTTACAATACTACTATCAGTGCTTCTTTTTTTTGGATACATGCCTATCGAACATCAGTCTTTCACATGTTTTACAGGCTATCAGGAATGTAATATTGCTTTTTATAAGCACAATACTTCGTTCTAACAAAATGCACAAAAGTATTGACACGAAAATCAAAATTTATACACTTGCATGTTTTCCAAATTTTTACCTATAAGAGAAAGCACATGTAGCTAATAATCTTTATTTAAACAATATTTCAAATTTTTAATCTCCAATACACAATTATTTATTATTGAAACCATGGAGCACAATTTTTAACACATTTTAATATTTCACTCTGGAAACACATATTACTTTCAACATAACATGAACAGTTTTACACCGTTTTTTGTAATCCATACGTTTTAAACGGTCTGATTTTGTAATCGTGAATCTGATTAAACATCTTTAAATGTTTTGCAGCACTGCTGTGATAGGTCCAGCCGTAGATGCCAATCAGCCATTGGTGGATGCAACTGAAGTTGTTTGAGTCAGCAATAAATCAGAAATTAATGATTTTCTTCGTCCCTGTTATAGATTAAACACTGTATCGTTGATTTATAGATTCTGGTTTCAAATCTGTCTTCACGTTAATCCTTTGCACTTATCAGTTTTATATCAGATCACTGGATTTTTTAAAACATTAGACATAACTAGAAATAAGCTCCCTGTTTTAAAGTGACAAATAAAGTAACTTATACGCCTTACTAATAAGTAATTACATTTCTCAGTTTGCATAAATTTTATTTTCATTAACATCTACAGATTTTAATTTATACTTTTTATAACATTTTATCTCTCGAATGAAAGGTACTAATTTGTTTATACAGTGACTTAAAATACAAGTGCAAAGGTTTAAACTGTGCTCATATTTATGTGAGGTACGTGTTTAAAATTGAAAAGGCTTTTACTGTTTTACATTGAATTGCAATCGTTGCCACAGAAGGTAGAAAAATGAAACACACTTTACACAGGACTTTAAATATTGAATATATATATATATACATATGTATATTTATATATATATACATATGTATATTTATATATATATATACATATATATGTATATACATATATATATATATATATATAAATATGCGTTATTAATAGTAGAATTACTAATACTTTTATCACGACGGCATCTGTATGCAAGTACGATCGTAATTTTTTACATACTACTGCAAAGTAGTATAGTAGTAAGCAAATGTCAAATGTTCGAATCGAAATCTACGACATCGAAAATATCTAAAAATGAAACATGTGGTGTGAAATTAAATGGCAGTCATTGCTTTCCAAAAAAATACTCTCATACTTTCAATAATTGGTTACATCGATGTATTTGTATGATTTAGTAAGAGATAGACAATTAACAGTTCTCTATGCTTCAAGGCGAATAACGATGTTAGTCTTTAGAAATAAATAAAAAGATGATTGAAATGTCCAATATTTTAACAATACCGTCAGTATAATAAAAAGTCGAGATTCTTTGAAAACTATGTAACATATCATGATTTATTTATAATTAAACTAAACAGGAATAGTTCAAATAAATATAAAGCTTGGTCTTACCAGAAGTTTATATTATTAATATGCAACAAATATTTTCAGTATTTATTTCACCGAATTTCTTATAACTTATATGCCATTGTACAGATTCTTAAATTCTCAATACCTTGTTATATTATACTGCAGTACATATTATTAATTACTTTATAGTGCATGGCATCTAACAATGAATTTTAAGTAAAAACTACTTTTATTCAACGATACAGCAATTCCCATGTATATACTTCATTCAAGATTTGATTTCTTTAAACACAATTTTGAATGGTTCATCCAAGAATATACTCAAATCGCGATACTTATTAAAAATCTGTTATAGATAGCGAATTTGAAAACTGCCACGCAATAGCTTACTTTTTATTTGATTAAGAATTGATTATGCAAAGTATTATATCATAAGAAGAGAATGCAGATAACAAAAATGCATTTTACACGAAAAAATAGCTATTAATTATGCTGATGGACTCTAAATATTTTGAATACGTAATTAAGTTTCATGATTTATCAATTAATTTTTTGCTTATACACCGATTCATAGAGCTTTACTATTTTGTTTTTTTCATCCGAAGAAATTGTTTTATATACTTCGTAGAAATAGTTAATCATACAATACAAAAGAATGCATTTTCATTAAAAAATGCTACTGAATGTTACGCGTATTGTAAATAAAGAACAAGAAGAATATAAAAAAATAAACAATTCCCTATGTTTATATATTAATCTGTTAAAAAATTTTACTACAAATTATCTATGTTTGTAACACAAAATTTTAAATGCAAAACAATCCAAATACAGTACAGCTATGAGATCATTAATGTATTACCAAAAAATGGTCCAATATTTTTCTATCCATTGAAATGCATGAAAACGTTAATTTAGTTCTGTATATTAGTATAGACTTTATCATTTTAGGAATTTTTATCTTTCACTCATATAGAAAGCAGAATGGAAGAAACATAACAAATTGTAAAAATATGACAATAATTATAATGTAATATAAAATGTATGTAACATCAGCATACAATTTCGTGTTGTGCTTTTAAATAACCGTCTAGTGCCATAGTAGACATTGTTAGTATTAAACTAATTGCTACATTGTAGATGAGAACGGAAATTATTAATAAAGTTCAATCTTAAAATTTGTTACCTTTAGTACAATGTTATACATACATATATTATATATCGTTTTCACTGAGTTGTCTCGATGTAATTAGAAAAATATCTTAGTTTTTCCTATAATATCCTTATTCATAAATATTATTAATATTTATTATTTTGCGATAGCCAGATTTTAAAAAGATTTTAATGTATTATAACTTGTAGCCATATTTTTCTATCCAGCTTAGACCCTTCGTTGTTGATGACTTTGGCTTATATTCTAAACCAATATATCCAGTATAACCCTCTTTTTCCAGTAACGAAAGAACGTATTTATAATCTATTTCTCCTGGCGTATCTGGTTCATGTCTATCAGGTACCTGAGCTATTTGTATGTGACCTATAAATTAAAGGAACAATTATAAACCAATCTTATGCATATTCAGTAGATGATACTTACCAACATAAGGTAGAAGTTCCTTAATATTATTTGTAATATTTCCAGCACTATGTTGCAAATGAAAAATGTCAAGTTGCAGTCTTAAATGAGGACTATTTATTTTCTTGACAACATCAAGTCCTAATATGTAAGATATGATAGTAATTAAATAGCAGAATTTTTAAAATTTTATTTCAGACATTACCTTTCTTATAAGTGTTCATGTAATAATCTGGTCGTGTAATACTATTAATAGGTTCAATAACACCAATAATTCTTTCCTTTTGAAATCTTTCAACAGCATATAACAGGTTTTTCTCATAAACGTCATTGTTAGCAGCGGTTGGTGTTTTTACTAAACCTGACATCACGTGGATCCTATTAAGACAGTTGCATTGTTAAAAATAAAATTCCTATATTCTATAGTTCACATGGTTTATCAGTATAAAAAAATTTTCTATTAAATACATACAGCTTACAATTTAGTGACTTGGCATATTCTAGAGTCATTTCAATACTGTTTTTGAATTTTTCTTCTTCTCCCGGTATTGCTGCAAATCCAAACTCTCCTTTCGTAACGTCCCCTAGTGGAGTACAGTGTTAAAAATAATGATATTGTGAAAATCAACTATATTAATGCTTTTACTAACATTTATTTTGATCTAGTACACTAATTATACCTGTGAATACATTTATGAGAACTTGCTCAATGTTTGCATTTTTCCTAGCTTCTGAAACTTCTTTTACAGAAAAGCCAAGTGGAAATCCGCTCTCTACTGCCTTAAAACCAGCTTCCTTTGCTAGTTTATATCGCTCAAGTATAGTAGGCCCCTCCGCAAACATAAATGACAGGTTGCTTGCAAATTTTAAACTCATATTTATTTTTTAGTGCAACAGACTTGTGATTTGAGTTACTTCAAAACCGTTATGAGTCTTAGTAAAATCTTATATAACTTCTCTTATCACTTTTAACTACAGTCAATATCTCTGTAAATAGAGATAATTTTAGATTACTGCTACTTTTTCATCCCGTAAATATATTTTTTATTATAAATCTTACGCTATTGGAAGTACATGTGTGTAAACACTCGTTCGATATTTGATAGTTTTTAAATTCCTGTCATAGTTAGCTTAGATTATTTATTATCCAAAATTGAAGTCGATTGTTCATTTAAGAGAACTAATACGTATTTCCTTATTTATGATGCAATTTTCACTAATTTAATACGTTTGACAATGGAGAAGAAAACACCGATCATGATGCTAACCTGTATTTGCAGGTTTGAGCACCATTGATCTATAATAACTCATAATTATGGATCGTTTAATTTTAAATAATATGATGATGTTTCGCTATTATATCGATTTACATTTTAATTACATTATCATTTATAGCTGGAGCTTTTAGGAGAATTTAGAAATGTAAGAAAATACTAGATTTGTGTACTGGAGTTTTATTAAATGATTTATTATACCATCAACGTAAGTGAACATATGTGTTGGGAGAAGTATAAAATGATGTAAACTTTCATTTGCGTATGCACAGAGTTTTCTTATCTTTTGTAAAAGATAAAAAATTATACATTTTTCCGTGTGACAACAGGACATAGGTGTTTCTGGTTTTACAAATACTTCTTTTGCGTCACACAAAGCAAAGATCAGCGATTCCAAATGTAATGCAATGTTATAAGTTAAACAATGGAATTAATTATAAAATTTGTCTGTGTATCATTAGTCGTCATCGTCACGAACACCTCCTGCTGGTGGTTTGGGACCACCGGCACGTTTCGCCATAATAATTTGATCGACTTTAAGAACGGTACAAGCAACGCCAACTGCGTACTTCAATGCCCATTGCTTAATTAGGTAAAGATCTAGAATACCAGCTTCCATTGTGTCAATGAGAGCCGCACCTTCGCCCTAAACAGAAATCCTTACACTTAATATACATATCAAATGTGACATCAAAAAGCATGTAATCTGATAACATTCGAAAATAATATGTATAAGTGATATAAAGATACATACATCTATGTTAAAACCATATGTCTTTTTGCCTTCCTTGTGCGCTGCATAAAGTTTGGATAGAAGTTCAGAGGCACGATTTCCAGTGTTTTCTGCTAATGTTTTTGGAAATACTTCTAAAGCAGTTGCAAATCTATGTGCAGCATACTGTCCCAGACCAGGTAGAGTGTCAGCATATGTAGCAAGTTGTGCTGCCAGTTCAATTTCAGTGGCACCTGCACCAGGCACAAATCTTCCATCTCTTGTAATACCTTTAAATGTGTTCACACCATCATCGATAGCACGTTCAATATCATCCATGTAATTGTCAGTGGATCCACGAACAATAATGGTGCTGACGCGACTATCTTTTCCATCTAATTTAAATACCACTACTATGGTATCTCCGAGTTCATCAATATGTACAGAATCTGCATATCCCAATTCATCTTTTGTTGGTGGTACCTTAAGGGAGCAACAATAAATAGATTTAATTGAGTAAGCATAAATACATGTAGACAGTGTATTAAGAAGGCAGAAAAGTGATTCACCAATTTTGGAAGTGCAGTAGCACCAACTGTTTTGCATAATCTCCTAACATCGAATTTGCTGGGTATGCGAACTGCCATTAAATTATACTTGTTCATATAATGTAATACCATGTCACCAAACTTTCCACCTGAAACTACAACACTGGCTCCGCTATCAGCAATTGCCTTTATCTGTGATTCCAACAGTGATTCCTCTCCACGTGAAAATTTCATTAATTCATCTGCGGATTTTATTAATACTGTTCCTTTTGTTTCTGTCTGTGTGACGTCAACAGGACAGGTATAAACTGCGATTTTAGCATTGGTTTTCTTTGAGATATCTCCTTCAACTTGGCGTTTAAATACCATTCCCTGTACAACTTGTGAACTAGACAGGCCACTTCCAAGTATTTTGCACACACGTACATTGTCAACATTGAATGTTGTCTTTTCAGGTAATATAGATATACAAGCTTTGGTCACAAGAGAAGCAAGAATGTCTTCATAACCATATTGTTTACTCATTATAGAAGTTTTAATTGCTCCCTTTACTTCATCTTCACTTCTATAGTCTTTTACTTCTTTGACAACTAATGTTGATAATATTTGCAGCGCTTTTTCTAATGCGGCTTCATATCCTTCAACTATTTCAGATGTAGTTATTCCCTAGAATAAAATATAACAGTTTTAATAACCATAATAGAGTAATTTGATTCCTAATCTCACAATGATTGTTAAAAAGCATACCAAGTGTAGCAGTTCCTCCGCACCTTCAAGAAGTGCTCCAGCAAAAATAATAACAAAATTTGTTCCGTCACCAACTTCTGCTTCTTGCATTTTTGATGCTAAAACTAATAGTTTAGCAGCTGGATGTTCTACTTCCAATTCATTGATAATTGTTGCAGCATCATTAGTGACAAACAATTTTTCAATATGATTAATAATCATTTTATTCATGCCATTTGGACCATAGGCAGTTCTTACAGTTTGTGAGAACTGTTTGCATGCTGATATATTTCTGTACACTGCCTCTTCCAAGCCCGAGAAGTACTATAAGAAAAATGCAAAATCAATGTACAATATTCCTATGTATAGTTTTGCTTATACATATGAATATAGTGTCATACACAAATAATTTCTAATAACACTAAATAAATATGATTTATGACGAAAACGCATCATTATAATATAAATCATTATAATCGTATCATTCAAAATGATATTGGTTGAATATTGTATTCAGCAACTTTAATTATATACATAATTAAAGTGACGTAGTCGGCTATTAGCCGGCTGCATGAAACAATATAAACAATAAAACGACAAAGAAATATTAATTTGATTAATAAAATCACGTACACATGAAATGAAAATAAGATCTCTAGATACAGCATAATATGACTATAAAAGGTAACACCGAAAAGTTTCGTACACCACCTACGACGATACATCATTCTACCGCACCGCGTAAAATTATTGAAGAACAAATAAATGGTCAGTAATTTTTGTTAACAATATTTATACACTTACTCGGGCACCGTCTTTAAGCATTTGTGCCATGCCGGGCGCTTTTGGTATATGCAAAGCCATTATTTTCTGATTTTTCAAAACTCTTTTTCACGTGCGATTCACAATTGGTATACCAGTACACACCACACACTTTAATCTTCCATCAGAAATGACAAAGCATCGAGATCTTTCTTGCATGCCGGTATGTTGAAGCGACACCTATGAACGATTAATTGAAATCTTTTTTCTAGATGAAGGTTTACATTCTCGTAAAAACATATATAATCTCCATTATCACGCTCACTTAGAATTATGTGTCTTACTCTGCACAAAATATTACAAATACAAAATTAATAATTCACATCTTCTTTTAAAAAATTCGGTTAATCTTTAGTAACTGTGAGAAATGATATATCACTATTTGGCAAGGGAAACATCACTATATAGAACTATATACTTCATTTTCATGAGAAATAGCTTTAAGGGATAGGCTGAGAAGGGTCTGGAAGAGTGTGAATTTCTTAAACATCGTTAAAAATCAAACACCGTCGGAGAAGTCAACAGTAATTGACAGATTTCACATTGATAATAACAGCTGGAAATTAAGATTACATTTTCCCTGCACTGTTGAAACTGTTCGAAGTAGCAATTACGACAACTGTCGTGAAGTAAAAAAGCTGAAAAGAACACTCGGGGGAAAGTGACTTTCATACGTCCGGAGTCAGTGTTCGGCTGAGGACAATCCCATCAGCTACGATTGTTATGGACATGGTGATCACGAACTTGCAACAACAACGTCAAATCACGGAGCAACTGCGCCGTGAGGCCGCCTTGAAACGTATCACGGTGAGCAAGGCAGTCGAGGACATCATGAAGTACATCACTGAACACGAGCAGGAGGACTGCCTTTTGGTCGGCTTCTCGTCGCAGAAGTCGAATCCCTTTCGTGAAAAAAGCTCCTGTGCCATTCTTTAAACTAGCGTGTTTGAAATGATTCAACACCGCTTGAATTTTCTGTCACTTGTATTGGAAACTCATACTTTATGTTTTCTTAGAATTATCTTTATCCACGTATAATGGAAATCATATAGTTTACATTGAAAATATGGATAACCAAAGTTTTGAGTCTAATACGTTTAATCGATTACATTGCAATTATTAGGAGTCTTTTAATGTGACTTGTGCCTAATGAGTAATCGCTATAGAAAATTAATCTCTAATCAATTAGCTTCCGTATGTTTATAAATCTATTTTTCTAATTACCATATACAGTTGTTGATGTTCAATTACATATATTTAACTTGTACATGCGGTAATTAACTTTGTTAATTGCCATAATTTGATGAATGTATTTGAGGAATCTCATGTACAACTGCCTAATTTATGAATATGCACATGGAAAGTGATAATAACTATATTACAAGCGTAAACGATTCTAATGAAATGTTCAAAACATATGCAATAGATTTTTAGGAGAATGTTGACTTTATATGACCGTTTTAATGAATACAATCAATTTGTAATGACTATTACATTAGATACCAATGTATGAAAGATATATTGAAATGTTTTGTAATGTTGATTAACTGGTATACTCCACTCATTAAGATAGATTTTCAGAAAACATTGAAATTATTTTCAACATGTTCAGTGCCTTCACATAATAAGTAAAAAATAAGACCCAAGTCAACATATTTTTGTACAATTTATATTAATAAGACAAAAAATGTAAAACAACATATTTTGTAGTGTATTTAACTGATAATATTTATAAAGTTTGTATTCTATGTCAATAAAGAAATAAATATACAAATAAAAAAGTTGCAGTATTATCATACAATTTGTTATACATTTTAGTCTAATTATTGGGACATATACAAATTACAAAACGAAAAGGAGCAATACGAATTATGTTTTATTAAGCAAATGAAATAATTCTCATTGAATGCTTTTTTTCATTATATTGCAAATTTTAATTTCTAAAAATAAAATATATTAACAGTAGCAATTAATGAATTCAAAAATAGTTTTTAACATATGTATATTATAGAAATTGATATTGATATTTTATAGTATCATTTAAAATATTCGTACATTTTACTGTTGTTTAAAATACGATCGAAACGATGAAGTATCAAACCGTCATCATAACCTTGAATTGCATCGTATTGTCAAACGTTACCGCGCGTAAATCATGGTTCTGTGTGCGAACAATGATTTTTTGATGCACGTTTATGTAGTTCAAATTAATTGATGATAATTCATTAAAATAGATGACATGTATGTCTAAAAATATATCAGTGGCAAGCAAACGTAAGAATTTACTTATATTCAAATAAGAATAAATTAAAGTGCTTTTTAACTAATGTAATTTCTACTTATAGGTTTAAATATGTTCTCGATTAATTTGATAACATTAGATAGTTATCAGTCAGCCCCAGTACCAGAATTGGATGTTACATTTTCAGAATTTCGTGGTACAGAAAATAGACAAGTTCCAGTTATCAGAATATTTGGTGCTACTTTTTCTGGTATAGTATCATATATTTGCTATGATTATTTGTGAAACTATGCTTGATAGATTGTATAATTTTATAAAGTGCAATTACTACACATTTAGGAAAGAAAACATGTTTGCATATACACGGAGTATTTCCATACATATATATTCCATGTACAGTAGACAAGAATGTTAACAGTTACATGTACAGATTAGCTGCTGGAATAGATTCTGCAATCAATGTTTCATTAGGATCTGCTACATCCAATAATCAACATGTATATAAAATCCAACAAATTTCAGGAATGTAAGTGAAATTAATACACATTTTTTTCCAAGTATCTGTATTACAGAAATATTTGTTTGTTTTTCAGACCTTTCTATGGGTATCATAAGAAAGAACACTTGTTTTTTAAAATTTATTTTTATAATCCAGCAATGGCTAAAAGAGCAAGTGATTTAATGCAAGTAAATATAATACTTTATTTTCAATTAATTTTGTGCATAGATTATCCATTAAAAGATCATATTCGAAGAAGTGTTTTTATTTTAGAATGGGGCAGTACTTAATCAAAGTTTACAACCACATGAAGCTCATATTCCTTTTGTCTTACAATTTATGATAGATTATAATCTTTATGGTATGAGCGATATAAATTTGACAAATGTAAAATATAGGCAAAGTACACATATGGAATCAAGAGAAAATTCCCAAAATAAAAATGAGAGTCTTTTGGATTCACAAAAATATCTTCCAACATATATCACTAGGCAAAGCACATGTGAGTTGGAAGTAGATGCACAAGCATCTGATATACTCAATAGACAAGAAATTTTGGATGGTATGGAATTGAATCCTGGAATTGCTGCCATTTGGAAGGATGAGGAAGCTAGAAGAGATAATAAAGGTTTACCACACCCTGCATCACAATTATTGTACTCAAACACTTCTGATGGCAGAAGCTACTGCGAAACAGAAAATGATATCTATCAAGAAAAGAGATTACTACAAAGATTACAATGTATTTCACAGGTATTGTAATGTAAGTAATACTACTCAGAAGTATTTAATGATTAACTTTATTCTTGCTTGTAGAGTAACAACAGTACATTGTCTTCAACAATAAGCTCACTTAGTTACCCTCTTGAGGTAGAGAATGAGGATAAGTGGTTTAATGCCTCGCATGTTGTAAATCATTTCAAATCATCCTTGTCACAGGCAGAATATAGAAAAAAAGTTGTTTTAGAAAATGAATCAATGGAGCTGGAAAAATATGAATTGGAAGAAACATTCTCTCATGAGAAAACTTCAGAGTCGAGTATCTGTAAGTCAGTATTATTATGATTTCTTAACATTTTATTTTATTCATTAATATTGTCGTTCATTTATAGTGGATTTAGATGATATGCATTTGGTGGATATGTTAGCTAATTTGGCAGAAGAAAAAGATGAGGAAATAATTGTAGACGATGATAGTATGCTGGGTTCACAATATTCTATTCTTAGTAATCAGATTAAAGATGACAATGAAGATGATGAAGCTGAAGATCTAAATATTACTAGTTTAGATATGGATACTCTTAGTTCTTGGAATTCAACCACCAAACCTTCCAGTCAATCACCCAATTCTGAAATTCGTACTAACAATAAAAATATAGAAAGTGGTGAACGAATTTGTAATACATTAATAGATAATTCAAATGAGGAGTCCCTCTTAAATTTTCCACAATATGATGGTGTGAATGATTTACCTGTGACAGCAATAATGATAGAAACAAAGAAGAAGAAAAGATTATTACGTGGAAGATCAAAGATAGGAACTGCTTCATATTTATCTCATCATTCAAGTTTATTGCCATCAAGATTCAGAAATTTTCATATGTGTATAGATTCCGTCCATAACATGTTAATCACGTATCGTGATAATAACTGTTCATTAATCACAATAGACAAATTTGATCAGATTTTAAATAATTACTATTTTTCAAAGTTTATTGTAAATGGCAAAATTATTTTGCATAATGATTTAAATAATTGTACAGAGGATAGCAAAGTTCTCATAAAACAAGCAAGTGAATTTGATCAAAAATACAGAAAAACAATACAAGATAAAAAAAAATATAGAAAATTATTACGCATTCATTGCAACAGAAAAATGTTAAACACATATAACTTCGATCATAATGATTTAGATGTTTATGACATAAATAATGCAGAATGCACATTGTCAATTGATAATATCGATTGCGATGATGCAGAAAACCGAAGTCTAACTATACTTGATCACACAAATGATCTAAAATTTGATACGTATACTAATTTAATAAATCAGTTAAATTTGCCAGCGTTTGATGGAACTGCAGATGACAGTTCACATGATTCAGAATCAGATCGTGATGTTACTATTGATAGAGAAGAAAAACGTATTTGCGTTTACAAGTCAGGTGTAAAATCAAATCAAGGAAAAATTATTGATATTACTCCTAAGAAAAGAAAATTCGATTTTGAGGATGGTGATATAAAATCTCCTAACAAAAGGCATAACGTGAATGTGGATACATCAGAAAAGCAATATACTACTCCAACGAAAACGAGAACTTGTAGTCCTCGTCATTCAGCACGAAAGTATTGCCCTCTTAACATAACAGTGATATCACCAAAAACAAATAAAAGTATGGATAAACGTAGTTCATCACAAAATGAACCTTCTACTTCTAAATTGAATATTTCATCTATTTCTACTACTGTAAAGCAGAAAAATCCTCAATTACGTATCAGTTTACTTCGTGAAAAAGGCTGTGCATTATCTCCAAAATCCAGTCGAAGTAAGAAATAAATATTTATTTTTAATTGTTATGAAGTATCTTATTCACTACATACTATTTTTATTTATAATTTTAGCTTATACTGGAGACAAAAGTGAACATATTCAAAGAATGCCCTTTCTTCATGAATTAAATAATGGGTATGTATAACAAGTTTTATTCTCACTTGTAAAGTATACAGATAAGTATTAAAAGCTTTATGTATTTTTTAGCAACAACGTAGAGAATGTTGATAATGAAAGTACAAGTACTGAAGTTATTCAGTTGCAAAAAGAAGGAATTAATATAACACAGACAATTAATACAAACAAATTCATTTCTAAGACCAAAGAGGTTCGTAAAAGATTAAGTTTTTTGAATACAGATGAAAACGATATTAACATTCCAAAAAGTACTCTTGATGAAAATTGTTGTGAAAATTTACCTTTAGCAGAGTGTATAATACGCCATTCAGATGAGAAAACTTATTCTGTTAATAATTCTATGAGTAATATTAATAATGACAATGGTACTACAAGTATGCATGCAGATAAAACTGAAACAGTGACTGACAAGTGTAATTTACCAAGTACATCTAAACATAATGTAAATTTGTACATAGACGATCAGCAAACTCAAACAATAGAAATGAACGAAAACCAATATTTTGAAAGTCATTTTGAAGATGAAGGAGAGGATTGTAACATGACATACACTCAGTATATTAATAAAAAATTGGAATGTGACATTGAGAGCCTTGTGGTACCAGAACAAAGCTCTATCTGTGATATTGCACAGAGCACTTTGCTTACTATTGTTCCAAAATTTAATGCACCATCTAGAGAAAGAATTATAAATAGTATGAAAATATATGGTATTGCAGAATGCAAATCAAGTGGTGCATTTTTCAGTGACAAAACTGATCTCATAAAACAAAAAGAAAGTTGTAATAAAAGTCATAATATTGCTGATTTAGTTCCATTTAAATCTAGCTTGGATAGAGTTACAGGTATTACACTATGGCGTAGAGTGAAAGTAAATGAATTTCATCCTTCTGGAGCAAACATAAAATCATGCAATATGAAACGAGCTCTTGCTGGGTATAATTCATTAGTAATTCAACCACTCATTCAACCACCAGCTTCAAAACATGTTCGAACATGGGTGCAGGCTAAAGAATATCTACAAGAAAAAATGAAGAAACGTAAAGAGAAAGAAAATGATCTAAATATGGACACAGTTGCAACAGAGACGAAATCAACTATATCAGATTTCGACTGTAATAAAAATATCGAAATAGTGGAACAGATTGTAGTTAATGAAATGTCTGAGAATATTGAACAAAGAAAGGAAAATTTTCAACATTCAAATGAATCGAGCAGTAATTTGAATGCTTCCTTACGAAAAATACTTGAAAATCCACAGTTTTACAAAAACAATGAGACACAACAACATCTTGGACTTTCTTATGGACAAATAGAATTTTCTATAAAAAGTCATAGTGGTAACATTGCTGATGAGAATTTTCAAAATGCTAAAGGTCTTACTGTGGTATGTGTTTTGATACCTAGATTTGTAATGCATGGTAATTAAAATTACAGTTATCAATTTTTACAGCATCAATATTTGACAATTTTGTGTGTGGAAGTTCATGTTGTTACTCGCAACGAACTTCTTCCTGATCCAGAAAAAGATCCCATAGAAGCATTGTTTTACGCTATTCACAATGATTTTGTAACATCTTCCGAAGCCGAACAAGTACAGCATGGTATATCCAAAAATTCTATCTTATTCTCTTTCAAATAATTGTTCACACATGGGTAAATTTGTAAAATTGTATTTTTTTCAGGCGCCATTCTTGTAGATCCAACTATCAATAGTATGAAATTGAAAAATATTCAGTCTACCACAGCAGCATGCCCTATATCATATGTGAATAGTGAGAAAGACTTGCTACATAGTCTCGTAACATTAATTAGACACTGTGATCCAGATATTTTAATGGGTTGGGAGATAGAGTCGCTTTCCTGGGGTTACGTTTTCCAGAGAGCCTCTATCATTGGTTTTAATAATTATTCATGGCAAATTTCAAGAATTGCAAATGTTAAACCTGTCTCTGCAGCTCAAACGTTCGATAAAGATAATTCAAACGACGTGAAGGTTCCCGGTCGAATTATTCTCGATGTTTGGAGAATAATGAGGCATGAAGTTGGTAAGGAGCATAATACAGAACACTGTTTACTGGTATATACTTTTAATATCCGGATTATTTATCTTTCTTTTACAGCACTGTTGAATTATACATTTGAAAATGTTATGTATAATGTTCTGCGAGAAAGGATTGCATGTCCAACGTTTAAGACACTGACAGACTGGTGGAAATATATGAATATAGCAGTTCGTTGGAAAGTAATTACGCATTATACTATTAGAGTTTTGGGAACCATAAAAGTAATAATGCATCTTGACATAATTGGTTTGTCTCATTATGTTTATGTCAAATCAATATAATTTTACGCAATGTATATTTATCATTCCTTATTATAGGTCGAACCTGTGAACACGCGCGTCTTATTGGTATACAATTTTACGAAGTTTTTTCTCGAGGATCTCAGTTTCGGGTCGAATCAATGATGTTAAGACTTGCAAAACCTTTAAATTATATTGCTGTATCTCCATCCATGCAGCAAAGAGCTAAAATGCGAGCACCTGAGGCTTTACCGCTTATTATGGAACCACAATCTACATTTTACACTGATCCATTAATTGTTCTGGATTTTCAAAGTTTATACCCAAGTATTATTATTGCTTATAATTATTGCTTTTCTACTTGTCTTGGACGTGTAGAACATATAGGCCAGTAAGTACAATACTTGATTATTCTTCGTTAAAAATACGGAACATTCAAGTATTTTACAAATGTATAGATGTGATCCGTTTGAATTTGGCGCAACAACGCTGAGGGTTAAAAAAAGCGCTGCTTTGAAATTACGGGGAAAAGTGAACTTTTCTCCATGTGGTGTAGCGTTTGTAAAACCAGAGATACGTACGGGAATACTACCACGAATGCTTACTGAAATTTTAAATACTCGACTAATGGTGAAAGATTCTATGAAACTTCACGGAAAGGAAAATCGTTTACTACAACGAGTTCTGCATTCGCAACAATTAGGTCTTAAGTTAATTGCAAACGTTACTTACGGTTATACAGCCGCTAATTTTAGTGGACGAATGCCCTGTATTGAAGTAAGCTGTATTTTCTGCAGTTATGCTACTTGCATGTTGTTACATTTGTAATAATTACTTTCATTTAAGGTAGGAGATAGTGTTGTTAGTAAAGGAAGAGAAACATTGGAACGAGCAATTAAAATAGTAGAATCAACACCAAAATGGGGAGCACAAGTTGTATATGGAGACACGGATTCCTTATTTATCCTATTACCTGGTAAGTCAAAAGATGAAGCGTTCCACATTGGTGGTGAAATTGCCGATACTGTTACTGCAGCAAATCCTCCACCTGTTAAGCTGAAATTTGAAAAAGTTTTACAACCATCAATTTTGCAAGTAAGTTAAAATTATTTGTTAACTGTATTCATTTAATTACGAACATTCTTTATATTATATAGACGAAGAAACGATATTGTGGATATATGTATGAAACTTTAGATCAAAAAGAACCTGAATATTTAGCTAAAGGCATAGAAACTGTTCGCAGAGATGGTTGCCCTGCTGTAGCTAAGGTATATGATATTAATTTTAATTTTCTTTCACAAAGTGTACTTACACTACAAGCAAATATTAATTTTAACTTTATATTTCAGATACTTGAAAAGTCATTAAAAATTTTATTTGACACTAAAGACCTTTCACACGTCAAACGCTACGTTACCAGACAATTTGATAAAATTTTGCGCAGAAAAATCTCCATTCAGGACTTGACTTTTGCAAAAGAATTTCGTGGTTTACGTGGATACAAAGCAAGTGCTTGTGTACCGGCATTAGAATTAACACGAAGGTTAATGCGAAAAGATCCGCGAGCAATACCTCGTACTGGTGAACGAGTACCATATATAATAGTTGCAGGCGCTCCAAATCAAGCACTTATTCATTGCATCAGAACACCAATGGAAGTGATTTTGGATGAGGGTTTAAGTCCTAATTCCGTTTATTACATAACAAAAGCTATTATACCCCCTCTCAATCGATGTCTAAACCTGATCGACATTGATGTTAATACATGGTATGTTAAATGTTAAATGTTACATTATCTCGTCAATTATAATATAAATCTTATTGTGCATTTCTATTGTGCCATTGTATTTTAGGTACAGAGAAATGTGTCATCGACAAACTCCTGACAAAACAGTCAGCTTATTCACAGGTAATCAAAAATCGACTATTCGTCAATTCTTTAGTACTGTCGTATGCGTTGCTTGCGGTGATCAAACAAAGAAAGATCTTTGCACAAACTGCATTTCAAGACCGAGTCAAACAGTTATAACTCTTCATGAAAAGATAAGATGGTTGGAACGCACTTATTATGAGCTTACTTCGGTAAGTCTAACAATGTTTTCATTTTTATGATACTTTTGTATATTCTACTTAATGCATATTATTCTTCCAGATTTGTCAGTCCTGTACCGGATACTCTGATGATCCTAAATGCGAATCTTTAGATTGTCCGGTTTTATATCGTTTAGCGCAAGCGCGTAGAGACCTCGTGCAAATACCTTATATAAACAGTATTATTAGTCACGGGTGTAATCCCCATATAGAAGAAGATAATGTTGGATACTAATATTCCATTTGACATTACACTTTACTAGAAATAATTTATATTTTTGTATTAAAAATCATTTTTACAAACATATATTATCGCATAATATTAGGTCTCAGTCATTGGGGTTTCAGTTTTGTTTGAAACCTCGCACGTAGCAACATCATAGGACGTGACATGAATTATTCACTTTTCGCTACACCCTTTCAAGTCCCAATACAAACTGAGAGGATCACAAAACAAAGGAAAGGATTTCAAATATGCTTATTACAATGAATAGTGATCGTTCATTGCGGTGCAAATTTGGTATTTATTTATCATATAAAGTGATTGTTTCATACGTTCATATGGCCTGTTCCTATTCTGTGAGAAAAGTGTACTACCTGTAGTCACAGGTAGCTGTGCCTACACTGCCTGTCCCTTCCCAAAAAACAATAGTGAGTCATGTCATACAGTAGACAATAAGAAATAACTTAAGACACATTATAATTAAATTGGGATATCGAATAATAGGTTTGTATTACATCCATTCGAATGGTTGAACGTAGTAAAACCAGTGATTTAATTAATACTTTGCTGTACTTTCCAAACAAAGTGACGTCCGTTGTGCACCAGACAGAATGACTTTGGTATTTCCCGTATTTCATTCGAATCAATTTGAAAGGTATAATAATGAGATATTTCTTGCATGTTCTAATATAACTTAAATTTTCAATTAGCTGAGTAATTAACGTTTTTGTAAAAAAATATGTTAAGACATTTATTTATATTAAGTATACTGTATTACAAATTTTGTTTCATACTTTGCATGTATTTCATTGTAATTCCAGTTTATTTACAAATTTTATTACCAACGCAGATCTTTAATATATTGTTCCCAGAATAAGGGTATTTTAAATTCAGGCTTCTATCATTTTTCCCCTGCAAAAAAAATAGAAACTCATTAGTATTCACAAAATATACGCCTACCGTGTATTAAATACGAATTTTAATCATAAACCAATAGCGTTGAGCCTGACACGAAAAAGGTAGGGGGCTCTAAGCCCCCTTTTCCGACACAAAAATTGATCTAATATATCCTGTCTACTCTTATGGTTAGTCTGTGGTATTAAGCGGTTCACGTGTTTGGTGAGATTGAGTGGTGCCATCTAAAAACCTTCCATCTGTTTTCGAACTAATGAGATTACCCAATTCTCCCATAAGAGTTTCCTACTCCAGGTTTGACTAGTTCACATTCTTTGCAGATACCTATTCCATGGTTTGCATTCTATAATATACAATGTTCCCCTAACGGAAAATAAAATAAGTATTTTATCCCGCTTAATCCCGCTTTTTGCCAAAGTATTTGTGTATGTAACTACGCTAATTGTCGAAGGTAAAATCGACGTAGTTCATTGAATGGATACATCGAAACGTTTTAGATGTAAATAACTGTGTTCGGGGCATTATTTAGAGTCTATTCACCATTGTTAGACAGAGGTTTCGTTTGAAATCATGTCATATACGTGGTCGGTCTCCCGCGTACTGTTGTTTTGAATGTAATAAGTGTTGGAATTGCAGTTCAGTGCTAATGCGATCACATTCTAATAGTGAAACATTGATTTGCTTTTTGGACTGTTAATATCGGTTCCTTATACGGTGCTCGTTTCTTAGTTTATTGTATGCAACACTCCGCTAATATGATCGTTTACGCCGTCAAGGTTCTTCTTACAATGCTATGCATTAACGTTCGGATTTTGCCAAGCAAGCATGTGTTCAATTGAAAATTTACATTTTATATTTTAACTTCGGTAAGTGACATACCGTGTAACATACGTGTAAATTTTCTGTTATATGTTATTCCTCTCTATTACCTTAAGTTTGTTTTATTAAGGAGGTGGTGTTTTCTTACATATTACACTGATATGTTCTTGTAGCTGTGTTAATTATTTGATGACAAAATATTTGTTACATTCCATTTGGTAAACTAGTTACATGTATAATTTTTGTAAAAAAAGCAGTAGTTCATTTTGCATTTTCTTATTGTGTTATTGAGAATTCGAATTGTAAAGTATGATGTGTTATTGTATATTTTAGCGACAACAATGTCCAAGAACAGCAAATCACTCACATCCAGGGTCTGTTGCTTCTGTGGTTTATCGGAAGATAACGAAGTAGAATTTGGCAAATTCTATGACCACAATGGCATTGTTACGCATTATTACTGTTTGGTACATATATGACATACTCTTTATATATGTTTTTATGAAAATGTTTGTATTAAAACATTCTGTGTGCTTAGAAAGTGTTACATATATGTTGCAAAACTTTGTAGCTCCTATCATCAAACATGGAGCAGAAGGGTAACGATGATGAAGGAATTTTGGGATTTTTAACATTGGATATACAGAAAGAGCTTCGCAGAGGAAAAAGACTGGTAATTATACCAATTGCATAATCTGCAGGCGGTTAAAAGTATTTAGATACGAAAGATATATTGAATTTGTATTGCAATGTTGATGTATGTTTTTTAAAGGTGTGTTCATATTGTAAAAAGAGTGGTGCTACTTTGGGATGTTGTAATACTAAATGTAAAAAGATATTTCATTACCCTTGTGGGTTAAGGGCTGGATCCTTACATCAATTTTTTGGCGAATTTAGGTATATTATTTATATTGGTTTGTTTATCTAATTTATGCATTATTGTACACTTTCATAATATCTTGAAAAGGATTGGTAATTTCCTTGTAATTATCTTTTTAGATCATTTTGTGTGAGTCATAGACCTGCACAGAAGATTGACGATTATATACAAAAAGAAATTACGGAAGCCAATGATGTATTGTGTTATATATGTTATGATAAAGTCAATCCTTGTGATACTAATAGTACACTGTGGGCTCCATGCTGTAAAAAGAATGCATGGTTTCATAGAAAGTGTATACAAGTAAGATGACCAAAAGTAATCTAAATTTTAATTATACAATGGTTGAAAGAACAACATTTACAGATATCTTATTTCAGCAACTTGCTCTCAGTGCTGGATACTTTTTTAAGTGTCCATTATGCAACAATAAGAAAAAGTTTCAAAGCGCAATGTTGGAACATGGTATCTTCATTCCAAGCCAGTAAGTGCAAAGTAATTTTTATACATTTTCCACAGTGAATGTGTATAATGTAGCGGATAATTATTTAGATATTTCGTATTCTAGAGATGCTTCTTGGGAGCTTGTGCCAAATGCATTTCAGGAACTTTTATATAGACATGACCAGTGTGATGCTCCAGAATGTCTTTGTCCTAAAGGCAGGAAACACACGAGTAGCAATGCGTAAGTATAAGTTCATTGTGCTTGCAATTTGATACAATAGTATAAAACATTATATATCATTACTTTTAATAAGAGAAATCTGTTTTAATAGAAAGTGGGAATTGACACTCTGTCGAATATGTGGTTCACAAGGAATTCACATGGCTTGTGGACAATTGAAATGGGCTAATCCAGTTTGGGAATGCACAGAATGTATTTCTATATTACGTAAGTCTTCCTTATTTTACAAAATCATTATTACAATTTCTATTACTAGAAGAAATTTATTTTCGGGTATGTAATAAATTTAATTTCTTTTCTTTTCTTAAGGCAAATCCAAAGATGGAACTGGTTTGCATAGAACTCAAGATATAGTAGAGTATGTATACCTTTACATCATATATTATGTTTATTTATTTATTACATCAATATACATGTAGGTGTACATAAGATAATATTAAAGATGAAAATGATACTTATCAATTTCTTGTAGAAATGATTCTACATCAAGAGACAGTGATAGTGACAGTGATATTTCCGTTGGTACTGATGTACCTTTAGTAGTAAAGCCAAGCACACCAAATTGTAGTTCAACATCGTATCAACCTAATATTAAGCTACGTCCTGGACCACGTTCATTCAAGTTACAGCAAGAAGTTAGAGCAAATCAAATGCTGAATGTGTTAGTATATGTACATTATACGACAGCATGAAACATTAACATATGTGTATCACATTTAATTAACACATAGAACATTTTTTATTGTTTAGCACACATAAACACGATAATAAAGTACTGCGTACAACTGCAGACATTAATTCAACATTAAATAGTAGAGAATCTTTTGCGATAAAGTCCAACTCTTTATCAGTAAATGAAGAATCAGTTAAATGTGAGGAAACTGTAAGTAGATTAAGCCTAAATCCAACAGGAGTAACAAATGATATTATTATGATTGACAGTGATGATGATGTTATTGAGGTAACTAAGATAATTACTTAAAACTATTTCAGGTAAAAAATAATAAATTTAAGTAAATCAATCTTTTCTTCTTTATATTTTGCAGATTACTCCTCATAATCAATCAAAATATGCACTTCCCAATAGTACTGCCAATGAAACAAAAAAAGTTTCTCAGTTTAATAATAGTAATTTTCAAGTTAGTGAAAATGCCACAATAGTTAATTCTAATTCACTAAGTATAAAGAATTTATTGCATACAAACAGTGTGGGCCAAAATAATTACAATAATTCACCATCCGCTGATTTAACTAAGACTGATGCCACAATATTAACAAAGCTTAGTTCATTTCTTCCACAAGATAAACGAACGACTGAAAATGTGTATAATGATTTCAGTACAGATATAAAAATTGTAAATGTTACTTCTTTAGCGCCCGAAGAATTTGCCGATGTATCAATACCAACTGACATCCAAACACAAAAAGAAGTACAGGATGATGTGGTGTCTGAATCACAGTTTGTACAAAGTGACGTTTCTGAAAAAAACTTGAAAAGGAAGCTTGAACATGCACATCGGGAGAATTCTACCCCGGTTTTAATAGATATACTGGACGACAAAAGCAAAAAAATGAAAGCGTACGCAGTTAGCTCAAAACCAACGTTCAATTCTGTGGCACTTGAGAATAGTATCTTCAATGAAAATGATGCTGGAAATAATAACATAAATCGTCAACACTTTTCATTGAAATCAGATTTGAATAATATATCGTACGTGTTAAACAACAGTTCACGATCAAGTACAGTACAAAACGATGGCGCCTCTACAAGCCTGTATATTCCAAAGAAAAAAGAAACTATTAATACAAGTGAACCATGGAGAATAGAAGTATTAAATAAAGTATTAAATCGTGGAACTGATGAAGATATACCTGTAGTGTTATCAGAATACATTATGAATATTGATGCAATAACGAATAATAAAAATAATTCACTTCAAGCAAGAAATGTTCAGACTGAAAATTGCACATCTACATCAAACGTAAGTAACAAGATTTGTTCAACTATATGTCTTTTAAAATTTTGTTGTATTATTGAACTTAAATACTGAATGTTATGTTATTATGTATAAATACTTTATGTACACAAAACATATAGTATGATTTATTAAGAAATTAAAATACTGATAACCCTTAAATTGATATTCTCTTTTCTGTTGCATGATATGCTTGTGTTCAATTTTTTATGACACTTGTTTATGTTCACATTTGTAATTTTTTTTTGGTGTATAGAATATTTTATGCACTTAAATAATGTAACTTATTCTATGTACTGTAATAATGTAGCACGTTGATTAGTGTAACTGTGAAGGGGATTCCAAGTTTATAAGAGCCCTTTGTTTGACGAATCTGTTGCATACCAGTTTAAGGGTTCATTCTTATGAGATATAGGGTGCGGGGAGTGTTCATTATTTAATAGTGTTCCCCGTACCTCTTCTCTAGTGTGTAACTTGCAATTCTAACAGTGTGACGGGGATGCAGGCACCAGTCCTGCAGTCAAACTCGGAGGTGGGAATCTTAACAGTGACCAATTCAAGGACAGTCAACCAGGAAAGTCATTTGAAACAGATTTCAGCTCCACATCAAATGAGCGGAAAGAAAACAGTTTTAACATGTAAGTAGGGGAAATTGAATTCAATTCTGCATGTTTAATTTTATAAATTTCGAAATTTTTGTATTCAAAAATTTATTGCTTACGCTACTATTTACACACCCCTTTATATTTAAATGTAGTTACATTTCTGGTGTGTATTAAAGTACTAATAAGTTACTGTTGTATTAAATAGGGCAGCAGACAACCCGATCGGTATTGTCTCGCAACAAATCCAAAATAACGGAATCTCCTGTGATCATTCTAGACTGATACCAAAATATATACGTGTGCAGGATCTTAAATTTCGTGTAAATTGTACAGATAGTTTGCAGGTAAACAAAACAATCGTTACCTGGATACTAAATTTAATATAATGTTATTATTTAGTGAAGTACCCATCAAAATATGTGTAATATTATATTTTTATTTCACAGATGATCTTATACAATAAGTATTCTGTAAATATTAATATGGATACTGTCATAAAGAGGCATACTGTACAAGATACTTCTAAAATTACAGTTTCCAAAGCACAAAACGAAATTTCCCCAATCGCCAACTGCGAAGATATCAGTAATCGTGAATGTATTAATAAACAGTTCAATCCTGTTCTCAGTACCCCTTCTACCAATAATAAAGAGAAGTACAAGAGTGATATGCTTACAAATGAAAAAATTGGAAATTTTCATGATGATACAAAAGAAAACTTAGACCCAGTGGCAACGATTTCTTCTATAAATACATCTAGTAACCAAGTTGATCAAGGAAACACAGAAATTACAGAAGCGGATACCATTAACAAGTGGTACAATCGAGAGAGCAGTTTGAATATAAATGTTGAAAGTAATTCAAATAATGCAATCATAAATAAAGTTGGTCAACAAGCAGTACATGTTGATTGCATTGAAAACTTTAAAGACCGTGTAAATAGTGACAGTATATTCGCCTCAAAAGAATCTTCAATAACTGGTGCCTCCCATGCTGATGCTAGTACTGATAATGAATTTTCCGGAAATATTAAATGTGTAAAACCGAATGTGCAAAGCTGTGAATATGTTTCAAGCAGTACAATTGAAGAATATATCGAGAAAGCAGACACAGAACAGGTTTCGAACAATCTAATGGAACAAGTTTGTTCCACACTTTCCTCAGGAAATTCCTCCAATTGCATACCACAGGATGAAACGAAAAACAAATTTGGCACTCATATCAGGATAAGTATCGACTTAAATAGGATTCAGGGCTTCATAGATAGTAATCCAGATTTATTTTTAAAACATAAACGAAAAGACAAAGAGCACCATTATAAAAGAATAGGTTTTTTAATGGAACAGAATGATACGAGGAAAGGAATCAGTTTACGAAGCAGACATGTCGACAAATCGATAGTAGATGAATCTAAACACTTTACTCGTTTTAATTTCTCACCATCTAATGCTAGAATAAGGCAATTAGTAAATTGTGGAAATGAAAATGTTAAAAATACAATGGTCACAGAAAAAAATTTGGTACAAGAGACAAAATATGTCAATAATTCTTTGTCGAGCAATAAGAAACGAGGTATGAAACGTACAAGTAGGCATTTAGAAAACCAGTGTGTTTTCAATAGGTAACACATTTTAAAGACGACAGAGAACACATATATATAATAGGTATATATATTTTAAATAACGCGGTTTAGTTAAAAAATATTCATTTAGAGAGTCGCAGTTTGTAATATCAACGAGTTATATAAGTTACAAGTATCTTATTTTTCACATAATATCTTTAATATTTTTATTGGTTTTCAAAAAGACGAGCAAATTCTGTGAAGTATTAATATAATTGTAACCAGAATAGCTATAAATATATGTATAACGTGAAGAAATGTTCTATATTGTTTCTTCAAAAAGTACAGTAGTTTATTGTACATCATTTATACAAGAGTTACGCGATAAAGAGAATTATTTAAGTGTAAATGTGTAAGAAAAAGAAAATGATACATGAATAAACTATACAAGGAAGTTTAATTCTATATGAACCGTCTCGTAGTCGATATATTATTTTGTATATAACAAAGGCTACTTATTGTATATTATATATACTTGAAATCCGAGCGTTTAATTTTCTTTTGACAAGTTTCGTTATTAAATTGTTTACCAAGGTAACTTTTTAATGAACTCTGAATCTTTTTCAGTTTAGTGTAAAAATTTAGAAAAATATTAGTCGATGTATGAATCCAATTCTATAGTTTCATATGTTTTTCTAGTTAGTCAATTTTTATATAAAGAACCATTCTGCTTTATGTGTATTATAATGACGTACGAAATGAGAGGAATGAAATAAACTTGCAAGTAGACTAAGCTTTATAAAACAATTTGTATCTGGGTACTAATTGTACAATTAAATAAAATCAATCATGCAAACATAAATGATATTTTCAATTTGTAGGCGAGGAAAAATATGAATATAAATTTATTAGATTATAAATATTATATTGCTAGTATGCAGTAAACGACAGTGGTTTAATGTCATCGGCAATATATTGCTTGTTCTAAGGCCATCTCATTAAAGATTTTAATAGCTACGACCAAAAAGTGTATAAAACTTCGGTTTATTTTGGCAGTTCGGATGGACACACTTTTGTTCGTTAAGTGGAACTGATGTGCTGGGTTGTTCAAAAGGTATACAAAGACTTTTAGCACCCATTGATAATGCTCCAGGTTCTTCGCCTGTATCCTCCCTAGAAGTGGATAAAATGTTTTTCATAGTTAGCAATTTTTATGAACTAAATTAATATTTCAGTGATTAAGGGCAATGTAATATTGCTATGACTACCTTGCACTGTCAGCTTTAATATTGTCTTCACAAGATGGCTCTCCGCAAAACGGTGACAATAATATATTCTTTTTATTGAGGAGACTGCAAAAATCGTCCCAATTGTCTACACGTTTCATATGTTCAGTCAAGTTCTTCTTTGCTCTAATAAAAGTAATTAAAAACAAATACGTTAATTAATTTGTATTGTTATACAAACACTTATATTCATTATTATGCGAATGTTATTAATCTTTTATGTAAACCAATTGACTTACTTGGCTAACATATTCGATTGGATATCAGTCAGCAATGTTTTTACTGCTGTAAGTACTTCAGCTCTGTTCGCAGTCACTCTTTCACAATTGTCTCTACGCACAAATGTTACTTGATTCTTTTCCAGGTCCTTTGGACCTAACTCAATTCTAACTGGAACACCTTTCAATTCCCAGTGATTAAATTTCCAACCCGGAGTGCGATTATTACGATAATCAGCTTTCACTCTGAGGCTGCTGTCTTTTGATAATTCATCCATTAACTTAGTACATTCAGAGAAAAGCTGTTCTCTTTGTTGTTGCGTCGTGTTTGCTGTAATACCACAAGGCACTACTATAGCTTGGATAGAAGCTACATTCGGTGGAAGCACCAAGCCTTTATCGTCTCCATGAACCTATAAATAAATGTACTATTACACAATAGTAACATATTTATTCATGTTTCCCATTTAACTTATTGCTACTCAATCTGTTTTCATTTTTGTACCTAATGCTACAGAACATATATACCATTATCATGACTCCAATTGTTCGGGTCGTTAAACCCCATGAATTTTGATACACAAATGTTTTTTCGTCGCCTTCCGCAGCACCTTCGACCTGAATATTGAACATTTTCGAGAAGTTTTGTCCAAGATGATGGCTCGTGGCTCCTTGTATCGCACGACCGCTCGTTGAAATAAAAGCCTCAACGGTTGTGGTATAGTCTCCACCCGCAAATTTTTCCTTTTCAGTTTTGCGACCTTTAATGACAGGTATCGCTAGTAAGTCTTGGTAAACTCTGGCGTACATATCCAGAATTAGGAGAACTTCTTCATCAGCTTCTGCTTTAGTAGCGAAAGCGGTGTGTCCTTCTTGCCATAAGAATTCTCGTGTGCGTAAAAACGGTTTCGGATCTTTGAATTCCCATCTCTGTAATAGAGTTTAAGATATATTTTCCTAGAGGATTTCAATAGTAAAGAGATTAATAAGTTAATGATGTTATGAGTAAGATATGGCGTACGCACCACGACGTTATTCCATTGATTAAGCTTCAGAGGAAGTTCGGTATCGGATCTTAACCATTTGGCATAAGCGGGATACATGACAGTTTCTGATGTCGGCCGGATTGCAATTGGTTCTGCCAAATCTGACTCTCCGCACTTTGTAACCCACGCAACTTCAGGTGCAAAATCTGCTATATGTGCTTTTTCTTTTTCCAGTACTGATCGCGTTACAAAAATAGGGAAATAGCACTCTTGAACGCCTAACTCTGTGATGAACTTGTCAATGTAGTTTTTGATTATTTTCCAAATAGCAAAAGACCATGGTCGAAGAATGTAGCACCCTGATACGTCGTAGTACTCGATCATACCGCTCTTGGTAATAATTTGAGAATACCACTCAAAAAAGTTCTCTTCTTTTTTTGCTTCTAAACCTAATCTCGTTCCAGTTTTACTATCTACCTCTTTTGAACCCTCATTTTTAGCTACTTCTTTGTTCGAGCGTTTCTCAGATTTCGAAGTATCATCCTTCTTCTTCTTGTTTTTAAGTGCCGTATCAGATTGACTTGGTTTCCACTCTTGACCAGTTATTGCTTTGTACTCATTTTTCAAATTTAACAGTGTTTTTACTTCTTGATCGATAATATTCTTTTCTGCTTTAAGACTTTTTAATTCTCGTACTTTGTCACCCTGTTGCTGTATGTTCTTGGACAGCTTATCTGCGTTCGATTCCTCTTTTTTTACTGTTTTTGCCGTGTTTGTTACTGGAGTACTAGACGGTTTCCACTCTTGACCAGTCGAAGCTTTATAATCAGCTTTTAAGTTAAGAAGTATTTTTACCTCTCGATCCACAACACTTTTATCTGCTTTCGAACTTTTCAGTTGTCTCACTTTATCTCCTTGTTTCTGTATTTCTTCAGATATATTGTCAATATTTTCTACCGTTTTATTTGTGATCTCTACTGCTTTTGATCCAGTGGCGGTGGATGGTTTCCACTCCTGACCAGTTGCAGCTTTATAGTCGGCTTTCAAGCTAAGAAGCAATTTCACTTCTTGATCAACAATACTTTTATCTGCTTTTGAACTTTTTAGATGTCTGACTTTGTCTCCTTGTTTCTGTATATCTTCAGATATTTTGTCTGCATTCACCGGTGATGTAACTGCTGTATCTGATACTTTTGTTGTGACAGTGGTAGATGGTTTCCAGTCCTGACCTGTTGCAGCTTTATAGTCAGCTTTCAAGCTAAGAAGCAATTTCACTTCTTGATCAACAACGCTTTTATCTGCTTTTGAACTTTTCAGATGTCTCACTTTGTCTCCTTGTTTCTGTATATCCTCAGATATTTTGTCAGTATTCACCGGTGATGTAACTGCTGTATCTGATACTTTTGTTGTCGTAGAGGTAGATGGTTTCCATTCTTGACCTGCTGCAGCTTTATAATCACCTTTCAAACTAAGCAGTAACTTAACTTCTTGATCTATAACATTTTTGCCTGCCTTTGAGGTTTTCAATTGTCTTACTTTATCTCCTTGTTTTTGAATTTCATTGGATAGTTGATCAGCAGATTTTGTTGATATATTATTTTCCTGCTTTATTTCGGCTGATTTGATGTCTCCTTTCTTTTTGTACTCATTTTGTAAACTTAAAAGGCGTTGCATTTCGTTATTTAATTTTTGCTGCAATTCTTTTATTATCTCTTCTTGTTGAGAAATTTCTCCTAATAGCTTGCGTTGACTGCTGTCCTGCTGCACTGTTTGCGATGGTTTCTTCGGAGCCATTCCCGGTTTCCATTCAACTCCTGTGCAAGCTTTATATTCGACTTTCAAACCTAAAAGAATCTTCACTTCTGCATCAATTGTACTTTTATCCGCTTTTTCTGATTTTAAACGTCGGACTTTATCGCCTTGAGCAATAATTTTTTCGTTCAGTATATCCGAGTCTCCCGTTTTCTTCTGAAATAGATGAAACAGAATTCCAATGTGAGGGTATTGTAAAATACATACGATGGTAGAAAACGTTCTTACTGATGTAGTTACTGAAAATAAGAAAAGTACATACATTTTTCTGTGTAACATCTTTAGCAACTGTGGTAGCAGTGGAAGCACTTTTGACTGGGCCCGTTGTATGACCATCCGGTACATGGAACAGAATTAAAGGCTGTTCTCTAGTAGAAAACTGGCTAGCTGGAGTATATGCTACATCACATCGGAAAAATCCTTTTCTCTGTAATTGTATTATTTCTCCCTTCTTCACGCGTTTTAATTCTATTTCTCCAAGCATTTCAACTTCATTCTGAAATTTGTATTAAATTTGTAATATTGTTCTTCAGACTTACATGTTTGCAAATGTATTTAAAAACTTACTCTTGTGTTTTTCGCAACAAAATCTTTAAAATCATCATCTTTCCCAAGTACAGCTTTGCTTATTATATGATCGAAATAAACGGCGTAACAGGGAATCGAATTAGTTTCGTTGATACCGGTATTGTCTTTGTTTGAAGATGTCGCCAACCACGTAATTTTTAATGTGTTTTTGTAGTCTTTATTATCCAAGTTTAACTCTGCCGTTACTTTTTTAACAGTACCATTATCTTTCTCGATTTTTTTAATAAGTATATTGCCCCAATTAATAAATGTTGCGTTTTGTCCTTCGACTAACACCTCTGCATCATCCTTTTCTATATATACCGTTGAACTCGTTAATATTCGCTTCGTACCAATCGACTGATCCTTTGGATGATTTTGAACGGTTAACCAATTTTCTTTTGCATTAGTTATATGCACAGGCACAATTTTATTATGTTCCAATGCAGTATACCTAAAATTATATTTCATGGAAATTCTCATATACATGTTTTTTGTATCTTCATAAATTCTATGGTGAATTTATTTTGTAACTCTTAACGTACCTAATGGCAATAGGGTCAATGACTTTTCTATTGAATGCCCATATCTTATCCCATTCCATAAAAACGACAGATTTGGAGCTACCTTGAGCGATGATGAACTGCTTTAATCCTTCTACTGTCATTCCTCTCCTTAAAATACCTCTTACTGTTGGAAAACGGGGATCATCCCAGCCATCAACTAATCTTTCATTAACAAACCACGTTAACTTTCTTTTAGACAATACTGTATTAGTCATATTCAAACGTGAGTATTCCCATATGTAAGGGCGTCGCAACCCCAAAGCATCAATGAACCAATAAAACTGAGGATCTCTATCATGATACTCTGTAGTACGTAAGGTGTGTGTAACATTTTCTACAGCATCAACAATGGGGCATGCAAAATCGTATGTTGGGTACACCCTATTAACAAATTAATGTAGATGTTATATAGGACATGTATCAAGAGTAATATATTAATAAATTTTGTTATTGATATATATTAATATGTGACAAATACTTGTATTTCGTTCCAGTTCGTGGATGAGGCTCTGGCTTGCATCTATAAATAGTTGGATCTCGCAAACATCCATTTGCAGATTGATAATCAATTTTTGCTCTAACACAACACTCTTGACCTTTTGTTGTACCTTTCTGCATTTCATTCCACAACTCGAGATTTTTCTCAATAGCTGAAATATAAAAATTCGAAAAGATAAATTAATATTTAATAAGACAGTAATCCATAGAATTTTTATTTGAAGGAAATTGAAAAAACCTTTTAATGTTTATACCTACAGTTATTTCTGTTTGATGACATTAACTTTTGATCCCGTTGTTCTTTCATCGTATTTGCAGGTGTATCATCCACAAATGCTTTGCCGTCTTTGATCAATTTAGTACAGTGTTCCAGCATTAAACCAAAATAATCTGAAGAATGAGTGAATCGATTGGGTTTAATTTGTAATAATTCTAAATCTTCCAGAATTGCTTGTTCAAATTCTACATCTTCTTTTGCAGGATTTGTGTCATCAAACCTCATAATAAGCTGTCCTTTAAAAGCCTCTGCATAATACTGATTTAACAAGGCTGCTTTGGCATGACCAATGTGAAGATAACCACTTGCTTCTGGGGGAAAACGAACTACGACCTGTTAAAGAAAAAACAAATCCCTTATTTACTTTTTAAATAATACAGTAGACTTCTCTCCTATAGCATACTGAAAGAGACTTGTATAACACAGTAAAGGAATAAGACAGATGTTGCTATTTTATTACATTTTAGATCCAATAATTAAAAAATAGATTAATCACCTTGCCCATTTCTGCTTCAGGTAAGTCAATGAATTTACCTTCTTGTTTTCTAACAGCTGGCTGTTTAGTGGCTGTTTTATCAACTTCCATCTTGTTACAAACAACCAGTTTGCCATTCTTTTTAATTGAAGACAATACGTTTTCAACAACAGGAAGTGAAAGCATCTGTTTATACCATCTAGTTATGTTAGTGAATTGCTTCTCAAACTTTACTAGAAAGTCTTTTTCCATAAGGGCACAAAATACATGTATGTCAGCTATTGATAACTTTTTAGAGACTAACCAAGTATTCTTCATCAAAACACCATTCAAATAAGTTAATGAGCTTTCTTTTAAGGGACCACATCCCAAAGGTCCACTTGTAAAAGAAAGCCAATGATCTACTTCAGTTTTTTCACAAGGACCTGTACCGCCTAAACGAAAAACAAAATGAGAATGCATTTGGTAATATGACATAGTTGTATTACATATATATGCATCAGGCAATAAAAACCATGGGAATATATACTAACCATAAAGGTCTGTATTTATAGTCCTAGCAAAGTAACGACTGACATCATTGTTTCTTTCTCCTAATAATTTCTCTTTATTATCTGATAATCGAACATTTCCATCACCTTTCCAATCATTGCACCAAATTACATCAACTTTCTCCTTACTCTGTGCGTTAATTATCTCTACTACTATTAATGCATCTGTATAAACAAAATATAGTTGTAATTGAAATAATGAAATGTTACACATTTTTAACTCAACCTTCAGCATTTAAAGATTTTATTTAATTAAATTATATCTGAGGAAACAATAACTCTATAAGTATAAGAAAATTAGTAAAACTGTCATCAGATTTCATCACTCTTTTCCAACATACTTTCATCAATGTAGTTTGTATACCTATATACACTAGTTACAACAATTTAAATTCAAATTATTATTCAAATTTTGATATAACATACATTTTTATTCATGGTTTTAAGGAAACAGCTGTAATAGCAACAACAATTGCTTACAATCGTATATAGTTACCAATAATATACAGACTTAGAAAGTTAACTACATTTATGAATCTAAATCAAGCATATTATACAGAAGTGATTAGAATTGAAACAAAATCGATTCACGCAAAAATTATCTACTGTGACAATTAGTTAATTTGCATTTAATCGGCAAATGTTCTGACATCTGTTTCACAAATAATAAGTTATAAAGTTATGGATTCCGTATTCTCAGATGAAGTTAACGTATCATACCTGCTGGTGGTTTATTAGAGTTAACTGTAAGCTTGTACGTCATTGTTATATCTTCACTTTCGCTTAAATAAAAGATATATTGTGCAAATATATCTTAGGTTAGGATTACGCTTCCCTCTTCCACGTGCCAGTGGTATCCAATATACCCAGTGGACCTCAATGGACCGTGCAACCGGGACTTGCTATGAAAGACATGTCATTGTAGATCTCTATAGATCAGCATACTTATGCAAATAAACATTCATGACGATGTAATACATTACTGTGAAAAGTGTTTCAAATCGAGTCAAGAAATCTGATATTCGATTCGATTGTTTTGAGATATTTTAAATCGATTTTTTTATTATCAAAAATTCGAAAATATGTTTAGTCTTCAAATTAATTAACATTCAATTCTTTACTATTTAATTCGCACATACATAATGTGTATAAATTTTAATTTACTGTTTATTTTAATTGTATACAATTCTTGTTCATATATACGATATAACATCAGCTGAATGTTATCGTTGATATAATTATAGTTTCGTAAGTAGAATGAGTTAATCTCAATTACTCATAATTGATGTTTCGTTTAATTTCTGTGTGAGCACATCTTCGACTTGTTCTTCCCGCTTTATTAAATACCTTCCCTCCTGTAGTTATTTTCCTCCGTTTTTGATTGGATTAATCGCAAAGTAATGCCGATGCCGACCTTAATAATCTTTAGTAACCAGTATACGACACTAGATAATTTCATATATGTACATATGTGTGTGTTTCAAGTATATGAACGAGTAGTGAATCCATCGGTGTATTTCAAATTTTCACGTAGTTTACAATGATTTCCGGCGATTTTAAGCCGTCTCTCAAATAATGTGAGTTATTAATTTATTCTCCTATGCGCGCCTCTGCGACTGGCCTGTGTACAGATATATAATAGATAGAAGTGGAAGCGAAGGTGGGTCGGTCACCTGGAGATAACTGTAAAATGTCATCGACGAATGTATGTCAGGCATGGATTTGACGCTCCTCGGTGACACTTGTGGGATCTATTGTCACAATAATTATATTCTTTCGATTCTCATTTGATCGGAAGAAAGGCGGCTACCTTGATACGATATCTTTCGCCGATTAATTTCAATGTACGTAGAATAATTTTTCTACGAATTACGCATATTTTATTGGAATCTGACTATTCTTTTTTTTCCTTCTGTACTGCACTAGAAACTCATATGGCTCGTGTGCATTTTAAATCCTGAAACGTCACGTCGTTTAACACGCATTAACATTATTGTTTCTTTTTTGTTAATCGTTTTTTTACGTTCATTTTATTTGTTATGTTCAGTTCATTTAATTATTGAGCACTGATTTACATGAAAGAATTATTGCAACATTATGGCTTGCACATGTATGATTTTTTATGCACATTGAAATGCCAGTATGTGTAGCCTTCGAGAAAGGCAATAAATTGATGATCAATATAGTAAGCGGTGCATTGCCCATTTGCATTTTTGGAAGATTTTTGTCATGAAACAATTAGTTCTAGTTTGTTTTACGCAGCTTTAAATTGTTTTATGGAGCATTATTCAATATTTTATATCGTTGATGAATAACAATTGGAATGATTTTTATCATCTGACGTGCTTAACGAATAGGAGTTAAATATGTTTTAATTAACTATTTCAACATAATTGTGAATCTATTAATTGCAGATAATAACAAAAATAATATGGAGGGACCAGAAGTAACGTTTTTATTTCAATTTGGTTTGACTCGTGACACTGTTACGGTTGATAGCAGCACATTAACATTGAAAACCCTCAAAGAAGTTGCCTGTGATTTTATAAATGCTAAGTGTCCTGAACATGGGTTGAACCATTTATTTGAACGGTTGCTTCTGTTCAAGCATGATTATAATTCCACTAATATTTTGCAACTGATTACAAATGCGACAGAAGTCGTTGATGAAACATTAGTGGAAATTGTTCTGACTGGTAAACTTTTAAATTTCATAGTAATATTTTGCTAATATGTACAAACAATAAGTAAATTCAATTTTTAGCACAAGTGCCAAATGAAGAAGTTCCCATTCGTCCACATGCATTAACCGTTCACTCATACAAAGTTCCAACATTCTGCGATTTTTGTGGAGAAATGTTATTTGGCCTTGTTCGACAAGGTTTAAAATGCGAAGGTAAATACGAGCATAACATACTAATGTTATAGTCTCAGTTCATTAAACGATGTACCATGTAGTTAATATGTTTATTTTAATGCATATTATCTTTCAGGTTGTGGTATGAATTATCATAAAAGATGTGTTATTAAAATACCTAATAATTGCTCACATGATGCCAGTCAAAGAAGACGTAGCTCAGCTATGTTGAATGTACCCAGGTCTCCAAGCCAGGGTTCTACTAGCAGTTTAACCAGCATCAGTGATGATAACCATAGCACAAATAATACGCCAAATACAAGCCAAAATAATAGTACACTGGTAAACCTTTATTCATTATTATGTTTCAAATATGCTTATTCATTTTTATAATATTATAATATCATATACTCAGGCAATACCGAGCATAATGGCTGCAAAACAATCTCGTTCTCCTTCTCTGGGGGGGAGACCGGTATGGGTGGAACGAGAACTGGCAGCACGCATAAAAATTCCCCATACCTTTGTAGTGCACACCTATACTAGGCCAACAGTATGTGGGTATTGCAAAAAATTGTTAAGAGGTTTATTTAAACAAGGCCTACAATGTAAAGATTGTCAGTATAATGCACATAAGAAATGTATTGACAAAATACCTAAAGACTGTACTGGAGAAAATCCACGAGACAATACAGGTACAATTTTTTTTTGGAGTTATATTATTTGGTGTAATACACGTTAATTAATTAAAGATATATATACAGGAAATGAATATCCAGATAGTGGTGTTGGCAGTGAACCAGAAGGTAAATGTGATGGTAGAAATGAAGAAGGTGATGGTGATAGTGATGCTGAATCTCCATCACCTCCACAACACTCTTCATATACCGGAGATGACACAAAAGGACCTGAAGAGTATATTGTAAGATTAATTCTATGGATGAAGATGTCGTAAATATTTAATGATAAGTGATATTTATTTAAATGATATTTCAGGATAATGTTCCAAACAATGACGATATCATGTATGATGAATTTCAAAAATCGAGGCCATCAAGGTACATCTTGTTTTGACAAAATTGTTAAACATGGAAATATATGAATAAACTAATTATGCACAATTTGTTATTAAACCAGTTGCAGTTCCACCCCAAGCAATAATATTCCATTAATGAGAATAGTGCAAAGTGTAAAACATACGAAACGACGAGGTTCAAAAGTTTTGAAAGAAGGTTGGATGGTGCATTTTACAAATCGCGACCCAGTTGTAAGTAGCAATATAAATACATACAAATACATCAATAACAATACGTGAAAATGTTGTACTACACACTTAAAATTCCTATTATATTACATTGAAACATTCACAGAGGAAGAAGCATTACTGGCGTCTTGATACAAAAGCTATAACACTATTCCAGAGCGAGAGTAGTTCCAAATACTATAAAGAAATTCCATTAGCTGAAATTTTATCAATTGAAACTGCTAAAACACTTCGTTCTCGTATGTAAATTTATAAGTACATATAATCTATTTTTGGAATATTATACCTACCTGAGTATAACTCACTACATTTCAGATATAATGCATTGTTTCGAATTAAAAACTGCCAATATTGATTACTATGTTGGGGAGGATCGTTCATGCGGTGATAATTGTGGTCAAGTTCCTCCTCCTGAAAGTGGAATTGGAGCACATGTAGCCAGATCATGGGAAACTAGTATTAGACAAGCACTTATACCTGTAACTACTGTATCGACCAGTATGTACCTTCTATTTTGTTATCATGTTATAAGAAATATACTTCTCTTATACGTTATATTATTTATTATACTAGTAATTTACGATTTTCCGATTACGAATGTATTTCATTTGTATTAATACCGCCAATAAATTGTTTACAATTATTCGGAACAGTTTCCATTTGTCATTAATCCATTACACATAAATATTTGCTTAGTAGGAAAGTTAGTTTAGTGGAGTAACCTTGGAAATAATAATTTCATTACAGATGCGGAAGAATCGACAGAGCCTGAGGAGAATGTTACTGATATGTCTCAGCTATATCAGATCTTCCCAGATGAAGTTTTAGGCTCTGGGCAGTTTGGCACTGTATATGGGGGTGTGCATCGCAAAAGTGGTCGTGCCGTTGCCATAAAAGTTATCGATAAATTGCGTTTCCCTACGAAGCAAGAAGCGCAGCTTAAGAACGAAGTAGCAATTCTGCAGAATCTTTCACACAGCGGCGTCGTAAATTTGGAACGTATGTTTGAAACCCCAGAACGAATATTTGTAGTTATGGAAAAACTGAAGGGTGATATGTTGGAGATGATATTGAACTCAGAACGAGGTCGCCTAAGTGAAAGGGTCACGAAGTTTCTAATTACACAGATATTGGTGGCGTTGAAACATTTGCATAGCAAGAATATAGTTCACTGTGACTTGAAGCCAGAAAATGTGTTGTTAAGTAGTGATAATGAGTTCACACAAGTAAAGCTTTGCGACTTTGGTTTCGCAAGAATTATTGGGGAGAAAAGCTTCAGAAGAAGCGTTGTCGGTACACCAGCATATCTAGCACCTGAAGTTTTAAGAAACAAGGGCTACAATCGATCTCTGGATATGTGGAGTGTTGGTGTTATCATTTATGTTTCGCTAAGCGGTACATTCCCCTTCAACGAGGAAGAAGATATTAACGAGCAAATACAAAATGCTGCTTTCATGTATCCACCTACCCCCTGGCAAGAAATATCATCAGATGGTGCGAAATTTGTTCAATTAAAATTACGTTAAATATTTCGATAACAGTACAAAATGTTCTAAGGAAATTTAATTGCTTTTTTACAGCTATTGACTTAATTAATAACTTGTTACAAGTGAAACAAAGAAAACGCTATTCCGTAGATAAGAGTCTGCAACATGTGTGGCTTCAAGTTAGTGTCTACTAAATCATAAAAACAGGTATCCCATTATGCGAGATAAGATACTTGGTATATTCAAATGAATTATATTTTTTAGGATTATCAAACGTGGTGCGACTTACGAGAACTGGAGGCAAAAGTAGGGTATCGCTATTTGACTCATGAAAGTGATGATGCGCGATGGATGGCGTTTAGTAATCATCACACATGACAGACCTCTCCGCCTACCATAAACATCGAAACAATGCCAACTAGTTTGTCGATACACAAAGGCTGGGCTCGTTGTGCTCGAGCCACAATTCGGCGTTTTATTCGTGCCTGACTTGAAAAAAAGTTGATTAAAGGGAGTACAACTCTTTCATTTTAATTATTAGATAATGACATAGTGTGCTACTCGCCGATGTATGATTATTGATAAGTCCATCTTCCAAGATGCTTTACAGGAGATAAGAATATTATTTAATGAAACTTCGATCAGACTGCAATACGTAAGATAAAGCATCGAACAAAAATTAGTAAAAAGAAGAAAATGGGCAAACAATGTTTATATAACAATTTTTACGGAATTTTAAATGTTTATTTGAAAGTGTTTTGAATACCATAAAATACTCTTGATAAATTCTCTTTATGGTTAGTAAATTTCCTAGAGATATATTACGAAATGGTAGATATAGCAGTCATGAAATGCTCATAGTAAGTACTTCCGTAGATGTAACGAGAAGAAAGAATTGATTCCATTATCATATTTCTTCATTCTAAAAGATTTCTCAATACATAGTCCTTTACAATCTTGAAATACTAAGCTATTATATAAACGATCTATAGCAAAATAATAAGTAATGTAAACTATATTTTCCAGCTTGATATAGGACACAATATGTAGTGTGTCTCGTAAATCGCACAAATATTGTTTGAAATTAGAATAATTAGATTTAATAAACGTACAATCTTTAATATTCTTTTAGAATCTACGATGCATTATTCATTATAGGAATGCATGGAACATTATCTCTAACAAAATTCGCTATTTCAAATGTTGGTAAGATTTAAAGTATAGAAACTTTACTCTGAATAACCATTATTCAATTCTTCAATCATTAGTATTAATTCATAGGAATACGAAGAAACATATATTCTGATTTCATTTAGCCTTGTGTGATATAAAACTTTAAATAAGACCAATACAGACGTAATATATGTAAACGAAATAAGGTTTTCCCATGCTTTTAATTTTGCACAAAACGATGAATTCTAGGAACGTAGATTGCATTATTATGAAAAAGTATTAGCATTATTTAATACATAAGATTTTATTTTGTACTTACGATCAATGTATTTATATAATTGAGATTGTGTCACAAATATTTCGAAAGATTCTACTTACGGTGGTATAGGACTAATTACTCTATGATAGATTTCATACTATAAAATAGTATACAAATTTATTAAAATATTGCGATTTTAGCAGTAACAAAAAAGAATATCAGTTATTTGCATATTTTATACACATTTACTGTTATATTTGATTACTTAAGGTAGCTCTCAACAATTTTTATCAATTTACAATGAAAGACATTCCATAAGCAGTTCATAGAAGAAAGAGAAATTGTTTGAAATATTGAGTATTTAACTTCTATAATTAACGTGTTCATTCCTATTACTATTATTTACGTCTGCTGATGTGCAATACATTTGCAAAATCTGTGAAATCAAAATCGAAATCGGGTAGATGTGCATTAATAATATAAAATATAATTCTTCTGGATAGGCGTTTAAAATTCGTATGAATATATAATGCATGCCTAGATACTTATATTTGTTACGAAAACACGATCTAGCGATTACACTATTGTTTCCAATTTTTTGTGTTGTTTATGTCATTACGACAACGTTGTTTGCAATATTTCCAATTATTATTGATAGTAAAGCATAACGATAGAAAAAAATAATATACATTGTAAGAAACGTAAAATTCATATTCTATGATGAACGTGTCTTAAGGTAAAAAATAATCAAATTATGAGTAACAATAATCTTGTACTAATTAATCGATTGTTATACCAAGACTGAGTTGCCCTTGAACAGCGGCGTTTGGTGAAAAACATGTCTTTACGCAGTAACGTAAAAAGTAATTCAAGCATGCTATTATAGAATAATACTGCATTTTGTAAGGATGAATTGAATCTCATATACATAGCTCATTTTAAATACCACTAATTTGATTATCCCTTTTTTAAGCACTTTATCGCAAACCAAATTATTCTTAATTCCATAATATAATTAGCATGGAATTTAGTGTATCGTATAATTGATACACGGCCTAAATCTTCCAAAATAATTCCTTCAGTTATAGGGTAACTCATACTGTAGTAATAACCAATTTTACTGTCGACGAAATCATAAAATATTAAATTAAGTGCGATAATGAAATTGATGAACGGGATTGAAACAGTCAATACCATTGATAAAATATACCTAAGTATCGATAAAGACATTTAAGCGTTCTATTTTATAAGAAATGTTCAATACATATTGTACTTTTACTTATACGTCAAGATAATAGTGTAATGTTAGTAGATATTACGTTCATAATCTTTTATGCGACCGATAGTGTCAGTAATAATGTAGTACTCATTATTATGTATTGATATAGTGCTTTTATTTTTGGAGTATGTTTTTTGTATAACATATATTTTATTTATAATTATTTATGTATATATATATTTTTCTCAAATGTTTAGCTATAAACTTTCTTTTCGTTTTGTTTTATTTAAAAGATATTGCAAAACAATAATTTTACATTTTAAATATTGGTCTTACTTTAATATCATTTTGATCAGAGTTACTTAATTATTTAATAAGTAAATAGTACTTAAAAGTAAAACAAGAAATAGTAACAAACAGATATTACCATAAGCATTAATAAATTTTCTGACACCACATTAATGCTGTAGCTATAAATAATTGATCAGTGATAGTAATTAATAGTGGTCATTTGGACATTGTTTAATCCTGAAATAAAGCATTCTATAACATTGTAATTCTATTAAATACCGGTAAACTACTTCAACCTGAGCGAGATTTTTCTATTATGTGAAGTTAAAGTAATTGAAACTAATTTAGTATAATTGTTCAGCATTATTTCTAAATTTGTTTTCGCTAATATTATGTAACTGAGATTATAAGTATGCGCTATTGCTGATATTAAGTAAGTAAAAAATGAGATTTAAAATATTGTTTGTTGTATAAACATTAAATAAAAGTTTGGAACATTCCTTTATATTATTTACTTTATATTAATTCCTTTTCATATCATTAAATATTTCTGGCATATTTAAAAGATTTTATGTCTTTATAATACGAGTATTAATGTCGTGTAAAGGAGAAAAATTTAGGAAATTCGTTAAATACTTTGTGCCAGTGGAGGGCTCCAATATGTTAGTATTTTATAATCATAGTTTTACTTAGTGTACACGTTTAAATTATGCTCTAAAGTTTCAGTAAAAAACGATGTAATACTACATGTTCGCATCTATCCTTGTCATCCAGTACTGTAAAAAGTGGATAATGTTGTGAACCTGTCGACTTATTGTTATATCCTTGCGATGCCGTAATATTATTCCCAGTTTTAAACTGGTAAACTTACAATACACAAGTTACGTAGAAGTTTAAGAATTGACATTGTATATCTTGCTCCAAATAAAAAGAATTTTATAAGAAAACCGTTGTAACACATTGTGTTTTACTAGAAGATATCTGTACGCTATAAAATCGTGAAAATTGTCCAAAAAATATTTAACATTTATTTCTTAAGTATTATGAAGCGTATGAACAAGTAGAATAGTATGGTGACATAACGATTGTTATTACGAAAAATTGATAAGTTTTCTCGATAATTGAATGTCCGTCTAATTAAATGACACGTTTTTTTCTCGGAGAATCATTAACATGTAAGCATCATTCGTCGTCACGTTCTCTTTAATTCTAACAGAACTCCTACTTGAAATAATAACGTCTCCTCGTCCGTGTCACACTCTGTCCTCGCGCGTTGTCAGTCAGCAATTGAATTACATCTGCACAATACAATAGCTTCTTATTTATTTATGAACTAAAAGTCGAGTAATGCAGAAGGAATAAGTTATTTAAAATGTTCATATCAAACAGACTTAAGGGCATCCGTTTTTATTCTCTATACTTCATATTGTGTTTATGGGCAATCACAGCAGGAGATTGGATAGATATGCCGGAATTTTCGGATGAAACAAAAATATACAGGTAACATGCAAAGTGACAGTAAAAAGTGTGGCATTAAATAGTAAATATTTCAAGAAAATACATTACTAATACTTTTGCTCATTTTCAGAATACCATCCGCGAAGCATGATCAGTTTTATAAATTTTCAAAGAGCAACACAAGAAATAATTTTCCATACGAATATCGTAATAGTACATACGATGTTGAACCGCAACAGGCATTAATGAACGATAGTGTTGAACCATTTAAAGATTTCAAATTAAATGATTTTACTGAAGATCCGATTGTCAGCGACATTTCGGATGGGATTGCAGTTACCACCGAAAAGTATGATACAACGAAATCAGGATCCGCAGATCAAAACTGTTACAATGAGTCTTTGAATGAAAAAGATGAAATTTTAGAGTATCTACCGGTAGACATACTCAAAAATGTTCACCGTATTTTAAAATCGCAACCCGTATCTACTGAGGGAAAGATACAGTTTTTAAAAACCTTTGAAAAAACATTAATAACTGAAATAGGTAACTATATGATCATATAATAGGTAACTATATCATCAAAAAATTGGTAAAATTGCAATTAACAAACTTCTATGTTGCATGGATAAATCATGTGCCTTATTTTGCAAAATTTAATTCATTTCTGCAGAAGCTCGTCTTTTCTCGAGTATAGCAAGTAATCGTGAAAAACGAGGAGCCGATCATTCTTATCATGGTTACGATGATCATGAAGATCATCATTCTGTTGGATTTCCTTCGATAGAAGGTGCACTCATGGCAATCTCATTTCTTACATTTGCCGTCTACCTTGTTCGACTAGTTATGGTGAGTAATAAATATCTATTTGTTACATATTTCATTAGCGCATCTCGCATAATTATATTTTAAAATTTCACGCCAGTTTTATGCACTCCACGGTTGGAAATAGTCTTTCTTTTTCTACATAGAAAATGGTTTTTCAGCTTTTGTTTCGAAATATGAACAATTCTACACCAACTACCACTGGTGCTACTGTATTTCTTGGCAAAAGGAAAAGATCTATCGATCGTTTCGATGACAACACAGCCAATATACTTAGTAGTGTGGAGGCTTTTGCCTCTAATCTTTAATTAAAATACAATTGTAATCAGTATATTATACTGGTCCAGATTACAACTTGCCAGTAGCAAGTAAAAATGAAAACATGTTTTATGTTGGGCATTTCTGCTTATTATACACACAAGTCCCTCCTGTTTGTTCACAAATCAGTATTAGTGAATAGTTTTATTTTTAACATTTAGAGAGTGATGGTGATTCCGGATTTCCTGAAATAACAATATTTAATTTTCTTTTTTGCAGTAGAAAATTATACTGTTATGAAATCAGTACGTATGTATGAAGATGTACGAAATATACTCAAATTCTTTATAGTCATGTGATTTTTATTAATAAACAAAAGGATGTGGCATTAAATATATGGATTAATATGTTCTGATACCTTCATTAACTGCATACCTTTATAATTTAGCTTGTACCGTAGGTGGCGAAGGGGACAACAACATAATGTCACAGTATGAGCCAGGCGGCCGATTCAATGAAATGCTTTGTAACTGACCAAGCAGTTCTCCAAGTCGAATTTTGTCTGCTCGATAGGTTCCACGTTTTTCGTATGGTACCACAATGCCTTGTGCTAGGAGGTTCGACAATGTAGAATTGTACAAATCAAGACATAAACAGTAAGGATGTTGTCCCCAGTCTTTTCCATCATGGAATGCTTGTTCCATTCGTTTCTGACATTCAATTAAAATCGATTGACTCGTTAGAGAATTCAACGTTGATTCATTCCACTGTAATTAATGAAATTGTTTATGTATATACTTGTCACAGCTTTTAAAAAAGGGTTTCAGTGACATTCTAATTTTACCTCGAATAAGACAGTACATGTAGTATATATAGCATCTATAAATGGTAGTATCACATTAAACAGAAGAGAAAATAATTTTATGTTTTGTCCCGGTACATATTGACCATCCTGAATACTTAAGTAGTTTTGGCTTAACAAAGAATTTAATATTTCTTCCCATTCTGCCTTTAGCGCGGATGGATCAGTTATTAAGGGCATTGCAAACTCTGTACTCAATAATTTTCTTAGTAAAGAATACCGTTCGAAAGCTTTTTCTGTCAATAAAATGTAAAATACTGTTAGTTTACGATATATACCGGAACATGCCAAACATCAGTTTTCCTTAAATATTACCGCATTGAACTCCATCCATTCCTACGAGAATTGTAACTATAGCTGGTTTTATGAGAAACGATAAAGTAGGGTTTAAGTAAATTTGAACGTTAACAGCTGATACAGCAATTTGCATAGTTTTTTCTGACAGAGTATGCCCCTTCACACGTGCACTTTTTTCTAGTTTTGTTGGTTTGTGTCTTTCCTTCAGTCTTAATACCTTGGATGAATCAAGTGCAAGTAATTCTTCATGAGGTTTTAATGTATCTAATATTTCCTGTCGTACATCATTCAAACACACATTGCTTACATCAAGTGACCTATAAAAAATAAAGTATTTGGAATAACCAACGTGATGTGTAACCAATATTAATAATTCTCAAAATAAATTGTGCTCACGTTTGTGTGTACACAGTTGCGTTGAACATAGTACATAAAAGATTCTTACACCACAGATAATCCTCAATTAATGCGTCTAATGTATATGGATCATTAGGACACATTTGAATTCTTTCATTAACCAATAAAGCTATTATATTGAAAGGTATGAGAACTGTATACTTTTTATGAGCGTCTATTATACAGTAGGCTAAATCTTCAGTGACAGTTGATGGTAACTTTGTGTAAGGGGATAAAACTCTAGCTTTACGATGTTCCATACTTAAAAACTGACGTGCAGAAATGGGTTCACCGATATTAAAGAAAATACGACCATAAGCATTTGGTTTTTGTAGAATAGATAAAGATCGAAAAAGACCTGTTGTTGATTCCTTTGGTTTTGGTACTCCTAAGAGTTCATACACAAATAATAGCTCCTCTGGTGGACGTTCATAATTTATACTTATAGGTATGAACTGTATATCAGGCACATTGCCTTCTAATAAACCTTCCAAAATAACAGACAAAAGACCTGAAAACATTATTTGATTCTTATGTTATCTGTTATGAAGAATAATTATACCAATATACATTTACTGTTAGATAAATATTGAATTGTTACATACCATATTTTGGAACTATACTTTTCAAACTTCTACTGCGTGTACCCTCAATAAAAAACTCAATGGCTCTATCACTATGGCTCACAAGTGATGTTACATATGATCGAAATATCGTTTTATATAATAAGTCATTTACAAAACTACGCCGCATGTAAAATGCACCTGTTTTCCTCAATAATTCCCCTACTATACGCATTTTGTAGAAGTCCATTCCACTTGCAATATTTGGGAGTGCCATATCATAAGAAAACAAAATGTATGACAATAAAATAAAATCCAAATAACTTCTGTGAGAAGGTGCATAGACGTATTGTACTTGGGAGATTTGCATCTCTTTCTTTAAGTTATTTAATACATTTTGATTTATGTAAATACTCAAAAAGATTCTTTTCAAGACTTTTGTTATAACAATACCTGCAAATTAAACGTGTCTGTCAGATATGTAACATACATATGATTCGTAGTGCGAATTATTGTTATTGAACAGCAATACTTACCTATCCAACGAACAGTAGCCAAATGTGCTTTACTTGCCATTTCATTTACCATCATGCGGGCCTCCTGTTCAACTTTACTTACATCAATGTGTTGTATCGAGGCCAATGTTGTAATAGCCAATTTAACTCTTTCATCGTTTAGCACTGCTTCCATTGTTTGCTTCCTGGAAAATTTTGTCTCTGGTGGAAGTTTATGTGGTAATAATGGGTCCATAGAACGAGAGGCCCACAAAATATCACAATCTTTACGTCTTTCAGACAGCAAATCCACAAATTCCGAGCGTTGTTCCATTTTGAAGGAAAGTCAACAATGGTAACCGTATCAGTCCGTAATATCGTCTGTCATGTAAAAATTTCTACCTAAAATCGCAGAATTAAGATAAGGTTCAACGTTCAGTCCCTCCCATTCATTTGCAATGCAAACAATATTAGCGATATATGCATATTTGAAATTATGACATTGTGTAAACTGGGACGTACGAGTATGTAAGATCATAGGTCACATTTAATTCATGATATTTGTTTTCCTATAATGTCAATACTCCTCCAGTCTCGAAGTATTGTAATTCTTTCACTTTCATTCTCAGTTCGTATTAAGAATATTTATATTTCTACTTAAAATAACTTTCTCCTGTCAGAATTAAATATCGATTGAATGCCGGCTCTACCACCTAACAACACATCGTAGTAAAGTTTTTACGGCGCATTCTATTACATGGAAATATAGGAGGGTGCTCATTTATTCGACAAATGGCGTAAACAATTTGTTGCTAATAAAGTTTAAAACTAATGATTAAAAACAGGACATGTAATATAAATACAAATTCTCGTTCCAATTAATGTAATTTTTAAATTAATTGAATATCCCGGTAGACATACCAAAGTGAATCAGAAAACATTTAATTATTTCAAATAAATGTTTGTCTTTGCATTTGCATTTATTTTAAAATGAAAGTGTTAAATTAGTAAAATTTTCTAATTAAATTCAAAATATTAGTTATGACTTTTATATGTTTCAATAACAAATATATAATATGAATTACTTTTCTGTTACATTTTTATATAGTAACAGACATTCAAATATTCACAAACTGCAAAGTTAGTTTCTAGAGTCTTGTTAGATGGAAAACACAAGTAAGTTATAATTATGCAAAAATTGTATTCCGTATTAATTGAAAGAAAAATATAAATAAATCCCCAGCTCTAACCGTTTCAGGTTGTGAAACTTTACAAATATGGCCCTATCAGAATAACAAAGTAATACTGTAATTATATTCGTAAACAAGTGTACATAAATATGCAATTACTTTATATGTTTTCTGAGTTTGAGCAACATATTAATTATGAAACTTACACATAATCGTAATTATTTATGGAAGTCTAGTAATAAAAATATTTTTCCGTCGTCGATTGAATATGCATAAAATCAAACATATAAAATAAGGTATGCCTAGAATAGTTTTTGCAGAGAATAAATGACGATTCAACAAAGCGCAAAGTGTATTTGAATAGGTCACTTGCTCATCATTAGTAATCATTTGAATCAGTCCATCGCTTCTTCGCTAATTAATTCGCATAACTTCCACCCGGCGCTATGTGCGTTCTTCCGACTCCTTTTCTGACTGTACTTCGTTTAAACTCTTGATTTTAAATAAGCTATTGCCTCTTTCCAAGTGTTCCTCGTGCGGTTTCAGTGTTGTAAAGTATAAACGTAGTGATTATGGGTGGTGAAGAAGGGTCGGGAGTGACTACGGGTCAACCGAATCTTTACAAACAGGATCTATCGAAGCTAGTAAGTGGAATAAACGCGTTCATGTACCTCCGTAACTAAGAAGCTTTTACCTAAGTTCCGAATAACCTCAATTCGCATTGTTAGCATACTGTAATCACTTTTAGAATTTGCCAAAATCTGAATCTATTTTAAAATATATTTTGAAATATAATATTAAATTTAAAATCATACACTAGTGTCCGAGCTTTCCTTATATTTGTGTCTGTTCTTTCTCATATTTAATGTCATCTGCATTTGATTTTTGTTGCTTGACTCTTTTTCGGCACTTTTTGTAAACTACTGTTTACCGTTATATTATTCTTTCATGTTTATATAATTAATTATTAAAATCATTGCGAATAGAGATGTATTTTACCATAAAAAAGGGCTATATTGGAAATGAGATAATGTCACTTTTTGTTTAAGTATGGGATTTTGTAATCTTAAATTTGTATATATTTAGAAGTATGTAAAAATTCATATAATATCTTTAATGTATTGATATCCCTACCAATAATTATATTTTTGCTTGAACTTATTTCTTGTGTTATTTTTTAGGATGTTAGCAAATTGACTGCATTATCCCGTGAAGTCATCAGTAGACAAGCTACAATTAATATTGGTACGTAATTATCTGTTATTTTCTTATATAAATTTCATCTGAAGTAGAAAACTTAATGACCATACTTTAATCTTTCTTCTTAACTTATATATATTTCTTTAATTACCATATATGTCTTACAAACGTAATAATTTTTGAATAGGTACTATTGGTCATGTAGCCCATGGAAAATCTACAATTGTAAAAGCAATATCAGGAGTACAAACTGTCCGTTTTAAAAATGAATTAGAGAGGAATATTACAATTAAGCTTGGTAAGTGAATTAATATTTGCCGTATATTATTATTACAGTTAAAGTATTAAATATATTCATGAAATTCTGTTTATATACAATTTTCTTAAACATACCTGCAGTGATTTATGATCACGATTTATCATAATTTGCATATGATGTAACTATGAAATTACTGTCTTAAATCAGAATATGACATCAGTTCCTCATCTACTGTTTTATACATATTAAAAATATTTATTTTCATTTCGACATACAATAATGAACCATAAATGAAAATTTACATGCAAAAGCATTTCTCAAAATCGAATGTTCATTGACAAGCATTGGACTACATGTATAGCAATACCGTTTTGGTTAAATATTGCTATAATTTCTAAAAGTTTTCGTTCCATTTGTTTAATAATTTTCCTTATATTTGTCCACGGATCTGTCATCACCTGAGAGGGGAAACATTGAAAAGAAGCTTCATTATTCATCTATTCAAAGTTTACAAATGTCCATTTTGTTTTAAAGTATGAAAATGAATTTTCTGGTAAACTGTCTAATGTGATATGTGATACTGTGAAATGTCATAGGTATGACGTAAAGATCGTAAGAAGTATGGGTTTAATTTTTCAGTGTAAATTTCATAAAACGCGGTTCGGCGTTTTTCCCAGTACTTCTGACACAGTTGTACCATTACTTTTTGTTATAACAGTAGCATAAGTCATGGTGTTGATTAAAAATTAGTATCGAAACTTCGTCACTTGTACGATTTGTTAATTATATTTTATTATGAAAAACATATATATGTTCGTATCAAACGAAAAGGGTATTTACAATACTGAAAAACTGTCGCCCAAAGATTAGCCTCTTAAACAGTCGCACGTACAGATGGCGCTGAACTAATCTACTTTGTCGCCATTTTGTAAAACTTCACAATATCCGGGAAGGAAGAAAGTCTATTATATTCCTACAAAATCAATGCATGTTCGGACGGTCACATACTCATACTTTGCACGTCGCATTGTAATCGAACAAAAATCCTGTCCTATTGTCATTTGCAAACTGAGGTAATGATACTAACATTCTACCACCATTTTAATCTTCACTTATTGAATGTTTTGGTCCGCGGTGTTCACTACCAATAGCACCTAGGTACCTTCGTGACTTCAGGGGACAAGCTTGTTATACTAATATGCACTGCAGTTGATGGAGTATGATATTCGATTTTTTACCTACGTAAATGTATGTGTTGATGCAAAACAGAAAGTCGTTTAACATTTTCAAATATAGGGTTAGGTAGTAAGGTAAAGTTTACCAACTTTATTTTACCATCCTGTTAGGTGTTTGATTACATTGAGATAATCCAGCCGCCATGCTGAAGAACGATAAGCGAAGATCTCCGAAACCCCTTGATATTTTTGCAGTTCAAACTACTGCACTTCACATCTGAAAATTATCCCTCCCTCTTTTATAGAAGTTTATCAGTTGAATTTAAAAACAAAACGAAGTTACCTTTATGGTACTTATAAATAATATGTTATGATATAAATACAAGGAGTGAGTGAGAAATGCAATGTGTGTAGTTATATTATTTTTTTATTTTACTATAAACCATAAAGGTAAGTATAAATTATAAACATTATCATTGTATTATTACATAACTTCGTGCTGTATTATACACACATATGAAAATATTGTATCATTGTTTTGTAATACAGTCAGTAAATATCGCAATGAAATATTCGTGATCGAAAGTAGTTCACTTTCTTTTTTAAGTCGAAGTAAGTTCCTCGCCTAATTAGATCCTGTTGATGACGTGTCCTCCACGTGATATTATGAACAACGTTATTAATTCTTTGCGAACGATATGTTGGTATCGTTATTAGTGTATAAATTTTTATCGACTAAACAATATGATAAATCATAAAAACGATGGAAAATTTTGATTTCATGAAAAACTTAGGCACAAATGTAACATACTTCGAAGAGGAAACTACAAGTTCGTCGAGAAAGCACTATGTACGAAATCACGCGGTTCTTACCGTGCACACTGTTGTAAATTGAATATAAATAATTTTGTATAGTTAAAAAGAAAGTTGAAGAAGTCTAAAAAGTGTTTTTAATTTTTCCCATTCGAACATTTATGAACGGTTAGATTTCAGTATAATCCTTATGGTCCCAAAACTAAATATCCTTTTTTACGGGGCACCTTCCTTTGCACAAGTTACGTAAACATAAAGCAACTACTAAACGTTGTGTGTTAATGAATTACTATCTCCAATCACCTCGTAGTAGCACAAAACACATTATTTAATGAATGAATAAGAAGAATGAAGAGGATTCAATGCACTTTAAGAATACAAGGTGATACAGTATTGCTAAGAGAAAAAGGAGAAACGATTGTACAACTAAAACGAAAGATGGATCATGAGAGTGGAGAGAATGACCTCCTTTAAATGTTTGGCATTACAGACGCTCGTGCAATGGAGGGTAGCGGAAGGGAACATGGAGACATTCCTGGACATACGAACAAAATGCATTCTAGACGTGAAAAAAGACTACTGCCACCCGTAAGCATTCAGATGCGCAGCAAACAACCAAAGTACGATCAGAAATTTATTTCTTGTCGAGAGGATGATAAGTATGCTGAGAACTTATTGGAAAATTCGAAAATCAGCAACGAGAATATAAGCGAAAGACACGTACAACAAGTAGTACGCAGAGAACGTAGACAAAAAAGCAGTTCGCGGCATTCCGAGAGTCGCGGAAGTAGTGTAGAAAATATAAGACTGAATACACCGAACGATAGTAATATCGAAGACTTACAAAGCGGTCACAATTTAGGAAAGTTTAAGTTAAAAGAATTAAGAATTGTATTGCATGATATAAAGTACATTAATGTAAATGAGAAGAATGTAACCTCGCCGAAAAATGCTCTCTGGGAAGTTGAAGAAATTATTGGAAAGGAAGAACAAAATGGTAGATCGGTCTACCTCATTAAATGGAAGAACTGGGACTCAAAGTATAACACCTGGGAACCGGTATCGAATTTAATCAATTGTCCAGATATATTGGAAGAATTCGAAAAGAAGAGATTGACACTGTTGCACGCTTTTAAAGAAAAAATCAATTTCTATCCTGATGCCGAGGATGCCGCACAGTTCTTCAACCACATAAAATATAAAGGAGAAACTTTAGATTGCGACCCGGTTATGGAAGACAGAATGTACCAAAATATACGATTATTTTTAAATAATAAGCACGTAAAGAATAGCAAATTAGAAAGAAGCATCAAATCCGATATCCTGCGGTTGATTCTCCGTGAATTACGGAAACAGCAACTGGTATCATTGAAAGATTGGGAGAACGAAATGAACAATATTGCCAAGGGTAAACCTCTTATAAAGGTGGAAAATTTAATAGACTTAGAAGGAGCACCTCAAGATTTCTATTATATAGACGAATATTTACCTGGTGCAGGGGTAATAATACCCGATGAACCACCTATTGGTTGCGAGTGCGAAACATGTGACTCGAAAGCTAAATGTTGCTTCACTCAGTACGACAAATCCTGTCCGTATACCTCTGCATGCAGGATCCGCGTACCACCAGGAACACCGATCTACGAGTGCAATAAACGTTGCACTTGCGATATGAACTGTGCGAATCGTGTAGTTCAACGTGGAACCAACATGAAACTCTGTATCTTCAGAACGGATAACGGAAGAGGTTGGGGCGTAAAAACTTTGCGAGCGATCAAGAAGGGAACGTTCGTCACGCAATACGTCGGCGAAGTGATTACGAACGAAGAAGCAGAGAAACGTGGGAAACAATACGACGCTGCCGGTAGAACGTATCTTTTCGATCTTGATTACAACGAGACTGGAGACGAATGTCCGTATACCGTGGACGCCGCTATGTATGGAAATATTTCACATTTTATTAATCATTCGTGCGACCCGAACTTAGCGGTCTATGGTGTTTGGATCAATTGCCTTGATCCCAATCTTCCGAAGCTCGCTTTGTTCGCGAAAAGGGACATTAAGCAGAACGAAGAGATCACGTTCGATTATATGTGCCAGTCTTCTAAAAGCAACGAGAGTTTCATGAAGTACAGCGCGACGGACAAGGAAGACTTCAAGATTTGTGCTGCTACGGAATCGGAGCAAGAATTCGAAATACGACCGGATACACCTGACTCTGACTCACTGAATAACAAAACATTGTGCAAATGTGGTGCTAAAAGTTGTAGGCGATATTTGTTTTAAAATTCACTTTGTTAGTTTTTGTTACATTGAACAAAAAATTGAATTTAGTGCCAATTGTAGGTCCCTGTTAACGACAGTTACAATTCAATAATTATATATTTTATTAACGATTACCCCCCGATTATTCATCTACTTGTATCGCATTTAAATGTTAAGTTGCATAACACTATATCGTTATACTGAACGCATAGTATTACTCCGGTACACACCTTTGCTCGAGATAATAATTTATAGATAAAGGGACCGGGGAATCAGTGTATTGTACTAAATTTTCAAAGAAAAGGTTCATTGTTACTCAGAAAGTAATCGCACTTTATTGTTAAAAACGATAAGGATACAATGATATAGTTTAATTGTACGTTGGTTATTGACAGTTTCATGAAAATTTAAAACGCTTCTTCACTTCAAGTACAACTCATACGCATATTCGTGAATACACGTAATATATGTCAATAATATGTCGTTAGATACGAGCAGTGTAATTCAATATACATCGATGTGAAGAATGAAAACTATTCTTATTAAAAGACCGGTTATACGATGATTTAAAATTTATATATATATATCAAATTTATTTTTACTATGATATTAATATCAATTTATCGAATAAAATGCCACGCTATATTGCACATTCTACTATTTCGTCAGATTTTTGTATCATTTGTTTAGCTGACTTCAAAAAAGGGGTTTATTTTTAATCTTTGAACGTTCGAAACCATTTCAAGTGGTGTTTTCTTACGCTGTATGTATTAGCCTTTTTTGAAACTTAGTAGCAGATCTTTCGTAATGAATGTAATGTTGAAAGAAACGTAATGGAATTTTTGTTGTGATCTGCTTATTGGAATAATATATTTTAGTCTCTGGAATAGCTGCATCGTACCAAATGCTGTATTTTCAATAATGAAACTTATGTTAAGAATGAATGATTGTCGAGAAGAATGAAATTACGTATTGTTCAGCATTGTAGTACTGCAAATTCCGTACGCATTCGGAAAAAAATTGAATTTAACAGTATGACGATTTCATTATTATTATTATTATTACTTAGAAAACTACTGCCTTGTACTCATTAATTTCACTATTATTTTGTTATTATTGTAACTGAGTTTCTAAATAAAACCAATTTTTTGTACGCATTCACTTTAGTAGTCAGGCATAAGTTATTTATATAATTATTGTAAAACTCAGTTGGTATTTATTATTTCCGTAATAAATTAGAGTTAATTTTACTAGTAACCGGTCAGCTTGTTTTCGTGCATTAAGTAGTAACGTAGATATGAACAAACTAGCTTGCAGAAAACACTTGAGCTTTTCCTAATAAATATCAACATCAATAATTTGATTCGAGCAAAACGTATGGAAGATAATTAAACTATAAGAAAACACTTGACTTTTGATGGATTGGTATTACAAATTTTAATTATTTATCCTGCAAACAGTATTTAACGATATATCTTTTATTAAAATGCACATACACACATCTGTGAGGTGTGTGATATTACTAGTTCCTTTTCTATAAATTAGAGACGACATATTTTATATTTCAACAACGAAAAATTGATCAAAACTGCGGAGTTGAACTGATTATTTTCGGAATGTTCAATCGACGCTGACCAATTGCACTACTCTATTAACTGCAATATTAACAATTTTTTCTAAATTTATTCATTATAGGATATGCGAATGCTAAAATTTACAAATGCGACAACGAAAAGTGTCCAAGACCAGGATGTTACATATCCGGAGGATCAAGTAAAGACGACTCGTTCCCTTGCCTGCGCCCTATTTGTTCTGGACGATTTCAGCTAGTTCGACATGTATCTTTCGTCGATTGCCCCGGCCACGACATTCTTATGGCAACTATGCTTAACGGTGCAGCGGTCATGGACGCAGCTTTACTTCTAATTGGTACATAGCTCGTACAGTTTTCCTAATACTTTTTCAACTGTATACTTTAACGATTTGGCAATGCACATTTTTCTGTTAGTTTGTTCCCTAACTTTGTAATTATAATTTTCGAATTTCTAAATTGCGTTTTAACTGTAGACAAAAAATGTTACAAAAAATAGAGAAGAAATTCACGATATGAGAATTATAGAATACAGTAGGTAAGGAATGTTATATTTGTTTGCAGCCGGCAATGAATCGTGTCCGCAGCCACAAACGTCAGAACATTTGGCTGCCATTGAGATTATGAAATTGAAGCACATAGTCATTTTGCAAAATAAAATAGATTTGGTGAAGGAAGCTCAGGCGAAAGAACAGTACGAGCAAATTCTGAAGTTTGTTCAAGGTACTTTCAACGGCGTATTGCCATGTTAATGTTAGCGTAGTTCCGATAAAATGCAGTGATAATGATTATTTGTTTTTGTAAATTAGGCACAGTAGCCGAAGGTGCGCCGGTGATACCAATCTCCGCACAATTGAAGTACAATATTGAGGTGTTATGCGAGTACATTACTAAAAAGATTCCAGTACCATTAAGAGATTTCACTTCGGAACCACGATTAATCGTAATTCGATCGTTCGATGTGAATAAACCTGGTTGCGAGGTTGATGATCTCAAGGGAGGCGTCGCCGGAGGAAGTATTTTAAGAGGAGTATTAAAGGTATGGGATGCATATAAGGGGTACAAAATTTGCATACCTTGATTTGCAACTAAAGTGTCTCCAATATAAAGCTGGAATTCAAATAGATTTTAATAATGAAATAATATTTTTATTAACATATATATTAAGTCTTTACACTCGATTGACGACACTACTCAGGTGTAAAAATAAGATGAAAATGAATACTCTCGAACGCAAGGGGTTGATAATCCTTAATATATTTTTAAGATTTTGCTTATTAAAAGAACTTTATATCTTTATACTTCATAGTATTTGAATTTTGTTTGTATTCGTATGTTCTTATCCACGTATGTATTAATTTAAAGGTGGGAATGGAAATTGAAGTCCGACCTGGATTAGTATCTAAAGACAGTGAAGGCAAATTGACATGTCGGCCCATATTCTCACGTATAGTATCATTATTCGCTGAACAGAACGAATTGCAATTCGCTGTTCCTGGTGGGCTTATCGGTGAGATTTTTGTCCTATTTTCCATTAGCAACAAGTTGTCACCGTGAAAAACTCGCAGATTAATTTAATTTCTTATAATGAATTTTAAGGTGTTGGAACAAAAATTGAACCAACATTGTGCCGAGCTGATCGTTTAGTGGGTCAGATTTTGGGAGCCGTAGGTGCTCTGCCTAAAATATTTATTGAACTTGAAATATCGTATTATCTCCTGAAGCGTTTGCTGGGAGTCAGAACGGAAGGTGACAAGAAAGGAGCGAGGGTAAGATACAACATAACATTGCGTACTTTTAATGCGTTAATTAATAATAATGATAACAATTGTTTCGATAGGTACCAAAATTATCGAAAAATGAAGTGTTGTTGGTAAATATCGGGTCTCTGAGCACTGGTGGTCGTGTATTGGCTACTCGTGCCGATTTGGCTAAAATCAGCTTGACGAACCCGGTGTGTACAGAAATCGACGAAAAGATCGCGTTATCGCGACGTGTCGAAAAGCATTGGCGTTTGATCGGTTGGGGTCAGATATGCGGCGGACAAACTATAGATCCGGTGATAGATCGAAAATAATTCTGCGGATGTCAAGGAACAACGGGAATCTAATATAAAGAATTTTAAGATAATTTCTACAACTTGATATGTTGATTGAAATGTTTATAATAAAGAACGAAATACACATTATTTGTGTATATGTAATAAATCATTCCTGCAATTTATTACTAACCCGTGTTTAGCTTTTCAAACTAAAAAATACAATTAATCACAATAGTTACTTTATACTATGACTAATATTCGTTTTTTTGTCATTTCTGGGGTTCACGAAAGAAAGATTCGTCTGGTGGATGTTTTATATAAATTATTCGTATTCATACTAATTATTTTAATACAAAGAAGTATCTAAAAATTGTTCATCGTTAATGTATTTTACAATTGATGAGAAAATCGTGTAACTGATAAATAATCGAAGTAAAGTATTATATTTCGCTTAAGTTAAATTAGGTACAGAGATAAAGCCCGCCTGAATGTAAGAAATAGTCATAGAAACACAAGCCAGCACTACAGGCGCATTGCTAGAATCTTGTTGCAAACGATGAATGTCGATAGGTTGTAGAAACGGATCTTCCTTTTGCCTAAAAATGAAAAGATTATTTAGTTGGATGTAATAATCAAAATCGGCATCAGCAAAATTTAAATACCTTATTACAACCACTCGGTATAATGGAACTCCTGGATTAGCTTTTCTATAATGCTGTGAATTAGAATATACATTGTAAGATATCTTGTATCTGCTCTTTTTCTTTCTTACAGTTTTCTCAGGCGCAGATTTGATTATTTTAAGTTTACTAAAAACATCGCTGAGACTGTTCGCGTTTCTTGGTCCAACAAGTGGATGACATTGTCCAGCCACTTGCCCCGAATTACAGTTTGCCGCTTCGTCTCTTCTCATATCTTCATCATCGATAGTAATAGTTTTTTCTTCACCCCATTTTGTTTTTAATTCCGACCACGAACGGGCACCTGATATCTTTTTAAATGAGGGTTGATTAACTTCGTTGTGAAAATGTGATGATGAACTAGAACCTATGGAATAATCTCGACTGTGGAATCTTTGTCGTGGTTCTGGATACGACGTATTTCTGGATACGCTACAATGCAGAGACATGTTCTCTTCGATTCTGTGTTGATACATCTTTTGTTGTGGTTGAAGGTTTTGTTGAAAACTCTGGCGAAAATGATTTCGAATAAAAGGGCCTCTCATAAGATTATTACCCATCTGTGGTACGGTAAAATTATTTGTTTGTATTGATAAAAATCTATTATGAACAGCGCCACTGTGATTTTCCAAAGCGACAAACACATTTTGAAACGTGGTGTTCCTATGCTGCCAGTAGGCGTTTTGATTATACCGATATTGGAATCTATTATTGTACATGTAGGAAGAACCGTAGTTTGTACATTGTGCTCTATCCATAGGATAAAATTCTCGCACAAAAACGTCTTGTATATTTGTGCTTACATTCTGACTAAAAGTAGGAACGTTTGTATTTCTCCTTGCCAGTTCGAGTCGAGAAATATTATTGCATTGTGACGTATTTCCATTCACATTATTATTGTAACATTCGGAATTTTGCCGTGAGCGCAACCTTTTATCTGTTTCATGTAGGTTTCGTAACTTGGAATTTTCGTAGTGATAAACATTTTTATGAGGTTTTACACTGTGGGGTATGTATCCTCTTGAAATTTGCACTGTAGTTCTAGCTAAACACGCAATGTTTGGAATAAAATTTAATAATTCCATTCTTGTTAAAGGTCGTGGTACTTCTTGAATTTCGTCGTCCGAAAGTTCTATCACCTAATTGAAAAAAATACTGAAAAGTCAGTGGTTTATTACAAACTTTTTTTATTTTATATTATACCTCGTGTCCTGGTTTTCTCGTTTGTGATTCCTCTTTAACTATTTCTGGACTGGGTTCACGAACTTTACTGTTGAAATCAACTACAGTACCATCAGCGGTAGATGGTCTGCTCGTTCTTTTAGGTAATAACTTAACGTTACGTTGTATGCGCGATGCCCGCCAATTCGATGATGTAGTATCTTCTTTTGTAGAACTGTTTGTGGACTGTCTTATAATTTTAATATCACCTAATAAAGTTTCTTCCGATATAATTTCAATATTCGACTTTCGTTTTTTGTTGTCACCATTTGCTTTAACTGGTGTTGTATTAGTAGGCTGTTGTGTACTATCTTTGTCATTAGTGTGCATTACATTTGAACACTGCATCTCCATATTTACTACTGTACAAAGAAGATCTTCCATAACATTATGTACATCATTCTTAATAGTTGGATCTTCTGTTGTCACATCCTGCCAAATTTCTATATCTGAATCACTAATATCCATGTCTACATTCTCTCTACATTCTTCAGGATTTTCATTATTTCTATTTATACATTCTTTAATCGACTGCTGACTGTTATCAGTCATCCATAAACCATTTTCTGGATCAACTATTACTTTTCGTTTCATATTAAAAGTCCTTTCATTGTTTTTTACATTTCCCTCTGATTCATAAACAAAACGTTGTATACGATAACCATATCGTACCAATTGGTTGTACACTCTGTATTCTGCCATTGAGCATTCAATGTTATCGATTAGAAGTTCATAAGCTTGTTGAATTGACAGTGGTACATTATTCCATGTGAGTTCCAAAGAATTCTAAAACAAAACAATATCCTATTGTTTTTTTAATGCTTTAAATTATAAGTTTAATTGCTTATAATTGGCAATTGAAAATAATCAAATATATTTAAATTGTATTGAAACATACTGCCTCTAAAAGAAATAGCGCTTCTTCTGGAATTAAATATAAAAATCCATGTTTTTCCAAACCAAAATTTCCCCAATCTTGGCCAGAATATTTTTTTACACGAGCTTTCTTCTGTGCATCTAGCCATTCAGCAGTAGCTAATTGAGAAATACGATCTACTCTTTCAACACCTATTAAATCTTTTTGGGTTGCAATGCCCTTCTCAATTTGCATATTTTGTAACCAAGAGCCATTCGGTTCAAACTGCTTTTTACCAGTCCTTGGAAGCACTTTACTTGATTTTTCGAATTCATCCAATGCAACACATTTGATGCCTTTATTTTGTAACAGTTCTTCAGCCCTATTAAATATATATTATTCAGATCATACAAAAATGATTTAAATAATTATGACTTAAAGTAAAGTTTTAATGATTGACTGTGTAAAAAACATACGTCAACATGTTTTTGGGTAGTTTTCTCTTTTCTTCTGCCATCTTATTGCTATTAGGTATTCAAGATTTCAGAAAATATAAATGTTTTGTATATCCAGTTTGTAGTACTGTTCATTATTCAAAAATCTGAAATACATTAAGTTTTCGTTTAATGTTTATAGTCACAAATGACATTTCTCAGTACTATAAAATCCGTTAATTTTTTTACTTAATGAAGTAATAAGTAGCCCAAACATTTTGTAGTACCATTTGGCGGTAATATTGTGTTTTTCATTATATATTTTTCAGTAAAAACATATAAACAATATATAGTAAAATATCGTACACCGGTAAGTAATGTGGAAAAATAACAAAACAAACGTATATGATTCACGTATACACGAGGATGATTCTATACGTGTTATATATTTTTATTAACGAAATATTCTCGCACACTCACATATATATATGTATATATATATATAAGGTAATACTTCACATGCAAGAATTTCAATCGTGCAACAATTACGTACTGTTCTAGGGAATTTATGTAAAGGAAAAAAAATTCAAGTAACAATAATGGATCTATATGTTCATTTACTTACCAATTCAATTATTATCTAGTACAGTTATTTCTCTGCATTGTATTTAGTTCCATGGTTAAGTAAAAAATGATCAACTTCACTGTAATAGAAACGCATGGGTTCGTTAATTCCACAGCTATAAAATCGTTGAAATCTCGACTTCATTTTATCTTTGTCTACAGTAGACATCCTTATCTATCCTTAATACGCGAGGCATTAAAGTCAGAGCAAGTTAGAGCCAGTTAGAGCTATATAAGTGGTATTTCCATTTCGCTATTCAGGCACAGTTATGTTACTCTTGGTTCTTCTTAACCTATTGGTTATTCGTACATGAATGAACGGAACCAGCCAATCGTATGTCGTACTGGGAAAAACTGTATTTGGAAATAAAAATATTCCGCTGCACGCTATAGTATCGTATTCAATTTTAGCCAATATATAAACTATAGCTCATCCGAGTAGTCTTACACTGTAGCAAGCACGGGAACACGGTTTTAAGTGATGTATCATAAGTTCCCTCGGGATTTTGTAAATGTCATTTTCGCGTGACATCGATGGTAGGTGTATATAGAATTGTATACAATTCTTATCGGTACGCACACCCAATGTTGATGCGTTAATGTGAAAGTAAATAATTGTGCGAGTGCGTGTACAATTACATTGATTATCAAGCTGGCATGGAGTTTATTCTTTAACGAGTATAAATATTTGGAAATTGTTGCGCGAAAAGTTTGGGCGTTGCAAACAGTTTTTTTATTGTGTATTGCTGGAAAGTATTGCAATTTTCAATTACGCCTTTGGTGTTTACTCGATATCATCGGTGGCTAGCTGTCAACTGTCAATTATTAGTAAGGCGTATAAAGATTACTCACAATTACTCCATATTTATGTTGTAAGTGAAGATAATGTATTCCTAAAATATGTGTGTCGTGTATATTTTGTTTACAACTTCGATAAGATCAGCGTAAAAAATATTGTATTAAATATTCGCTTTGCATATTCTATTGTGGGCGGACGGAAAATTCCATAACATGTTCTTTAAATTTTGACAATGTTATATCATTTCACTAAGTATTAGTTTAATTTTATTATCGTCCAAATGAAATTATTAATTTTAGGAAACGCCCAAAATGTTTATCTCCCTTATGTATGAAATACAAAATTTTAATAAGATTTTAAAATTTATAACTATAATGTTCTTTAATCGGGTTCTGTTTGTTTATATTCAGATGTCAGAATTTATATCTGCATGTGACATTATTAAATTGTAGATATAAATAGAAATATAAATAAACAGTGTTTGTAAAACAATAGTATAAAAATGATTCAGATCTTGTGAAATTTCTTTTTCAATTTTAGAGGATTAGAAAGATGCTATGGCTGCCTCAGCATCGCATAATGGGGATACAGAGACGGAGAGTGATAAGTTCGAAGTATCAAAGATTGACAAACATGGCTTCCTTCAGGGTTCCAACTGCAGCTCAGATAGGTAATTTTAAAATAGGAATTTGTGTAAACATAACATATAGAGTACATACTTGTAACAGAAATTTGTATACATTTATTTGTATGTGCCCCTCCAGCCTTGCAAAACAAGGAATACCACCAGAGGTAATGCTACGAAGAGAACGAAAGTGGATTCAAATGTTAAATAATTGGAGTCTCTTCATGACTACAAATTATCGCAAAGTTAGAGAAAGATGTCGGAAAGGCATACCACCTTCTGTAAGACTTCGTGCTTGGTTAAATCTTTGTGGGGGACAATTGTTAATGGATACAAATCCAAACTTGTACGAAGAATTGGTCGAACGATCTGGTGACCCCAAATATATAGATGATATCAAAAAAGATCTCCACCGACAATTCCCTCATCATATTATGTTTATCGGAGAGGCTCCAGGGCAAGAAGAATTATTTAAAGTATTAAAAGCATATTCGATTTTGAATAGCAAAGTCGGTTATTGCCAGGCGCAAGCTCCCATTGCAGCTTTTCTTCTTATGCATATGCCAGCAGTACAAGCATTCTGGTGTCTCGTTGCAATATGTGACAAATATCTTATTGGATATTATAGCCAAGGAATGGAAACATTGTTACGTGATGGTGATATTCTTTTTGCTCTCCTTAAAAGAGTATCACCTATTGCATATAAACATTTGGTTAGTATAAGTGGTATATATCAGAAATAACTTTTCATTTCTGTCGGGCAACATTAACTATCAGAATTATTATTAAAAGAAATAGCATGTTTATAGTAATTAATTTGTTTCAGAAAAAACAAAAAATGGATCCAATTCTGTACATGACTGAATGGTTCTTGTGTGTTTATACACGTACACTGCCATGGGAGAGTATTTTGAGAGTGTGGGATATGTTTCTTTGTGAAGGTGTTAAAATCATCTTTAAAGTTGGTCTAGTTCTATTAAAAGGCAGCTTGGGTCGTGCATCCCTTGTAAAACGTTGTCCTACAGTATATGAAACGCTTCAAGTGTTAAGAAATCCTCCTCAGCATATTATGGAAGAAGAAGCTTTGGTTTATCAGGTAGGATATTCTTTGTTCTAGATATAAACTTAAATTGTTGATATTTTCTTACATTAGTATGTAACGTTATAGATTCGAAAACTAAATTTAACCGAAGAAGATTTCGAATACGAGCATCAACGACAGGTGCTTAAAAGGAAAGCCGCAGATCAAGCATCTCTTTCCACTGCCAACCGGACAGACTGATTATACGGCTAAATAATTCGCAATGCTGGTAAAAAGCTTGCAGGTATTATTCCAAAGTGTGCCTTCCTTCATATTCTTCATACTGTACAGAATATAAGATTTATACCTCTATACTTTTATAAAGCACAGAATTACATATATAGAAAACTCGAAGACACATCCAATTTCTATATTACATATGAGAATACTTTTCAAATATATCATACACATGTACACATTCCTTGAATAGATAAATAATTTTTCCCTATTTTCTCTACCGTAATAGGCTTACAAGATCTTGCACAATATTTGTAGATTCTGATAGTACCATTTTTAATGTTATATTATCTTGAGCATATATCTAGTTATTAATTAATTTCATACGATTTATTAACATTTATGTACAAACACTGTAAAACATTTCATTTTTTAAAATAAAGTATAATATATGATGATGTTATCGAATAAAAACTGTTTTGTTGAACCTGCTGCTGTTTACTTTTTTTTTTACATTAATTAAACTCGTAAAATACTAAACAATACTATATATTAAGAGTTCGCTTTGGAATCGTATTCAGTTTTATTTGAAACATTTTGATGTTACCATTATTATCTATTACAACTTACTATATATTTTAGTATTCACAGGTACGGTTGATCTCCTTTTTGTTCTTTTCTTCTTTATTTTCGTCGTGATATATCTATGGAAACAAAGATAAAAATTAAGAATCATTAAGCATTTTTATCGTATCGGTCCTTCAGAATAATATTATATTTCTACCTAGTGGGATTTAAATGACGTTCTCTAAGACTTTCGATCACATTATAACGGTTAACAGCATTCATGACGATATCCGACATATAATAAAAATCATCGTGAATTCCACGTGCACGAAATAATTCGAAGTGGGGCAGCTTTGGTAAGAATAGAACACCCATCATAAATATAACTGCCATAGTAACGAAAGTGCTTATGGCAACAAAAAGAGGGTTTGAAAGTTGTGTCTGGCTGGTTTGCGCTGCGTTTGCATTATCCATTGTAGGCGCCACCTAAAATGGACAGCATCATTTCCGTCTAAAATCACTTAAACTCTTTAAACGAATAGATTTCCTGTTCAATAAAAAGTTATTTTCAACAATTTAGTTTCACAACTAAATTTTTAAATAACCAGTTAAGATAATATATGCGCGACGAATGAATTCAGTTGTTTGCTTACGATCGTTTTGTAGCCGTGGTCTTTTTTAAACTCGGACATAAAAGTCTTTAGCGGAAAGAAGTAATATTGGTAATAAGGCTGTTTAGAGGGGAATTCCACGTGACTGCCCGTAATGTGAGGTCTGTCACCTGAAGCTACTGCATTTGTTAAAGACGCTAAACTGACTGCCGACCCTTTTTCAAGTGCTTCTTTGTATATCGCGGCGAGTTGTGCCCGCGTGAAGCCCACTGTTTCCGGTTTTCGTACTTTCGTAATAGTAGGCAGGCCATTCTGAAAAATTAATCCATAGAAAACCATACAAAAGTATGCAAAGATTAATTAATATAACGGTAGCTATTGACGTAGTAACAGGTAATTGGATAAGATCTGTTTTATTTTAGGGCAAAATTTAAACTACCTAAATTGTAGACAGACATTCATTTAATTAATGATGTATCGATGTTATACCTGAATAATAAATAAAGAATTTATTGAAAGTCCTGCTTGAATTGGTTTTACGATTATAACGAAATGTTAAAACTATTTATGAGAAATGTTATGAAATTGTTATATACTATATCTGGTTACTGCTGACTATAATTAAAATGTGCATTTGAAAGAGTGAAAATAAATAGTTTTTCTATTTATCTTCCAAACAAATATATATGCATTCGCACAAACGACTACAGTCTCATAATGTAAAAGTTGATTTACCGAGTGGAAAAGAATAATTTTTAAAATCCAAAAAAGAACGTGTACAATCTTAACAACTATATTGGTTTAGAATAAAAGAAACAATGCTTGAAGAATCAATATTTAAGAAAACTCCAAGGGAAAAATTGCGATGGTAACGAACCTGATAGTTTTGCGGAGAAATTTCCGAACCAGCCGGATTTAAATCAATTTTATCATTCAATAGGAGAGTATACTGTCCCTGGTCTTGATTTTGATAATTTCCAACATTGTGTCGCGTATTGGTGTTAATTTTCTGCACCACGTTACTCTGCTTATTGCCGTCCTCGTAGATCGTGTTTTTATATTTAACACTTTGATTCAATTCGCTATCCGCAATTCCACCGGAAGGAACATTTAACTCTTGAAGTTCGATCATAACTTTCTGAAGATATTCTCCACTTGACTCGCTGCTCCGTTGCGCTTTTACATCGATACGACTCAACAACACAAACTTAAGACATAGTAACTTCAGTATCCACCTCCGATTCATTCTGTAATATTTCTTCGTTTCCTTTACACGATGCACTTAATAGCCTTTACAGGATACATCTGTGAGTCAAACTACTCGTCGCAAAGTAATTTTCATTAAAATTCGTGCGATGTACCCTCTCAAAATGCGTTTTGGTAATAATGAGCCCTTTATATGTGATAATCAGATTAATTGGAAAATTAATTATCTTCGCCTCGACTATGCTAATGGCTCAGTATTGAATTTTATTCGATAATGTCATTTCATTTCACAAATGGAAGTATGTTTTATTGTATACAAAATTTCAAATATTGCGAAAAAATATCTGATCGCTATGTTAGATTTATCAACGATTTATAAATTTCGCCGCAATGCCGGTTTTCCGGTTGACGAGATACCTTAGAGTACCGTTATATCATACTCTTGCCATTTTCCCGGTGATCGATTATCAAATCCGTTATTTTTCTATTTTATCGAACTCTTGATTTTTCACCAAACAAATTTAAATATTCGACGAGATAATCCTGCGATCGATTTTACGTTATCCGTAAAAATATGTGTACCGAACACTCACGCGAAGCATGTTTGGAAATATACTGCCGGGGATGGACTGAAAGAACATCCTTACAACCAGTACATTCCCCACCTAGAATTCAAGGAATCCTCATAGTGTAGTACGAATGTCGAGTATATCCGTAAAGGACTGTAAAACCTTCTCCGCGAATCATTCATCGAATGTTGAAAATTATAATCATTTATTTTGCGTCTTCTACTTATGCCACCTTTAATTTACATGATCGTGCGCACTGTTCAATTTAAACTTGAAACCTTATTTTGCGATGATATGTTACAGAATGTTTAGAGGAATTCGACGGCGATTTTATAAAAATAAGAAAAATATTTTAAATATCACATTTTGGTTTGTTTTCAGATTTTCTAAAAGAACTGTGTAATGGTAAATAATGTAATTTATTTGATCATCGTTGTCGTACGTAAACTTTAAACTGTTATTTGTTTTGCGCGTATAGTTGATTTTAGAAGGATATAGAAATTATTGCCATTAACGTTGAAGTTACGGTGAAAAAGATAATTTTGACCTACTTGAAAATCGGACCGTAAAGACGATCCAAATAGATGAGAGTTAAATTTGATGACTCTATAAGAGCAACATACGTGAACGGTGTACGAATTAAAACAATTACAGGAACATGGATTGTTCCATCATGGATCAGTGTGTTTTTTTTCTGGAATCGGTAAAGCACTGAAACTGTAACTGTAAAGTGTAACGGATGAACCGAAAATCGACCCCGAAACGTATCGTTTACGATGGTCTACATTTGCCATCAAACAATGCAGTACTCGTTCATACATATACAGTCCAGATACCTTAAAAGAATAATGAGGTGAACTAGTATTCTGCGTTTTTATTATACTGTTTCTAAGCGGTAAATAAAATAAATGTCCATCCATCGTATTGGTTTTTGTTTAATAGAATACGGATATTTATGAAAATAATATTTTCCATTGGAAGCCAATAACGAGTAGCATGTAGAACAGATGCTTGTTTTCTAATTGTTTTCTTCTAACATATCTTGTAAATCGTCTTGTAAATCCGGTGTTTTTAGAAGACTCATTAAAAAAGAGGTATTTGCATACATATAAGTGATATTATCATTAAACAATAGGCATTAGATCAGTGTTCCAAAGTTACAGAATAAAGTTTGATAATAAAGACCGAAATCTTCCCCCAAACGATCGTATTACAGAATATGAAATAAGCAATTTGTCATTCATTGATTTTTGAAGATCTTTACAACACGATTCGCCGTGAATGAAATAACAAGCGTTAAAGGAATTGCAGTTCGTTGAATGGATACATGAGAAGCCGTTAGATGCCAGTCATAGGGTCGAGAATAATCATACACCCGTTCAATTATCATTTACAATTTCTTTTTTCATTACTGCGACGATTTTAGATTTCATAATACAGATGAATATGCATACAGTGTTTTTTAAAAATCATTTTTGTAAGTAAAATAATTGACAACTTAAGATTTATGATCTATTATTGTTCGATCATGTATCCTTCATCCTACGCGTTACGATTTAAGAATGTTCCGAATAAAGTTTAAAGTGTACTCATTATTATTACGAACATTTATCTTTCTGGTTGAATTTAAGGTCGATCTAAACTATTTTTCTCTGTACTCATAATTTCAATTACAGCTTTAACTTTCGCTTATAAAATCATCAGCGTAGAAGACCTGGTTTAAATCGACCGTAAATTCAGTTTGTGAAATAATTGTTCATATTATTTCTAAGTACGGTCAAAGGGAAATTAATATTGTTTGATTCTGTACTTATTGGGGATTAGAAATACGAATGATATATGTTTAAACAACCTAACGGTTTTAGTGACCCGTTGACGTATCGTTTGACAACGGTTCTCCGTGGATTCTGACATTACATTCACGCGTCCGGTATTTATCTGCACGATATTTCTTTGGACGGGCATTAGTCCGAGAAATACCGGTGTATATCTGTCAAAGTAATTATTTACATTTCAGTATGTTTCTACAATTTGAATTAAATCCTATATATCATATACTGTAGGCTTTAGGCTTCCTTTTTGACAATTTTTGTGTTTTTGACAATAGTGTTCATAAATGTTTTGTTAAAGAATCATAATAAACTTAAAAAACGTAAAAGAAGTAGAATTTTTACTGATTTTGCATTTCAAAATGATCTTTGTTAATTTTCAGAGATTTTGGGCGCTGGCTATAAATGATAGCCGAATAAACACAATTTTAGATATTACGTGTTATTTGGTCCCGGTACATAAAACAAAACGTTGTAAATGATCGGCTTTGGGGGGGAAAGAATTTCATTTACATATGGTTTGTTATTGTGTCGTGTATTTCCGTTGACATCGAGTGCACTGTTACCGATATCGCTTTACAACTTTTCATACAAAAAATGATTCGATGATCAGCGCCGTTACATCGTTCTATTCATCTCATATCGCGATCGGCGAACGACCGATCATTGTCATTACACTTATTCCATAGATATAATATATATATATATCTTTATCTTTAGCATAACCATCCTCTTTAAAGTGAATATCATACAAAATCTAAGGCTATACGCAATTAACCTTAATTTCTCATTATATATGAACATAATATTAATGCAATACGCGGCATTTTTTTCCTTGTTAAAGTTACCGGTCTTAATGTTTAAGTTATTTTACAAAATCTAGCATTTCTTGAGTCAACGAATACGGAGACGGCGGTGATAGGCCCTTGCTTTTGGAACGTTTACATTTCCCCAAAAGACACGAATCGTCGAATTTAATTTTGGTTCCATGTGTTTGACTGTTATATCAGATATGACACCGATTCTACCGAATCGATTTTCATTTGTATCGTTTCTATACTTCAACGTACACAATCGTGACAAGATCTCTAACTGTTCAGCACCGTTCGATGTTAGACGCAAAATTTAAGGTGCCAACATATTCGTAAATTCGTAACTATCGTTATTAAATTAAAAAGCGTTATTGTGATTAAATATAAACAAACCGTTATACATATGATAAAGGCAAAAATTAAAACGTTAGCGTCTATATTTATTCAGCATCGGAAATAATAGTCTGAAACAGTTTTTCGCGAGAATGCATTCGTTTTGTTTTGGAGTTGCCTTGATAAACGTTTTAATTCATCGTTATGGATAGATCAATTTATTAAAAAATTGGCATAATTATGTTGTTACTTAGTGTCAGTCTCTGAGGAAATATTTTGTGCGATGGGTTCGATACATTTTACATTCATAAATAGGCCGAGATGAATTTTTTTCATCGGATTGATCGTTTACACTGAGTATTGGTATATGGACGATAAAAGCTACGAATGAGTATGTTTTTAGATCTTTATAGTCATTATCTGTACTTGCTTGAACGAAGCAGTTTTCCAAAGATCAATTATATCGTCATCAAACACTTTGACGGTGATTTATGTAAATTTATATGTCATTAATTTAAGAATATCAGCACTCGTCTGACTAATTAAATAAAAAAATTTTTAAGCGCTAATTAAATTCGAGGGATAATTTTAACACATTCCGGGAGGAAAGTAAATCTGTCTTTTGTCTACCATACATTCAAAATTAAAAACAAGGATACACATTAATCGGTATTTCTCTATTTGCCTTAGAATTAATCAGTAGTCAATGTTACCTGCCTGCAATGTGTTAAAACAAGTGTTAACTACGATATGAAATATAAATATACGCTATACTATACTAAACTAAAAGTCACACCACGACAAGTCATAGCACATCTTTACAGTATAATGAAACGTAGATATTTGTACATAATAGTACGATATTACACTTATAACGAATGCCATATGTATATTATCGACGCCAGAAATTCCTTTCGATAATTGTTGTCTCAAATAAAATTCAATAATTCAATACAACTACGCACTGAAATTAGTAACAAGTCTATACATGTCTCTGATCGTGGACTGCGCCAAATATTTTATTGCTATATTACGGAGTAACCAATCGCGTTAAGATCTGATGTAAGATCGCAACAATTAATTATATTGTAAAGAATACTTTCGGTAATACTTCTTTTTTTTGTATTCTTCTACGTCTAATTAGAGTTTATCCTTCGCAGCTACGCCTTCAGGTTAAGGAAATCCATGGAAATGTATAAAAATATATAAATCCAAAACACAAAACACAGATACAAATATTTCGTTTATCTGATTTTGTGGCTTTGAATTTACATGGTTAAAAAATTCCTATAAAACTCTCACAACACTAGTCGCTATTTACACTGAAAGAATAATACGATCTAGCGTATCGGTCAATGGATTTTTAATCATTGCATATTGATATCTCGTTTTACATAAATATTTAAACGCAAGTAAATTAAGCTAAATCCGATACTTTATACTTCGACTGATGCGATTCAAATATTTATAAACGTAGCACTATTGTATAAAAAGATGGACCTATTCAATGTTCGGGACCTACGTTAACTGATATTTTTCGACTTAAATATTTTACGATGTAAATGGCAGAAATGGTCTTTCAAAAAATCGTTTAAAATTACAATATATCCGTATCAAATATTGAAGTTCCCAAGAGTTATCGAAATTAGACGTAAGTCGAAATTACAAAGTTATAAAAGTACAAGATTGATTATATAAAAATTGGTCTATTACCAGTTGTACAAAATTAAACATTGTAATTCTTTACATCTTAAACCCATCAGTCGCATAGAATATCACAGGAACGTTAGTAGGTGCCACTGGATTTATGTATATTAGACAAAAAATATGTACTCATACATAGGTATAAGCAGATGCAGAATAATCGGAGCATGGCTTTAAAGATCATTCCATGTTGGAATCCAAAATATATTGTATGTCCTACTAGTTTCATGTAAAGATGCATTCACAATTTGTTTTTGATCAGTACTTGATGCACGTTTCATAATTTTAAAAAAAACTGTTGAACACGATTATCTTGATAGAGATATACGTATATAAGAAACTGAGCAATAAAAAATAAAATGTGAACGCGTAAATGCCCTTTGCTATTAATACTTTTGAATATCGCATTTCATGGGTTAAAAAATTGTTAAAAACTGTATCGCGGACGATAGCAAGTTCCAAGCAGAATAAAATGTCCTGCGACTTCTGATATTTTAAGTATCAAAATTAGGTTTTAAAATATTCCCCAAGATCGCTATGTGGGGGTTTCAAGTTGTGTAAGAATCGAAGTTTAGTCTTTTAAGTATCTATTATGCCTGGATAAAGTGTTTTACGTTCTCGATATTGTGTGGTTGTGCTGTCGAAGTTAATCATAATGACTACGATTTGTTTAACGAATAATACGATATAATTGAAATCTTCATTCGTTTCAAATGAAAGAGAAATAAAATATGATACCGCACGCTTATTCTCCTTAACGATAAAACAAAAATATTACAATATACTTTACATTAAATTTGTCAAATTAGAGAAATGTTAAATGCAAACGAAACTGAAATCTATAATACACTCGATTGCAAAATTATTGTATTTCAATATTATTTGTCAGTTGCAGCACAACCATGTTTATGGTTATAATTCACTGCTATTACGATAGCATAGTATACAAATTTCTACGCTAGATCAACTAGACACTATGCTAACACTATCGTATCTCTTGACATTAGGATGAACTTAGTACGAATGGCACCCGTGTGCATAGGTGACACATGCTTTTTTAGTAATCTCCTGGGCCCGAGAACATTTAGCTTTTGCTATTACATTCATTGTCCATGAGAAACCGCCGTCTCCTTTTTATCTGTACGAATCGCCTAGGCATACAACATACGTCACGCACACGTTCTTACAGGGCACGCTCTATTATAATTTGCACTACGTATTCCTAGCCAGTTACATAGAGTCGTTTACCTTGATGCATGATAAAGTTAATCGCCGTTTAACCGTTGCCATCCTTCAACCAGCGGTTAATTTAATTTCTACCGCTGATTATGAATTTTTTTTAAACTTAAATAAAGATTAATGATTTAACACAGCCCGATATCATCAAAGTTTCTATGATTGTAACATTTTCGTAAAAAACAGGTCGGGTAAAACGTGTTATTAACTTGACCTACATCAACGGTATCAGACTACAGTGGCATGCTTACACTTCCAATGTACACCTCATAAAATAACGAACTATTACCTAGTCGAAATACGAATGTAGTTAAATAATAAAAAAAGGAGAAGGGAATAGACTTGTTGTTTACTCGAAACTCATACTGCTTGCTCTAAATCGTGTCAAAGCTTTCGTTACGATAGAAATGAAGACAGGCATGCACAGACTGTAAAGATGTTTCTATCATCTTTACCTCCGTAATATGAAACGAAGATGCGTAATCAGAATATACGTGGCCATTTGTAAAAATGTTATTACAATTTTTGTAAGAATTCATCCATACATTTATCGTTCTGTGTTACGCACCGTTACTGATGCATAAAACGCGTGTCAACCTTCTGATAAGAAAAGGTTTAAAGTAATCATTGTTATTCGAAATATGCATATACTACTTAACGAATAATTTACAGACATTTAGTTATCATACTTCGCAGAATGTATTAACAGTCAGTTTCGTGATTTTTTCTTTAAAGTTCGGTTGTATTCACTTTTGCACCGATACTGGATATTGCTCCATTATAATTGTGATGCAGTGTTTGTTAGATTTTTATGTTAAAAAAATATAAAAAGTATACGAGATTGTTCGAAAAAGGAACGTGCCTTCATTGTTTCCTTTTGTATTAATTCACTTGTTACCTTATACATGTTTTGCAATTTGTCACGATTTAATGAACGTTGTTTATCATATCGATGTATGGGACAAAATAAACAATTATTTGTTTAAATTTCGAATTATGAGACACAAAGATTTCTGTACATACTGTGCGCGTTAGCTCTATGGGAAATTATTTATGTTTATTCCGAATGCACGTTATACGAGGGATGCTCGGCATACAAAATGTTCAGGAATTTCCACCAAAAATGAAGATATTTCGATCTTTACTAATGAAAGAAACTAACTGAAAGATATTAAAGTTAACAAACTAATAGGCATAATATTGACACACACGTATTTATGTACATATATTAAGTCCCTGCAAATCGACAAAGATGTATGTATAAATTATAGAATTAATATTCTAAGTAAACAATAATGTGCACCAAGTTTCCAATGTTGGATACTTCTGCTGTAATTAAAACCGAAACTGTGCCGTAATTACAACATAATTGTACTAATTGACACTGCTAAAGTACTCGTATCTTTATTTGAAATACGTTCATTGCTGAGAAAAACGTGGTTCATAACGCGACACTGAATGAATCATTTTCTCTATAAAATGAAAATTGGTGGAAATTCGTAGGCACTTTGTTTATCCGTTAATGAGTGAAATAGCAAAAGTTAGCCTGCGTAACCCTGCAGAACATACGTATAACAAGTGTGTCTGTGTCTGTGTGTGTGTGTGTGAGTGTATTAAAAGCATAAAAACAAATATTGTCACGCCATTCATTGATATAATAGCAACAGCGATAGGCGACAGTAACAATATAAATACAGACGGAGGGTACTTCGTCTCTCGGAGACTTCTATCAATTACAACATAATCAAAAGCATGAACTACAAACTAATTAGTTTTACTTTTCAAATAACGAGGCGGTTATACGTACACATACATAGTTATCGAGTGAAAGGCGTGTATGAAACACGTAATGGAATGAAATTGATAAAAAAAAAGGAAAAAAAAATTAATCTAGTCGACCGATGCGATATAATTCAGTTTTAATGTGATTGTCTCCTGCCATAAGAGTATGGCTTAGCAGCGCACGTGCCGGAGCTAAAACTTGACTAGAAACGAACGAGCATGCGAAGGAATACAATGTACTGTCTTTTCTTCCTTACTCTAAAGGTTCCCTTTTTTTCTTCTTTCCTTATTTATATTAACCTCGTCAGCTTATCTTCGCATTTACTTTTCATTTTAGCATTATTCGCTGCAAAGAAAACGCCAATAGCGATAGGTGTTTCTTATACCTGATGAGAAACAGAGTGTTCTTCAATGAACTGTAATCCATAGAGATTCGGTATAAGGAAATAAACAAATATCAAAAAGATATACAATTTCTAATCGTAACCATTAATTAATAAATTCCAATTTTAATCAGCCCAGAATTTCTCTTAACGTGTTACAATTAATATACTGATATAAATTTTGTTTTAGGGGTAAGATACACCTATGTTCTTTGGCATTCTGAAATAACCCCGAGACTTAGCTCCTATTGTGCAATGTAAGCTTTCAATCATGCGTAAAAACGTCGTCGGTGACTTACAAAAGCAAACTTGCGCACATGTCAAAAAGTCGAAAAATAAAAATAAAAAAGAAAATTCATTTTCATGTGTTACAATTCACAGCAGTTTACATCTCGTACGAACAAGGTACGTTCTTTTCATTCGCTCGTTTTGAACTGAATAACTGTATCAGTCTTTTTTTTCGAAGAAAAATTAGCGCAAAGGCATGCGTACACGTTTATACGTATATGACACGTATCTTAAAGATAAACTTGCACACATGCGTGTGTGCAGGATATTATTATTAATTGTAATGTGCGGTAGATCATAGTGGCATCTGATCTCTCCTTGTCACCGAACGGTAGGATAGCAACGTTTGTCAGTCCAAATACTTGGAAGAGTACAGAGTTGTAGTCGAGAGTTTCAAGCCATACTAACTTAGCCGGTGGCATTTAATCGAGTTTTTAAAATTTCATTAAAATCAATTAAGATAGAGTATTTAGAATAAAATTCATTACAGCTTTATGATTACAAGATGAAATGAAATTTTTATAAAAATTACAATGAGCATAGAAAAACAAGATCAAATGCCAAATCGGTAAGTTTTATATGGTCCACTTATCAGAATATTCATATGTCCCATAAATACGCACATCTTTCACTAATACCATCAAATACACATATTTGTATAAAAGCACTTACTCTGCTGCCATGAGTACTTCTCCCGTGTAATCCATTTCAATCACAAAATTTTCATACACTAATTACTTCAAGTTTCTTCATTATTATTTTGTGTCCTCGTTATTATCGATAAAAATATGTCGCCGAAAGAGTTCCAAGATATTATCGAAAGTATGGTACTTATCACGGCGGCCATCACTGTACTGCACTTTTGTAGTAATCAACAAACCGCCGGTGGATTTAATTTATAGACTGCATTAAACCCATTGTGCATTCTGTTTAACCTATGAACTTGCAAACATGTAGTATTAACCATGTATTCCATATTACTGTATGAGTAAATATCTTCAGTACACATAGTCCGGTAGTATAGTCTGTACATAATGTGTTCGAATTTCATTACGATTCATAGTTTCTTACACATACACACACGCACGCACGCACGCACCACACACACACAGGTATCAATCTGACTTCATTAATGATGTTATAATTATTCACCAATGCGTCAATGACTTCTCTTTGGTTGGCTCAATGTACGTTTTCTTTTCTGGGCATTTGCGGATCTTCAAACACTTGTTTTTCGTAAATGTGATAAATTCTTACGCACATGTTCACCAAACATAAATAGAATATCAAGATGTTACAATCTTACTTTTTCTGGTATTAGGATGCTGGTTCATCGTCGGCCAAATTATGAAGATCAGAATAGTTCACAATAGCACGATGCAAAAATTCATATTGTGCCTGTAATATAAACATTACACAGTGTATATTCAGTAAGAAGCAAATATGGTCATCATGATTTCCATAACAAAAAAAAGTGGAAAAAAAAGTTAACAGACACCTTGGACTAAAATTACTTACAAAGGTGCTGATCATGCCGTGTCTTTGAGAACGTAGTTTCTTTGTTGTCGTGAAAATATCTACACGCTTTTCCGTTCGTAGTTGTTGAACTAGTATGCTCAAAGCGACAAACATAGAACTCCTATCCGATCCATAACTGCAATGGACAACCAACGACCCACTTGATTCTGTGTCGCTTGTAAGAGTTTGGTTTACAAGTTCTATAAGTCCGCGCGTCACTTCAGGTACTTCTCCTTCTACCGTTGGCCATCCGTGATATTGATATTGTGTCACAACTACACTTTCGTCAGTCTTTGTATTGCAAACACAGAATTCACGGCGCGTGTAATATGGGCAGCTTTCGCTTTGGATGTATCTAATCCTTATATGTTCATATACAGCTTCGTCGTCAGACCAGTAGCGTGGACATTTTCTGGGACCTTCGTTTAACTGAAATACAATTTACAACACATCGTTATTTTATTCACACAATATACTATGAACATAATACACGATAGTATGTATATACTGTATGCTACTGTTCAATAATCAACTATGAATTTTACTAATTTACTGTTACCATCACTGAAAGTCGGAGACTCTAGAATATCTTTCACCCGACTATCTTAATTTTACATAAAATACGGAAGATTAACTGTAAAAGTTGCGTGCTATATGCAATATATACGCAACAGCTGTAGATTGACATTAAAAACAGTGGAATGTCTTACGTCAGATAGCATAACTATCGTCGAAATACATTGCTCCGAAATCATTCGCCAAAAGTCTGCAATAGTACTTTCCAGTGGATCTTGTGTTATAACGAATGATTCGGAATTATCGTAGCCTTCGATGAAAGACGCATTTATATATGTGGAGTGTTCTCTACCCGGAACCGGTGTAAGGATTACACGATTTCTGTCATACGGTATTACTAATTCACTTCTGTTCTTCGATTTATTTTCTTCTCCTCCGCCCACAGAATAAGACTTTCTGTCCTCCAATACTGAGCTGATTTTCTATAAATATAAAATACAGTTAGCCCAAACATTTCCTGTGTGAAATCGTAATATCATATTTTTAAAAATTCGTTTTATTACTTACATCATATTCTTCTTCCATTCTACATTTTTCTTTTCCATTATCCCTCTGTCTCAATCTTGCAACTGTAGCTTTAAGCTGAGATGCTGGAATTTCTGTATCTCCATATTGTGCCATTTCCATGAGTGCTCGATAAATGAAAATGTACTGTTTAAGTGATTGCACCAAGAAATTTCGTTGGTGTCTTAAATCACATACTGTGTTGAAAATCGAGACTTGACCCTCTTCGGCAAGTTGTTGTAACAGGGAATCTAACGCGACTAATGTTCCCGTTCGTCCAACACCTGCGCTACAGTGTACTAATATGGGTCCCTTCTCCAATGAATATGCTTCGTTCACCCTCTTTATAAATCGCAATATAGCATGTGGATGTTCCGGTGCCATAAAATCTTTCCATACCAAGAAATGATACTGAACGATAGTACGAGCGTCTCGTTCGCCCAGGCGTGTCATTTTCAATTCTCTCACAACATAATCTGAGTAAGCTCTTTCCCGGACATGTTCGACAGTGATATCTCCAAAATTCTTCGTCTCACCCTTATCAGGCCAATATTTTGCACACTTTGTCTTTGAATATTCTTCTAGATTTGTCAACATAAGTATTAGTTCTAGATGTTGCTCCCAGATCATTCTCCAGTAATCACATACTGTGTTCTCCATGGGGCCTTGAGCGCATATGAACTTCTTGCGTTCTTTGTAGCCCAGCACAAAGTTAGCATTTATGTAGTCAGAACCACAAATACCATCCATTTGTGCGAGTCGTACCCTAGTTTGATCGTAGCACTTGATATCCGGATAACGGTTTTTGTATAGAATCTCGCGCGCCTCCGAAGCTCTAGTGGTGCGGTCCGTGAATCTGTCTGGCAGTAACTCGAACTCGTGTTGAAAACCGTAATCTGAGTCCCGATGTCGCTCAAGATACGCTTGTAGCAATTCACCCTTAGGGATGGGAGGCATATCCGGTGGACTCGCGGCTACAAGTTGATGCCTTCCTCTGAGACTTCTACACAGATGCCTGTTGGAAAAAGGCATCCATTACATAATTGAGCTCACAGTTTCTTAATGAGAGTTTTGTATCACGATCGTATTATCTACGTGATATTTTCCTCACCTGAAGCTGTTCCTTAACGTTATGATTTCTTCTCCCCTCTGCTGTGCACGTTTTGTGTACCTGCACAGCACGCAAAGTGCAACAAGGAGAACAATGATAATTAATATAAGAGCAACAGAAATCTGTAGAATTACGCCAAGGGTGGTTACGTCTGTAGCTGCTACTGTTCGCGGATCTAATCCTCCGTAAAGAGGATTAAAGTAATTGCTATAAGCTGACAAAAGCTGATCTTCCTGGTTGCCAAATACTGTAAAGAAAATATGATCGTAGAAAATAAATTTAAAAAATTTGAAAATTACCAATATAATACTATTTAGTAGACATACCGATAACTTCAATAAATCCAGTATAGTTTGATTTTTCGTCTAAGAAACCATCCTGAGGCGTATATATTGGCAACTCTGACGGCCCATCATTCCCAGTCTTTTGAGCTACCGACTCTTCTCTTTTCCGTCTCGTCGTTTTTTCCGTCTGACTCGTTTCTATCAAGTTTGGAGTTGTTGTTATTTCTATTTTCGGTGTAGTGGTACTTGTTGTTGGAGCCGCAGTTGTGGTAGACATAACGGCGACTGTACTACTTGCGGTAGTTGTTGAGTTAAGGGTTGTCATAGTAGTTTGAATTTCCGGAACGAAGTGTAATACTGGTGGAATGGCTTTTGGTCGAATACCAATGCACTTGTCACACATAGAACTACCATTAAATGATTCCCCATCGCCAAGAAATATTTCCGATACTAATCGATCGCTATCAAACGTTTCGGCAATGTAAGCACCGCCAGCAGGTGAACTGTGAGCGTATTGATAGGAATATAGACCAATTTCTTCGGGTGGTGGTAGATCGGTAACACTTTTCTGGGGAGGAAGTTTCACTAAGAATACTCGATAACAACATATTGGACCGTTCCTCTCCGAGATACGTGGTAGATAGAGTTTAAATAGCTGTTTTCCTTGGTTTTCGATTTTTCGCCATGTCCGCATATTTAAGCTATCTCTGTCTGGGATGGTGACCGGCGTAGTACAATTACCAACAGCATCCTTTCCCGGAGTACGAGATCTTGTCACACCATGAACGCGTACCTTTCAAGGACAATACGATTAATTATAATCCTACGGAAAGAACTTCCTTTTTTTTTTATATTTATATAAATAAAGAGTTATGTACCGTATAATTCGTGTTAGGCGGTATTTGATTGAAGTGTGTACTATTCTTTTTGTATACACTCCAATTTTGAGGACCCCAATTATCGATATCTAAACGACCCATATCGTTCTTGAATTTAGCAACACCTGTTAATTGTATATTGTATCTAGTAATAACGCCATTCGGCTTTTCTGGATGACCCCATGTGATGGATATGAAACTAGAGCTACTAATATTGTCGAATCGGCAATGAACCGATAGATTCTGCGGAGGACTAGCCACTAAAATAAAAGCGAATGATATGTATTTATATATATTTTTAACAAAAACAATGTATATTTTGTTATATGTTGAAACCTATCAATTTACCTCCGTCAAGGGTTGTGCCATTAACTTCAGCACTCCAGTTTCCACACAGTTTGGTATATTCACTACATGCAGCAATTTTAAATTTATATGTAGTCGCGGGATCAAGATCTACAAATGCATACACAGTAAATGGTTGCGCAGGATACACTGCTTCCCGTTTCTGATCTCCATGCGTTGCCATTAAATTGTAGTAGTGTACATGTTCTTTTAAGTCTGGCGGCGGCACTGTCCAGCCTATTGTAATGGAATTTTCAGTGACACCATTAACCGAAACTTTCGGTACAAATACCGGATCTGTAATGCAGATTTTATTTCACTGCTTGGCTAACTGGGTATACTTATACAGGTATATACAATAGAGTCAAATTATCTTCTTTTTCGTACCCTTTTCAAGCGTCGTAATCCAACGAGGATCGAACCGCACGTACGATGCACCAACGGCATTTGTAGCACTAATTGCTATTTGATATGCTGTACCACTCTCAAAACCTTTTAAAACGTAGCTTGAATTACCACCACCAATTTGTTCAGAGTAGTACTGATATTGGTCAGTACCATTTTTCATGTGCTGGATGAAATATTTTTTAATTGGTTCATTCCCATCGTTCACAGTCCAATTTAAAAATATACTTCCAGCACCGACAGCTTTCATGAAATCAATGCTGACTTTTGGTACATCAATTACAAACAGATGTCTGTAAGCACTGATTTCACCATTGTAATCGTGCACTTTGCAAATATATGTTCCATTATCTTTACGGGTTAAGCTTGAGAATTCTAGGGATAATACAGTATAAGTTTCATTTATGTGTGTGACATTGGTAAGATCCTTCAAGTGTTCGGTAGTTTCTGAATCATTCCCTTTCAACCAAGTAAAGTGGGATAATGGATAACCATGTATGTGGCATGTTAAGTTAACTGATTCCATTACTTTAGCCCTCACATCCTCACCAGCTGCTATTCTACCAGGTTCTAAAACAGAAATAATTTCTTACTTAAAGCCCACAAATTAAAGAGAGATTATTTCACATGTAAGACATAAATATTTTAACTTTTTATTTAATTTATTAATATAATTATATTGATATTTACCAATAACCCTGATACGAATATCTTTCTCGAGTAGTTCGCCATCTGTAGTTTCTGCCATACATTTATAATCACCAGTGTCATTTCTGCTAGCTTTTTTAATATCCAATCGTCCCCCAAGTTCATAATCTTTAATGGTTGTCAGATTCTTTCCATTCATACTCCACCATATTTGACCCGGTACATTAAGTTTACATATTAATGAGGGTGTACTTCCTGCCTCTATACCTTCTATGTCTTGTGATGCTGTAATGTCTAGTGTTGCTGGTGTTTCATTTGCTTGTTCATTGGTTTCTATCTTTTCTATATCTATGCAATATAAAACAAAATATTTTTGTCATAATGGTTTGACAAGTAAGTTCTGTAAATTAATACATAAGTTATAGAAAGTACTGTAGATATATGTAGACTTTAGATATATGTATATAATACCAAAAGAATTTTTCACCAATTGGTATGTGAATAGACCAAGTTGTTAGCTTGTTAATTCATTAAAAGTTGTATTAATGGAGTCATCTAAACTAGCCAAGTTTTCTCTTTTTATAGATAGAATAAGTAAAATACTCTAACACATACGTAATTTAAAACTTTCGTAAAAACTCGGACTAAATACTATTTTCTCAACAATTACAAAGTTACATTCTTCTTTCATTTTACCATTGCCCTACTACTTGATGCCAATTACACGCCTGCACGTAATTCCGCATAAGTATTCTCAGTGAATGAAGATAATTAATCATATTTTTTTTTTTGAATAAACAAATTAATAGATAACGTCAGCAAAATGTGCGTTATAGTTTTATTAGAGGCATTCTTCTGCAATCCTTTAAATTCAATGACAACAGTGAACTCAACGTTCATGGAATCTCGCGCCACTAAATACTTCGGAACTGTTCATATCGAGCGGACCGTTTCAGTGGAGTAGTGTATCAATCGGATGGAAAGGGATTTCAATTCGCGCATGTTTGGGTAATTTTCAAGTTATTCTTACATACACTGTGTTGCAATTATTGATTTTTATTGGGCTACATAGGCATTTGATCAAGTATAAACTAGAACTCTATGAGATACTGCAAGAATAGAGTCGACGTAATTTTTACGTAATTGAATAAATATATAAATATACAAATAAAACAGCTTACGGGAACGGTAACTTTAAATATTTCATAATACCAAGTTCTCGACAAAAGCTATAAATATCCCGGATTGTTTTTTTTAAAGATAGGTTTGTGGCAACAAGTGAATATCCGTAAGAATCGTAATTGATGCAGATTCCATACATCCGTAAATATACTTTTCGTCACCATTCATTTTGTAGTAAATTTAAACCCTGTCGTCTATAATAATCGCATTACAAATAATGTACGTATATCATGCGATGTAGTGTTCATTAGAACGCCATAAAGAAGATTAAATTTATTTTTTCGCTCATAGTTTAGAAATTAATGAATTAATTAATTATTTGGCAATTTGACATGGAACATTTTGTCATTAAAAATTATAATACATATACATTTCCGTACTAATTTTGATAAAAATTTTAAATATAACAATCATGTTTCTGTGTTCTGATACGAATTTCAGATCTTCGTAAGATATCAGGTATATTCTGTGTATCTAATTGAAAAAAATGTCCATGTGTACTCTATACGTTCTTTGTCTTATGAGTCCAACGCATAGTATGTTATCGCGTTAACATCCATGACTCAAATGGACAATGAGCTGTCTGTCACGCTAAGATGGTTTTCTAAATGAAAGTAAAATAAGATTTTAGGGCATTACGCTATGTGCAACAGAATCAAACGCGCGTTTTTCCTTTTATCGTGATTTCACATTCTTTCGACAATTTGATAGATACTTTGAAGTTTTGAAACTATAAAAATGATACACTCTAATGTTTGATAAAATGATAACAATGATTTTATGTTATCGAATATTTATTCGCGATTTCTTCGTCACATACACGTTGTCCTTCTAATTTAACCGGACGTTCGTCTCCCAAAAAATACATCGTGATATTGCATAAATAGACGAGATATAAATAGATATTTGGGGTAAACATACATAACGTGGATAAATATTATTCCATTATGCAACATTTTGCAATAATGTAAAAAAGAAAAGCAACATTGTAAACAAACCATTTTCAAAAATAAAATAAATTACGGTAACTAAAGAATTTATAGAGCACCTGACAAAATAATTGCGAATCTCAACAAGTAATGCAGTCGCGCAAATACAAAGAATTCCACTAATTGTTCATTTAGATTCTAATTACTTACGATGCATAGTTATTTACTATTTCATAATAACGTTATTTTTCAACTATTCTATAATTCCACATTGCTGGCGTACCGTTTACACAAGTATGCACTTTTGCATAGAATAAATTCTATATTCTATTAATAATATTTAATAAACCGGTTTTAAGTACCTAGGAAAAAAGTTCCATTGACTGCGTGATTTGGTAATTATAAATTTTATCGTAGACATCCGAACGTTAAAATACAAATGCCATTAACATAATACTAATATATGAATCAGTAATAAAATCAGTTTTACTTCCAGCTTAGCAATGAATAATACAACAGGCAGGTATTATATATCCAAACACAAAATACCCGGGATAAAAAGCGATTAGGAAGATTAAGATGCACCGATGACACCCGATATTTTTCATCCGTCATTAATCAATCGCGCATGGCGGTATGCAATTTCGCACGTGCCTTTGCACCCGGCGACCTGCTCCCCATCTCTATACATTCCGAAATCATCTATCGGTACTCAATTCAACGGTGAATAGTGCATAGCGTTTAAAAATGCAATCTTTCGAAGCCAACTATGACAGCAGCACATCGTGTATCAGTAGTGTAACCACCATACTAATATAGCTTGCCGAAAATTCACCCAAACTCGCGGTACATACGAGGTAGTTAACCCCATAGTTCGTCGATACGTCGACGTTATATTGATGTTTGATTTATGAATGAAACTTACCGGATTCGTCGAGGCCGGCGACGACGAGTACGAGGAAGCAAAGTATCAGCGAAGGGATACTCGACATCGGTAGACCGCTTTGGGAAAACATGGCGTCGTGACAGCCGGGCGTGAGCGTTGTATCCCTGGCCCTTTTTCCCACTTTCTGCCGCGTTCGTGCGCGTTTCCGATTTCTTTTTACAATCCCATGACGCGTCTCTGGTATCGCCTGTCCAGTTGAATCACGATTTGATTCACTATTTCATATCACGGCTCGCACCTATGTGCGACGCACTATTCCAAGATACTCGGATGGATACACTTTGCGGATCTTACCCCGTAACAGAGCTGGCGAAACTAAATCATATTACACGAATATAACATAGACGGTGCGACCCGGCGGCGGTGACTGTTGTACTGACAAAAGCGAACACTGCCCTCTATCGGAACATTCTTCCACTATAAGCGATAGTGTCGGTGAAAAGGATAATTCTATACACGGACGGTAGTATATACACGTAGCTAGTATAGCCACAGACAAGACATAGGATAGAACTCCTATACCTTTCGATGTCGCCGGTTTTTAGAGTAACACAGATGAGATATACGATATTTCTCGTAGTCTTACGATTATAGTATCAATCCCAATATTATTATTTTGGGTTTGCCTTAAGTGTGTACATATAGGTTAATAGTAGGAAGGAGATATAGAACTTATAGCACAGACCTGGGACAAAATTGTATAACTTGTTCGTGCTTCTTCTCTCACAATTTTCAAGTATTTCTTGTGGCAACCTAGAGATGACAGACTGTGTGCATTCTTTTATTATTACAATTCTGTAGGCTCTACAGTGCAGATCATATTCAATTTGCAAGCTTCGAGTGTTTGAATTTTGATAATTCGACTTTTACATAATGTATTGCTTTAAAAAAGCTATTTTAAACATCAACTTTTAACAAAGATTGTTAAATATTCAATGGGAAATATATTTAAACACGGTATAAGCAACATAAAATGAATTCATTGTTCTGGTTATTAGTTTCATTAATTTACACACAAACAGGGGTTTGAGTTTCTAGCATAAACTTGCATGATTGTAGACATTTAGATATTTAATATCGAATAGTAAGATTAGGAAAAATGTTTCTTGCATGCTTGTGCATGATTTATACGATGCAACAAGTATACACATCTATCGCATGTTATGTACTTGCGTTTCAACTCATTAATATTGAAGGAATGGTTTCGTATCTAGTTACCAGAAAATCAAAGCCAAGTTATCTTATTATTTAGAACCAAATATTACCAAACAATAGCGTGTTCGAACATCTAACCGGCGAGGCAAATTGTTTTATTCTTCGAACTATAAGTTGTTAAATTATATAAATAGATCTAATTTTGAAATAACTTTGATTTCACATTTCTGATTTTATTTGCATAAAGCTTTAAATATTTTATTCTTTATGTTTATTCAATTTTATTTTAATATTTCGTATTTTTTATATAAAAAATTGTAGGACAACCGATGTGAATGGGGTAAAAAGTGCAATCTATGACGCAACGTTACCGTATCTCTCACAATCACTGACGGTAGATAATAAAAGTTGTACAGTGGAACACAATACATACTGCTTTCGGTAATCTCACGAGTGTATGCCCTCACTTTTTTAGTTTTATTCGTATAAACACTGAAGTTTCTGTAGAAAAATAAATGTAGAAATTTATTTTACGAGCAAATAAATAATATTTTTTATATATGTAGTAGTATGTTATACCACGATCTCTCATTTGTCATTTCAGGTTATACTATGCAAACGACATGTATGTATACGTTAAGTGAAATGCAATATCTATTGTTATTAATGAAAATTACAATTGCTGCGTACGTGTGTGCAAACACGTATGTTGCCATCGAAAATTATAGCATACTACTCGTTTATACTAAACATATACGAATTCTGTTTTGTAAATACTAATAATGATCCAAGTTATTAACATTAAAACAACTCTACACAAATCAACGGGTTTTAGATTTTTCCAAAATGATTTACCCTTTTGTTCTTCTCCGTTTATTATGCAGTCTGTTATTAGCGTGTTATTCTAGTATACCCCAATAATTATAGCACATGCTTACATGTTCACACGAAGCAAATTAACAAAAACTAAATGCCTGAACTTTGCTTCATACCGGATACTTCAAATTCAATACTATAGTACTTTCCCACCAAAGTAACCCATTCAAATGTATGACATTACATAGATGTATTAACTATTCCAACAAAACAACTTTCCACAGCGAGTATCTTTAAGAATTCCCGAAGTCTATCTACTTTTTATAATATGTATCCAGAAAATAAACCACAAGAAAGGGGTAACATAACCAATTCCGGCGACATACGTAGAAACCCCGCAAATCTTCGAAAATTATTCCAACCTTAATTCGCCACCCAAAAACATGTACCGATCTAACAAATTCCATCAGACTTCCTTACAAACACTACAAACTCTTCTAAAATCTCACAAACCACACTTTAACCTCCAGGGTAGACATTCGAAAGACAGACGAGGGGGAAAAAAGAAACAGAAGCCCGAAATTCAGAAAGCTCCGGTACACACATACTGAACGTGTCGCGGAGATACCCGGTCACCGGGAGTCTATCACAGGGAGTACACCGGTAGCGACGGAGAAAGTTGATTGGCTTGGGGGATCGCGATTGCCGCGGGGTAGGAGAAAGGGGGGAGGGGCGAGTGAGAGAGGAAATCAGTGCTACTCGCGGGCGGTCACGGCGGCAGTCGGTAAACGTACGTCAGTGCGTGCGGGTGTGTGTTTTCCAATAGAGGGGCGAATGCGTACGGCGTCCTGCGTCGTCGTCGTCGTCTATCCAGAGGAGGGTCTCCACCGCGCTTTTTCTAGGCCGGTGCATATCCGCCGTGGACACCGGCCGTGGTATACCCGTTGTGCGATAATGGTGAAGTGAATCGTTGTTTGGGCGCGGCGACGGGGGAAGGAAAGGTACAAGCTGGCCGGCATGTGCACGCAGTCCCGCCACGGCACCGCTGCTGTCATTCTGGCGATGTTCCTCTGCCGGATTTGCCTCGCCGAGGAATCCTTCGACGGCCGGGGTGTCCTGGATACGTGCAATGTCACCGCCGACGGACGGTTCACCTGTCGCGGGGCCGGATTCCTCTCCGTTCTTGAGCCCCTCGATGCCACCGTCCTCCAGTTCACGGCCAATATTACCAAAATGTAAGGAGATTTTTGTACTTTTATCTTTTTTTTTTATTTCTTTTATTTTTGTTTTTATTTATTTTTTGTTTTGTATCTTTCGAACGGCGACGCTCTATTCTTGGAGTGCTTTTGGGACGGGTGGTTTGGGTCCTTGGGGAAAAATGTTGACGCAACGTATGAGGAATTTCGCTTTAGTTTTATGTTACGAATTTGTTGTGGAGTAATTTGGTGGTTTCTCGATGGAAACGGTTGATTTTCTTGTATACGTAATTTTCTTGCGGAGGTAACACATATTGCAACTTTGTTCTCTGCTGTTATTTCATACGTAACGTGAAAATGCATGGTCTGCAACCATGTGTATATTTGGAATTTTCTAACACGAGAAAATACCGAAATACCACCGCTTCGTTTGTTTCTGTAATTTAAGCGGTGAGGGGTGAAATTTAATGAAATGGATATAAATCCACCTGAGATATCTAATTCTGGTATTGCCATCGTGTTCTATATTGTACGTGATGAATCAAAATAGCGGATATCTAGATCAAGTCGTGATCCGTCAGATTATACATCATTCCTATTTTATTGCTATCACAGGTGTTTTTATCAATTACTCGCGAATTAAGTAGTAGCATGATTTATCGTAACACAGCTACGCTGAAGTGTGAACTAGATTATACATCCTACAATATCGTATTTTAAACTAGTAGTTTCATGAAATTATTTTCAACTAAGGATATTATAAAAAGTGTATTCCCACGTAGTCATATAAAATTTAATAACGTCCGTTTTGCTGCGAAAAATAATGTTTAGTATGGATATTAAAACGTATGATATAAATACACGTAACATAAAAGAGTTTGCGTGGTTAGAGACCGAAGTGTAATGTTTGCATGCCGGTCGCGCGAAATCTTCCGGGCAACTTGAAACTCTGGGAAAAACGAACAAGTCATTCAACTTTTTTCTGGCCTGGATTCCTTCCGAAAGTATTCTTCGGGATATTTAGTTTTCTTATAGTACATTCTCGGAAATACGGTCTTTGATCATTTTTCCTGCGAGGTGCACTTGCTTTAACAAAAATTTCATAATACGTCCGAACAGTTTTTGCTTTACAACTCCATTAATCAGAACCCGGGTATCTATTTCTTATAGAAAATGTTTTCCATAAAAGCAAATGTATGTTTCTGGAAAAAGTAGCGAGAGATTTCATCCAATCACCATATGCTTTTAACGTTCGTAAATCGTATCATGTAATGAAATTCTGTTCTATACATCGGTATCCGTGGATTTTCGACTACTCAGATTATGTTGAAACCTTGAGCGTCTTCGTGAAGAATGGTTAAAGGATTGACATGAATATCCGATTTATCAGCTTTCTGCGTTGATTCGGGATCTATGTTTATTACTCAATACTTATCACAACTTTACTCACGATGTCACTTCATTAAGATTGTATGTCAATCGTGTATAGCATTTTATAGAAAATTTTCTAACAAACTGACGAAATTATTGTGCCGGTTCAAACTAAATCAACTAAATGACGTCGAATGTTATAGTCCATGGAAGATAATTAATAAAAATATACGAGCGGAAATCATTTATTTATCGTAGAAAGAAAGGATGTATTTATAATTTACAAATTGGGTTAAAGGAAAAGTTTTTTCAACCGATACAACACAAGTCCGGTGGACTTGTCAAACGAACTATTTTCGGATGTACACGCTCGTGAAAATATGCAAAATAAATTCGGCATCCACGTCGCTTTGTGTTAATGCGGCATTTCGCGGGGAACATTAAGCTTTTCTGTCGCAACACGTGTTTCTTCCGACAGCCGATCGATTTGGCTAATGCGCGACACGTGTTTTCATAAATTCTTTTATTTTTTTTTTTATTTTACATTTCTGTCCGTTGAGAATTTCTTCCATTAACTCGGGGATATCGACGCAATTTCACGCTCAATCTACGAAACATGTATTATCACTCCCCTGCAGTTTCTAGTATCGATACTTTAAAAGGCTAATTGCATCGTTACAACGATAACAGTCTAATATACCGAACGCGAAATTCTAAAAAATACGGAATTTACATTTAAATACCATTAATCACATGATAGATTATATTTCATGTACCATGTAAATGAACCGTACAAAAAAAAAATACACGTCGCATATACAACACGTATAATTAGATGCTAATCTTCCGAGTGTACTTCCATTAAAAAGTCGCGTGTATCTAATGAACGGTATGATACTGATTCACTTAAAAAGCTCCAATAAAAAACATACTCACCGCGGTATACTAAATATGCGTTAAATTGTATTACATAGAGTCAGAATTAGACTGTACTAACGCATAGTTACCGGTCAACAGTTTTGCAAACAACGGAGCATGTAATACGCACCGAGGAACATCTCCTAAAGGTAAAAGGTATGAAGTATAATCCTTACAAGTACGATGACGTTGTGACCTAGATACCTAGCAGTCGATCCTTCTCGGCCCGACGACAGTTGATATTTTATAGAAGTCGATTTAGGATCAAGGAAACAACAGGACGTGTATGTATGTATGTGTAGCTACTCGTCGTTTACTTGAGTTCCATCTCATTCAGAAATTCTCACGACCCTCGTCATCGCGATCATCTCCGTAGTCTCGTTCGATTGGATTCAACGTTATCCGCGAGGATTTATTTTCGATAGTCTTTCGACATTTGTTAGAAAATATTTGTGAAAATATTCGCCATGTATCCTGTAGGGTATTTTTGGTATATTCCCGTGGGATGATTTTGTAATATAAGTCAGTACGCGAAAACCACTTGAAAAGCACAACGATTTATCTGCCGCCTGGTGAATTGGCAGATTAATGGCTGCAATCATCGAGATTAATTCGAACTTCGCTAAACCCTCGGAAACGAACGAATCGGTGGAAATTATCCGATACTATCGATTCTATACGATCGGTAAAGCGATCGGAAAAGCGTAGTTTAGATTTTAATTAGCCCGAGATTTTGGGAATGGTTGATTTTAATCGCTGCTCTTTAACTCATTTTTTGAACAAGTGTTTTTTTTTAATATTTCGATATGATTGAATAGAAAATAATATATTGATACTAAAGGATACGTGTATTTGACGTTTAATGTGATAAATTTAAGTACTTTATCGCTAGAATTGAGAGAGAATTGCAGCGTTTCCCTATATGAGAATCGTGTATCTTCCTTTCGGCTATTCGACCACGTTTTCTATAAATATTTTGAGTGTAGCGGCTCGGCGGTGCTTTTAAAGTCTTCTGATTTATTTTTCTCCAAGCAAAAGATTAATCGCTACTAGCGTCAAGTAGTATCGGTCGCTGAAAGGGGTGATGTAGAACTGTCTTTACGTAATAAATGAAGCGAATACCGGTCTCGTGACAGAAGAACGGAACTTTGGCAAAAATTATACTCGAGAGGGTGCTTAATTGCTGTTTGCTAAATTTGAACAACCAATTTTTGGAACTAATCTACAATAAAATGTTAATTTCTTTATTAGTTACAATAGTGTTTACGATTTTACTAGAATTTTATTTGTCTACCATTCACACAAATAGACGCAATTCGTAAGCTTAAATAATTCCGCATCGTCAGAAATAAACTTTCGCATCCCGAACATAGAAATTGAAGCTCCCGGCTCATAAAAAGACACGTCTCATTTCACAAATGGCTTTACGAACAAATAGAATGAGGTCCGCTCGACCAAGCGCATTATTCCCCCGCTGCTCAACAAATTTAATTAGAATGGAAAGAAACGTGAGTCGATCGGGTAACACCTTCTTACTTTGTACTCACCTTTCGAACTTTCATGTATGAACGTATCGGAAAGTGAAATCTCTTTAAAACAATTTTTCGCCTGGCAAATAGCCTAGCGGCAATCTGATTTCTCGATCTTGACAAGTTAACGTCGATATCGCGTGCGAATTTCATAGTAAATGAATTATTCATTTGGTGCCCGAAGTATCTGTAAAAGTAGCCTCCTGTTCTTATCAAAAATCGATGCTACCTGTATGTAGATTGACACTTGAGAGATACGTGAAGTGCGAGAAGAAAAAAAATCGATCTTATGAAAATATGTTCGTAATTCCAAGTTGCATACATTATACGTAATATAACAGATATTTTATGATGATACTGCTATTCGTTACAAACGCGTGAGATACGCGCACCTTTCGAATTCTATTCATACGACAAAGTATCTCCGATATTTGATGGATACATGTAGCAGATGTAAGTGACAACGAAAATGCATCTTGTATAAAAGGACCGTGTACACACGTACAGTAAACTTTTCCGATCGTGGACGGACAGGAAAATACACGGTATCGATCTTTCTGGTCGAAATGAGGGTAGAATTCCATCGAAAGCTTTCCTTTGTTCCGGTTCTTGCTTGCCACACGTCATGATTCAATGGATCCTTTTCCCTCTGAATTCTGTAACGAAGTTGTCAGGTCTAAGAGCTTCTCTTCTTTGCTTTACCTCTCTAACACTATTTTCCATCCATTTTCTTCGTTTTTTTTTCTTCTATACTAGATATAGTTTTAGTATCGAAAAATAATCCCGGGGGTAAAACAATGTTTGTGTATTTTATTTTCTTTGTAGATAGTTTTCATTGTTTTTTTTTAGTAGTATCTTTTCGTGTAAATTTACTTAATCGTACTCGTTGTCCAAGTTTGCGTTCGATAATATCGTGTTATACGTATATTTGAAATCTTCTGCTTGGTAAACGTAAATATACATAGAGGTATCGAAGAAAGCTATTAATCATTTTTGTCACGTCCGTAACGTGGATCGCGTGCACATGACGCATATTGTGAAAGTAATTCCACTCGTCATTGCCAAATTTGATTCACTTCCATGCACGGCCTGACTTTCGAATTCGGAGTTCGGAAACTTCGAACTATCCGAATCTTATCTACGAAGCAATTTTATTTTCAATGTATTAAACTATTCACCTTCATTCTAAAATCCTAGATAATTAAAAACGTAAAATCACACCATATTAGAAAAACTGCTAATGACCTCCCGTTAATCAATACGATCGAAGTAAATGAAAAAAATCCCAATTTTTGGAATCTCGTTCGACTGGCAGATACACGTATGCATGTACTTGTACATATATACATACACACACAAACGTATCCATGTTTACGAGACGATCGAACGGGATATTTAGTACGTTCGCGGTGATTTGTAGCCTGCACGGGGTGAAAAAAAATGTACAACGAAGTCGAACCGAATTTTGAAAGAGTTTGAAACGTTTTCGGGATCATGATGGCAATCTGGAAGTATTCGTGTCACATCTGTACCGGATACATTATTTTTCGTAGGCGCGCACACGTCGCAAGCCGCGATCGTGGAAGCTCTGGAGAGTCTAAAAACGTGTTCACTTGCTAACTAAATAATTCCCGCGGATTCACGTCGGGCGCAGGTACTACTCGGGACTCTAGTTATTTTTCGATCCATCGTCGGAACTGCGTTTCGTCCAGGGCTTTTTTTTTATCGTATAAATGTATGTATGTATTTATTTGTTCGGACGAGAACGCAGAAACGGATGTAATTTTGAATCGGGGGGTGAGTCTGCGAGAAGATACGGCGAGAAACCCCGCGAAATGTATCACGATGAAAAATGATGCTGGAGGTTAATACAATAAAGCAACTCCGCGCGGCATAATGTCGTTTCCTGTTTCCCGTTGAAACAACTTGTTACGTATAGCGTAACCATTGATTGCGAGTTGCAACGTCTAATTAAGAACCGTAGTGGACCGTAATGTGGTTTATGATTAACCGGTAATTAGAAACATAGTACGCGGGCAGGGCACGTTATCAGCAGTGACAATGATCGCTTGTAATTATACGGCACGCGATCGTTGACTTTAGAAGTACGATAACTCATATCAGTTCTTTATGTCTTAATAACTTCCTTTTTCTACATCAAACAGGAGGAAGTATAACGTCGCTAACTATGCTTTATTGATTTACAAAAAAAAAGAATGGGGTCGTTAACGAATATGAAGCGAGTGGATACGAGAATATCGGTCGTTATATACTATTTTACAACGGTATTTAAGATAAGATTTGTGGAAATATCAGTTTTAAAATATGTTTTTTTTTTGTTTAATCCTGTTAAACGTTGGATCATTTAAAATCGTTCTACGAAATGGTACATAGATTTGTATTTATGTATGTATGAATGTAGTACATATACATATTTCAGAATAGTTGGATTCATCATAAAGTCATTTTTTTCACATTATTGGTTTTGTAATTTTGCTTCGCGTTCCACCGAAGGATAATATAACGATATCTCGTCCGAATTCCCACAGCACGAAAGATTTTCTGGTGTATATATTATGCGATGATGATTTCCACGAACGTATGTTTGTACGTTGGAGATCTACAATTTTGATTTTCTAAAGATGCTCCAGATTTTCTAAAAATAGTAAGTGTTATAGATAATCCTCGTCTTTACGTTCGATTCCAATGCTGGAGACCGCAATTTCTATTCTTCCCGGGCACATCGCGGAGATAGAAACGATGAATGAAAATATTTATAAAATTGGATGAGATTACTTTAGATTTAGGACTATCCGTAAAACTGGTGTGCAGTAAACAGCGCGATAAATCAGAGGCGTATATGTATATGTGTATACATGTATGTATGTACATACGTAATTTACAAACGTGCTGAACCCATTTCATCAGCTTTATTTCATTTTTTCCCTTTTTTTTATTTTAATATATTGACACGCGTATTAATAATGTTAGACTACGATATGTTAGACTTAAACAATTTGTTTCTTTAAATTAAACAAAAGTACACGGTTATTAGCTTGTATTATTTTATGCTGATAACGGAACATATGATATTTCACGTAGAAGTTTTAATGTCATCTAACAAATTCATTTGTACCTGTCTTTTGATTTCGCGCGGTCCAATTTTATGCAAACGAGCGTAGGTTACTTGACCCAAAAAAGGAATAAGACTCATTTGCAGGGACAGCCGGTAAATTAATGCAAATTCTTGACCTTAACATGCTTCGTGAAAGTTAGTTATAATTAACATTTCCTTATAGCAAGACTTCTGCACGTATGAATATATGCATCGTATCTTAACCTTAATTAAATAAGACAACGATAGTGTGTACAGATATTTACTTTACATGAATTTTCATACAAATTAATGTACACACATACTGTGACTATGTAATCTTACAGCGTGAAACTCTAAAATATGCGTGGATCCAGTTTATCTTCGTAGTATCGTTCATGTAATTTACTCATTTTTTACCTCCACGAGTATAAAGTTTTAAAGTCTACTTAGTTTCGCGTAATTTACTTTGTGCGAAAAATTAATCTCATTAAACCATCCATAATTTTAGTTTTTTACTCGAGTTAAACTACGCGAAACTAAATAAGTAAACTATTACCTACAAAATCATTGTTTAGTAATCCCTAATAAATTATCTGGAAATAGCTGTGACAAATATATTTAACAACGTCAAATTAGCCGCGAAGAGTACACAGCGGATGAGGAAATTGATTGTTTAGCAGGATGCGATGAATCGTTTTACCCGGAAAGAAACATCGCGGTTTAAGAAGCACGTCGCGAAGATTTGTCGCAAGTAAAGCGAACGCTTTGCCAAAATGTGTTCACCCTCGTTGCCGGCCGTTCTTCTTTCGCCTGTCTTCCTTCAAGACAGTACGACGCCTGGATATCCTCGAGATTAAATTTTAGCACGTAGGGTAATTACACGTACCGAAGCGCACCAGATGCTGTATGCGAGAACTCGAATACTTACCACATTATGAGAAACCATGCCGGGGAGAAAGAAAACGACGTTCTGCACGACGTTCAACGTGATTAACGCCCCACTAATACATCTTTCTGTATATTCGGACCCAGTTGGGATGAAAGTTACGAGCATTCATTTAATGGTTTGAAATCATTCTATTATAAATAGTGTGGAATTAAAAAATTTCTATTGATAATTTTGCGCAATTTATGAATTATACAGATTTTTATTTGGAAATATGAATTGTGAAGATTTGTATATACAGTTTAACGCAATTTATGAATTGAGAAGATCCCTATTTCAAATTTCTCGTAATTTATCAATTACGATGGTTTCTATTTCAAATTTCACGCAATTTATGAATTCACAAGATTACTATTTAGAATTTCTCAAGATTTATGAATTACGATGGTTTCTATTTGAAATTTCACGCAATTTATGGTATGAATATTAGTTTAGCGATTTTTGGGGAAATAGACAACACGTGCGGACAGAGTTAAAGCAGATGTATTTTTCCCTCGAGGAAACATTAAGAGGGTTCTTCACTTTGGCAAGAGGATGTTCGAAACGTAAGGTTCCGGGCATTTCTTTACTTCCTATACGACGCTCCGAGTGCTCCGAGGTGGATTTTTAACATGACAGTAACGCGCGGTAACATCACCCGGTGCTTCTCCCTCTCAAAAGGGGAGACATGGGAGAAATTTTTCAAGCTTAAAAATCTGGGAGAGGCTACATTTTTTTCTTACACTCGCAAGGGAAGGATGGTCCAAAAATAAGGAAATAGATAGTTACACAGGTTTCTTATCGAGGTATCACTTTGTAACGTGACACCCGGTAGAACGAATAGGGGAGAAAAGCTGATGCGATTGATACCAAATGAAATTCCCGATTTCCACTGTTCGTTTACTCCGTCGTTGACTCAGCTTACTTCGTATCCGTGACAAATGTGTACGAAGTTTACCGTAAACAATGAAAGGGGATTCCTTGGAAATCGATTATTATTTTCTCGATAACTTAATTAATACAAATCTAATTATTCCCAATTAATGTCGTCGGAAAGATCAGTATCTAAAATAAGATACTTGAGAAACTCACGGTTTCTGACGGTCTCGTCAGGTATTCTAGCTGTGTTAAATTCTATGCTATTTTTAGCGAAGTTTCAGTGGGGATAACGAAGTAATCGAAGAAAACCACATAGATTTAATAAGAGACGGAGAAGGGCGTCTATAACCTGCGTAGTTCGGTGCTTATTTTAAGTTCCACCGAAACTTTCTCGGATAGTAACAAAGTGACTCGAATGCCAGCTGGGAGCGTGACTCGAATATCGAAAGCTAATTGAATGCGGTTATGTAAAAAGAGAATAAGTCTACTTTAGCGGAATATCCGGTGAGGAATGACATCATAAAGTTTCGGAACAGTCGGAGAAATGATTTCTGTCCTACCTAGTGATAACGCTATTTATTTAGCATGCTGGTAAGATATTTCGTAGGAAAGGAGGATGAATTTCGTTGAAATTACGTAGCACAAGAATTATGAAATTAATGATTACACTATCACATTGGAAAAATACAGGGAAAAATCATGATAAATCTTTTTTGGTTGATTTTCTGTTCTTTTTTCTTTTTTTATTCATTGGATAGATCAAATGGAGTACTTTAAAATGATACAGTTTGAAAAGTTGAAAAAAGTTTCCTGAAAAATAAAATGATACTGTGAACTTTAAAAATGTTATTCTTTACAAAAACAGAAAATATCACTTTTCGCTTCTACGATCGTCGACTGAACATCGTTTCATTTCAAGATTTTTGTTTATAGTCTATTGCAACGAAGCACGTTCGTATGATGCGAAATAAAAATTGATACCACAGTGGAGTGTTTCTTGAAGCATTCATAGAATGAAAAAATGTAAAAGAAAGTAGAACGAAGTAAAGGCTATTTGTTTCGTCTGTGTTCCCGAGGCGATGTCAATCTCAGGAGATAAGAAAAAATTTGTGGCGACACTTCAGGCTTTTATCATATAGAAGTTTTTATACCGTGAATCAAGTTTTCCACTGCACTCGTGAAAAACGATGGGGCATAAACAACCGATAGATTTTTCGAAAGAAGAAACGTTGTTTCTGATTTATGCGAATCGCCGAAAATCACATTCCGATCTCGGGTTATCAAACGTACATACAGCAATGAATTCAGATTCAAAGAAATTGGAGTAGCAACACATTGAATTACAAACAACGCAACCGAGCAATCGCATCGGTTTTTGCACGATTCAAAGGAAAATTTCGTTGCAATCTTAACGTGCAGTTTTCCCGGATAGCCCGGTTTCGAGAGGGTTAGAAACGATTCAAGTTTCATGCGGGCCACTCCGATAAGAATATCGAATGTTCTAATGGACACTTCGTAAGATGATTCCGAGGCGTACTGGAAATATTAAAGGAAAAGTTCGTGGAAAGTCTATTCTTACAGATCTACCGTAATACTTCGTATAAGTCGATGTTTACGCCCGAGACTCGATAGGTTCCATCGGGTCTTTTAATTCAGAAGATATGTGCATAAGGATATGACGATAAATTCCTTTTATAGCGTCAGATCAATTTTTATGAAAGAAGCAAATACGAAAGAAACGGAAAAGTTCTCGATTACTTTTCGTAGTTTTAGAAATACGCGTATTGTCTTATTTTGCGGAAAATGTTGAAATTACACAAATTTCATCACCGCGTTTGTCTACGTTGCCGTAAGAATCTAATTCGGTTTTAATAGCTTCCGAGAACGCTCGAGTAAATTTTCTTTACGTCTATTTTTTTTTTTTAATCTGGAAACTGAAGAATCATTACGAGTTTATATTCGCATTAAATTGACACATGAATTCCGTTATTACCAGCGTCCGCATTAAAACCAATCCATAAACTCATAGTTAATCCATTTGATACTCTCAGCTATATTCCGGGACGATAAAAGAAAACCACTAAATCGTACGCCGTAAAGAGTTGATGACATAACAGATAAAACTGATGAAAAGCACGGTGGTGGGAATAACGATGACCTGACATTTTCGTCTGATACCGGTAACCGGAATATACGCTGCCGAAGGGACAGTTTGACAAAATGATGGATCTCATCGTATTTTCTGATTTTATGACGTGGCTATAAGTTCCTTCTCTTTGAATCGATACTATGAATCGCAATCAGTTAAGTGTACTCATCGGTTCCGTTCGATTTGAAAGCTCCGCGAGAAGTGGTGAATTTCCATTTACCGGCGAATCGTCGAAATTAAAGAATCGTTAAAAGTTTTCATTTTAACCGGGATTCGCGATCAAAACATTTCGGTTGCAATTCGGACGAATTGTACGGCTAATGGGGATTGAAAGATGAAAATTGGAAAGCCGTTTCCACAGAAGGTGGGATGGGAAATGTAGAAAATGCGGGTGAAAATGACAGATTCATTTTTATTTTTTGAGCGAACGGGACCTGAAAAAGGAACGGCGGAAAAATCAATGAATCTTCCTCCATTTTTATGAGTTCTTCACCCTCCCTTGGATGGATCGATGTTTACTTACTCGGGTGTGAAGCGGGATGAACTAGGAAAAACACAGTCGGCAGCGCTCGTAAGAAAATATTAATAGCGTTGGCAGTATGATTAATTGGTTTCGATAATGAAACTAGACCCTCGAAAGAACACGGCCGGTTTTAAATTCATCAACGCTATTTCACTTATTAACGTTGGAAAATTCAAAGAATAACGTATACTACGTGAAACGTGATTTAACTAATTAACTGTGTTATTGTTGCTTAACAACAATTCATTTTCCCCATAGCACTGGTAACACTTATGTTATGTAATTTATGTCAGCGAATGCGTTGGATATTTCACTTTAACTAACATTGAAATTACGAGACCTCATAACACTGACATTTCGTACGAGCTAATAAATCATTAAGGATTTATGCTGAGTTAACACTTTCCAATGCCGAATTTATGTCAATACCGTTTTAACACGAACAAAACTCTAAGACACGAGTGTCGAGTTGTCGGAAATAAAACATATGTGACAGGTTGATAATTTATTTAAAAATAAAAGTATCAACCAATCTATATATTTATATTTATACAATATTTAAATGCTGTACATGTACGTATACACTCACGTACAAATAAGGTGAAACGTTTCGCGGTTAAACGTGTGTTATAAAGTTCAAGTTTTAATTATAAGCTTCATTGAATCTCACGCGAGCACCGGTGATTTATATCGCGTTAAGCACGAGCAGGTAAACCAATTCGAAAGTGAAAATCTCGGCGTCTAGACACAAAGTACTTTCCCAGGTAACCTGGTTTGTAAAGCCGCGCTGCTCACGCAATGTTTTCTAGGACACTCTTGGCCTCGAACAAAGCCATTAAGCGGTGATCGTCCGGATTACAAACGCGAGTTTTCACGACGCTTCGAAACGTCATACATTTCGTTTCCACTCGAGGTGGATATTGTCCTTTAATGCGATATGTTACGTCATTTGGAATGCATATTCTTACGTTTTATAGGTAATCATAAGGATATAAAATTTTTCACGAGTCTTTTTAAACAAGTCCGTCTCGCATAAAATTTGTAAATAATTGAAGTTTACAACGGACGAAGAAGTTTTACAAAGAATACGAAATTCTTATTCATGACGGTAGTGAAAAGTTGTCCGTGTTCTCGTCGATATTTGAAAATACAATGAATTTTACGAGACTGACACAATGTATATAATTTTGTATGATATATGACGACAGACCGAAGTTCAATTTTGATTAGCATAAAGATTCAATAAAGCATATTACTTAATTCTTTACATGTTATCTAACCCAGATCTTTGGAGGCACGATGTGTTCCGTAAGGGAACGATACCATTTAACATAGGAATGCCTTGCTTTGAGTTCCTCGATGGATTGTAGAATAGAATACTATAAGTAGAATGGTCTACTCCGGAGAATAGAGAGTGACAGACTAAATATGTTTCGTTTTGTTTTGTCTGTGTATGTATTTGAATCTGTGCTACGTCGACGTCGCAATTTCGACGCTGGTCATTCTAGAAACAAACTGGCGGTCGTCAAGATAATAAGAAAAGAATTATTACTATTCGCCGACAGATGAAATTAGCGTGGTTCTCGTTCCGTAGGCAATTACGTCAAACTAAATTGATAATGAATGGACGAATTTTTGTTCTTCCTATACGTACATACATAATTTTGGTAATTAACAACCAGCGGTGGTATTAAATTTATCGCATCGACCAGACGTATGTTTTTTACGTAGATAATTATTAGTAGGGGTTTATATTCTCAAGGATGTGACAAATTGGGTTGTATGTTAATTCAGAATGCGAACAGATCCATACTTTATAATTACCTTTGCTCGCGGAGTGGCAATTTTACGGGAGTTTCGTTTCGCCTACTTTTACTTATAGTTAGAATTTTAATTACTTAAAAAGCTGCAACTTTTACAGAATTAAGTTGAAACTTCCGCGTTACCGTAAGTGCGAGAGAAGTATATATGTGATTGTTTCAAATTAGCCGCGCCATCGTCTGTTGTAGAAGTAATAACATATTTCCTCGATATCTCTAATGTGACAGGGCGTTTATTGCCAATGGCGTGGTTAGAACGCGCGAGTGTATTATAAATAAATTCTAGTCGCGCGTAATTTTAGATCATACATACCGGGGACTTCACGTGCCAATGCAGCCACGGTATTCCAAAATCAGAAATCGCTATTTATCACATTCCACGAATTCACCATAAATATTACAAAATATTTGGGAAACTATGATTTTTTTTAATAATATCAAAAATCCTGGAAAATCCCAAATATAATATACAATTAATGTTTTTCCCGTGCAATTCGATTGAAGAGACAGTTTAAATATTTTATTTGATTGCATTTTGGAAATAAACTTATTGTAGAACTATATTTAATTAAATTTTATAAAGTATACCTGATAAAATAAAAAGATGAAAAGCAGACATCTGAAAGCAATTTTCGATGATTATGCGAAAAAATAGCTAGTGGAACAACCTTAAAAGGTCGATGGTATTAAAAAATGTCTTTTCCTTCTATAACTTCGTAGAATCCAGAGATGCGCGTGCGTAGACTCCCTCGATCGATGTGTAGGAATGTGCAGAGACAATACAGAAATCGTATGAAACAATGGAATTTCTCATATTACTCCGAGTTATGCCAAATTAAAGGAAAGCGATGTAACCGTGCACAATACAATACCTATCATCGTTTTATTGCATCAACAAGTATCACAAAATTGCCGAATTCCAAATTTCGTATACTACGAATTTCCACGCGAAAGTATTTGAAATATCGGACGTTCTATGATACGTCGATTAAATCGTGGAAAGTTTGCCTGTTATCCCGCACCCCAATAATTCAGATCGGCATAGTTCACCGTCGATGATTTCATACTGTAAACATGTAACAAAGTTATGCCGAAACAATTCGCCGCAGGAACGAATAAACTTCAGCCGAGCCCCTCATTTTCATAGTTCTGTAATTTTCGATTATGCAAAACCCTTTAAACATGTCAGCACGATACATTGAAACGCTCGGTCTATATCTCCTCGGTGTTACTGTGTTGCACTCTGTATCGATAAATTTATGCGGCTGTTGACGGTTAACCACCCCGTAATTGATAATCCGCTTACCGTAATACCGTTTGAGAGATCAGTTTATAGAGATGTAAAGTAAATACGTTTAACTTATCCACGCCAGCTTCGACATAATTTTGCAATTATTACTCAATTAAAGCTAAGGGCGAGGCGGAAAAACATTCCAAGGGAAAACTTTGTTCGAAGTTCTCCAATCTAATTGTATGAATTTCCAATACAGTTTACGTGGAAAATCCAAAGGAATAGAGAGAAAGGGAGGGGAAACGTGTGAAAGTTTGAAATAAAGACATTGTTACATGTCGCTGATGACAGTCATTCTATAAATTTCCCTTCGTCTATTCTTCCTGTTAACTTTTATCGCTTCATAGAGTGGATTACGAAGTTTTAGATTTGAATTGGGAAAGATTCTCGTAAAAAGCGAATAAACGGTTTCATTCAGTTTCTGTGTTAGTCGTTAGTCGATTAAAGCTCTGCACGGGATGCTCGTTCTGGCGAAGTAGAATCGGTCTGTCGTAAACTCGACATTCTACTGTAGCCAACTGTAGCCCCGGGAACTGGGTGTGAAAATCGGGAAGCCGCTCGCAGGGAGAGCTCGTCAGGGAGTATTTAATGACGCTTCACACTTGAAAATGTAGGACATTACGGTAGTACCTAATAAATTTTCCAGTTTACGAGTCTCTACTATTTTCCTTTTTTTTTTTGCCCCGACGCGGCCACCACGTCGCGCGGAGCCGACCGACGACGCGATGCAGCCGCGCGCTCGAAGACGAAATCGTACTGCCTCTATTTTGTTCCCTTTTGTATCTCGTATTTAAATCATTGCGAAGACGCCCGCGGAATTTAGGCTTTGCCCTGGTATTGAAAAAATGTTTGCCGGTTTTCGAAACAGCGAATTGTACGAATGTGTAAGATACACGTTTAATAGAGCGTTATTGTACAATTATATGAAATTTATAATTTCGTGATTTTCCAAAAATTATTATGGTGATTTCTTAAATTATTATAGAGATTTTTCGAGTTTTTTCGAGGCAGCGAATAATGTGTAAGATACACGTTTAATAGAACGTTATTGTACGATTGTATAAATATGAAATATATAATTTCGTGATTCTGAAAAAATCATAATGGTGATTTTGTTTAATTGTTGTAGAGACTTGACGAGTAACAATATAACAGAAATTCCAGCCCGTGCCTTCCGTCGAATTTCCAGTCTCGAAACCTTGTAAGTATAAGAATAGATTTAGTGTCTCTAGCGCACATCACGCGTACCCGTCGATTAATTGAAATTGGTGTAAACGATTGCCACTATGAATTTGCACTTACTCCCGGTAATATGATCTTTACCGTTTCCGTGATCCAAAGTTAGAATGTGAGAATAATAACGCAGCCGGTTAACAGATCGTAATACGTTTATTTATCTATAACATTATTTATGTATACATATATTTCAATTCTCGTCTTACGCGTTCGGTTACGTAATTATTACGAGGAGCGTGAAGAATGTTATTTAAAGAAACCGATATCTGAATGAAATTTAAACGTCTGCCCTGTGTTTTTTCGTGACTTCTTTCCAGATTACTCAGGCACAATCGTTTGCACACGATCGACGACCATGCGTTCACGAACTTAACGAGTCTCCGAATACTGTAAGTGTTACAAACTGCAACTTCATTCTTTCACTGTCGGATTATTATTCGTATTCTATTCTCGTCGAGATGATTATAAGCTAGTGGATTTATCGAGGAAACAACCAATGGAGAATCTACGGCTCGTCGCGTTGTAATACCGTGCGCTTTTCTTATTTATAGGGAACTCGATGACAATTATTTAACAAAAATTCCAGCTGCGATCATTAAACTATCTGGCCTTGAAGACCTGTAAGTGTGCATCGATTACGTAAAATGTAATTTGACTTTTTTTTACATTACATCGAATTCAGCTTGTCGTGTCCTATTATGCTTTCTTTAAAGTCAACTTTGGTGTTAATTATCCAAATTATTAATTAATTTTATAGACAGTTTTTGTGGAAATTTTTATTTGATATCCGTTGAATATTTGTTTCATCGGGTGTTATTCAAATTTTGCAAATTTTTCAAAGGACAAGATCAAACAATTTTTTTTATCAAACATTGTGATTAACGAACGAGTACAGTTAATGGAAGTAATGAAATTTACCATGATTTTTCACATCCTACCGATTTCGTAGCTCTATATCGAACAACAGGATAGAGACAGTCGAGGAGAACATCATCCAACATGTTCCTAATTTGTTGTCCCTCGATTTACGCGGGAATCCTATTAAGGAAATTCAGGCGAACACTTTCCATAATCTACGCAAGCTGCGTAAGTTGTAAGTAGCCCTTTAATAAAAGTAAAAGCTGGTGATTTACCATGTGACAGATTTTTACGTTAATCAATCGTATTAACAAAACATATTAACAAATATTTAGCAATCCATCGGACATTCCTTTGACGCGCGATATTTCTAGTATCAGAACCACCTGTTGCGTTGATAGAGTGTGCAATTATTGATTAGAAAATGTACACGTCACGCTATTCAGGTGCAATTTAAAATCCACTATTCGATTATATATTCCTATATATACAATTGTAAGTTATAAATAAATCTAGCAGCGTCACGCTCTCGAGGATACGAAGCTGATTTTAAATTCTAAAAATTGAATAGAACAGTCGGAATCTATTTTATGACGCGTGTTGTTATTTATATGTGTACATGTATGCATTTGAAACGTTCCAGAATTCTCTCGAACCTGAAAGAGTTACGAATTTTCCCGAATCTGAACGGAACACGATCGTTAGAGTTACTAAGATTAGATCGCGCACAAATAAAGGACGTTCCAGCTGATCTGTGCGAGCATTGCCCAAAATTGAAAAGTCTGTAAGTTCCGGACCTACCGGGTGTTTTAAAATATATACACATAATTTTCGTTGTCACGCTAACCTTCTCGGCAATTAGTAAGCTTATTCCTCGTGATATCTGTCATTCAACACCACACACGAATATGGGTGTTAACACATTGCGGTCCGTCGAATTTATTTTTATAATATCGTTAATGAATTTATTATTATCCATATTTAACTGGATTTGTTTAAAAATGTTTAATTGTCACTTATTATAGAGTAATAAGTGCTCTTCATTTAAAAAAGAAATGCGTGATATTTCGACGGATATCTGTAATGTGTTTAACATTAATATTGTTATAGAATATTTTTTAATAATTTTGTTTAGTAATTGTACAATATTATAATTGTTTGAATACTATTACTAACATCGGTATAATCTGTCGATAGTCATTGTCATCTACATTTATATCGGAAACGAGTGACTTTGACGTACATTGTTCCACCTGTAGCATATAATCAGATGATTTATCGATGTCTTTAGCAATTAACGTACACGTTCTGCTTCCCCTCCTTTCTATCCGCGTCACCGATGAAATAGCAATTATCACGGAAAACACGCGGTCGCGTGGGGTGCCGTCGACGCACGTTAATTATTCTGTCGTTTGGTTTCAGTGACATGAAGTCGAATTATTTAACCGAAATACCGAATTTACGAAACTGCACCGAGCTCCGCGTTTTGTAAGTATGCGCGCGACACGAAACGTTTAAAAACGTCGAAAAAAAGTGAGGAACGATCTCGTTCGAGTGAGGTCAGAAACTCGTTTCACGCGTGCCAAATATTTCTTCTTAGGGATTTGGCCAGTAATATGATTTCGTCGCTGTCGGGCGAACCGTTTAAAAGTTTGGACATGCTGCACGACCTCCTTCTGTCGAATAACAAGTTGCAAGCGATTCCGAGCGACGCGTTCACTGGCTTATCCAAGCTCCAAGTGCTGTAAGTGTCGCCTTGCAATTAAGAAAACCCGTAGGCCCGTTTCCGTTGTTGCCGTGAAAAAAAGGAGGTTCGATGTTTCAGAGACCTACAGAGCAATTATATCGAGTACATACATCCAGTCGCGTTTAAGGGAATGAAACACTTGGAAGACCTGTGAGTATTCTCGAACTGTTTGCGTATATTAACGAAAACACGAACAACTGCTCGTAAACTGGACAAAAAATGTATATAATTCACATCGGGTATAATTGCAATTTAATAACGAAAAAAAAACATAAGTGAAAAAGTGAGTACTATTACTTTACCCTTGAGTGAATGGTAGATTACAATCAGATTGCAATCTGATTACACAGTAATCACGAAAGAACCACAACCGGTCGTTAAACGAATCAAATAAACGAGTAAATTACAAAAGGGTCTATAGAAACTGTTGAAAAATTAATCAAGATAATTACTTACACGTATAAAATTCAACTCAGAATAAAATTCTATTTGTCAACTATAGTTTAAAATCGACGAAAAATTATTCTTTAAAAAATCACGAGCATATTTCGTACACCGTTTGTACATATAAGATAAATATACTTGTCGCATGAATATATTTCCTTCCACTTCGCACGACAACGCCAAAAAGACAGAGTACGTGCCACGCGATCGAAATGTTTATTCCATTTTCAGGAATCTCGGAAATAACGTGTTCCCCGACTTGCCCACCCTGGGGCTCTCGAGACTTCTGCATCTGAAAACATTCAATAATCCGGCGTTGAGGGAATTCCCGTCCCCCGAGAGATTTCCACGGGTGCAAACGATGGTGCTCTCGTACGCCTATCACTGTTGCTCGTTTTTGTCGATCGAACTGGAGGAGCCGGTGACTAAATCGTCGGTCCAAGAATCGATTTTCTTCCCGACTGATAACGAGTTCGATATGAGTCTGTGGAATTCGACCATTTCCGATATGTGGCCGCAACTCAGTAAGTAGTACAATTATCTATTAAATCGCTAGCACTAATCACTACTCGACACCGATACGATGAATATTAACACTGATGAGTCGTTTAAAAGAGTACGATAGATTTATGGAAAAGATACATTTTTTCTTTTTTTTTTCTATACGCTGTTTTTCTCGGTTTTGATTTTCAGATAATTGAATGGGTTTTAGTTTAATTTTCGTGTTCTACGTTAATTGCGAATTATATTTAAGATACACGTCTCCTTGTTTGCGATTCGTGACACTTAAATGTTGCAAAGCATAAACCATAAGAGTCCACTGTGCAATTCATACATACGATGCAAACTGTGCAAGTTTTGCAAATTTTCCATTCGGCCCAGTTTCACACTTCAAAACTGTCTGAGAACTACATGCAGAAGTTCGAGGACAAGTTTCGACACATGTGCTTTACTATCGTTCAGTTTGCGCTTAGCAGTTCTATGAATGACAAATAATACACTTTCAATTTCGCACTATGCTTCAACGCTACATTCACAATGCTTTTAATCTTGAAGCGAACACAAGGAAGTTTCCCCACTCGATTAATTAACGAAATGCAAATTTATCAAATGTTTATTTAACTCCCGAAAACATTGTTTAAATTTCTCTGTAGTAAATTGTCAAATTACTAATGATAATTAACAACGTAATTACGAAATTGTAAAATCATTCTTTTTAAAAAAACACTAATCAATATCCATACTCTGTTAAGCTAAACCTAACGCTTCCTTATCTCGATTAACCACTCTGAAAGACACGATACACTCCAAGTTACGAAAAATTGACTGAAATTGATGGATTTAGCCAGCAATATTTCCGTCTTAATTCGAAAAACTTTGCAGCACTGAAGTGATGACGTTTTTTAGATAACTTGACCGACAAATTCGGGTCGCAAATAAATGAACTTTGGGCTAACTTTGGTTCAGATTTTACGTACCCTGGTAACCTGCCTACATATGTAGAGGATTATTTTGAAGAACTGAGTGGCCGAGGTACCCTGCCAGCTCAGTCAGTGCGATCTCACGTTCAGTGCCTACCTCAACCTGGTACGTTCCTTATTTTTTAATGATTAAAAAAAATACAATATCCAAAGAGGTATACTATCTATTATTCGTGATATTAAAATATCAAATCATACTTTCGTTATAATACAGTTAGTAGGATAGTCCATAAGATTTTTCATTTTTCGAAATCACGTTTACAAGACTTTGTTCAATTAAAAAAAAATACTACGAGAAAAAAAACAAAACTTATGGACTTATCCTGTCGTATCTTAAAATTAGAACATTTTTTCTCTTATTCATAACGTGCGATTACATATTCCTAGGTCCTTTTTTACCCTGCCAAGACTTGTTCGATTGGTGGACGTTGCGATGCGGAGTATGGGTAGTGTTTTTACTAGCTATGTTAGGAAACGGGACAGTAGTATTCGTATTAATATTTTCCAGAAGTAAGATGGACGTTCCACGTTTTCTGGTTTGCAATCTAGCAGCAGCAGACTTCTTTATGGGCATTTATTTAGGTACGTTTCACCAAAATCATTTTACCACCCGTCCAGACACCCTGTAACAAACTTCCCCTTAAAATAAATAACTCGCATAATTTTAGGTTTACTGGCGGTAGTCGATGCATCGACGTTAGGTGAATTTCGGAAGTACGCGATACCCTGGCAAATGTCCGCCGGCTGTCAGCTAGCTGGATTTCTCGGTGTTCTAAGTTCCGAGCTGAGCGTCTACACCCTCGCTGTTATCACCCTGGAACGAAATTACGCGATAACTCATGCGATGCATCTGAACAAGAGGCTCTCGTTGAAACACGCAGGCTACATAATGACCGTCGGCTGGTGTTTCGCTCTATCGATGGCAACATTACCTCTGATCGGTGTCTCCGATTATCGAAAGTTCGCAATATGCTTGCCCTTCGAGACAAAGGGCAACGCGGCCCTTGCATACGTAATTTTCTTGATGTTAATCAACGGCGTCGCATTCCTCATTCTGATGGGTTGTTACCTGAAAATGTATTGCGCTATACGAGGCTCTCAGGCTTGGAACTCGAACGACTCACGAATAGCAAAGCGTATGGCGTTACTGGTGTTCACGGATTTCCTTTGCTGGTCCCCCATAGCATTCTTTTCACTAACCGCAACGTTCGGCTTGCAACTGGTCTCCCTGGAGCAGGCGAAAGTGTTCGCCGTGTTCGTGCTACCCTTGAATTCCTGTTGCAATCCATTTCTCTACGCCATTCTGACGAAACAGTTCAAGAAGGATTGCGTATTAATTTGCAAAGCTATCGAAGAATCCAGGGTGACTAGGGGAATCGGTAGATGTCGGCATAGTTCGAACTTCAGCAACAGACAGACCCCAGCGAACACCAATAGTCTGGTGGATCGATCTTCCCGTGAAAATCCGACACCCTGCGCGTGCAACTCGAGGCTCCTTGAGACAAGTCAGTTCTCCGGTTACCGACGTTGGAGCTCCAGGATACTCTGGCCATGTGCACGTGACAGTCGACCTCGTCACGCGCGAAACGATCAGTATGCCTACCAAATTGCTGAGATTCAGCAGAAGCAACACAAAAGAGCCTCCTCGGTGTCCTCCAGCGAGAACTTCTCCTCGTCCAGGTCGGACTCCTGGAGGCAAACGCATCACTGCGGTATCCCGTTGAGGCTTCTCGATCCCAAGAGAAGAACATCCTCTTGGCTGATCACCAGGAAACCGTCGCAAGACTCGAACCTTAGCTCGTCTAGAAACGATTCCTCGGGTTCGGCAACTACTGCCAGCACTAGTACCTGGCGAATCTCGAGATCTAGTGCGTCCTTGGAGGTGACGACGAGAAATACACCTAGACCGGTTAGGTCGAAGCCGAGGCTAACGCGTCAACTGGCGATCCAGGAACCGGAACCACCGGGATCACCGGGTAGACTGGCAGTTAGGTTATTAGCGACGATACCATCCGCGGCAGAGACCAGCGATCAACAGGATGACGACAATACGCCGCAGAATTAGACTTTCTATACCTCGTAGAGATTAGTAAATTCGTATCTATAGACTAAAAAAAGGGTCACGTTGCTCTTGAATGGTTTTTCAGTATTAAGTGTCCTGGGGAAACGTAGCTACGCGTGTATGCGTCATATTTTATACCATTAGAATCCGTTCACCGGGGGATGGTGGAATAATGGATTCTATTGGAGAGATTTTTTTTTAACGACGGTTTGACATACGCGGGCGTTCGTTAGTTAGTTTCAACGCCTTCTCGAGATGAAATGAAATTTGTTTCCAGCGTATTTTATCGTCACGATTTCTACCGTTTGAAAGTTGCGTGTCGCGCAATGTTCCAATGTTGTTTGACTAATCTTGAGAGTTTATATCGAAGATTTATTCTATGTTTAAATTCGTTTCCATGTGGTGTAGAGCGTTATTATGTACACACACACTGCCACGTGGACTACAGTCTCGCGAGAGTGTTTTTTAAGAAACGGTGAACGAGAAAGCGATTCATTCTCCTTTTGTACAGTTATTTATGTCAGTTTTGTAGATGTCAAGTAATGTGTTGATGGATCGACTGGTGAGGCTTGCAGAGAAGCGAAAAATCCGGGCATAACGAACCGATCCATTTCTATTGACCGTCCGTTACGTGCATGTATGTGAAATTTGCATCGGACAGGTGCAGCCAGTGCATACAATAGTCGTTCGTTAGATACTGTCAAATATATTACTTTTAACTGAATGACAATTAGCTTAGGAAACCTTGTTTAAAATCGAACGAATTATTAGCGAATATCGATTACAGTCTAGACTAGATGATTTATTTAATTTTATTAGCAGCAGCTCAATGAAAATCCGAAAAACGAAACTTCTTCCGTGGGATCAGTATTTAACGAGAATCTATTGTACTGGGATTATTAATAGGTACATTTACGTTATAAGACTGACAGTTTCTACAGTTCATACAGCATGTCCCGTAACTCTAGTTGACAATTAAGCACGTAATATATTTGCGCGAGATTTCCGCAATACTAGGAATAAATAAATAAGTAATTATTCAACAATTAATTTATTTAACGGTTAGTTAATGAATTCGTTAATTATTCTATAACTATGATATTGCATCCGTTGATCGTGCAATTAAAAAAAAAAAAAGGAGGAAACAGTGAGCGAGTGCAATGTTAATCGAGAGTTAGATCACAGTTAGATCGCTCTAGCCTAAAGACTATTGTAAGAACGTTACACTAAGCAAATGTTTATATATACAGTTTTAAATCGACAAATATCATTTTCCCGAGTATTACCTACCGAGTTGTCCGTCATCGAACGGACGGATAGATTTTCACATGGTTATCTCCGTTGTTTTTCACAATGTTTCTGCGCCAATGTAGAACTCCGTCATCGATCGCGTGTTACAGCGATCGAGGAATTGTCATTTCGAATACGTCCGGTCAAACTGTTTAATAACGTTTTGTAATAAAAACAGTATCTTACGATGAAACTTGTTGTTAATTTCACAACATTAAAAATCGGAATCCGATCATTCGACGTTTGGAAATAAGAAACATCAGATTGCCACTCGTGGCTCCGCTAGTTTTGTAGAATTTCTTTATTTTTGAAAAATGTATCTTTTGCAAATACAAGGAAGACTTGTCGAGCCTCCGTGGCCACGACGATAATGTCTTAATAATAATAATAGTAATAATAATAGTAATAATAATAATAATAGTAGTATTATTGTTAATAATAATAATAATTTAAATATGCATAAAATTTAAATACTTATCCAAAATAAATTCAACTCTGAATATTCCGTTCCGCGTCAACGTGCTTATAAGAGACAAAATCCCAAAGTAAAGGTTTTACGTTCTCAAACTAGCGGCTAATCAAACCATCGGATTTGACATGTAAACCGATAATGCATAGCGAGATACACAATTTCAGAAACTCTCCCTCATAAATGTTACTCGCAATATAATTTTGCGCATTGCATATCAAGGTTCTAAGGAATAACAATTCGTCCGTATCCTCTAAACCCATTAAGTACGAGCCTCTCTGTTTCCGTAATGAACGTATTTTACGGTTGTACTTTCGCTCGATTGTAATTGGCGGGCGTCCAAATTGAATTGGCGATTCTTGTGGTTCTTTTTCTAGCTAAAAACTGTAAGACTTGATCCACTTTAAAAACTTGTTGTTTATGGACGCCTTACGGGCATCGAAGAGCGACGAAATTAAACTATCCAAAGATAGACACTATTGTATATATATCTATATACTTTTTTTTTAATTTCAGTTATTAAATACACGGTTCGCATAAAATCCAGAAACGCAGGAAATCGATACTTAATGGATTAATACGAACTAAGACACTATAACGAAGCTGACACATTTTATTCTCATACAATTACGTCATTTTTCGCTCCGTTTACAAACCGCTTTAGCGGTCGAGTTTAGTTTTCATTCGGGAGAAAATAGGTTCTTTCTTTTTCCAGGGGGTTGGGATATTTTACTAAACAAGTTTTTTGACTTTTTTTTTCATGTAAAGTGTACGAAGGGTAATAGGAGAAAGTGCTACATCGAAATGGCAAAATTCGCTCTATACGTTTTATTCGATTCAGGACTGTGATAAGGGATTCCCGTTAAGGGTACCAAAGAAACTGATCTACGATCTGTGTCAGAAAGATAACGTTATACGAGCTCAGGATGACATTAATGAGAACCAGGTCAAGAATCTTACAGTACAGGAAATAATCATTTAATCCCTTCAATTTCCTTTTCTTCAGGACTTCGATTAACTTTACCTGTTTAAAAATAGAATTCTCTATAAAATCTTAAAAAAAATCGTTTGTAAATAATACCACATAAAATTTACGTGTCTATAAATCGATATATTTTCTATTTGGAAAAAAAAGATTTAGATATTTATTAGATTAAATATTTCTAACTTGTAGATTCATTATTATTGAGAAATGAAAGATATAGGATATCAAGACGATACAATAAATATTTCCAATACTGCGTATTAACGTTGCAACTCCTGGATATTGTGTACAGACACGAAACAGCGTGACACTGCATCGATATAATACGAATTAGACTTATACGAGTAATATGTGCATAGTCTTTTACGACTTAGCACAGAACGATGGTAATTGCACGTTTATTTTAATCCGGCAGCTCTCGCTTCAATACAAGCATCGAAGCAATTTTTAAATAACACAATATAACAAATTAACAGTAGAACAATCGACCGTACTTTTTATATAATGTATACTAATATATGTATAGAAGACAAACACCGTAAATTAGAAAATAAATTCCATAAATGCGTGATTACGTTCAAGAAATTCCGACAAAAGAGTTTCTACGATTTCTATATATGGAAAACAAGAAATCCGGAATTTATCATTTATCATTTTTACGGTTGTGATTGTTCTAGTGTTAACAGCTGATTTAAATATATTTCTTGTCTATTATCCATAATATATTTGCACTTCTATTAAGATAAGGGGCCAGGAACTTTCTCACGTTCTTTACACTTTTCCTTACTTTTACTTTTCCATTAAGTTATCTTACATTTATTGCTTGTCGCATAATAAACTTTATAATAAACGGTTCGCGGATCGAGGTACAGTTTCCACGAATCGTTGCCCCCGTTTCAAACGTTTACGTATATGTATATCTTTGTCTATCGTTAATTGATGTGACACAATTTGAGCGTGTGGTTTTTTTATTGCGTTAAACCAGCGAGTGTTCTCGGATTAAAATTCTTATGGCTGAACAATGGCAAGTTTGGCGAGAAAGGGTTGATTAACTCGGTATCGAGCTTTCGAACGTTGAGTTTTCGATCCGTTTTAACGCACCACTTTTGCCATCGCATTTGAAATATCGTCGATACGAACGCTGACTTGCGAATGCTTAAACTTCGCTGCCCTGAGAGATAAATGTGTCAGTTTGCCAGTAAAGGATAGGTGTGAACTAAAGTGTAAAACCCGGAAATAATAATAATAATAATAATAATAAAAAGCCGGCGAACAAGTACGCATTATGATGTGTGCGGTGCAAAAAATTGTCGTGGTTCGATTTCGCAAAGCGTGGGACAAATCATCCGGTTCATCAAATCCACTACTCAATCGGGTGAGTTTAAATACACGCCAAGTAAACAAATAAACATAGATTAAACGGATACATCAGGGGATGGGGTAGCACAAGAAGAGAAAAGCCAAAAGTAATTAATACCGTTGCATCGACTAAGTATCCTAAGGATGCTCCATACAAGATCGAAAAAGAAACCAAATAAACGAAATCAAATTAATAAAGCATTCCTCGCTTTGACCCTCTATTATACAAATTCGTCTTCGAAGTAACGTGAACACTATCGGTTACCGTTTCTTTATATCACGAACGATAGTCCAATCAGATATGTATGTCTGTGTTAACGGTGAAAATTCTATACGTGTAAGATTGAAATTAATTCTCAACATTCGTAGAATGTACATCTTAACGAGTGTACATACGATGTTATTGAAAAGAAAAGATCATGTGTATAACAATTTGTATAGAGCGTATAAAATGATTTCGAGCGAAAATGGTCCATAGAGGGTAAAACGATTCCGAAAGCGATTCTCGTTGAAATTACCTAACAAACTTTCATCCTGTGACGAGCGATCGTCGATGAAACTCGATTAAAACCGATTTTACGTACTATCCCTTATAGATACAAGTTCCAGAGAGTGCCAGCCTCACCGTACTTGAGTTTCTATAAAACCACTCCGTCCTGAATTAGCATTCCTTGCCGTGTATGGCAAACGGGGAATCATGGATATAACAGGAAGCAATAAGTTAATTCTAGTTATCTAAACTCTAAGTGAAGTACAACAGGTGTCAATACTATGATCGAGACATTAAAAAATAGACGACGGACAATTTAAAACAGAATGCGGCCTTCAAATGCCTTTGTGTTATGAACTACTGTAGTTCGAGGTCACGACAAATTTTTTGATATTCTTTTTTTGTACGGGATAAGCACAAATTGTTTCACTTGTTTCTTTAGTGTGTGTGTATGCGTGTCTTTTTTTAGCCCTTTGAGGAAACCCGGAACGAATTTCAAATTGAACTTTTGCATAAGGACACCAGTAATATTAATACTAATAATACTTATATACTTTTTTTTTTAAATGTTAATCGCATATCCTAGAGAGTTAGAAAATCCCTTGGGAATGAAACATTCTAGAGATTACGTACATTATCTTAATAATTATTGCCTGTGATAATAATTATTTTTTCGTTAAGTTTATAAATATTATGTCTTACACCTCAAAGGGTTAAAGATGTGGTTTGTCATAAAATTCTTCAAGATAACGATAGATGCTCTTATCGTATACGTTTTATCGCCTACTTTAGAATATGTGTATTTATGTTATTACAAATGTACAAAACTGGTAAGTGGAATCTTTCGTTTGATAGAGTCGCGCGTGATCGACCGGATGTTACATTGGCAAGCTCTTCGAATGATACGGCGAGTGAACTGTTTTATCATTATCACTGTCGTACCGCATAAAATAGTAAAAAATCCTTTTCAGGAGTTACTCCGTAAATTCAACGACTTTACGAGATAATGTTAACCCTCTATAACACCACGTAACGTTGAAATTGCATACGTAATATTATTTATATGAATTTACATATTTTTTTGTGATTTTTCAATTGCTTAAGTTTCCTACTTCTCACGTCAAAATTGTTTTATAATAAAATACTTATACATTCAGATTTACATTATAACTCATTGCCACAAGCAACGCGGAAGCAACTAAAAATAAGTTACAGAGGGTTAGAGGAGATAGCGAGGCAAAATCGTTTGTTTATCAAAATCGAAGACCGTCGTTACGTTGAAAAAACTGGCAGTCGAAAAATCAAAGTCAGTTCGTTTATTAAAAAACATGTGCGAACGACTTGAGCAGAAATGGGGCACACAGCCCGTGGAATCGCGCGATGTAATATCTATCTGTATAGTTAAATCGCCACGTAAAAAAAAATTGAGCCGCACGCGCGAACTGGAAAGATATCACGAAGGAAGAGTTGTCGAATTTGTGCCCAGCCTGTACAACAATCGAAGCCCAAAGAAGGAGCAAGAATCATCGATAAAAAATAAAGAGTTTACGCTAACGATCATTATTACTAGTGTCATCGTGAAAAAGAAAAAAAAGCCTTAGTCCGTTAGAATCTTTTCGCTCGAGAACTCACTTCGTCTCGGAGGATCTAACACAGGGGTGGACTAACATTATCCTGAAAGTTATCGATAAAAAAAAAACAAAACTACCTGCTACTGGAAAAGATAGTATGTCTAAGAAAATACGCGGACTTTTTCATTGTTTCAGAGACCACAGATTCTGAATTGGTATTTTGGTTGTATGCTTTCGTATCTACACTGTTCCGTTTCAGATAGAAACATCCGTTAAATGATAATGAGGGGACACTAATTAATCAGATGCATTTACGGTTATTTACATAGACAATATGTGAAATTAAATAAAGTTGAAGTAATATTTAATATTATAGATTGTACATGTAAATAACTGTAGAATCACCTGATTAATTAGTTGTTCCTTATTATTATTTATGTAATATGACGGTGGAAGAAAATTTAATATCTATTAGTTTAAATAAACATTCTTTACCGCTAACTACTTAGGCCGCTTCTCGTCATTTCAACGAGATAGAGAGTAATTTTGATTATCGTTAAAGTTTCTTATGGAAACTCACTGTTCGTGAATTTTTTCAGAATTTCACGGGCTGCTTTTCATTCGGATCGGAGAGAACACATTCGCTATCAGGTACTATCATGAGCTTTGAACATTTCTTTCCTATGAAATAAAAATGAAGATATAATTTAATTTCAAAAGCTTCCAACACTGAGAAGGCTACAAAACGTTGCGAACAAATTTTAAAATCACCTTTGAACGACTCGAATCAATGGAAAAAGATTTAAAATTTCTAAAAGAAAGCGAACGATGATTTCGTAATCCTGTTCCAAACGAGAGAAACATTGTATAAACTATCAAAGGTACCAAGGAAGAAAAATGATATCAATAATTGACGGTGTCAAAAAAAAAAATTATATAAATAATCGATTAGTACAAGTTAATCGAAGAGAGTTTGTCCACCCCTGAGCTAAGGTATTGTCGTAATTCGAAAATTTCGTCATTGCGAGTTTAAAAATCTACCTACCTAGGTCGGACGTCGCTTGGTGGTGTCTCGGCAGACCCGTATTCTCGTCGGTTCGCAATAGAAAAAAGAAGATTTGGCAAAATGGGAGACACACCGGGGCACCAAAAACATCCTACGCGATTATACCCAGGTAGAACACAACCATCGATAGAAATCAAATTTCTTTATAGTTAGCTCATCGATCCATTTTTCGTTCCTTGCTTATCACTTACCTAATACTATCGTAACGATCGTTCACATTGCAATATTATTATTATTAAATTGGTCCAATATTGGCGTACAATCACGATATCGACTCGACTTCTCATCTACCCGAATACTATAATTCTTTTATCACAATCGTAGATTCCGTTCTGTTTCACGTCGTATATCGTTAATATGCACATATAATATATAAACTCTCTTTGTATATATATATAAACAGTGACGTATTTATATATCCACATACATATCGTATAAAATATGCGAGTTCAATACTAGACATGCATATTATCAGAGTACCATAAAAAAAGAAAAAAATACAAAATTTCCATAAAATAACATTATTTTTGAACGTTAACGAATAATTAAACTTGTGCTATCCGTATCGATTATGCATACATTGTTCACGTAAAAATTATATTCGTTATTCACGAAGAATCAAATTTCCTCAAAGCACAGAATTTCATTTGTAAAAACCTGACGTTCAGAATCAGGCAAAAAATAGCAAAACATGTGCCAATAATCGACCTTTTTTTCTCCCCCCGGATCACGAGCCAACGTAATTAAGTTCATTTGCGAAATTGTTCTACCCGGGTACACGTGTCTCTATATGTATGTATCTATTGTATGTACATACCCGGCAGTACCTAATCGCTAATCAGTAAATACCGGTTTTCTCGAAGATTAATTGTTAAGTGCACGTCGCGGTTTACCACTAATCGTAAGAGTTAGCATTTAAGTAAAAGAAATATGAAATACGATTATGTGACTAGCGGGCATCACGTGACTTTAGCCTTGTTCTTCCGGAAGGCAGGGAAGAGAATCTTTCTGCGTCTTCGTTTAAGCTCGTCGTTGTCGGCGGTGGAGTTCGAGTCGGTCGAGAGTGTTTCGTCGTCGACGGACATCACCGTCGGCAATTCTCTCAGCGGTTTCTTGTGACTCGTTGTCGTGCCGCTGCCAGTCATCGTCGACGATTGACCAGTCGTCCTCTGGTATCCTTGCCGTTCCTGGGCCGACGAGTCCAGCGAGTTCTCGGAGTACGATGTCTTCGACAGGAATGCTGAGGTAGTCTTGTCGTCGCTCGCAAGGAGCATGTTGGTGTCCTGGCTGTAAGAGCGCACGATGTTACTTTTCTCCTTGGATGGTGGTTTTACAGGCTCCTCGGGACCCTCGCCGACGGTGAAGTGCACCACGCTGCTCTCCGGTGGTGTCTCCTTGCCCGTATCGCTGCTAGAGGAATCCGGGGGCAGCGATGACTCCTTCCACGCTAGGTTCTCCATTGTACCTGTGGAGAACGACGAGACTCGTAATCAATCTGTTTTGGATCGAGGTTGTGTAGAAATCGGCTGTGATTGATAACAAATTTTTGATACGTTCGATAGGCTTGATGGTAAGGCGAAACTTATAGGAAAATTTGTTTTTGATCGAATTGATATTTATTTGAGGATCAATTTAGTCATATCTAAGATTTTATATTATAGTAAAAGACGTAACTAAGTGTGTTTTATGATAATGGTTTGTATTCGTTGAGTATGAATTACTTTAGAAACTAATTGTGTATGACGAATTTAGGAAAAGTGATTCTATACTAATTGGATAGAGTTCCATCAAGAAAAATCTGTAAGACGAAGAAGAAGAGACGAACAACCGATTAACACGAATGTGTTCTATAACTACACGTATGTATAATCCACATTACTAATTTGTGTAGATTTTTCAACAGATATAACAACCTTCAGAGATCTATCATTTTAAAGTATTTAATGCAGTCTCATCACGTTTGGATTATTCAAACTTCACATGCGCATTCACGTACTCAGGGGAGTATTCATCAGTCCTTGCTAAATCTAAACATGTTCAAATTTTGCATGCATTTCGATATCCATACTTTACCAGTACGTAGATTCGTCTCTGATATGCGTGTCCTTTCCAAGGAAGCGAGGTGTTAAAAGTATTTCGTGCGGAAAGTGCAGAATTTCAATTGACCCTACCTGGTCTACACTTTGTTTTTTTTTTTACAGTCGATTAAGTATTCTCTTGAATGCCAACTATTTTTCCTGAACGTTCGACGTTAACATAACTGAGCCAATAATTGAATGCGGGTGAATTAAAACCATGTTTTTCTCATTGTTCCGAAGAAAAAAAGTTTCATAACGCTTCCACCGAACAATTACATGAAACAATCCTTTGGGCTCAATTATTTTCACGACGATAACTGCAGATCACTATTTATAATCATTATGTAAGTGCATTCAGAATTGGAAACTGCAATTTTTACTCGTATTTCTGTATCCGCGTACGAAAGAGAATCTGTTGAATGATGCACGTTGGGATGTTTGAGATTCAACGATTTATGATAATTATCGCATTTCATTATAATAAAAATGAACTAAGTCATACGATATTTTTACGGTCGAATTAAATCAAGTTGAAGTTATATTCATGGAGACAAAAAAATCGGTCAAAATGGTTGCTGGACCGCAACGATTTCTGTGCAAATACAATTTCAACCTTACTTAATTCCACAGATTGTATACATATATATAAATAACCGTAAAAGCAGCCGATTAATAAATTCTTTGTAATTATCATTAAATCAAATGTAATGTACGTTCATTTCATCAAGAATCTGAAGAATATAATGATTATTATTTACCGTAACACACAATTATTATGTTATGCAGAAATACTATTGACATTGATAAACATCACCAAAAAGTATGAAATTTTAATTATAGTAATTTATAATCAAACAGTATTCGTACGATACAATTTTTCTGTTGGAAAATTCATCTTCTCTAACTTCCAAAGTATCAAGTATTACTACATAAATATTAGTCATTTTTGCATAATTAAAATTACATACTTGAATAAATGATTATCGATCGTGTAACGAGTGGAGAATCGTGTTATCAGTACAGGTCATACAAACAAGGTTCAATTTTTCTTGTTTTTCTCGCATACTGCTTGATTTTATTAACTGCGAACTATAAATTATACACAATCAGGAGTAACATGTATTATCAGAGGTAATTCATTTTTATAAAGTATTTTCTTTGGTCGACTTGAATCTATGATAAGAAGGAAAATAGCCGTTGCGATATACGATCATCACACGATTCACGTCAAATTAATAAGTTCCCACCAAGTTCGTAGAAAATGTTTCATTCGAGTGGAATATTAAGTTGAATCACACGTTTCTAATTTTAATTGATTCTAATTTTAACAGTGACGCGTAACCTTTTGCGTATTCCTCGAAAAATAGAATGTGCTTCTTGGCATTATTCGGTACCCGATAGATATAAAGAGAGCAACCTAAATCACGAATTACAAAATCAACAATGAGTTATTTGATAACCAAAGATTAATAATAATAGAACCTTTAAACTTTCTTAAACTTTCGTGATTAAATGGTAATTTTTTATCTGCATGATCGTTCAATTCCACGGAAATAATATCCACGTCTCAGTGAATATCCCTCATATTTTGTCACTATTCACAATCGCACTTGCCACGACTCTGACAAAGCATGAATCTACTTTCTAATAACGAGAAAACGCCCAACGATGCGTTAAAACGTTCAAATGGGAGAAAACAGTTGAACAATCCTATTGATTGCCGTCTCCTAAAGGAGCTACCGACATAATCGTAATAAATTCGACAGAGCACGTTTTATCACGCTTGGCACTTAGTAATTTCACGTTACTGCTATTCATAGAGCAGCAAGTATCATTGCAGATTCGTCGTACGATTTCAACTATCCACTTACGGGCCCTTAATTGCGGATGCCCAAAATAAAGTAACCAAGTTGCGAAATCTGTAAAGTATGTTTAACCCCTCAATATCACAATACTCTCGATATTATATAATTACACATTTGAAACTGTAGGAAACTCGAAGCGTTCGTATAATTTCAGGGAAGTGTGTAAATTAATTTGACTTTCCACTTCGATATCTTCAAGGGTTTTTTTTCCGTTTTAACACCGCTATCTGTTTCCTACTTTATTGCATTACGTTTTTTTTTGTTTTTAGATTCCGTTCTTCATCACTTAGATATCTATAACGATTAAAAATACTTTAACAGTCAGAAAATATTTGTACCCGTACAGTAAAATTCTCATACGGGAATCTACAGAGCATTTCTGGTACGTATTCGTCGTTTAACAATGACAAGATCCATAAAAATATCACATCATTTAACTATTTTCATTATTTGATGCCTTCACAGTGTTTATTGTAAAAATTTGTGCTTGTGTGAATTTTCGGGGTTTGAAAGTTTCAATATAAAAATATGTCGTGAATGTTTCAGCAATGTCTTTTTCGAAAATATCGTCTTATATACTTAGTATGAGGATTTATATGCAAAATATATCTTAATTTAAAGGATAGACGTACGTATAAAGTCCTAACGTTAATAACGTCTTATGAATATCATCTTACTGTCAATTGTACCGTAATTATTATCTACTGGCGTAATATCATAGATTGATAACATTGATAACTTTACTTTTCTTCAGTACTTTGGCGCTCTTTTAGTATCGACATAAATTCGAGACGATTAACAGACTGCCGTTAGGAAAGGGGAAGATGTCAATCATAATCCCCCCTTTTCCTGCACAAAACTCAGTCAACGTCTAATAAAAATTTTCTCATCTTTCGTAATGTTAATCTACTGTCACCTAATGGAGATGTTTGAATTTTGTAACGTAATAAACGTCGATGTCACACATTACTTTAGAACTTTTAAGACTTCATAGATCTCAACAGACGAGATTCGTAAACGAAGAGTATAAGTTTTATAATCCTTCAATGGACCGACGTGTAATAATCTCAGTAAACTAAAATTGTTAAAATTATGTGTAGCTTCTAAATATTTAGTCCGGTATATTTCATGTTTTCAAATTTGAAGTTAAAAAACAAAAATTCCGTATGTTATGCAAGATATTACAAATCTAAATTAAAGTATGAGGCGTAGAGTATGTGTCCTCTTTAATTTTCTTCTGCAATGGATACTAGAATTGAAAAAATACAATGTCAAATAAAACAAAAGAAGAAATTAACATGTATGACATATTTAGCTACAGTAATACTGAAATTTTTTCTAATAACGAATAAATAGAATTTCTGTACGTATCCATAAAATATATTAACAAAACTATGCAAAATAACAATATGCTGGACCAATATATTTTAGTCAAAGTTGTTAATTAACTTTACAATGATAAAGAAAATTACTTAAATGTAACAAGGCACATAGAAGAACATTTTGCAAATGGAATGAAATAGTGTAACAAATCACAGGAAGTAAAGATAGTAAGAATTAACAATTTAAGAAAGCATGAGTGTAAAAAAATGAATTGATCGTCCTGTAAGTAAGCGATAATGAAACGATAAAACGTTTTTATAGCGAAAATTTACAGCAACGAATATATTAGATGTTAACAAAAGTGAACAACGGTCTCGAAAGTCTTTCTTCGAGTAATGCTTGGTGTCAAATGAATATGACTTACCAAAAAATAATAAGCTTCTACACATTGAAAACTCTATTAATGACATAAATGTTTTAATTCCAATTAGTTAATCGTATCAGGAATTCAAAAATCTGATAAAAGTTTATCCACTGAAAATATGTATAGTCATAGAAAAATAATTTCTATTTGCACTCCAACTTCGGAACACACAAAATGTGACAAGTAAAATTGAGTCAGTTTTAAGCGCAAATATTTAAGAGATTCATCATTTACACGAACTAAATTGATTTTTGCCTCTTATCTCAAGAGATTTCCGTATAAACTTGCCATAAATGACCAAGATCATTACACAAATACTGTCTTTATACGTTGATTTTAAGTATGTCTATTCTTACCACGACAACGTTAAAACTTATACTGACATTTTAAATAAAAATATATAAGCATCTTCCAAAGAGAAAATCTTGTGCACATTTCTAAGTTCACAATTATTAGGAAGACGCACCGTTTGTATGCTTTTAAAACTCTATCTTATTATTCTAAAACATTAAAGACTCGTAACGTTTGCACTTTTCGAGATCGAACAAATGATTTTTAAATTATTTTCGAAATTCAGGTATAATAACAAATTCATAAAACGCCAATATTTTGATATCCCTGATTAAAAAAAATATCCAAGAGATAGTGTACGTCTCAGGCAAACTATTTAAACATAATTTATAAACATAGAAAAATATTTTCAAAATCCTATTATCAATGGCGATTCTTAAAATTATTATAATTATGAAATACAGATTTCGTTGTAATGTGTGACATTAGATATTGTATCTCCAGCACCAATAGCAAGAGTAGCAGCAATTGCTTTCTTTATGAGCGATAAATACACAAAAAGCCTTCACTTAATTTGTATAATAATACGCTACTCTTCACCCTGCATTTCTATACGCGAACGGCAATTCTCTTGCTTTCTGATAACCATCCATATTCATCGTGCGTCATTTACGGCAGAAATTTAAGGCAACTCAGATCTGAATATTGTGATGTGTATACTCGTACTGTAATCAAGGTCCAGAGTTCCAACTCTGAAATATACTGAACAATCTTTTTTTCTCACGACCAATCGATTGGCTACCAACGCTTAATGAAAACATTAAATGTTTGATACACGCAGAAGCATGCACGACATTGCGAACCACACAATGCGTACATTCTGTTTTGATCTATACAAACGATATTAATGCCACAAAAACCCAATTTCTACTAAGAAACACAAACGAGTTAGTAAACTATCAATTCTGAAGGCATCATCCACGTGAAAGAAAGTGGAAGATATATGTATATAAATATATATGTATACGTGTCACGTACAAACGAATTTACAATAGTATTTACAAATTGAGCATCAGTATGTCAATCTAAATGCTCAGGGGAGTCCGTTTCCAGCTTACCTGCGGCACCGCATGATGAAGGCGAGTACACGGAGCTTGCTTCGTCATCTAAGTCATCTTGGCTACTGAGTCGACCTATAAGTATTAATTAGGAACGATTATTTCCGGTAAATTAACTTCGTGGCATCTGATATTTTACAGCATTTCCCGAATTGAACAGGGAAATATATTAACAAATATTCCTGATTCAGAAAATATGATATAAAATTCAATCGTCTGTAAAATATAGTAAATGATAAAAAGACCAACGAATATCATCTTAATTTATGCAAGTTACGTAACATTACTAGTTCTTTTTTTTGAATACGGTATATTTCTGTTTCCAAATTTTTTAGCTCCCGCACAAAAAATTTACATGATTATAGTTTTAACGATTTCATAACTACAAAACTAGTTATGTTTCTTACTCATCATATACGAATGAGTAACACGTTTCATCTGTATTACGAATTCCACAATCTAAGAAAGATTATGAAATAAATTCTGTACAGCAACCTAAATTTGTGTTTCATGATATTAAAGGAAATTTTATTTACAGCCAGGAAAATGCTCGAAACATTTCTTTTGCATCGATAAATAAAAATTACAATGACTCTAGTTTATTAGATTAAACTTAAATACCTCTGAATCCAAGACCTCGGCCATTAGGTGTCCCTCTGTAGAGGACAGTTTCTAAAAAGCTTAAACCATTGTTGTTGACTATGTTGAAACCGCATAGGAGTTCAATTTGCTTCCACCGATGTACCCTTTCTTGCAATTCAGCGGTGACTTCGTTTAGCGCGGTTCTTGCTTCAACAATACTTTTGTCAACTTCGTCAATTGATTTACCATGCGTCGAAACAAATGCTCCCACCAAACTCGATCGCTTTTTTCGTAACTTCTCGCACTAAAGAATAAACAGTAAATATTAATAACAAAATTAAAAGGATTAACAGAGTATTATTAACAATCAAAATATATTATATCGTACTGCTTCTCGTGCTTGTTGAAGCTGCTTTTCTGCACAAATTTTTTTCTTTGTGTACGATTTGTTTTCAATTTCATGAGTTAATTGCAACCAATGCTGTAAACCAGCGGGTGGTGACCAACATCTGTCTTCAAGTTCACCCTCCGCTCGTTGTAATTCAAGTTTTAACATCTGCGAGGTAAATGTTACTTAGATTTTCGGAAAAATTATTTCGCTTTCTCGTAATAAAATTGTATCGTTCTATACTAACTTCAATTTCGGCTTTTAATTGCGAAACCTCGAGATCTGAATAGGACGCGTGCAACCCCATACTTTCATCTTGTAAACGTTTTTCTAAATTTTGTTTCTCTGTTGTTGCGCTTTCTTGTTCCATTCTTGCCCTCTCCAGTTCTTTCTATAAATAATCGTGACGTACAACATTTGATAATTATCTAAATAATACGTAACGCATACAAAGACACACGATGATATAACGTACTTGTAAATCTTCTAACGCCAATTCCGCTTTGTGCAAACTTTCCATGTCTTTCATCATCCTGAAAAGATGTTTCTGCGAATTTTTCTTTTGTTGATATGCATACCAGCAACCAATTAGTGCTCCAAATAACAGTGTAATCAGTATTAAGTCTTTGATACTATGTCCAGTATCTGTAAAGTATATTATTTATGTAAATAAATACGAAACGTGAAAACAAAGAAATTAATGAATAGAAACCACACCTTTAGGTGGTCCAAAAAGAACCACATCCATGGCTTTTAAGGCAATTTTTTGTTTGTGAATAGGATCTTTGATCCCCAAAACATTGCTAAGATAATGCATGTTATTTACAGCCAACCTGTTTGAAAACAAAATCTATTGTAAGATATTTGCAGATAAAATATGCTGTAGAATAAAATTAACCCGTTTATACAAAATGTACCTTGGGAGGGTAGCACCCGTTACACGATGTTGTATAAAAGTAGGAATATATTGAGGAAGCTCGACATTTGAAGTTAGCCATTCAGATGTTTGTTCTATAGTCCAGTTGTGAACCTAGAAGGAAAGCAGAGCCATGAAAGAAATTCCTACTGCACCAAATTTTTAGAACTATACAGAATAGTATAAATTTGTCAGTTGTTATTGATAGTACCTCTGACCTTAACCAGGCTTCCCATAGTTCTCGCACACTGATATGCATATCATCATTATGATGGAAAGCCCTCTGCCTTCTCTCGTATCCAGCTTCATATTGTAATTCTTCCCTTAAAAACTGTATGGACAATATTTAAATTAATTTGGAGTACAAAAAGACTCATCAACAAAAGACTGAAACTCACATCATCTGACTCTGAAAGATCTACATTCCCATTGGCGTCGTCATCTAGCTGGCTGTGGAGTGATTTGATAGCTTCTAAACCTAGTCGATCATGAGAAGCCATTGTAAGACAAGCTAGGTCATCGTTACAAGTATCGGAACCTGTAATAAGTTAAACAGCCTACGTTTTCATTGTATGTGTTTGTGATTACATGTATCTTGTTAACACAGATGTCTTTTATTTACAGTTACATTTGTAATCTGGTTTTAGACTATTGATGAGCTCTTGTTTGTTTTCTTGTCTTGGAATGAAATGAAAATGCAAGAAATTTTTAGTTTGCATAAAAAAGGAACAAGAGAGGTTTATGTGGAATAATGATACAAATATGTTGTTATTCAATAACAATGAAGTGGATGAATATATATAGTTTGTTTATATTATGTGTGTGTCTGGTTTGAGTTCCTAATAACAATATATATTATTTTTGGAGCTTACTACTCATAAGTAGATATCAAATTTAATATTTCTCATATCCTTGACCCATAATATTTAAGTTTTAAAAATGTATATTGGATATGTTGTAGAAGCGGAGCAGCTAATAGAGTATACCCTTTCGTTTACATCCAAGAATTATTATGCTAACACCTGACCATAATACTGCCTATATGTATTTGTATATAGATTTCAGTTTATAGTATAGGTATTACGTTAAAGTATCTGACTAATTACATTGACATCTATCAAGAATAATGCTGCGGATGTAAAGTAAACGGTGCTGGCTCAAGGCGAATATACTCCTACATCATAATAAAAAGTTTACCAGCTTCGTGGGCCACTGCTTGTGCCAGTCCATCTGAGAGGGTAGCGGAGAATGCTGTGATTTTGGAATGTGAACTTCCAGAGGATCCGGACTGAAAGCTCGGGTTCGAATCGAGGGCCCCACCACTGGCATCTACTGTGTTACAACACCAATACAAAAACTGAAGCCCAAACAGTACTATCACATCAGCAATCACGGGTTCTCGCATTTTAGGTTATCTCCACCTTGTCACTGACACCTCGCGCCCCCCTTGCGCAGTCGTTACAAGTCAAATAAAACCGAATACTCTTGGCCCGTTGTCACCTTTGACGTAGAGCCGCAATAGTGACTATACTCAAGGTTACAGTTATCAAAACCGGGGTGGCAATACAATTTGACGAGTGCATAACACGCGTGACCGATTATGACTATGGCAGCCCCATAACCAAGTCACGCACTAATATTATTGGCTCCATCAAGACAGTCGGTCAATGTCCGAGATCGTTTCTAAATAATTGATTAATTTATTTAATTAAGTACACTGCTCCACCGAGTCAGATTTTTCTATCAAGGCCACTGCCCATGAACGACGTTGCGAAAAATAATTAATTTAGATTGGAAACCACGATGCACCTTTCTGTGTGCAAAAAAAAGGAAATTTCAATTGGTCGTATATGCAATTACCCGAACGATTTTATTGGTCGAGTGTTGCACCCGTCGCGATACCATTGCCAGCGCCAGTACAGCGCGAAAATCATTTCTTAAATCTTCCTTATGAAGTTAGAAAACATTCAAAAAATGTAGAGCAGTAGCGTTCAAAACTGTTCCAGACATTTAATATGTTCGAAACATTCTTCATAACGCACAAGTTAAACATTAATTAGTTTGTTACACTTTGGATAATCTTCTCATGATAACATCATTTACAGTAATATGGTTAATCATTCTTCCATTTATGTAATTTATAGCATACGACTGTCCAATCTGCTCTTCAATACACTCTGAATTAGTTTGTGAAAACACCGTCCGAAAGTGAATACTTGTGCTTGTTCCAGTTTCAAAATTGCTGATTTTTTATAATAATTCTCGTTTGCCATTCCATATATTTATTCAAGATCTGTTATTTCAGCAGTGTTCTGAATCTACTCGTGCCGATGCATGAAACGTCCTTATGTTTGTTTTTATCGCACGTACCAACGTAACTGCGATTCGACGACGCAACAATAAATCGTTGTTTTATTCATAATTGTTTTAGAATCGCATTCTCATAAATGTACTACTGTACTCTTATACCTGCGTTTTAATACAATTTGACGGTAAAGCTCTGTTATGGACACCGTAATACGCAATAAAGACATTTCCATAAGGCAACTTAAAATGTCAGCCAAGATGCTACATGTTCACCCAAGTTATAAGCTACAAAGTACTTGAAAATATCATTCAAGATTGTAAAATTGTTCCAAATTGTTGTGAGAATTTAGAGATGGAGAATACTGTGAAAAGTGAAGAACCTGAATCTCTGGGGAGTACTACAGTTCCCAAAAAGGATGAAAGTCCTGTGACACCCCAAACTACAGTTACACAAAATTGTATAGATACAAAGATTTCAACAGATTCTAAGAATACTCAAGTACGTGTTGTTCGAGGTACTAAAAAGATGAAACTTGATGTAAGTGACAGTGGAAATCCTGAAAAGAAAGGTTTGTTAATGCATTATTATTATCTCTAAATTAAACTTATTAAATGAAGTATGAAATCATGTAAAATCAAACTTGATTTTGTTTAGATTCTAAGGACGAGGAAAATGCAGAGGCAAAAGTAAGATCATTAAAAAGATCTTGCGAGTTATGGTCCATGGAGGACAAAAATACGTTTTTTAAAGCCCTTAACGAATATGGGAAAGACTTTGATGCTTTGCAAAGTTATTTTTTAAGTCAGGGAAAGAAGAAAGGTTTGCCAGATATTATGATAAAAAATAAAGAGCAGATACGACACTTTTATTACAGAACTTGGTTGAAAATATCAAAGCATTTAAAATTTTCTGAAGGTACCCTTTCTTATATAAATAGTATCTTTGAGTAAAATGATAATTATAAAATTCATATTTCATTTACAGATGTAAAGAAAACTTCACAAGAATTATATGGTCTAATTAATTATGGCGAACTTAGGAGAAAGTTACCACGTATACATGAAAAAATCCATTTAAAACTAAATGAGTTAGTCTATTGGGGATCAACACAAGTTAGACTTAGAGGAAAGACAATGAGAATTAAGACACCTATATGTAGAGCACTAAGAAAATTAAATCAATTGGAGGGTATGTTGGCTCAGCAGTATAATCTTTGAAATAGCATAATACAGTATTTCATTCTTTTTTATAATATCCCAGATTGGCAGGAAGAAATTAAATTACCATCTAGAATAACAATTGAATTAAGACCACGTAATAATATGGCATGGTGGCAGGTGCAAGCATCCTCAATGAATCCTAGGGTACGAACCTTATTACCAATACAAAGGCGACTTTCCAGTTTATTAATATTTTTACAACAAAGATGGAGGCCAGCAAAATATAATACAGTATCCTTATTTCAATGTCTTATATCAGTTTCATTTGTAAGAGTATCAAATTATGGAAGATAAATGCCATTCCTATACATATGTAGTCTGCTAATGCAGAAAATGCTGTGAGTGAAGTAAAAGACATTCGTCTCTTACGTGTTGCCCCAACTGAAGGATGCAAAATTGCCTTACCAATAGTGAATCTTGGAGAGTACCTCACTAGTAATAGTGTTAGCTTAAATTCATATGAAAAACGCTTGGGATTAAAAAGTTCCAGAATCGATTTATTGGGATCTGTGCAATATTTGAAGGGTGTTGGAAAGAAAGGTATTAAACGATGTAAGGTTGATAAAAAATGTGCCAAAGCAACAGAAGAAAATTGTATAGTACCAGATAATAACAGCGATGTAGATGTTGTGGAATCTGGTAGCAATATTTCAGAAAAACCATCAGTTGTAAACACTGTGGAAAAAGTAGTCACAGAACAACAAACTGAACCTAACAGATTTCCAGGAAGAGAGACAATTGAAAGAATTCGAAAGGGTTGGAATATTGAAGAAGCAAACACCATCACTGTGGGGGATTTATTTTTAATGGTACATATATTTCTTCCACTTGCATGAAATGAAAATTTAGTTTAAACAATTTGTTTATTTCTTGGAAACGCGTATTTTCTAATTTTCTAAGTTTTACAGTTTGGACGCGAATCGAAAATTACCTTGGAATATTGGTGGGATTGGCATCTCCGGGAACAACACGTCACCGATTCAACGTCAGGCGTTTTGCGTGATGACAGTCTGTGTTTAGCATTGCAGAAACTGTTATCTATAGCAAAACATAGTTATGGCACAAGTAAAGTACGAAATCATGGATGTATTATATATCTTTTACTAAACTTGATATTGTTAGAGTCAATTTGAACCCGTTTATTCTCTGTATATAGGTGTACGACAATACCTCTGGTAGCAACGAAACAGTGATCTCATCTCGCGTGCTTTCGACAAAAGTTGAGTCAACATTCAGGAGACCTCTGATTCCACAAACTTATCAAAAAATGGGTACACCAGACGCATTCAAAACACAATTGGATGTAAGTCAATTTCAGTGCAATATCTCTCTTCTAACATACAAAGCATAATTACGAGATTTCATAACATTAATTCCTTGTATACAGAAATTTAAAACGCGCTTTTGTAAAAGAGGAAGGACTGTAAGACAAAAAAGTCTTGTTGTGCAAAGGGTGTTACCAATAATATCGACGTCGAACAGTCCTCCAGAGGATTTAACGTCTACTTCCCAAGAGACAAATAAAATAAATGATACACCGGTGGATAATAGTGACCCACAAAATGACAAAACATCGATAGTAAATGTCAGCGAGACACCAGAGAAAAACTTTTTGGATGTACTCGAGGTAGTAAGGGATTCAAAGCCAACAAATTCTATTATCACCAGTGCTACGCAGATCCTTAAAGAAGGAGAACACCAATGGCTAAATAGCGAAGTAATTTTATAGTTTTACAAACTGCCGTTTTAAAACAATAAAAAAAGTATACTTACTGATATAGCGATTAATTTGTAGGTAGCAGATTTCTCGTTAAGTAGTTTCTTAGGACAACTGGAATCACCGATGAAGCTTTCACAAAGAAGTCAAACTGGAGATCACATTGTAGAAGATACTCGTCCGTCATCTGACGTAAGTATATTAATGAATTACAAGGAGGAAAATAATTTGAGTATTGTATAATTCCATTGCTTAATATTACTACTTTAGGTTGTATCACATATGCAGTGCCTAATGGGAGAGAACAGTGTAGATTATATGGCAAAATTTGCAAATCTGGCATCGCAAATAGCGTCAGATGGAAATAAGAAGTAAGAATATAAATAATAATTTTATATTAGTGTAAGTAAGTGTACCTATGGATCTAAATCATGAAGATTCAAGTGGTATTTTGTAATCGAGTTTTTACTAAGATTTAGACTGATTTATTTATATCTTCTGATTTATCTCTTTGATATTGAATTAAGTGTGTAGGATCGCGTGATATGTTGCAATGAAACGATGGTGTCAATGTCTTATAATATTTAGATAAGGGGAAAATATTAAAGAAATGTTTGTATGAAGTACTGTTATTATAAACAAAGAAATAATGAACATACAGTTATGAAACAGATATGATATCTTACAGCTTGTGCCTGCCTTTTTCATTTAATAATTAAATTCATGAATTCGATACGCTGATGGTTTACAGAACCGTTTTACGAAGCTGCACACGTATGTATGTAACCGTTTAAAATTGCGTTGCAGTCTCACTTGCACATTTAATTACGTGTGCTAAACGCGTGCTACATTCTTGATTTACAATTTTCCTTTGAATAAAAAAAGGAAAGAATTTAGTTATTCATGGAATTCTTTTCCTATTTCTTCGGATAAACGATCAGTTACGTTCGACTTGCTATACGTAGAAGAGGTTTAACAAACACGTGTAAATAATTTGCAATATTTTGAATTAAATTACTTTAAAATCAACTACATGGTAAATCGTTAAGTAATTGAAACAATTATAATTTTAAAAATATTATGGTCATATAAATAGTAGCAAATCGAAAAATTTAAAAGAAACAGGATCTGTTACAACTTAATAATATAGCGAACTTAATAAAAAAAATTCGTAAGCATATAAACGATCACCAATAACATGAACACTGACTGAGAAAAATCAATCGTCAAACACTAAGTGAATTAGAAACTAAACCATAGTCAAAAATCGATCGGAACGTGACTCAATTACATGAAATTAATGACAATCGAAAGAATTGCGAATGACGCGCAAGAGATAATAGGAGCAATAATGAGCGGAACATCCCGGGGATGCTCGTGTTCTTGGAAACTACGGCTGCGGTCTTTCGATGCTGCGTTGCGAAACACATGTTGCACATGATTCATACTGCCCGCGCCCACGTGATGTCGTGCGCACGCACCTATCGAGAATCTTATTTACAGGTGTGATTTTCCTCGGACGTAAGCAATGCTCTTTCGTCGTGAACTGGTTTTGCTCGTTACCGTCCGGCGAAGTTTCTGCCACTAATGACATGCTATTCGTACAGGGAAAACCTAACGTTTCATCTTCCACAAATACACGGAATAATGGTTAAACCTAGATGGATTGCTTAATAATACTTGCAATATGCGAGTTTCTGTGGCTTGTGGGCTACAATTTTATACAATTGATACAGTTTATAGAATTTTCGAATAGTTTTATGCTAAGTTTATTCTGCTACGGTAATTTTTGAAGAATTTCTTAAAGAAATAAATAAGTTAAATTCTGTTTTTACTATCTTTGTCTCCATAAAGGAATTCATTTTCGTGAATCATCATTGTCTGGAAACTAATTACCTATAGAAGAAACTTTGTGAATCGTTTAATCCATTTACAGCGTTTTTCATGTTTAATTACGCAGAAGTCCCAGTTAATACGTCGCAAATATAAAACCTATGTGGTAACACACTACTGAAAAAAACACATTTCATTCTTAATCTTCTTTGCCCGCTATATTCTTCTGCGTATGGGTTTCTCAAGGAATCCAAGATTTCATTGATATCTTTTATTTGCGAGACATATACTTCGGCCAACAAGATCGAACTCACTTGTGTGGGTCTGAAATACACACTTGATTGTTTTGCGTCAAACCTTTTACGTGGATCGGTAATTCTTTTTTATCGTTATTGTCTGCAATATCACATTGACAGAATTAAACATTATTCGCCATTATCTTATACTTATAAGTTAAATTGTTGCTATCGGCGACTTTAATGTAATACTTTACATAAATGTCACGAAGATTAATTTGTCTACTTCTCCGCTCATTGCAACTGATTATGCTTAACATTTACATTTGCACTTCCTAGAATCGGTGGGAATTGATATGCACATCATTGTGCACTCGAAACATTTATATGCGTATATGTTATATAGAATCGAACAAGCATTTTTTTTTCTTTCATCTTTCGCGATCCCGATATACATATGGACGAATGGTTTACCATCGACAAGCATGTTATTTGTAAATTTTTGGTATTTTACGACTTCGCATCGGTGCAATTAAGAATTTGACGCTCGCATGACCCGTTTGCATACAGTGGCAAGATTTACATAAACTGCACCTTATTCTTAAATTAATCATGTTCGGATTGGCAGAAAGTAATTCCTCGCGAACAAGAACAGTGATTGTATTCGGTTAATTGAATAAGAATTAGGAAGACGGCAAAGTTCTCGCTGGCGATTAAACACGATCACGTGCAAGACGGCGGCGCATTTATAATTTTTCTTTAATTGGCACGACGGTGCTGATGTACTACTATAATCTTAATGGATATTACACATACATTTAGACTGTTAACATTTTAATAGACTCGAGGTAATTATAACAATCTTTCTAATAACATGACAAGACACAAATCGATTAATTGACACCCTGAAAGATTTTGGTACTTATTAGAATAATAACAAAGAACGCCGCTCTACATTACAAATTATTATTACTACTCAACTGTACGTGATACTGCGAATGTAAGAAACATTAAGACCGCATGTAAACGCAATGTGGTCAGAGATGGTCGGAGATTGTAATGGCTTTACTTCCGTACCGGTCGTATGTACAGGAAGCAACGACACCGACAAGGACACGGTAATAAATTATTAAAATAATACACAAATCGCCGTGACGGATACGTCAACCGTCTGAGAGTTTTACACTTAATTTCGCTTCCACAGAACAAAAAATCCGGACCTTGGGAACCGCATCTTAAAGTAGTTCAGAAAATTCTGTTTATTTCGATTAAGACTTTATTTCAATTTTATAACCGCGCAATGATTCATCGAAACGCACAACGTTCCGTCCCAAAAAAATAAGGTTGATCTCGGGCAGCAAAACAAGTTTGAAAGTTGTCGGGGGAATTTTTGTTCGTTTCGTTCAGGCAAAGAATGTAGCAGAAGAGATGTAAATAAAAACCCTTCTAAAGGAACGAGTTTCAATGGTTGTACGATGGGACGGTATGTTGCGCTTTAAACGTAAAGATTTATACGAAATACAAAAAGTTCCAGACCGCGAATCGATATGAAAACGAAACCCAAGGCGGCCGGACGATCATAGTTCTCGGAATCGGTTATTCGTAATCGTTAAGAGTTTCACAGATTGCGGTTATGATAAAGAGTTGTTCTTCCCGTTGTGAAAATAGAATAAAAATATCGTAAAATAAAATGAAGATCATGGTACTACGGACATGTTTACACACTGATGTCGAGACATCGTGGCGTACTATAAATAAACTCGACCATAGGCGCCGCCAATATACAACCTTTTTCGAGTTGTGTATTAGGAAAAAATCCGTAATTCGCGTATACCTCTGTCAATGCTTAATCGAGTTTATCTACCTGCGTCAACAATAAATATAATTGCAGAGTTACAGCGTGACAGGAGACTTGTTAGAAGCGGTATAAATATTGTGATAAAATTCCACGAACCATTAGCACATTTATTAGTACACGGCTTACTGGTATTTGTTAAATGTTGCAATCAGGTAAAGCATAGTGTTTGGCGCCGCTTGAATAAAATCTTATTTGAATAACGAATTAATATGCTGTATAATTTTGATTTATTCGTTACTCGTGAATAACGAATGATTTGAATTCATTTGTTTCAGTTCTTTTTATTCGTCGTTCGAATTAACATTTCTCTAATTTCTGGCATGACGTAGTAATGTTCAAGAATGAAGAAATAAAAAGCAATTTTTTAAGAATTTATTTGGAAATTGTATTCTCCAGAGTGTAGCTTTTATTTAGTATTTTTTAAGCATTTGCGGGTAAAATATGTAATAATTCAGGCGACCTATTTAAAACCTTCTATAAGGTCATGTAACTTTGAAGATACATACTCGTATATCTCTATTTGTTAAGTCTGACCTCGTTTGTTTACAACTGTGTACCATTGTGATTTGTTAATTTTTAACTTACCTTTTCCTTTACATCACAGTGTGTTGCGTTTCATAATGAAATGTTTGTAAATTGAAAATTTAAGTAATAATTTGTATCCCGTGAATAACGTAGAAGCAAACAGATTGGGTTGCAGAGGGTTGAGTATGAAATTAGTGGGAGAAATTTATTTCACTGTTTATTTAACGAACACCTTATTCAGCATTTGTTGCTGTACACCATGCAATGTTTGATGGCACGATTGCATACCACATGTTATGTATGTACATACCGGCTAAAGTATCTTTATAAAAATTACACGGCGAATCATTCTCGATAAAATATCAAGGAATGGGACGCAAGAAATAATTGTCCCCACTTTTGGGTAAATGCTGTGCGTATGAACGGTTACGTAACAAAATATGGAATTTAACTATCGTTTATTTGAAAGCCATGATTTACGTAAAACGTTGCAACGAGATGTAATATAAATATGCGTACACCGGTGGTATAAGTGGAATCCTTTTTAATACCTGTAATAATTGCATGCATTTTTATTAAACCGAACGAAGTAGTGAACAAGTTTATTTTTCCAAGTGAAAAAATATCAGTCAAATCAACTTTTACTCGAATTTTATTAAAAATCCCAGGGAAGACTATACTGTATTTCTATATTTAACGGTAATTAAACAGGAAAGTTAATCAACAATACTATTCGATATACACTTTTCGATCTCATCAAATCTTTAATAAATCAGTTTTAAAATATCACATGATGCGAATTCTTCAAAAAGCCGCATACTTGTGATAACATATGGTCATGCTTACCTTGAATGGTATGCAAGACTGAAAGAGAGAGAGAAAGAGAGCGGGAGAAAGAGAGAAAGGGAGAAACGGAGAGAAACTTGAAAGAAAGCGCAGGGCAGACCTAATTTTGAATTGCGCTGTAAGGTAGTTACTCATTCCTAAGTAATCAAACATTTACGCATTAACATCAATCAAATTTATCAGTTAATTAGACTTTGAATCAAAACTGCTGTTTACTCCATTTACTACTGTACTATCAACCTACATTATCTCCTTGCACTTTGAAATTTCTATCACCCAAAAATTTACATCGATCTTTCCAACCATCACAAATTTCTATCTACCAAAGCTTTCGGCACCCAGGAATTTCTACGCGTTGAAAATCTCTTCGCCTCTTAACCTCGGCCGCCCGAACGTTTTTAATCCGGTTCTGAAAGATTCCAAATATTGAATAACGAAAAACATTCGTGGAAAGTCACAGTTTTATTTATATAACTCTTTTGCCGTAAAATAAAAAAGAACCAGACCCCTCCCTCCAAGCGACCACCAAATCTGTACTGGTCCCATGGACTTCTGGGACGGGGATATACGCTCCCGTTTTCGCGAGAACCGCCGCCAATGGAGCGTATCCGCAATTATTGCGTCAGCTATCGCGAGCCGCGTTGTCGATGATTGGCCGGCCCCGCGGAGCGGGAAATCCCCGTTGAAACCTGCTCTTCCGCGCTGTTTCGTCCCCGCGGTAGTCCCGCTGACGTCTTTTCACGTCACCGCGTCAAACTGCCGACCCTATCCTCGGTAGAGACAATCCGGCGACCGGTGATCAGTATCGCGCTACGCGACATCGCTACTGCGTCGTGACCGAGAGTTTCATTGGCAGACAGCAATGCGTTATACCTCTGACAACCTGTGTGACACTGCGTGAGAGACCCGTCTATTACAATAACGATATCAGCCGAGAAACAATTTCGGAAACGTGACAGATAGAACTCGGCGTTTCGTCTCGCGTACGCTGTTATTAGAGTATTTCTATTGAATATATATTTCGTTTACTGTAAATTGGAATTGAAGTGGATGTGAAAATGGATCCGTTTGACAGTTACGACAGGACTAACTTACCGGAGGTGAGTACTTGAGTACTTTATAAGGCGTAGAAAGTTTCGGTTTGTCTCTCGGGGTATAACGAAAGAAAACAATTATAATTGTACCGCGGGCAAAGAAGGAGAGATAGTCGAAAGTTCTGTGTGATAATGAAATTCTTCCGATGTGATACATGTACTCGCGCTTTTGTCGAGCGTTTAATTACATTTTCTCGTTTCGTTTAATTTAGAAATGATGCGCCTGTGTACAACGATACCGTACAAAGAAACGAATCGTTATCGTGATGCGGGAATTCATTTACATTTCACTTTTACATTCGCGGGTTTTAGAACATCGCACGACCGCGTGCGGCTCCGGTAAAACTGTGTTTCAAGTGTAAGATATTTTAACAAGAACTCGCGTCAGCCGGAGATATGATAATTCAAGCGTTTGTATTTACGTAAAGTGTCGTGCTTTGGCACAACAAAGAATGTATCACTCCGAACGGGAAAATAATCTTGACTAGAATCTGTCGTTTTTTTCTTTTTCTCTCTCTCTTTTTTTTTGTATACGTCACTACAATTATGTACTCACTACAAAGAGTAATCATGGGGTAATTGCATGGTAGGATACAAATAGATTCAATTTGCAATCCTTACGTGCGATTACACGGGAATCGAGACATTACTACTTCTGCGAAATCGGGAAAGATTTCCTCAAGATATCGGGTATCGTTTACAACGAGCTATTGTTTGACAGAACGCAATATTGATGGAACTGGTAATTGAATTCGTGAAATGATAAACGTGCACATTTGGCGAAAACGCGTATCTAGCGGGCACCACGAGTTGTATCGCGAAGCAACAAGTGTGCCGATATTAAAGAAAACATATTGATTCATTAACGTGTTAACATATTGTACTGATATCCGATACATACATTCCGGTCTCGTGACAAGAAATATCAAATATCGATGAACGTTTAGAATTTGTTCGCGATAATTATATATAATTATATAGAATTATGTGAATCATTTTTATCAAAATACACGTACTAAAAATACAATATAATGCCGAAAGTAATGCGGAATTTGTTCCTGCCATCTTGAAACGAGAGTTGAAAGTGGTACCTCGTGAATTTGGTTGTAATTGCGAAAATTTCAAGTAATTAAACATTCGCTGAAACATGTCGAAATCAAGGTGGTTCGGGTAATTTACAATAAATTTCGTCCTGATCGATGTAATCTAAATAACATTATAAAGAAGTATTAAATGTATGTTTAGCTTTCTGCAACGCTGTACATCCCCGTCATTTATTATCTATAGAATGTTAATCAAATCTTCTGTATATCGTTAATTAAAATATGGGAGATATAAACGAATTATTAACTTGTAATTAAATATTGTGCGTCAATTAAAATTGTCAAATAAGACTTAACTGTTAGTAACATTTCTAGAAAGCATTTGTTTTGCTGAATCAAAAAGATGTACTGGTAATTTCAATGTTTTTGTAATAATAACAGTAATTGTTTAATTACAGATCCGCCGTTTAAATATTATTTATTATATCCAATTATATTAAAACTTTCGCTCTGTCCTAATTGGAATGCGAGAAATTAAAAAACAAGCGCTTAGGGTACATCAAATCAATCACTTTCTAAAATAGAATCTGGGGTTTTGATAAAAATCACAAGTTTTACAGGCCTTGACATACCATAAATGAAATCAACGTGGTTTTTGCGAAGTTTATGAAATCGTCAAACTCACAGCTGTTCGGAAGTTACGCGTTTTGTAAAAAATGCTGTATTTTAAAAAATCGTGTCGTTTCATCCTTGTTTACATCATTTGTTGGACCATCAAAATATTTGTTCACAGATGTATCCTTCGTTCGCTAACTTATACGATGACGACGATCATTTCCTGTTGGATATGGACTCCCTGGTCACAAGAAAAAGCAACTATCTAACAACACGCAGTTATGAACCGACAAGAAAAAAGTGCACCCTCGGTAATACATACAAAAAAGATACCCCTACTTTGTATTATTTAGCACCACAGACGAAAAACATGTTACATTTTCTCGTTTTTTTCCTTTCTTAAGGAACAGCAATTTTAATCTGCGAAAACAATCTTATATTAGCAAAACGTATCGATCTTCAAATTAAATGTTACTCTATTAATCACTCTATTATAAATACTCTATTTTGAAAAATATTCAACGATACAATTGGGAAACCAGGAAACTGTTAAACTAGAGTGTGAAATATGCGATGGCATTAAAAACGAATATAGTAGATAATATTACGTGATGCGTAATTTTTGACATGCAACCGGAAATTAACATGTCAATCGTACACTTAACAGGTGATGAGAACAATGAGATCGACGGTACCGGATGGTCAGACAAACCTATCAGAAACTGGTGTCAAGAGGAGACAATAAATTGGTTGATGTCTGCGGCATCTTACATGGGACAGCCTTATAGTTCGATTCAACACACTCTTGCGGTACCGGGAAACGAGTTAGTTACCTTCACGAGAGATGACTTTATCAATCATGATCCTATATACGGGGATCGGCTCTATGACCTACTACATTCTCAACATATCTCGAATTTACGTATGTACTTGCTACGTAACACTGAGAATGTCTGTTGTAACGTTGTAAACCGTTCTACTTAATAAATGTCTAGTGAATCCTAGATTGTTACTTTCCGTATTTTTATTCACTGATAACAACCGTTTTATAATCGAAATTAAAATGAACGAATGAATAAAAGAATATACGCTTTATAGGGAAACAAATACAACCACTACTGATAAGGTAGTATAATTGTAGTTATTTTTATTACAGTTCCACCCTTCGACACCATTCACCCGCATTCAGAAGACGAGTACGCACGGATAAGCTCGAATAATACTTCAGGTAGTGAGTCCATTGAAACCAAAATAAGAATTTACGAAATGAAAAATTTGTTTTATTAATATTATTTTTTATGTTGTAGATGCGGAGTCGGATAATAGTATTGAGGTTTCAACCAAACGTCTGCCAGGTAGACCAAGAGTATTAAAAACTAAGAAAAATCGTAAGTGTTTGTTTGTATATGTTTAAGAGAAAGATATGGTATTCTTTGAGAAGATATTAAAATGTGTAACTTTATTTACAGCGACTGGCCAGGGTAAGCTTTGGGAGTTCATCAGAGACCTATTGCGTAACCGTGAAACGTGTCCAAGTCTGATCTGCTGGGAGGATTATTCGCAAGCGAAATTTCGGTTTGTTAAAAGCGACGAAGTTGCAAAAAGATGGGGCTCGCGAAAGGGCAACACAAAAATGACGTATGAAAAACTAAGCCGAGCCATGAGGTGATTATCTTGTACTTTAGAAAGCTTGATCTTTCCTTTGATTCACAGACAAATAAAATTTTGTATTATAAATATCTACCGATAATATTTTTTTACATTTATGTATCGATTCTTTTAGGTATTATTACAAAAGTAAAATATTCCAACCGGTACTTGGCAGAAGATTGGTGTACCAGTTTGGACCAAATGCAAAGGGATGGCAGACTGACAACCCTAACTTCCGACACTAATGTACTTATCAGGAATCATCATTGAAATTTTAAAAATTCCTACGACATTTCAGACTATGTAAGAGCCGTGTAAAGAAATGATGCCAGTGAAACAACTTTGATAACTAATCATTTTCGTACGAACGAATTTTTAATATACTGTGCTTAACAGTGAACTGTACATACAGATCGAGTGTTGCTTTGAGATGGTGCTAGAAACCCATCCAGGGGTAACTGAAGTTTTGTCACTATTTTTATTGAGTTAAGCATGAATCCTAAAAAAATATATACAACTCGAAATATGACGAACGGATGAAATTCTAGATTTTTAAATGTATTATACTTTTATAATTATAAAACCGTTTAAGTCCAAACAATGGACTCCAAAGGATTTAAGGAGCAAAGATCTAGTATTAAACAGATTTATACACCGACTAGATTTAAATGACATAAAAGCAGTACATGATACGAATGATTGAGAAAATATTGAGATTTCTGTCTCTATGTGTGACTGGATTTATAAACATAAGTTGGAACGAACATGAGTGTGAATAATTTAGCTTTGTAAGATTTTCAGAGTTTATTTGAATTTAAGCATATTTGAATAGGTCATTTACATATGTAAATGTATACATATAATCGAGAAAGACAATAATTCTCCTGACTTACCATCAAATAAACTTGCTATTACTAATTTTTTATATCACAGAGTCGTGTTATGTACCTCAATTTGGAAGCATTAATTCATTTTAAATCAATCCTCGAACCAACGAGACGTGGATCGATTTTGAAAATGAAGACTAAGTTACGCTGTAAGTAACAAGCAATACAGTAGAATATCGTGAACAATTGTAGCTCGTATGGAGCTTCAAGATATTTAAGCGAAAACAGTCGAACCTCGTCTTGTTTGTTTACAAACTATGGAAGATTGAATATCGGACTTAATTAGTTCATATCGTACTAATTAATATTAATCTAATTAACAGTTGAGAATCAACAACTTAGTGCATGTACTTATCATAGCATGTGCAAGAAGCTGGCAGGAAAATTTGTGTAAAAGTAGTATCGGACGATTTGAATATATGTTAACAAGCAATAATGTACTCAGGTATCGATATTTAAGGTATAATAAATACACGTTTAGTATATAATATATATTGTGTTTGAGAAGATAAAAGATTAAGTTTAATATATATGAAAAGCATGCATGATTTTTTTCTCTTTACATCATTTGTTAAGCTTATTTAGGACATTTGAATCGCATTTAATTTGAGCGAACTTGATTATCGTTGTTTGTACGATAAAAGCGTAGTAAAAGCGCTGGTTGCATCGATACGTAAAAAGTGGTTAAATACTTTTCTGAAATATGTATATCTCATAACACTACTAAGTGAATACATTTCAAAACTCTAGGAAAAAGGCCGATATTAATTTGAAATTATCTACTTCGTACTCTAAGTAATCAAATGCGATCTCTCTGCATAATATCCTGCAGAAAATGATAAGTACCACTTTAGGAATTTATAACGTACGTGTGCAACCTGTATGTATTTACGTACTTAACTATTTCTGCGCTACGTTGAAATAGTTTCTTATAAGACTTGGCAGAACAATAATAAAATGCTATCGTCTGATTCCTTGCGACGTCTAATTTCCTGCAACACTTTCTATTTTCTAGCTTAATTACATATGTAAGTTTAATGTCTATCGAAAGGCACGAATGTAAATAACCGTTATAGCAACTATGTAATTTTTACTTATGATCAGGACTGTGAAGAGAATGTGCGTTGAGCTCGCTTAATATAACTTATTAAAAATATCCATGCAATCTTTGGTTCCAAAGAGTACCACAAAATAGCGTAAAACGAATATTTTTTGTCGTATTTACTTGCACTGCAGGGATAAAAGAGGAAGCATCGGAACTATACAATTATGTAGATCCTGTTCTTGCTATTTGAAATCGTAATATCATGAAAATACGGGTGTAAGTAACCTGTTCTATACTACATATCTGAACCGCTTTTTACTTATTGTAACTTTGAATGATAGTCATCAACAATGGTATGACCAGCAAACTGGACCCTATGTTTTTATTTTTGGCACTTACGTCTATCGTTTATATGGACTTTAATGTGAATGCCAAGGACTTATTCCAAGTAATACACTTGACTGGTATTTTTAATGTGGATAGTAACGATAAGCCCTCGGATATCCTTCACGTGTCTTCGACAAATTAACTTACCGTTTATAATTTCACCTAGAAAAATATTCTTATTTTTATTTAAATTATTTCTTATAAATACAATTTAACTAACTTACCCTCCGTAATGCTGATTGGTTCGCTCAGCGAAAATACTGTCTGCTTCCAATGTGTTGGAGGGGAAAGAGGTCCCGTGCTAAAGTGAATTGGATTGTCCAAATCGAAGAAGATATCAAAATAGCCAACTATCGCAGTTAACGATCCAGTCTTTTTAACTTTTAATTCGAACGGCGATGAGAAATTTACACAATCGGTTGTTACTTTATACAAGTCGAACGCTTGGATTTCGACCGTACTTGTTATTAATTCGTCAACATTACAAATTTCTATACTTGGTTCCCGTACCACTTGTGCTTTCATGCAACTCATTTTAAAACCGTATACGTTTGACCAATAATCAACAAGCTCGACATACCGTCCTGCAAGAACAAATTATTTTTAATCGACATTTAGCAATATTTATCCCGTCCTAAATTTTTTTGTAAATGATAACATCATACGTACTGGTATCTCCACTTCCTACGAGACTAAGAGTACATCTGTTTGGAAGAAGTTCTCCACCAGGTGCTAAATAATGATCTCTGGCATATATTACTGTGTCTAACATGCCTTCAAATAACAGAAAATAACCCATCCATTCAGATACAATAGCATCCACTTTTTCCTCGCCAATATTAATGTCTTCCAAGCGACCCTTCTTCAGAGTGATAATATCACTCAAGTTATTTTCTCTGTAATGAATTAAAAAGTTTTTGGATTATTTAAAATATAATTATCTTGAACTCAATATTTGAATTGTTTCCAAAGTTAGTGTGATGTGTAGGAACAGTACAACACTCTGGTTATACAAGAAAAGCCTAATAGGTTTCTAACAAGATGGTCACGTTTGCCTCACATGCCTTACAAATACTAGGCAATATTAACAACCTACAATAATGATAGTGGGACAGTTTGTTTGTACCTTACTATGTCCATTGCATGATATATTACATCTGATTGGTCAACACTGATAACTTTACGGCATCCAGACTTTGCTGCAAACATGGAAAGGATTCCTGTCCCACATCCAACATCTAGCACCACACAGTCACTAAATCTATTTGAATTTGTTACAAATGCATCCCGATAACTCTCAGTCCTAACTTTGTCCTAAGAAATACAAACATAAGATTAAACATGAAATATTAACATACACCTTCTGTTCCATATTTTATCTTCAAAATTTGTTTTTTTAATACTAATACTATACTCACAGTCAACATTTCATGATGTATAGCAAAATGACTATATGTATTGAAGTACCCTTTGTCAGTGTTACAGTTAACAGAGCCGGAACAGTCATTTTTCTTTTCCAAATCATCATCTAAGATTAACTTTTGTGCTTTCTCTGTCATTTCATCTATTTGCTATAAGATATAAATGATATTGATATTTGTTAAATATAGCTTGTGTATATAAACAGGAAAAGTTACAGTGAGTACCTGTTTTGCTAAGAAACATGCTAATTCGCGCTGCTCTAACTGTGCTCGAAGTGTCTGTATTGTCCGTTGTAATTCAGCAAAATGTGCCTCAGATAAAGTAACACAACCATTTTCAGAGTTTACTGTGTATGCTATATTCTTTAGGCCTTTTTCTTTTAAATCCTCAATATCTAACATCGAAACATCAATTTATAACATTGAATAAATTTTATATATTTTGCAATATGAATATAAAAACTTGATATCTCACCAAACATCAGCCATGGATCATCTTCTATAATAGGCCTCAGGTATTCATCGCTTTCCCAAATTTTAATATTCAATGCATTAAGTTGATCAGGAAGCACATTCTTTTGTCGAATAAAATTTATCAATTTAATATAAGAATATGTATCAAGAGAGTGTCTTGTTATAAAATCTTTCAAATCAAATCTGTGTGACGTCCTAAGATGTTCTAGTGCCATGGAAAAGTTATTTACAATTTCATTACAGAAAAGGCACAGTACTGTTTCTGATTCTTCATTCATTTCATCCCAATCATCTCCGCTATCATCATCACTTGTTCCATCCATTTTAAGCTCATAATCAGTATTTGAAGAAACTGCTGCAAAATGGAACATTGTAATTAGAACCAACTCATTTTGTAGCATATTTAAGTAACATTATAAATTAAACATAAACAAGTATAAATCAAAAATAAGTAAATCATATTCATTTCACCATTAAGAATATTATATTATAAATTACTAATTATTTCAAACATCTTTTAATTGATGTTCATTTAAATTAAAATGCACTCAAAATTTCTAAAAACTAAAATAAAATTTCGTCAAAAAAATATAATTCTTTACAGGATTAATATATATATAGTAAGTAGAGATTCATTACTACCTTGTTCCGTCATTTTACGAATTGTTCGAAATATTTAATTTTATCGCGATACAAAAGTTTAAATTTTCGAGGTTAGAGACTCGTGCTCCTCCGATTTATTTGTGCACGTGCTGTAAACGGCAAAATCTCTTGGCTAATGTCAAATTCATATTCAGTATGATGCCGTGACTGTGGCCAATAAAAACTTTTTTCTCTGTGTAGGTGGCCCTCCTTACCACTTGATTTAATATTTATTGATTCTAAGCTAACACTCGAGTACTTTTGAAGCTGATGTGTTCAAACTTTTCCTTTTTTTAACAGTTATACTTCAAGTAACTTTAAGTATAGCGCAAGAAAATTAGTAAAACATTTTCAGTACATTTACATACTTTAGTAATAATTATTATCGTGGTTGGAGTAACTGTCAACAAAAGCAATATATGGTGTTATAAATTGTTACAATTAAAGATATCTGTAACAATAAATAACGTAAATATCGTTAGCAACATAATCTTTTGAATATTTATGGTATAAAAACATGATTAAGTAAAGCATAACTATTTGACCGTCAATTTTGTCTAGATATTGTTCTGTAGGTGATATTATAGATTATGAATAATAAATTCTATATTCATATGTTCAAAATTCTTTTCGAACTATCTTTAAAAAAAAAAGACGAAGCGTAGGCGCAAGTTGATTACCACTGACGATGTATAAAATCTGTACATTTTCAGAAAACTAAAATTTGTTGGAAAAACATAATTTCGTAGAATTACTACACGAATCTTGTACATCGCGTAAGAATTGAATTATAAGTGCGATATTAATATATCAAAATGATCTTCCCTCCCGAAATTTGGGAACATATATTTTTATATGTTGACCCGGTGACACTCACACATTTCAACACAGTGTGTAAGTGTTGGAATCTAATCATTGATAAGCTCTTGAAGGTAATCTATGTGTATATTGTTTTCAAACGTTTTTATCTCCTTGTATTTACAAAATATATAAAAAAAAGGAAAATGGAAAAGTTAACGAATAAAAAGGAACTAATTTATTGACGAATTTAATAAAATATGAAGAATATAAACTCATCAAAACTTTACATTTATCAATATGAAATCATTTTTTAAATTACAGTAACATTTAATTACGTCTGTTCTTGTATTACACTTATGAATTGGAATTAAAAATATATGCAATTTTGATTATCTATATTTAATTTTACTAAAAACAATTACAACCCTGTATTTATCCACAAGTACTTAATATTTCTAACAATTAATAAGTTTTCCAGAAAAATGATCACTGGTACAGGAAATGTAAAAAAGACATACCAGAACACTTATGGAGCACATATTCTGAAAAAATAAATCCTCGTAAGTTCTACACTGATCTTCATGCGAAACATGATGCTGCAACGTGGATGGCAATGTACAGATTATGGGTGAGGTGCAAACGTTTAATAAAATGTGATGCATCCTATACGTGCATTGAGCCATTACCAAAACATCGCATAGCAGAACATATTACATGTAGTAATGTATCAGGTAAGTTACAAATACTATGCTACTTTATATTGAATTCCACAACAAAATAATTATTATTGTCAATTCTCTACAGAATATATGATAGCAGTAGGAACATCGGAAGGATATATTTATATTTACGATATAAATAATTTAAATGGATCTCCTATATTTATAGCTGATCATACAGAATATGTTGAAAATGTGCAGTTTCTCAGAGATGGTATATCTATACCTTTTTAGAAAGAGAATTGGAACTATAGGAATCATCATATTTAATTATGTGTTTCTAAACTCTGTTTATAGATGTAAATACTGTTGTTGTGTCCTGTTCTCCTAACAAACATGTGCGTTTTTGGGATATTCAGCAGAAGAAACTAATTAATCGAAAACGTGGGAAACTAATATGGTATGATTTAAATATTGTTGAATTAATTGTAAAATCAAAAACTATTCGATCTGGTATAAAACAATAATTATTCAACAGTACAAGCTACAGTTATTGTTATACCGCTCTACACAATATCATAATGATTGAAGGTTCTGTACCTCAAACAACATATCAATTTGGTGTAGATGACATTGTTGCTATAGGAGCAGATAACGACAAGGTAATATACAATGTAAATGTTATGCTAAAATATGTACATAGAACAGATATAACTAAATTGTGATAAACTCATTGTATAAATTGAAATGCTACTTCAGGTATTTTTTTATACTGGTAGAGGATATTATGTGAAGATAGATTTGGCAATGCAGGGAGATTACACTTCAAGCTGTATTGAACCACCGGATATAAGAATTCGCCATTATTTTATATTTAAACCCGAGATAACTGTCTGCATTACAGGTAAAATTCATATTAAAATTGTTAATTCATTTAATGAGTATTTCATGAAATATTTTGAACGTTTCCAGAATATGGATACTTGGGCTTCTTAATACGAAATGAAAAGTGGAAAATACACAACACACTCCTTGCATTACATGGTACACCTACTGCAGTATTAGTGTACGATCGTATACTTATTTTAGGCTTAGATTCGGGTAATTATATCATTTGTATATTTTTATGAAACATAGTATTATTTAAAATTGTTATAAAATACAATATATTTTTTAATATTGATAGGTAACGTACACATATACTATGTGGACAATTTTGAGACCCTAGACTTCAACAGTATTAATTCCAAAAAAATTACTCTGGATACAACAGCTGTAATATCATTGAGCATACTTGTTCAAAATGAGGAATATTTGGTGGTATCTTACAGTAAAAAAGTTTATATTGTTAAATTTACTTAATATATTATTTTGTATTGTTATTTTAAAGTACATTTTATTATAAAATTGTTTAATATAAAAATATATGCTATACTGATACAAATATATTAACATAGTTTGAAGTTCTGTGCTGTTCCAGTGCCATATATAGTATCCCATTCAACATAAATTGATAAACTTGACTCTGATACACTGGGTCTGACATGTATCAGTGCCTCCTTGAAGTCATTGATTGTTACCTGTCGAACATCTTCAGTTCTGATATTTTCAAGTTGACTGAATGGTATACTTCTTATTGGTCCCATACTAGCTTCCTTACATAAATTGGTCATATCGGCTCCAGAATATCCTTTGGACTGTTGAGCAACATCCATAATATCTTCTTCACTAAGGGTATGTGGGACTGTTAATAGTAAATTATTTATAATTTGTTTTCGTGCCTCAAATTCGGGTAAAGGAACGTAAAGTCTCTTCACGAGCCGTCGACGTGCAGCTTCGTCCAGCTCTTGAGGTCTGTTTGTTGCTCCCACAATTAAAATACGATCTTCATCTGCAGTTGCTGCTCCATCCAATTGCACAAGAAATTCAGTCTTCAATCTTCTTGAACTTTCGTGTTCTGTTTCGGATCTTTGTGTTAACAATGAGTCGATTTCATCCACAAAAATTACAGATGGTTGATAAACTCTAGCAACTGCAAACAGTGCTCTGACCATTTTTTCACCTTCTCCTATCCATTTGGAAGTCAAAGAACTCGCAGAAATTGAGAAAAATGTTGATTTACTTTGAGATGCTATACATTTGCCTATAAGTGTTTTTCCTGTTCCTGGGGGACCAAATAATAATATTCCTTTTGGTGGCCTGCGTAGTCCAGTGAAAATATCAGGTCTCAACATAGGATACACGACTACCTCCATAATAATTTTCTTTGCATATTCAAGACCAGCTATGTCGTCCCAGCAAATAGTTGTCTTTGAATCCATTATTTCATTTCTTATTAATTCTACCATTTTTGGCTCAATGTTTTTCAATCTTTCATCTTCTATTTCCATTGAATCACTTTCAGTGCCATACATGTTTTCTTGTCCTTGCATAGGTTTTTCTTTTTCCTTTTTAAATGGACAAACGAATTGAGAATTTACAGTTGGTTTACCACCCAAAGTCTTTTTTGCTCCTGATTTGTTTGCTTTCATTTGCTGTATACTTAATTCATCTCTAGCAGTCTTGAAGGCATTAGGCTTAGGATTAGGTGATTCTGAATCGTCCTCATTTTGCTGAAGAGGCACTTGCGATTTTGATTTTGCACTATTCTTATAAACTTTTGATTGCTCATAATTATTGTTGTAAGAATCCTGTCTGATTGGTTTAGATTGTACCTTAGGTTCAACTCTAAAAGACTGCTGGCGTGGCAAATTATGCTTTTCATGCATCACTGGAAAAGACTTAGCTGGTTGCTTTCTATAATTATTTAATTGTGCGGTACTATTTACATCTATTAAATTATTTGATTGAATCAATGAATGTTCTGATTCATTTTGAGTATTACTATGTTCAAACTGTGGCTTCATCTGCGCAGCTTGACTACAATTTGACTTGGTTTGAGTGCTAATTTTTCGATTTCTTACTGGACCTTCTTTATTTTTCCACATACTTATAATACTTTCTATGTGCCTATCATTTACATTTCTTTTTAGGCATGGCACTTTATTGTCTTTCTGACAAGGTAGTGGCTTTACAAAATTAAGGGCTATATCTATATCCTTTAAGCCTGTACACCATTTCTGTGGATCGTTATTACTTTTTGGTATCTGCAATTTGAACTGTTTCCAGTAATTATTTACTCCATTTTTGTTCGTCATTAGAGTTTGATAATCATCTAGGCTTCTGCGAAGTAGGTATGATGCCATATCCTCTGATTCACTATACATATGATTTATGTATGAATATATAATGTATTTCGCTTAAATATTTTAAGACAGATTTATAATATTATTATGAATCAGAATAATATTGATTTTAAATCATTTTATCATTTGAGAATCGAACAAAATTAAATTCTAAGTATGAGAGGGTTGATAGAAAATTGCGACTTACAATTGTTTAGCGCTGAAATATTTAGTAGCAAGGCATCTACGTTCAATGTCGACTATCTCCATAGGATCCTTGTCATTTTTTGAAAATTTCAAAGCATGATAAGCCGCCAAAAAATTATTTTTTGCGCTGCTTATTTCTGTATTAGGAACTGCCATACTTGCTTAGAAAAGGATTCAGGGTATTTAAACGTATATGTATAGCAATGTCACTTGATGCCACTTGTTGTCACCATAGACGAGGTATTGGATAGACCTTGCACCTTACGGTGTTCCGTGTTCACGAAACTGTATTACCGACGCGTTCAAATTTCAGCGTGTCTTCTAAATTTGAGTCATTATGATCATTGCGTTTCTTAATTAATAAGTATATTGTTCATATGTACCTTCATCAAGGCTAACAGCGGTGAAAACACAATTGTAACTTTGTCTTCTTTCATTATAGCTGGCAATTGAAAACACAGAGACTTCCCAGATCCCGTTGGCATACAAACAAACACATGTTGTTTACCTAATAATAAATAATAGCCCAAATAATTTCTACTCAATAACATAAATGACATCGTTGTAATAGTTTTAATTTTAGTAGTTCAAAATTGCGCAATTAATTATTAAAATTAATAAGACGATCACCTTTGTATATTGCAGTGGTTGCTTTATTTTGAATATCACTTTTGAAGTCATCATAACCAAACACCGACTTTAGAACAGCACTCAACATTTTATTAAATGATAACACAAATTAGATTTTTTACAAATTGACAAATAAATAGATGATTAAAACATCATTATATACAATGTTCTTCATACACAATCCTATTAATAATTCTTAAAACATTCTTATCGAAAACCTTGTTTACATCCAACCATCTCGCAAGTATACCAACCAATACCAACCAACTGACACCAACACACGATTAAACGTAGCTCTGGACTACAAAGCGGTTAGTTTAAAAAGTAATGCGAAAAATATTTAAAGTTAAGTTCGTTAGATATTAGTGGCTGGACAGCGTTCTCCGATTTTAATAAGAGTATTTTAAATTCATGGTTGTATATCATTTTTTTCCCGCCGAAAGTAATAGAATATCATTAGTACTCACAGAATATATATATACCATGTACGTGCTATTAAAGACGGATTCCAGTCCATAGTCGGTAACGTTGAACGTGACACCACAGACGACAGATAGGATCCAATACCTCGTCTGTGCTTCTACTTGTCACTCATCAATTTCAAACATACAGATCTGAGACATTCAATATACAAATCTACGGTTTATTTCACAATGTACTTTATATCTTGAAAGTATTGCAATTAAATTTTCACTATTGTATTAGTGAAATCCTCTTAATACTTGCGCATAATAATCCAGTGTGATTGCGTGTGGTCGCAAGACAGAGAAACTTTGAGAAACGATTCGTAAGTGTCCCTCTTACACTTTTTCCAGGTCGCTAGTACAGTTTCTATCTCTCCGAATAGCCCGTACCTTTATTCCCGTCGTAATTGTTACGGTTAAGCGGATTCAGTACGACCGAACTCTGATATACATACTCGAGCTGACATTATCAAGGGCAAGGTTACCCATCAGTATACCATCGGACGTCCTAGAGTCAACACGTCTTCCTAACGAGCTCTGATCAACTTTCCGAGGTATATCTCACTTGATTTGAGTATTTCCAATTATTTACTGATCATTTACCGTACAATCCGTTACCTACGCGTACATTACTAATACTGATTAACATGTTATTAATTATTATAACACGTATAATATTAGAAAATCCTTACTGTAAAATTTTTCGGAAAAATCATTATCATTTTTATCAATTTCTAAAAGCGTGATTTGCAACTCGATTTTTCGTTCCGTTAATTCTTCGAATATTATTCGGGATTGTAGTAAGAATTGTTGTTCTTAACACAAAATCGTTAAAATTGTTTAATTATTAACCGCGAAAATAATTACAGTTCTATAAAGTTCGGTTCTGGTGTCGTACGTGCGAAATAATATGAGAATTCCTGGAATTCATGCCCCGCTGGGCACGGCTGAGTTTGTGTCCCTTACCGTGACTTTGACAGGTACGTTATCCTTCATTTGTCGATCGGTTGTCGTGGTGTACGGGCGTGACATAACGAGCTTTCTACTCCTCTCCTAGGTACATTTAGACACTTTTGGAATATTTTCCTTTGCTTATTTCATATCTATTCTATATTATACCATACCGTTCACGCGTCTTCTATACATACAGTACATACTAATACATACTATTATATACTGTTACATACTGTTACATACTATTACATACTGTTACATACTCTTACATACTATTACATACTATTACATACTATTACATACTATTACATACTATTACATACTGTTACATACTGTTACATACTGTTACATACTGTTACATACTCTTCTATATACTTCTATACATACAATACACTACTCAAAAAGACATATTACACAGTTTATACTAACACATTTTGTGCATCTATATTATCATGTTTGGTGAGATTTGCAATGAAATAAGAGTGAAATAAAAGAATATTTTAAATATAAATTTTATTTAATTTAAACTAACAATTTGCGTAACTTCTCTCAAATATCTTCTTCATTTATATTATTTCTTAATCACAATTGCAATCTCATTCTCCTCATACATCGCGGTATTTCGACGGCAATTCTAATCGTATTTTTATTTCTATTTTCAGATCCATTCCCGGAAATTTTTCAACGAAGGCCACAATCAAGGACGCTGAGTATCGCGATGAATAAGACCTACTTGTTACTGTATTTAACATTGATCATACTTATAATTATTCGGGCTTCAATTACAATCGGAGTTTGTATTTTACGCGAAATTAAACCGATCGTACCATCGCGTGAATTTATGAAAATTTATTGGATTTACACGTTGATAATCGCGTTGACTGATAATTATAAATTAAATTTAATTTTACATCAAAGTAAGAAAATGGCAATATTCCTAATAACAATGCTTATATCGCGTCCGCGTTCGCCCTGTATTTTATTTTCAGCTTTTGCGGCCGCGCGCAATGCCGTCTTAGAGTCACTTGCTCCGAAAAACAGTATTTCGCGAAATAGAATCAGTGTTGTTGCGCTATTAGAAATTGTACTTGTTCGATATACGCGTGCTTAAAACCGCCGAACGACAAAATATTCGGTCGCGAAATTCCAGTATTCCTTGAATCGCGAGAGTAGAGTCAGTTAGTTCGCCGGAAATCATATCGGTCGGGAGTAGTCTCTTTATTTTTCTATTTTTTTTCTGTGAATTATTCGCCGCGATAAATTAGAGGTACGCAGCAGCTGCGGAGAGGATCTCCATCGGGCGCCGTCGCATCAGGCAGCAGGTAAATATCAGCAAAATTTTCTACTTTAAATTCTTCTAATCAACAATGAAGTTACACTTTGAATTATCGAATTTGAGTCAGAATTAATGACGAACGAATTGAGGAATGATAGACGGTTAAACTATAAAGACTTTGCTATTTTTCTGTTACAGAAGACTTCGCAACTACAAGACTTCGCAACTACGTAGCTGGCCGCGTGCAATGCGGTCTTTAGATTCACTTGCTCCGAAAAAGTATATCGCGAAATAGAGTCAGTGTTGTTGCGCTATTAGAAATTGTACTTGCTCGAAATACGCGTGCTTAAAACCGCCGAAAGTAATGAAATGGACTGATACAACGTAACATTCGGTCGGGAAATTCTTAAATACTTTGAATCGCGAGAGTAGAGTCAGTTTGTTCGCCGGAAATTATTTCGGTCGGGAGTGTAGTCTATTTATTTTTCTTTTTTTTTCTTTGAATTATTCGTCGCGATAAATTAGAGGTACGCAGCAGCTGCGGAGAGGATCTCCATCGGGCGCCGTCGCATCGGGCAGCAGGTAAATATCAGCAAAATTGTTCACTTTTGCAATATGAAATTCGAGTCAGAATTAAAGACGAACGATTTGAAGATTGATAGACGGTTAAACTATAAAGTCTTTGCTTTTTTCCTGTTACAGATGACTTCGCAACTTCAGAGCCGGTCATGGTATCATCTCTTCAATCAAAGGTGCAGAAGAAATCTACGATCGGTGAGTCAAAAAATTTACGGTTCCTCCGATCACTCAATCATGTCGTAGGACGCAAAGGTCCGAAGCGGCACGAGTGATCGGTTGTATTTTATTTGATTTGCGAGCATAGTGACCGCGAGTGTAAAGTATTTTATACTTGACACTCGTGGGTAGTAACACCCCATTGTTTTGAATATTTAATTAGCTCAGGCAGGGGTCTTCTTGTGGCTTAGCTTCACGGGCGATTTTTATTTAATTAATTCGGAGGTTCGATTCCCTCGACCTTCATTTAATAGCATTCGCGTTCGCGTTCATTTCATATAATCACAGAATTTTTGACAAAACACGAAATCATACGAATTAAATTCAGTCAGAACTTGCATATTTTTAGTGCTGCATTTCTTTTAATTTGTAAAGTCCTTTAAATTCTTCTACTTGAAATGCCCAAGAAGACCAATTCGCGATGGTTAGATTCTGGTTTCAAAGTCTAGTTTTGCACAAATTTGCATTGTTTAGAATATATACTTTGAATAAGGAATCAACCAAGGTTTTCAATTTTAAATTCAAGTTTCATATATATCTTTTTTCTATAAATTAATATTTTAAAGTTTTCAATATATATATTTAAAGTTTTCACATTTTTCTTCAATAAATTCAAGTTTTTTCACTTTTTCAATAATTATTTGATATTAAATTTGAGTCATTTTATAAAGTACATTTTCAAGTAATTTTTATAAAGTCAAAGTAATGACTATTAGCCCGTTAGAAGTTCTATTTTGATAATCATTTTCAAGCTCAGGATTTTCAGCACACATCAAGACTAGTTTGTAGTTGCCACGTTCATGTCCCTATTTGGCTTGAACTCATTCGTGTGCCCAGGTGCTACCCGAATGGGTGATAGCGGTGAACGTGGCTTATAGTTTTAAGAATTATAATACTGTGGCGGCTCACAAGCGTTAGCGATTGTGCACGACGTACGATCCACACGTGTGTGTGTGTGTGTGTGAGATCAATTTATTGAATATTTCGTGGATCGTGCGTCGGTTTAGAACAATCTTTTTCATTGCAAATTCGCGATTAAATTCAACTTGAATATTTTTATCATTTTACATTATTCAATTTAAATTCGATTATATTTCGAACCTCAGATTATTAGATTCAATTACTTTTCACACTTAGAATCAAAACGTAGTAATTATTTCAACTACGAATTAATACAAGTCTTTCATTTTTATATTTTACGAATATTAGTTTTCATTAAATTATTTTCAATAAAGTCTTAAATAAATCGCAATAATCGCTGGCCTTGTGAGTCGATTTCAGCAAACAAGGTACGTACCTGAATGTATGTGTGGGGTTTTGAGTCGGTGTTGGAGACGTCCCGGGACGTCTCCCGTAGGGGGAAACACCGACTTTGATTGAGAATCGTGGAGAGAGTGTGTTGGTGTGATTGAGATTTTTGCCATTTTTTTAAATATAGGAAATAGGTAGGCAGGTAACTTAAATTCTGGAGTGTGTGCTTTAATTTTAAGTAGGAAGGGCCAGGGCAGGTATCACTGTTTCGACTGTAGGCAACCAGTGATATCCTGTACCTGGAAGTCAGGATAATAATCTTTTCTTTTTTAATATTAAGAAAATTCTGCTTGAGCATTCGTCTTTTTTCTGGCTAACCGTTTGCACTGACTGCAGTTTGATTCTTCTGAGAATAAGCTGTTTGTCTATACGTGTTAGCCTCATTATTTGTCGTGTGTTAGGCGCGTGTTAGGGTATTATCATATGTTGGTTCCGAATGTTCGAGCAGAATTAGGTTGGGATTCGACCCGAAAAACGAAGAAACTCTACATCGACAACGTTTGAAGATGAAGAGGCTATATGCCGAAGAGGCCCGACAAACTGTCTTGAAGAGGGCAACTACTAATGACTGTCCGTTTTGGAATGTCCAGTTTGGACACTTCCGAAATGGGTGGTCATTCCGTTACTACTAAGTCACTATGCTCGCTAGTAGTTGTAGTATTTGTAGTAGTAGAATTTTGAAGTAGTTAGTTCCACGGGTCGAGGTGAGCTCCCCGTGAAGACTCTGCCCCGATCTGCACTAAAGTTTACGAGTCATTTTTCTTATTAAATTATTCTAACAAATATGATTAATAGAATTTTGCGTTAAAGTTTTCGAGTCATGTTTCTTATTCAGTTACATTCACAAGTTTTGATAATAGAATTTTTATTGGAATTTGATATTAAATTCTTTTGAAAGTAAGTTATTTTTCAAATTTTCTGAGAGTTCCTTTTTAATAATTTATATTATGGTCACTGATAGAGTCCAGTTTTTCAATATTATAAATTTGAGAAATCGAATTTTCGAAATAAGCAGAGGGGTAGAGTATGGATACAGTGTGCAAAATTTGCACACTTGCCATCCGCGCCGATCGTTAATATATGTCACCTCTGGCTGCAGTTTAGCTTCGCGAAATTTATTGATAATTTGAAATAGATCATTTGAAAGTGTCTCAACTGAGACACACTTTTTATTTTCATCCTAGAAACATAGTATTATACAATTTTCTTTTAATTAAATTCACGAATCCGTCTCAAAGAGACCCGCGTTCTTTTTACATTATAATATTTATATATTTAAATTAAATATCCGAAAGAAATGTCACCGGGACATACGCGATTTTTATTTTCTAACGTAAAATCATCGAAAAATGTAAAGCAGCCAAGTGACTCGCGAATTGCATCGTACATCGCCGTTTTGGTACGATGCCACTTAAAACAAAAATTGAAACAAGCATTTGTTAGAAGGAATATTGCCATGATTACATTTATAAATTGTATTTTATATTAAAATGTGTTATTTTGTACAATGTCGTAAGACCTTGTGCAACATTTTCATTACGACTACGAATAACTTTGATCTCTTCAAGATCATTCCGCGTTTACAATCGTTTTTCAATTTCGCGTATTACAATGCTATCAGTCAACGCGATTATGAAATAGTAAAACATTATTTTTCGCGCGCGTAACGCGTACTTTTTTCAAATGAAACATACATTTCTTTCCGTCAAAATTCATGGAAATTGCGAACAAATTAGTGTTGCGAAAAATCATTTAAACTCGCGCGTAACTTTTCCATACTGATCGATGTTAATCTCGCGTGACAAGTCGGTGTTTTCCACCCATTTAATAAACTTTTCTCTCAGAGTAGAATTAAATTAAGTAGTATAAGTTTTTAGTGTTGCGTAAACTTAGAGAATTCGTCATTTAGCCACTTGCGTGTTAAATTGAGTGAAATATTAAAGTTCTTTTCGCGTCGCGTTTTCATTTATCTGTATTCTGTGTTATCTCACACATGATCTTCCTGATTCGCAGTATTCTGAATAATTAGAAAATATGAAATACATTCCCCTGTGGGTGGGGGACAGAATACACCCACGGTATTCCCTGCCTGTCGTACGAGGCGACTAAAAGGGACGTTTTGGCCACTATAGTGTCAAAACGTTAATTTAAGGGGAAATCACACGTCAATTCCAATCCGTTTGCCGTCGGCCATCGAGAAAACGCGACTTGTTTGTTCGTACCGCGATATTAGATTCATTTTTAACTTTAACTTTCATTTTCAATACTTATCACCTATTTCTACACTCAATTTTTAGTATCAGTTTATTAGCTTCAATTTTTTTTTACTCTCACTTTTTAATTTTAACTTTCACTTATTCTAGTAGAGTCATTTGTTATAGTAGAGTCAGTTGTATAGTAGAGTCAGTTGTTCGTCATTTGTCACGTTTATCATATCCCTGCGGCAAAACAACACGATAAACGGTGTTGTCGGCCTTGTAAGCCTCACGGCTACTCGGTTAAGTCGCGATCTCGCGATATATTCACGGAGCGTGGCTTTCTGTCGTTCCATGGTTCCGTCGGTACTTTGGGTGGCCTATGGTCGTCTGGAAAGGTGAGCCCGAGTTCGTTCTGGGGACCTGTACACGGGTGGACTGCTATTTGGCGGGGTATGGGACGTATCAGGCTTATCGGTGGCGGCCGGACCGATTAGCCTGATATGGCTTAACCCGTGTGCAGTTCGACTGGATGATCTATATCCTCGGATATAGATCATCTTCGATTTGTCCCTGGTTCGGATCTTTCGCGTAGGCCCTTTCTTGTAAATCGACCATACGCTTTATCCCTTCGTATCGATTAACCATGGTTCGGCCGGAAGTCACGGTTCGTGGGTACTTCTCGAGACCGTGGCACGAGCCACCGTGTAAGTGTCTAAATTGTTTTGTCGTCGAGCTATGGTGAACGTTTAGAGTCACCCGCGTTAGTATACATTTACCGAGTTGCTTTTCTCGTTGAGTCGACATTTAGAGTCATTTTTCTTTTTTTTTTCTTTTTTTTTGGGTTTAAGGTGTTTTGGTGTTTTTTTTTTACCGCGAGGAGTTGGCGTGTGATGGTGGTGGGGTTAGTTATAGAAATATTGAAACGTTTCGATATTTATCGTCGTGGTCCCATTGACAGACGTGTCTTTGGTATCACGGCACTTTTAGTTTCGCGTTCGCGTTCGCGTGATATTTTCATTTTCCATCTGAGAATGAAGATTTTGATCTCGTTTCGTTAATGGAGGGAGGATGGGTGCCGTGGATAGGGTGGGTCTCCATAAGTAGCAACCTCCACGTGGTGAGACCTGGATCGATATCGTTTGCATCGATCGATAAAGAGATTTATTAATATTTTTTGGAAATCCGATGACCGATAGCCGCGTTTTATATTGAAATGTGTCGCTTCGATGCAAATGGTATCGAGCAAATTGGCTACAAGTAGTATAGATATTCCTTTTTGTCTTTTTTTACTTTCATTGCTTGATTATCAAGAGATACATTGAGAGAGACATTGTCTCGAGTTTGTCTATATTATAGCATAGACGAGGTATGGAATAGACCTTTTGCAGCCGCATCATTTTCAGTGTCGTCGGTGTTGCGGGCTGTAGAGCCCCTTACCATTTTAGTGTCACTCCCAACGTTACCACTTTGGGTGCGAGTCTAGGATGACCATTGGTTATTAGTAAGAATACGATATAGACGTTATAGTTTATGCGTATTAATAATTGACCTTTGTATCAATAATTCAAATCTTTTCCGATAATGTGAAACATAATACAGTCTACGTCAACAGTTAGCACGTTGGTGAGCTGTTTCTTTTTAATATGATATCAAATGTAACAAAATTTGCATTATTTATAATTCATAAAAGTATGTAAAAAGACGGGTAATGTTATATAAATGTTATAGTGTTTGGTATCATTTTAACCAGAAGAACGTCACGAATATGTTAATAAAACCTTCGTGAATAAAAATACAAAAATGTAATATTTTCATAGGTGCATTAATGTCCAACGCACCGATGTACGGGCCTTAACCCAATTCTCATTGTTCCTTCGTCAAGGAGGTGCTGCAAATCCTCTGAAATTTGAACGCGTCGGTAATAATAGGATATGCCCTTCATGTCAAGTACCGATAACAATAGAACATATAATTATAGACTGCAGCAGGTACAATAGATCGAGATCTGATCATAACATTCCAAGTGACCTAAAAAGTGCCTTAACCGACCCTAAGAAACTGAAGAATATAATAAATTCCCTAGCATGCATCAAATTAATAGGTGAAATCTAACATTCGAACACAGTCGCTAATAACCCTAGACGTTGATGCGACTATAAAGAAAAAGAGGAAGAGGAAAAATTGAAACAAGCATTTGTTAGAAGGAATATTGCCATGATTACATTTATAAATTGTATTTTCTATTAAAATTTGTTATTTTGTACAATGTCGTAAGACCTTGTGCAACATTTTCATTACGACTACGAATAACTTTGATCTTTTCAAGATCATTCCGCGTTTAGAATCGTTTTTCAATTTCGCGTATTACAATGCTATCAGTCAACGCGATTATGAAATAGCAAAACATTATTTTTCGCGCGCGTAACGCGTACTTTTTTCAAATGAAACATACATTTCCTTCCGACAAAATTCATGGAAATTGCGAACAAATTAGTGTTGCGAAAAATCATTTAAACTCGCGCGTAACTTTTCCATACTGATCGATGTTAATCTCGCGTGACAAGTCGGTGTTTTCCACCCATTTAATAAACTTTTCTTTCAGAGTAGAATTAAATTAAGTGGTATAAGTTTTTAGTGTTGCGTAGACTTAGAGAATTCGCCATTTAGCCACTTGCGTGTTAAATTGAGTGAAATATTAAAGTTCTTTTCGCGTCGCGTTGTCATTTATCTGCATTCTAATGTTATCACACACATTAGTTTCCTGATTCGCAGTATTCTGAATAATTAGAAAATATGAAATACATTCCCCTGTGGGTGGGGGACAGAATACACCCACGGTATTCCCTGCCTGTCGTACGAGGCGACTAAAAGGGACGTTTTGACACTATAGTGGCCAAAACGTTAATTTAAGGGGATATCACGCGTCAATTCCAATCCGTTTGCCGTCGACCATCGAGAAAACGCGACTTGTTTGTTCGTACCGCGATATTAGATTCATTTTTAACTTTAACTTTCATTTTCAATACTTATCATCTATTTTTACACTCAATTTTTAGTATCAGTTTCTTAGCTTCAGTGTTTTTACTCTCACTTTTTAATTTTAACTTTCACTTGTTCTAGTAAAGTCATTTGTTTTAGTAGAGTCACTTGTTCTAGTAGAGTCACTTGTTCTAGTAGAGTCACTTGCTCGTTGTTTGCTACGTTCGTCATATCCCTGCGTCAAAGCAACACGAGAAACGGTGTAGTCGGCCTTGTAGCCTCACGGCTACTCGGTTAAGCCGCGATCTCGCGATATTCACGGACCGCGGCTTTCGGTCCTTCCATACTGTCGGTACGATGGGGGGCCTAAGGTCGTTGGGAAAGGGCCCGAGTCTGCTCTGGGGACCTGTACACGGGTGGACTGCTATTCGGCGGGGTATGGGACGTATCAGGCTTATCGGTGGCGGCCGGACCGATTAGCCTGATATGGCTTAACCCGTGTACAGTTCGTGATCTATGGTTTCGGGTATATTTCACATCGATTCGTCCTTTGGTCCGGATAGGCTCTTTCTTGTAAATCGACCCCACAGTCAATCCCAGAATACCGACAGACCATGGTTCGGCCGGGAGTCCCGGTTCGTGGGTACTTCTCGAGCCCGTGGCACGAGCCACCGTGTAAGTGTGTAAATTGTTTTGGCGTCGAGCTATGGCGAACGTTTAGAGTCACCCGCGTTAGTATACATTTACCGAGTTGCTTTTCTCGTTGAGTCGACATTTAGATTCATTTCCTTTTTTTTTCTTTTTTTTGGGGGTTTATACTTAGCTTCGCGTCGCGTTCGCGTTATATTTTCATTTTCCATCTGAGAATGAAGATTTTGATCCCGTTTCGTTAATGGAGGGAGGATGGGTGCCGTGGATAGGGTGGGTCTCCATTAGTAGCAACCTCCACGTGGTGAGACCTGGATCGATATTATTTGCATCGATCTATAATGAAATTTATCAATATTTTTTTGTAAGTCCAATGACCCATAGTCGTTTATATTGAAATGTATCGCTTCGATGCAAATGGTATCGAGCAAATTGGCTACGAGTAGTATATGTATGTATATCTCGTGTTTGCTTTTACTACAGTCAGAAAAAACCTAAATTCAACCAGTTTTTTGATTGCCATTTGCTCAATTTTTGAGATAGCGATCTGAAACTTGTACTACTGATTTAGTTAGGAAATTCTACACCAGATCAACCTATAATAGTTGTACTTTTCGAAAATTTCATTTTTCGCCAAAATCTGAAGGGGGTAGGTCAGGATTTTTTGTGATTTTCGTAATGCTCTCGCCATTTCCACAATTTTTTAGATATCAAGATGATTCTTTCACTGATTAATTCGGCTTCGGATTCCGCATCCAAAACGCCCTGGATCATTTTAATAGCTCAAAAATTACGGAAATGGCAGGCGATTTACGAAAATCGCAAAAAATCCTATATATATATATTTCGATATATAATACTCCATCGGATACAATAATACATTTGGACCTGTATAGAACAAACAAACAGATAATGCAACATCCGCATAACTGTAAGGTATACTAGGAATTAATGTATATAATATACATATATTTTCTCGTGTGTTTCCTGTGTTCCGTGAAGACTTTCGGTTAAATAGGTCTCTTTCTGCGCGAAAGGAAGGTACAGCTCGTTTTTTGTGCATTTTTTGTTGTTGTTGTTGTTGTTGTTGTATTCTTTCATTTTACGAAATTCACTTGTTCTTCGGTTTCATCAGTTACATTTTTTTGGTAAGCATTTGTATAATTCGCGCACGAGACGGATACAGTAAGAATTCTTTTACCCTGTAAGTTACACGCATAAATATATATATGTTTTAATTGTATACCTCATCGATTACTATTGTTTCGAACGAAATTTTGAGAGAGAAGAGAACTGTGAACGATGCTTATCGTTTCTTTTCTTTTTTTTCCCGAGTGGAATGTATAATACAAAAAGGACAAAAATACGTTAGAAATAACGTAGGCACTTGCTTATTTTAATCTACATCTACTTATAAAGTAAAGACGTTCACGTTCAGCGTGTATTAAAATGCTACAACGTTTTATAAAAGGAAATATTTAGTTTTATTACCGAGACGCGTATTTTTTTCTCGTACATTATTTTTTTTTTAGAAGAAAGTCTGAATTAACATTCTCAGTATGTTAAGTAAATGGTTTCTCACTGCATACGTCTGACATATCGTGCGCAGAGTTTTTTTTTCACATCGTGGCAGACCTTTCAAAGGCTCTCAAAAGATCTGCGATCTTTCTGTGTAACGACGGCTTTATACAGATTCCCTTAATATTCATTTCATGCAACATTTATTCCAGCGCCATCGCGGTTCGCCGCGAGGAAAGTTTGTCTAAAATAAAAAATAACAATTCAATATGGATGGTGATATACAATTTGCTTTCCCCATAACAAACACTGCGGTAGTATTATTGCTATCTTAGGAAAACATATCGCAATTCCGATGCATTAAATTATAGATTATTATTATTATTAGTATTATTATTATTATTATTAGAGTACATATTTATCTACTTTTCATGAAAATAATTCTTCTTTTCCATCGTTTTTACTAGTTATAAAAATTACCTGAACCGCGAAAGCGCTGTTTTCCTTATCTAACTTGTCAATCAATTTTATTCTCGGTTAATAAGAGCACGTTCTCATTACATATACATGATCGTAAAACCGCATATACAATCGTTAAGGAGTTTTATTACGCGATTAAATCTTGTCCTTTGGTTTTTCTTTTTTTTTTTATAGTCGTACAATCGTGTGTGTAATGTAGAACGCGCGTCACATATTCAATTTATTTTCTTCCTTATTATTGAACACGCATTCTCTCTGAGGCAAGATATTCGTCATTTTGTTTTCTCTTTTGCTGGAGGAACGACGACTTCAGAGCACGATACACTTGTATGTTTGTAGAAGCAGATATTATTTTTCATGCATTTATCTGCATTACACGTACTTTCCGCATTTTCAATCCGAAGGGTAGGCCTGTCGAATTTATTTATATAAATAACTATTGCTAATATGTTTCCGTGATCGATCAGTAACAGATAACGGTCATTGATTTTGGCTTTACACTTTTTACACTTTACACTTGTCGTATTGTTGCGATCTTTGATATTCATTATAATAATTTTTCGTTCGGAATTGTGCGTGATTGTAGAAATAAATTCTTCTATCTTTATGGAAACTTTTGATAAATTGTTAATTATTAGTCACGAAACCTGAAATAATTACCGTTCTACGAAGCTCGTAATAATTTATTAATTGTTAGTTAAAAACATAAAATAATTACGGTTCTACGAAGACCGGTTCCAGTTTCGTAATCTGTTACATATTATATTATTATAAATTAAATAAAATCCGCGCTGAGTATGTTCGAACCTGTGTTATCAAGCGTGACCGTGGCATACCTGCGTTTACACGGTGTGACTTTGTCAAGTACATCGAGACCCATCAGTCTCCGATAAGCCGTTGTAGTGTCAAGACGTGTTCCGAACAAGTTCCCACTGCTCTCCTAGGTATTAGATACCTTTGGAATTATATTCCTTTGCCTATTACATTAATATTCTATATTATATCATACTGTTCACGCGTCTTCTGCATACATTCTATACGTATACAATGCTACTCAAGTAGACATACTATATTATCATCTTTGGTATGATTTCTAATGAAATAATACTGAAATAAAAGAGAATATTTGAAACTTGAAATTTATTTAATTTATTTTAATCGTATTTCTATTTCTGGTTTCCGTAATTTTCGCGATTTTCGTAATTTTCTCGGCATTTTCACAATTTTTGAGATATTGATCTGATTCTTTCACCGTCTTATTCGGCTGCGGATTCCGCGTCCAAAACGTCCAGGATTATTTTAATAGCACAAACATTGCGGAACTATATGCACATTATCCACACCTAGTAACGTACGATTATAATTTTGGAAATAAAATTAGTTAGCATGGTTCTTTTAATAATATTCCACAAGCGTTTGCGTACAATGTTCGGAAAAATTTTCTTCATTTTGATTAATTTCCTACCGTAACTTCCATCTACAGTTCTTAAATTCATTCGGTAAATTCTTATTCAAACGTGCGCGTGATTAAAGGAATAATTTCTTCTTTCTTTGTGAAAAATCTCGAAAATTGTTTAATTGTTAACTACAAATAAGAGATAATTACGGTCCTATTCGGGAAAAGTCTTCTATATTTTTAATACTCTCTAACCGCAATTTGTAATTTGATCTTTGATATTCATTCGAATAATTTTTCGCTCGGAATTATGCGTGATTGTAGAAATAAATTCTTCTATCTTTACGCAAACTTTTGACAAATTGTTAATTATTAGTCACAAAACATGAAATAATTACCGTTCTACGAAGCTGGTAATAATTTATTAATTATTAGTTAAAAACATAAAATAATTACGGTTCTACGAAGATCGGTTCCAGTTTCGTAATCTGTTACATATTATATTATTATAAATTAAATAAAATCCGCGCTGAGTATGTTCGAACCTGTGTTATCAAGCGTGACCGTGACATACCTGCGTTTACACGGTGTGACTTTGTCAAGTACACCGATACCCTTCAGTTGTCAATAAGTTGTTGAGGTGTCAAGACGTGTCCCAACGAGCTCCCTACTGCTCTCCTAGGTATTACATACCTTTGGAATTATATTCCTTTGCCTATTACATTAATATCCTGTATTATATCATACTATTCACGCGTCTTCTACATACATTCTATGCGTATAAAATGCTGCTCAAGTAGACATACTATATTATCATCTTTGATATGATTTCTAATGAAATAATACTGAAATAAAAGAGAATATTTGAAATTTGAAATTTATTTAATTTATTCTAATCTTATTTCTTTTTCTGATTTCAGATCCAAATACGCGAGGAGAATTCCAGTTCGTATGGGAAACTCTTGTAGCAATGATGGCCTTCCAACAAAGACTATGAGTATCACAACGGGGAGAACTACTTGTTACCGTAAATCACATCGGTCAGAGCTATAGTTCGCGTTTTAATTACAACGGGAATTTGTATTTTTCGTGAGTTATTATAAATATTTTCCTTGCAAAGCGTTTGAGAATATTTCTGCAAAACGCGGCGTGAGATTAATCATTGTAAATTCATCATTACAAAGTAAATTTCGATCTATATAAAAGTAGAAAAATGGCAATATTCCTAATAACAATGCTTGGTAATTAAACAAAAATCGGAGATTCTACGCGATATATCGTGTATGCATACGTGTCGCCCCTGCATTTTATTTTCAGCTTTTTGTGGCCGCGCGCAATGCGGTCTTAGAGTCCCTTGCACCGAGAAAAAGTATTCCGCGAAATAGAGTCAGTGTTGTTGCGATATTATTAAATTATTCTTGCTCGATATCCGCGTACTTAAAACCGCCGCATGAATTTAAATGGACTGACATTCGGTCGCGAAATTCCTACATTTTTGCAATCGCGAGAGTAGAGTCAGTTTGTTCGCCGCAAATGGTTAACCTCGGTCGGGAATGTAGTCTTTTTTTTTATTTTTATTTTCTGAATTATTCGCCGCGAAGTGTTAGAGGTACGCAGCAGCTGCGGAGAGGACCTCCATCGGGCGTCGTCGCATCCCGCAGCAGGTAATTATCATTAAAATTGTATTCTTCTTTCAATTTCTCAAACTAAAACTATAAAATGAAAAGACCGAGAATGACAAACAGTTGTACTATAAAGAATCTCTTTCTTGTTATGTTGCAGATGTACCGGTCGCGATGTGTTAGAGGTACGCAGCAGCTGCGGAGAGGTCCTCCATCGGGCGTCGTCACATCGAGCAGCAGGTAATTATCATTAAAATCGTACATATTTTTCTTTGAATTTCTTAAAATAAATTTGGTTAAATCCAAATCGAATTAAAACTTAAAATGAAAAGACCGAGAATGAAATACAGTTGTACTATAAAGAATCTCTTCTTGTTATGTTGCAGATGTACCGGTCGTAGTATCATCTCTAAAATGGAAGGCGCAGAAGAAATCTACGACCGGTGAGTCAAAAAATTTATGGTTCCTCCGATCACTCAATCATGTCGTAGGACGCAAAGGTCCGAAGCGGCACGAGTGATCGGTTGTATTTATTATTTGTTAGCGAGCATAGTGACCGCGAGTGTAAAGTATTTTATACTTGACACTCGTGGGTAGTAACACCCAATTTTTACATGTGAATATTTAATTAGCTCAGGCAGGGGTCTTCTTGTGGCTTAGTTTCACGCGTTTTGTTTATCGTAATTAAATTAGAAGTTTGCTACCGTCGAACTTCATTTCATTACATTCGCGACCGCGAAAATTAGTTCCGCATAATCGAGATGTATTTTAAAGCAAACGCGAGTAGAGTATATTTAATTTTTTCGAGTTTCAAATCGAGTCATACGTAGTTCATAGGAATTAAATTCAGTTTGAATTTTGATACTTTTCATAATTAGATTTTCAATAACTTTGAATATTCTATCAATCTTAATTGATGTCTTTTAAATGCCCAAGAAGACCAATTCGCGAATGGTCGATTCTGGTTTCAAAGTATTATTTTGAACACATTTGCCACTGTTTCGAATACCTACTTTGAATAAGGAATCAACCAAGGGTTTCAATTCAAGCTTTCATATATATTTTTCCAATATTTTAATTTTCAAAAGTTTTCAATATATATATATATATTTAAAGTTTTTACATTTTTCATTACATAAATTTAACATTTTTCCTATTTTCAAATCAAAGTTTTATTCGAGTCATTTGATAAAGTAAATTTTCAAGTAATTTTTATAAAGAGAATTAAACGAACGATTAGCCCGTTAGAAGATCTAGTTTGATAATCATATTCTAGCTCAGGATTTTCAGCACACATCAAGACTTAGTTTATAATTGCCACGTTCATGTCTTTATTTTGCTTGAACTCATTCGTGTGCCCAGGTGCTACACGAATGGGTGATGGCCGTGAACGTGGTTTATAGTTTTAATTATTATAAACATGTGGCGGCTCACAAGCGTTAGCGATTGTGCACGACGTACGGTCCACACGTGTGACTGTGTGTGTGTGTGTGATATATTTATTAAATATTTCTTGGACTGTGCGTCGGTTTAGAACAATCGTTTTTATTGCAAATTCGCGATTAAATTCAACTTGAATATTTTTACGATTTTACATTTTCAATTTAAGTTCGATTATATTTCGAACTTCAGATTATTAAATTCATTTTCTTTTTAATTAGAGTCAAAATGCAAAAGCATTATCATTGAACATAATAATTTTTCCATCTAAGAATTAAATACAAGTCTTTCATTTTTATATTTTACAAATATTAGTTTTCATTAAATTCATTTCAATAAATTCTAAATAAATCGCAATAATCGCTGGCCTTGTGAGTCGATTTCAGCAAACAAGGTACGTACCTGAATGTATGTGTGGGGTTTTGAGTCGGTGTTGGAGACGTCCCGGGACGTCTCCCGTAGGGGGAAACACCGACTTTGATTGAGAATCGTGGAGAGAGTGTGTTGGTGTGCGAGAGATTTTTGCCATTTTTTAAATATAGGTAATAGGTAGGCAGGTAATTTATTCTCTGGAATGTGTGTGCTTTAATTTTAAGTAGGAAGGGCAGGGCAGGTACCACTGTTTCGACTGTAGGCAACCAGTGGTATCCTGTACCTGAAAGTCAGGCTAATAATCTTTTCTTTTTTAATAATAAGTAAATTCTGCTTGAACATTCGTCCTTAGCGGCTAACCGTTTGCACGGACTGCAGTTGTCATTCTTCTGAGAATAAGCTGTTAACTTGTCCACACGTGTTAGCCGCATTCTCTTGTCTGGTTAGGCGCGTGTTAGGGTTATACCATATTATGGTTCCGAATGTTCTTGCAGAATACAGGTTGGGCTCCGGCCTGAAGCAAGAAGAGGCTTTACGCCGAAGAGGCCCGACAAACTGTCTAGAAGAGGGCAGCAACAAATGGCTATCCATTTTGGAGTGTTCAATTTTGACATTTCCAGAATGGGTGGTCATTCCGTTACTACTAAGTCACTATGCTCGTAGTAGTTGTAGAGTAATTATAGTTGTAGTAATTTGAAGTAGTTAGTACCATGGGTCGAGGTGTGCTCCCCATGAAGACTCTGCCCCGATCTGCATTAAAGTTTTCGAGTCATTTTTCTTATTAAATTATTTTCATAAGTGTCAAGTAATAGAGTTTTGCATTAAAGTTTTCGAGTCATTTTTCTTACTGAATTATTTTCACAAGTTTTGATAATAGAATCTTGATTACGATTTGATATTAAATTTCCTTTCAAACTCAGTTATTATTTATGTTCATTATTGTTAAAGAGTTAGAGTCCAGTTTTTGATTATTATAAATTTGAGATATTAGATTTTTGAAAAAAAAGCAGAGGGGTAGAGTGTGATAGAATGAAGTAGTTAGAAGTAGTTAGTTCCACGGGTCGAGGAGAGCTCCCCGTGAAGACTCTGCCCCGGTCTGCATTAAAGTTTTCGAGTCACTTTTCTTATTAAATTATTTTAACAAGTTTTAAGTAAGAGAATTTTGCATTAAAGTTTTCGAGTCATTTTTCTTATTCAATTACGTTCACAAGTTTTGATAATAGAAGTTTTATTGCAATTTGATATTAAATTCTTTTCAAACTAAGTTATTTTGAGAGTTCCTTTTTAAGAATTGTCACTGCTAGAGTCCAATTTTTGATTATTATAAATTTGAGAGATTGAATTTTTGAAATAAGCAGAGGGGTAGAGTACGATACAGTGTGCAGATAAAAGAAATTTGCACACTTGCCATCCGCGCCGGTCGTTATTTTTTGTCACCTCTGGCTGCACTTTAGCTTCGCGAAATTTATTGATAATTTGAAATAGATTAATCGAAAGTGTCTCAACTGAGACACACTTTTTATTTTCATCCTAAAAACATAGTATTATACAATTTTCTTTTAATTAAATTCACGAATCCGTCTCAAAGAGACCCGCGTTCTTTTTACATTATATCATTTATATATTTCAATTAAATATCCGAAAGAAATGTCACCGGGACATACGCGATTTTTATTTTCTAACGTAAAAGCATCGAAAAATGTAAAGCAGCCAAGTGACTCGCGAATTGCATCGTACATCGCCGACTTAGTACGATGCCATTTAAAACGATAATTCAAACAAGCATTTGTTAGAGGGAATATTGCCATGATTACATTTATAAATTGTATTTTTTATTAAAATGTGTTATTTTGTACAATGTCGTAAGACGTTGTGCAAAAATTTTCATTTCGACTACGAGTAACTTTGATCTCCTCAAGATCATTCCGCGTTTACAATTGTTTTTCGTTCTCGCGTATTACAGTTCGATCAGTCAACGCGATTATAGAATAGTAAAACATTATTTTTCGCGCGCGTAACGCGAACTCTATTCAGATGAAATTTACATTTCTTTCCGACAAAATTCGTGGAAATTGCGAACACATAGTGTTGCGAAAAATCATTTAAACTCGCGCGTAACTTTTCCATACTGATCGATGTTAATCTCGCGTGACAAGTCGGTCTTTCCACCCATTTAATAAACTTTTCTTTCAGAGTAGAATTAAACTAAGTAGTTAGTATAAGTTTTTAGTGTTGCGTTAATTTAGAGAATTTACCATATAGCCACTTGCGAGTTATATGGAGTGAAATATTAAAGTTATTTTCTCGACGCGTTGTCGTTTATCTGCATTCTAATGTTATCACACACATTAGTTTCCTGATTCGCAATGTTCTGAATAATTAGAAAATATGAAATACATTCCCCTGTGGGTGGGGGACAGAATACACCCACGGTATTCCCTGCCTGTCGTACGAGGCGACTAAAAGGGACGTTTTGGCCACTATAGTGTCAAAACGTTAATTTAAGGGGATATCACACGTCAATTCCAATCCGTTTGCCGTCGACCATCGAGAAAACGCGACTTGTTTGTTCGTACCGCGATATTAGATTCATTTTTAATTTCAACTTACATTTTCAATAATTTTCACTTATTTTTACATTCAATTTTTAGTATCAGTTTATTAGCTTCAATTTTTTTTTACTCTCACTTTTTAATTTTAACTTTCACTTATTCTAGTAGAGTCATTTGTTATAGTAGAGTCAGTTGTCATAGTAGAGTCAGTTGTTCGTCATTTGTCACGTTTATCATATCCCTGCGGCAAAACAACACGATAAACGGTGTTGTCGGCCTTGTAAGCCTCACGGCTACTCGGTTAAGTCGCGATCTCGCGATATATTCACGGAGCGTGGCTTTCTGTCGTTCCATGGTTCCGTCGGTACTTTGGGTGGCCTATGGTCGTCTGGAAAGGTGAGCCCGAGTTCGTTCTGGGGACCTGTACACGGGTGGACTGCTATTTGGCGGGGTATGGGACGTATCAGGCTTATCGGTGGCGGCCGGACCGATTAGCCTGATATGGCTTAACCCGTGTACAGTTCGACTGGATGATCTATATCCTCGGATATAGATCATCTTCGATTTGTCCCTGGTTCGGATCTTTCGCGTAGGCCCTTTCCTGTAAATCGACCATACGCTTTATCCCTTCGTATCGATTAACCATGGTTCGGCCGGAAGTCACGGTTCGTGGGTACTTCTCGAGACCGTGGCACGAGCCACCGTGTAAGTGTCTAAATTGTTTTGTCGTCGAGCTATGGTGAACGTTTAGAGTCACCCGCGTTAGTATACATTTACCGAGTTGCTTTTCTCGTTGAGTCGACATTTAGAGTCATTTTTCTTCTTTTTTCTTTTTTTTTGGGTTTAAGGTGTTTTGGTGTGTGTGTTTTTTTTTACCGCGAGGAGTTGGCGTGTGATGGTGGTGGGGTTAGTTATAGAAATATTGAAACGTTTCGATATTTATCGTCGTGGTCCCATTGACAGACGTGTCTTTGGTATCACGGCACTTTTAGTTTCGCGTTCGCGTTCGCGTGATATTTTCATTTTCCATCTGAGAATGAAGATTTTGATCTCGTTTCGTTAATGGAGGGAGGATGGGTGCCGTGGATAGGGTGGGTCTCCATAAGTAGCAACCTCCACGTGGTGAGACCTGGATCGATATCATTTGCATCGATCGATAATTAGATTTATTAAGATTTTTTTTTTGGAAATCCGATGAACGATAGCTGTTTGTATTGAAATGTGTCGCTTCGATGCAAATGGTATCGAGCAAATTGGCTACGAATATTATATGTATGTATATCTCGTGTCTGCTTTTACTGCAGTCAGAAAATAGCGAAATTCAACCAGTTTTTCGTTCGGCATTCGCTCAATTTTAGAGATAGCGATCTGAAACTTGTACCATTGTTTTAGTTAGGAAATTCTACACCAGATCAACCTATAATAGTTGTACCTTTCGAAAATTTCATTTTTCGCCAAAATCTGAAGGGGGTAGGTCAGGATTTTTTGCGATTTTCGTAAATCGCTTGCCATTTCCGTAATTTTTGAGCTATTAAAACGATCCGGGGCGTTTTGGACGCGGAATCCGAAGCGGAATAAGCCAGTGAAAGAATCATGTTGATATCTATAGAATTGTGGAAATGGCAAGCGAATTACGAAAATCGCGAAAAATCCTGACCTACCCCCTTCAGATTTTTGCGAAAAATTAAATTTTCGAAAAGTACAACTATTATATATTGATCTGGCGTAGATTTAGCTTCGCGAAATTTATTGATAATTTGAAATAGATTAATCGAAAGTGTCTCAACTGAGACACACTTTTTATTTTCATCCTAAAAACATAGTATTATACAATTTTCTTTTAATTAAATTCACGAATCCGTCTCAAAGAGACCCGCGTTCTTTTTACATTATATCATTTATATATTTCAATTAAATATCCGAAAGAAATGTCACCGGGACATACGCGATTTTTATTTTCTAACGTAAAAGCATCGAAAAATGTAAAGCAGCCAAGTGACTCGCGAATTGCATCGTACATCGCCGACTTAGTACGATGCCATTTAAAACGATAATTCAAACAAGCATTTGTTAGAGGGAATATTGCCATGATTACATTTATAAATTGTATTTTTTATTAAAATGTGTTATTTTGTACAATGTCGTAAGACGTTGTGCAAAAATTTTCATTTCGACTACGAGTAACTTTGATCTCCTCAAGATCATTCCGCGTTTACAATTGTTTTTCGTTCTCGCGTATTACAGTTCGATCAGTCAACGCGATTATAGAATAGTAAAACATTATTTTTCGCGCGCGTAACGCGAACTCTATTCAGATGAAATTTACATTTCTTTCCGACAAAATTCGTGGAAATTGCGAACACATAGTGTTGCGAAAAATCATTTAAACTCGCGCGTAACTTTTCCATACTGATCGATGTTAATCTCGCGTGACAAGTCGGTGTTTTCCACCCATTTAATAAACTTTTCTTTCAGAGTAGAATTAAATTAAGTGGTATAAGTTTTTAGTGTTGCGTAGACTTAGAGAATTCGCCATATACAGTGGACGAAATTTGTATAGGGACACTAATTTTTTAATAAAAGGAACCAAGTACTTGCCACTGCTTTTTCTGTGCGTAAATCGTGTCAATAGTGTTTTAAACCATCAGGACCATCCAAATTAAATTTTTTCTCGTCAGAAAAAATAACATTTTTTCATTGCTCATCCCAGGTCATATGATTTTGAGCAAAATCTAATCTTGCTCTTTTGTGGTCCTTAGTAAGAGGTGGTTTTTTTGATTCTTTGGTCCACTTCAACCGCTGATCTTTTTACAATATTTGCGGCACACGTCGTACAGTCACTGGCACTTGTAGAGCTTCCGTAACTTGTCTAGCACTTTTGTTTTCAGCTTTTAATTCTCTGAAAATGCGTGAATGATCGCGCCGCTGAAGTTTACTGTTGTCGCCTGCGTGGTTCTTACCATAATTTTCTCCCAATTTCACGAAATTAAGAATAACATTTACTGATCTATTGATCTTATTCGAGATCTGTCGCAGAGATAATCCGGAATCTCGATACGCTTGTATTTGTATTCGCTCTTCTGTACTTAGAATTTTTCCTCGTGGCATTCTAATAGAAGATAAGCTGTATTGAATTATTTATAAAATAGAGTATTACACTTTAGACTATTAGAGTATTACTTTCCCAATACTTACTTTTTCTAAGCTGTACACGATGTTTCTGTCTTGATTACTGCAAGAGTACTACTATCCTCCTTATACAAATTTCGTACTTACCTTGGCAAATATTATTGTGTTTCTGGTTACCATTACTGAAACTAGAGGGTATGTTTATATTATCGCGTCGTACTATATTCAATGTCATGCTAGTAAGGTCTACGACCAATAGCTACTAGAAATTTACAGAATAAATGAATTTATTCCAGGAAATGATGGTGTCCCTATGCAAATTTCGTCCACTGTAGCCACTTGCGAGTTATATGGAGTGAAATATTAAAGTTATTTTCGCGTCGCGTTGTCATTTATCTGCATTCTAATGTTATTACACACATTAGTTTCCTGATTCGCAATGTTCTGAATAATTAGATAATATGAAATACATTCCCCTGTGGGTGGGGGACAGAATACACCCACGGTATTCCCTGCCTGTCGTACGAGGCGACTAAAAGGGACGTTTTGGCCACTATAGTGTCAAAACGTTAATTTAAGGGGATATCACACGTCAATTCCAATCCGTTTGCCGTCGACCATCGAGAAAACGCGACTTGTTTGTTCGTACCGCGATATTAGATTCATTTTTAATTTCAACTTACATTTTCAATAATTTTCACTTATTTTTACATTCAATTTTTAGTATCAGTTTATTAGCTTCAATTTTTTTTTACTCTCACTTTTTAATTTTAACTTTCACTTATTCTAGTAGAGTCATTTGTTATAGTAGAGTCAGTTGTCATAGTAGAGTCAGTTGTTCGTCATTTGTCACGTTTATCATATCCCTGCGGCAAAACAACACGATAAACGGTGTTGTCGGCCTTGTAAGCCTCACGGCTACTCGGTTAAGTCGCGATCTCGCGATATATTCACGGAGCGTGGCTTTCTGTCGTTCCATGGTTCCGTCGGTACTTTGGGTGGCCTATGGTCGTCTGGAAAGGTGAGCCCGAGTTCGTTCTGGGGACCTGTACACGGGTGGACTGCTATTTGGCGGGGTATGGGACGTATCAGGCTTATCGGTGGCGGCCGGACCGATTAGCCTGATATGGCTTAACCCGTGTACAGTTCGACTGGATGATCTATATCCTCGGATATAGATCATCTTCGATTTGTCCCTGGTTCGGATCTTTCGCGTAGGCCCTTTCCTGTAAATCGACCATACGCTTTATCCCTTCGTATCGATTAACCATGGTTCGGCCGGAAGTCACGGTTCGTGGGTACTTCTCGAGACCGTGGCACGAGCCACCGTGTAAGTGTCTAAATTGTTTTGTCGTCGAGCTATGGTGAACGTTTAGAGTCACCCGCGTTAGTATACATTTACCGAGTTGCTTTTCTCGTTGAGTCGACATTTAGAGTCATTTTTCTTCTTTTTTCTTTTTTTTTGGGTTTAAGGTGTTTTGGTGTGTGTGTTTTTTTTTACCGCGAGGAGTTGGCGTGTGATGGTGGTGGGGTTAGTTATAGAAATATTGAAACGTTTCGATATTTATCGTCGTGGTCCCATTGACAGACGTGTCTTTGGTATCACGGCACTTTTAGTTTCGCGTTCGCGTTCGCGTGATATTTTCATTTTCCATCTGAGAATGAAGATTTTGATCTCGTTTCGTTAATGGAGGGAGGATGGGTGCCGTGGATAGGGTGGGTCTCCATAAGTAGCAACCTCCACGTGGTGAGACCTGGATCGATATCGTTTGCATCGTTCGATAAAGAGATTTATTAATATTTTTTGGAAATCCGATGACCGATAGCCGCGTTTTATATTGAAATGTGTCGCTTCGATGCAAATGGTATCGAGCAAATTGGCTACAAGTAGTATAGATATTCCTTTTTGTCTTTTTTTACTTTCATTGCTTGATTATCAAGAGATACATTGAGAGAGACATTGTCTCGAGTTTGTCTATATTATAGCATAGACGAGGTATGGAATAGACCTTTTGCAGCCGCATCATTTTCAGTGTCGTCGGTGTTGCGGGCTGTAGAGCCCCTTACCATTTTAGTGTCACTCCCAACGTTACCACTTTGGGTGCGAGTCTAGGATGACCATTGGTTATTAGTAAGAATACGATATAGACGTTATAGTTTATGCGTATTAATAATTGACCTTTGTATCAATAATTCAAATCTTTTCCGATAATGTGAAACATAATACAGTCTACGTCAACAGTTAGCACGTTGGTGAGCTGTTTCTTTTTAATATGATATCAAATGTAACAAAATTTGCATTATTTATAATTCATAAAAGTATGTAAAAAGACGGGTAATGTTATATAAATGTTATAGTGTTTGGTATCATTTTAACCAGAAGAACGTCACGAATATGTTAATAAAACCTTCGTGAATAAAAATACAAAAATGTAATATTTTCATAGGTGCATTAATGTCCAACGCACCGATGTACGGGCCTTAACCCAATTCTCATTGTTCCTTCGTCAAGGAGGTGCTGCAAATCCTCTGAAATTTGAACGCGTCGGTAATAATAGGATATGCCCTTCATGTCAAGTACCGATAACAATAGAACATATAATTATAGACTGCAGCAGGTACAATAGATCGAGATCTGATCATAACATTCCAAGTGACCTAAAAAGTGCCTTAACCGACCCTAAGAAACTGAAGAATATAATAAATTTCCTAGCATGCATCAAATTAATAGGTGAAATCTAACATTCGAACACAGTCGCTAATAACCCTAGACGTTGATGCGACTATAAAGAAAAAGAAGAAGAGGAAAAATTGAAACAAGCATTTGTTAGAAGGAATATTGCCATGATTACATTTATAAATTGTATTTTCTATTAAAATCTGTTATTTTGTACAATGTCGTAAGACCTTGTGCAACATTTTCATTACGACTACGAATAACTTTGATCTTTTCAAGATCATTCCGCGTTTAGAATCGTTTTTCAATTTCGCGTATTACAATGCTATCAGTCAACGCGATTATGAAATAGCAAAACATTATTTTTCGCGCGCGTAACGCGTACTTTTTTCAAATGAAACATACATTTCCTTCCGACAAAATTCATGGAAATTGCGAACAAATTAGTGTTGCGAAAAATCATTTAAACTCGCGCGTAACTTTTCCATACTGATCGATGTTAATCTCGCGTGACAAGTCGGTGTTTTCCACCCATTTAATAAACTTTTCTTTCAGAGTAGAATTAAATTAAGTGGTATAAGTTTTTAGTGTTGCGTAGACTTAGAGAATTCGCCATTTAGCCACTTGCGTGTTAAATTGAGTGAAATATTAAAGTTCTTTTCGCGTCGCGTTGTCATTTATCTGCATTCTAATGTTATCACACACATTAGTTTCCTGATTCGCAGTATTCTGAATAATTAGAAAATATGAAATACATTCCCCTGTGGGTGGGGGACAGAATACACCCACGGTATTCCCTGCCTGTCGTACGAGGCGACTAAAAGGGACGTTTTGGCCACTATACTATAGTGGCCAAAACGTTAATTTAAGGGGATATCACGCGTCAATTCCAATCCGTTTGCCGTCGACCATCGAGAAAACGCGACTTGTTTGTTCGTACCGCGATATTAGATTCATTTTTAACTTTAACTTTCATTTTCAATACTTATCATCTATTTTTACACTCAATTTTTAGTATCAGTTTCTTAGCTTCAGTGTTTTTACTCTCACTTTTTAATTTTAACTTTCACTTGTTCTAGTAAAGTCATTTGTTTTAGTAGAGTCACTTGTTCTAGTAGAGTCACTTGTTCTAGTAGAGTCACTTGCTCGTTGTTTGCTACGTTCGTCATATCCCTGCGTCAAAGCAACACGAGAAACGGTGTAGTCGGCCTTGTAGCCTCACGGCTACTCGGTTAAGCCGCGATCTCGCGATATTCACGGACCGCGGCTTTCGGTCCTTCCATACTGTCGGTACGATGGGGGGCCTAAGGTCGTTGGGAAAGGGCCCGAGTCTGCTCTGGGGACCTGTACACGGGTGGACTGCTATTCGGCGGGGTATGGGACGTATCAGGCTTATCGGTGGCGGCCGGACCGATTAGCCTGATATGGCTTAACCCGTGTACAGTTCGTGATCTATGGTTTCGGGTATATTTCACATCGATTCGTCCTTTGGTCCGGATAGGCTCTTTCTTGTAAATCGACCCCACAGTCAATCCCAGAATACCGACAGACCATGGTTCGGCCGGGAGTCCCGGTTCGTGGGTACTTCTCGAGCCCGTGGCACGAGCCACCGTGTAAGTGTGTAAATTGTTTTGGCGTCGAGCTATGGCGAACGTTTAGAGTCACCCGCGTTAGTATACATTTACCGAGTTGCTTTTCTCGTTGAGTCGACATTTAGATTCATTTCCTTTTTTTTTCTTTTTTTTGGGGGTTTATACTTAGCTTCGCGTCGCGTTCGCGTTATATTTTCATTTTCCATCTGAGAATGAAGATTTTGATCCCGTTTCGTTAATGGAGGGAGGATGGGTGCCGTGGATAGGGTGGGTCTCCATTAGTAGCAACCTCCACGTGGTGAGACCTGGATCGATATTATTTGCATCGATCTATAATGAAATTTATCAATATTTTTTTGTAAGTCCAATGACCCATAGTCGTTTATATTGAAATGTATCGCTTCGATGCAAATGGTATCGAGCAAATTGGCTACGAGTAGTATATGTATGTATATCTCGTGTTTGCTTTTACTACAGTCAGAAAAAACCTAAATTCAACCAGTTTTTTGATTGCCATTTGCTCAATTTTTGAGATAGCGATCTGAAACTTGTACCACTGATTTAGTTAGGAAATTCTACACCAGATCAACCTATAATAGTTGTACTTTTCGAAAATTTCATTTTTCGCCAAAATCTGAAGGGGGTAGGTCAGGATTTTTTGTGATTTTCGTAATGCTCTCGCCATTTCCACAATTTTTTAGATATCAAGATGATTCTTTCACTGATTAATTCGGCTTCGGATTCCGCATCCAAAACGCCCTGGATCATTTTAATAGCTCAAAAATTACGGAAATGGCAGGCGATTTACGAAAATCGCAAAAAATCCTGACCTGCCCCCTTCAGATTTTTGCGAAAAATGATATTTTCGAAAAGTACAACTATTATAGGTTGATCTGGCGTAGAATTTCCTAACTAAAACAATGGTACCAGTCTCAGGTCGCTACCTCAAAAATTGAGCGAATGCTGAACGAAAAACTGCTTAAATTTGACGATTTTTCGCGATTTTCGTAATTCCTTTGTCACCACTAACGAATCGACAGGTACCACTCGGAACGAACGATACTCTTTTAGTTCAAAAAATTCTGCTCCTTCGTCAAGGAGGCGCTGCAAATCCTCTGAAATTTGAGCGCGTCGGTAACTCAGTTTCATGAACATCGAACCCCGTAAGGTGATAGATCTATCCAATACCTCGTCTGTGCCGTTTATGACACTACTTGCCGACCGGGTTGTCCATGATGGGCAGGGAGCCTCGAATTACCACGGATAGATTGCCGTGGAAATCATTGAGGGGGATCTCACTGTCGAAAAAAATTGATATAGACACGCGGTTTTTGGTGACCACTGGTGACCGTCTCTATCTTCAAACACACATAGTGTTATTGAATAGATTAGTTTCCATTAAACAGAGTAGTAGAGAATAGTTTAAATAGTCTGCATATAAATCAAGAAAATACTCCTGCATTTTGTTGTATTTTATTATTTATATTTGTAGAAACCTAGCAGCAATGGAATTAATTATATTCTTTTATGTTTCGTTTGTAATGTCATATTAATGTTTAGTTAATCGTGCTCGATTATTTTCAAGCAGATCTTAAAGTCTAAGTAGATTCAGCTCGTTACACGAGTACACGTTTTGCAACTCTAAAAAAAATCCGCGAGCATTTGGAATCTCGCGAATGCGACGAAAAGGAAACTTGAGACTACGAAAGTTCGAACACTATTAATCTATCTTCGTTCATTAGAAATTTAAATTTCACGCTTCACTTGTATTCTGTTACATAGGATCCAAAACCTGGTTGAGTTTTGTACAAATGAAATTAATTACTGGCGTAATTACCGTGGAAACCTGTGTAAAGAGCAAACTTCCGACAGCGACATTTAATCGCTTTTAAAGCGTATTCACCGTATGTAACTTTCGTGAAATTACGCGTAAAAGAAGGAACAAGGATTGTTTTTTCTGCATAGCGTTTGTGTAATTTTACAGCAATCTCACTCTATTCTTTTATAAAACACATTGAACCCAAATTGTATTGAATACTTAATAAGACCTCAGGTTATTACTAAGTTATAGAAATAGGTAAAAATTTACTGGATTTTCATTTCAACGTTTACACTACTGATTCCGAATTTTTGCAAATTTCCATACCACAAAGACGCGTGTGTGACTGTTTTAATAGCGGCCAAGACACTGTGAGAAAGTTTTTACCTTATTAGCGTCGTACATACTTGTATATATATATATATTTCGATATATAATACTCCATCGGATACAATAATACATTTGGACCTGTATAGAACAAACAAACAGATAATGCAACATCCGCATAACTGTAAGGTATACTAGGAATTAATGTATATAATATACATATATTTTCTCGTGTGTTTCCTGTGTTCCGTGAAGACTTTCGGTTAAATAGGTCTCTTTCTGCGCGAAAGGAAGGTACAGCTCGTTTTTTGTGCATTTTTTGTTGTTGTTGTTGTTGTTGTTGTATTCTTTCATTTTACGAAATTCACTTGTTCTTCGGTTTCATCAGTTACATTTTTTTGGTAAGCATTTGTATAATTCGCGCACGAGACGGATACAGTAAGAATTCTTTTACCCTGTAAGTTACACGCATAAATATATATATGTTTTAATTGTATACCTCATCGATTACTATTGTTTCGAACGAAATTTTGAGAGAGAAGAGAATTGTGAATGATGCTTATCGTTTCTTTTCTTTTTTTTCCCGAGTGGAATGTATAATACAAAAAGGACAAAAATACGTTAGAAATAACGTAGGCACTTGCTTATTTTAATCTACATCTACTTATAAAGTAAAGACGTTCACGTTCAGCGTGTATTAAAATGCTACAACGTTTTATAAAAGGAAATATTTAGTTTTATTACCGAGACGCGTATTTTTTTCTCGTACATTATTTTTTTTTTAGAAGAAAGTCTGAATTAACATTCTCAGTATGTTAAGTAAATGGTTTCTCACTGCATACGTCTGACATATCGTGCGCAGAGTTTTTTTTTCACATCGTGGCAGACCTTTCAAAGGCTCTCAAAAGATCTGCGATCTTTCTGTGTAACGACGGCTTTATACAGATTCCCTTAATATTCATTTCATGCAACATTTATTCCAGCGCCATCGCGGTTCGCCGCGAGGAAAGTTTGTCTAAAATAAAAAATAACAATTCAATATGGATGGTGATATACAATTTGCTTTCCCCATAACAAACACTGCGGTAGTATTATTGCTATCTTAGGAAAACATATCGCAATTCCGATGCATTAAATTATAGATTATTATTATTATTAGTATTATTATTATTATTATTAGAGTACATATTTATCTACTTTTCATGAAAATAATTCTTCTTTTCCATCGTTTTTACTAGTTATAAAAATTACCTGAACCGCGAAAGCGCTGTTTTCCTTATCTAACTTGTCAATCAATTTTATTCTCGGTTAATAAGAGCACGTTCTCATTACATATACATGATCGTAAAACCGCATATACAATCGTTAAGGAGTTTTATTACGCGATTAAATCTTGTCCTTTGGTTTTTCTTTTTTTTTTTATAGTCGTACAATCGTGTGTGTAATGTAGAACGCGCGTCACATATTCAATTTATTTTCTTCCTTATTATTGAACACGCATTCTCTCTGAGGCAAGATATTCGTCATTTTGTTTTCTCTTTTGCTGGAGGAACGACGACTTCAGAGCACGATACACTTGTATGTTTGTAGAAGCAGATATTATTTTTCATGCATTTATCTGCATTACACGTACTTTCCGCATTTTCAATCCGAAGGGTAGGCCTGTCGAATTTATTTATATAAATAACTATTGCTAATATGTTTCCGTGATCGATCAGTAACAGATAACGGTCATTGATTTTGGCTTTACACTTTTTACACTTTACACTTGTCGTATTGTTGCGATCTTTGATATTCATTATAATAATTTTTCGTTCGGAATTGTGCGTGATTGTAGAAATAAATTCTTCTATCTTTATGGAAACTTTTGATAAATTGTTAATTATTAGTCACGAAACCTGAAATAATTACCGTTCTACGAAGCTCGTAATAATTTATTAATTGTTAGTTAAAAACATAAAATAATTACGGTTCTACGAAGACCGGTTCCAGTTTCGTAATCTGTTACATATTATATTATTATAAATTAAATAAAATCCGCGCTGAGTATGTTCGAACCTGTGTTATCAAGCGTGACCGTGGCATACCTGCGTTTACACGGTGTGACTTTGTCAAGTACATCGAGACCCATCAGTCTCCGATAAGCCGTTGTAGTGTCAAGACGTGTTCCAAACAAGTTCCCACTGCTCTCCTAGGTATTAGATACCTTTGGAATTATATTCCTTTGCCTATTACATTAATATTCTATATTATATCATACTGTTCACGCGTCTTCTGCATACATTCTATACGTATACAATGCTACTCAAGTAGACATACTATATTATCATCTTTGGTATGATTTCTAATGAAATAATACTGAAATAAAAGAGAATATTTGAAACTTGAAATTTATTTAATTTATTTTAATCGTATTTCTATTTCTGGTTTCCGTAATTTTCGCGATTTTCGTAATTTTCTCGGCATTTTCACAATTTTTGAGATATTGATCTGATTCTTTCACCGTCTTATTCGGCTGCGGATGATGATTCGCAATGTTCTGAATAATTAGAAAATATGAAATACATTCCCCTGTGGGTGGGGGACAGAATACACCCACGGTATTCCCTGCCTGTCGTACGAGGCGACTAAAAGGGACGTTTTGGCCACTATAGTGTCAAAACGTTAATTTAAGGGGATATCACGCGTCAATTCCAATCCGTTTGCCGTCGACCATCGAGAAAACGCGACTTGTTTGTTCGTACCGCGATATTAGATTCATTTTTAACTTTAACTTTCATTTTCAATACTTATCACCTATTTTTACACTCAATTTTAGTATCAGTTTCTTAGCTTCAGTTTTTTTACTCTCACTTTTTAATTTTAACTTTCACTTGTTCTAGTAGAGTCATTTGTTTTAGTAGAGTCACTTGTTTTAGTAGAGTCACTTGTTTTAGTAGAGTCAATTGTTTTAGTAGAGTCAATTGTTCGTTATTTGTCACGTTCGTCATATCCCTGCGGCAAAACAACACGATAAACGGTGTTGTCGGCCTTGTAAGCCTCACGGCTACTCGGTTAAGCCGCGATCTCGCGATATATTCACGGAGCGTGGCTTTCTGTCGTTCCATGGTTCCGTCGGTACTTTGGGTGGCCTATGGTCGTCTGGAAAGGTGAGCCCGAGTTCGTTCTGGGGACCTGTACACGGGTGGACTGCTATTTGGCGGGGTATGGGACGTATCAGGCTTATCGGTGGCGGCCGGACCGATTAGCCTGATATGGCTTAACCCGTGTACAGTTCGACTGGATGATCTATATCCTCGGATATAGATCATCTTCGATTTGTCCCTGGTTCGGATCTTTCGCGTAGGCCCTTTCCTGTAAATCGACCATACGCTTTATCCCTTCGTATCGATTAACCATGGTTCGGCCGGAAGTCACGGTTCGTGGGTACTTCTCGAGACCGTGGCACGAGCCACCGTGTAAGTGTCTAAATTGTTTTGTCGTCGAGCTATGGTGAACGTTTAGAGTCACCCGCGTTAGTATACATTTACCGAGTTGCTTTTCTCGTTGAGTCGACATTTAGAGTCATTTTTCTTTTTTTTTTCTTTTTTTTTGGGTTTAAGGTGTTTTGGTGTTTTTTTTTTTTTTTTTACCGCGAGGAGTTGGCGTGTGATGGTGGTGGGGTTAGTTATAGAAATATTGAAACGTTTCGATATTTATCGTCGTGGTCCCATTGACAGACGTGTCTTTGGTATCACGGCACTTTTAGTTTCGCGTTCGCGTTCGCGTGATATTTTCATTTTCCATCTGAGAATGAAAATTTTGATCCCGTTTCGTTAATGGAGGGAGGATGGGTGCCGTGGATAGGGTGGGTCTCCATAAGTAGCAACCTCCACGTGGTGGGACCTGGATCGATATCGTTTGCATCGATCGATAAAGAGATTTATTAATATTTTTTGGAAATCCGATGACCGATGGCCGCGTTTTATATTGAAATGTGTCGCTTCGATGCAAATGGTATCGAGCGAATTGGCTACAAGTTGCGTAAACTTAGAGAATTCGCCATTTAGCCACTTTCGTGTTAAATTGAGTGAAATGTTAAAGTTCTTTTCGCGTCGCGTTTTCATTTATCTGTATTCTGTGTTATCTCACACATGATCTTCCTGATTCGCATTATTCTCAATAATTAGAAAATATGAAATACATTCCCCTGTGGGTGGGGGACAGAATACACCCACGGTATTCCCTGCCTGTCGTACGAGGCGACTAAAAGGGACGTTTTGGCCACTATAGTGTCAAAACGTTAATTTAAGGGGGATCACACGTCAATTCCAATCCGTTTGCCGTCGACCATCGAGAAAACGCGACTTGTTTGTTCGTACCGCGATATTAGATTCATTTTTAACTTTAACTTTCATTTTCAATACTTATCACCTATTTTTACACTCAATTTTAGTATCAGTTTCTTAGCTTCAGTTTTTTTACTCTCACTTTTTAATTTTAACTTTCACTTGTTCTAGTAGAGTCATTTGTTTTAGTAGAGTCACTTGTTTTAGTAGAGTCACTTGTTTTAGTAGAGTCAATTGTTTTAGTAGAGTCAATTGTTCGTTATTTGTCACGTTCGTCATATCCCTGCGGCAAAACAACACGATAAACGGTGTTGTCGGCCTTGTAAGCCTCACGGCTACTCGGTTAAGCCGCGATCTCGCGATATATTCACGGAGCGTGGCTTTCTGTCGTTCCATGGTTCCGTCGGTACTTTGGGTGGCCTATGGTCGTCTGGAAAGGTGAGCCCGAGTTCGTTCTGGGGACCTGTACACGGGTGGACTGCTATTTGGCGGGGTATGGGACGTATCAGGCTTATCGGTGGCGGCCGGACCGATTAGCCTGATATGGCTTAACCCGTGTACAGTTCGACTGGATGATCTATATCCTCGGATATAGATCATCTTCGATTTGTCCCTGGTTCGGATCTTTCGCGTAGGCCCTTTCCTGTAAATCGACCATACGCTTTATCCCTTCGTATCGATTAACCATGGTTCGGCCGGAAGTCACGGTTCGTGGGTACTTCTCGAGACCGTGGCACGAGCCACCGTGTAAGTGTCTAAATTGTTTTGTCGTCGAGCTATGGTGAACGTTTAGAGTCACCCGCGTTAGTATACATTTACCGAGTTGCTTTTCTCGTTGAGTCGACATTTAGAGTCATTTTTCTTCTTTTTTCTTTTTTTTTGGGTTTAAGGTGTTTTGGTGTGTGTGTTTTTTTTTACCGCGAGGAGTTGGCGTGTGATGGTGGTGGGGTTAGTTATAGAAATATTGAAACGTTTCGATATTTATCGTCGTGGTCCCATTGACAGACGTGTCTTTGGTATCACGGCACTTTTAGTTTCGCGTTCGCGTTCGCGTGATATTTTCATTTTCCATCTGAGAATGAAAATTTTGATCCCGTTTCGTTAATGGAGGGAGGATGGGTGCCGTGGATAGGGTGGGTCTCCATAAGTAGCAACCTCCACGTGGTGGGACCTGGATCGATATCGTTTGCATCGATCGATAAAGAGATTTATTAATATTTTTTGGAAATCCGATGACCGATGGCCGCGTTTTATATTGAAATGTGTCGCTTCGATGCAAATGGTATCGAGCGAATTGGCTACAAGTAGTATAGATATTCCTTTTTGTCTTTGTTTACTTTCATTGCTTGATTATCAAGAGATACATTGAGAGAGACATTGTCTCGAGTTTGTCTATATTATAGCATAGACAGGGGGAGGACACTCTTATGGGAGAATGAGGTACGACGAAGGAGGACACGACCATAGTAAAAGCTTGGTCACCCGCCTCATATATATATAGGTATGCTATTAAAAGAAATAACAGAAAATATATAAAATATACTAAATTTATTATCTCAAATAGTTAAAAAAAACAGAAAAGGAGCACAATATTTAAAATTTCTTCTCAATTAAGGGCCTGGTGTATCTTAGCACATCTTCACATGATAGTCTTCACATCATAGATACTCTTCGGTGTTGGTTCCATAATTGTCCCTTCTTGAATTATAGCGGATGGAGTTGTAATCTCTGAAACAATCACGATCAATTTTGAATTAGTACACATTTTTTAAAATATGGATTCCATTGAGACTCCCCCTTAATTATTCAAAAATACTCCCTCTGTCCCATAATACTAGATAGTTTTCTCCTTTTGTCTTGTCCCATATTACTGAATGTTTCTTCAAAATTAATTTTTTGAAAAAAAAGTTAGTATATTTTTATTTCAGAGTAGTTTATTGTTCAAAAAATATTAAACTCATAAGAAAAAGAAATATTGAAATTGAGCCATATATTATGATAAGTTGCTGCCATGAAACTAAAACTATCAAGTATTATGGGACAGTGGGAGTACATTATAACATATTTTGACATGAATAAACCTACTTCATTGCAATTTCTCCTTATTATCAGTTATAAATGAATTAAGTACTTCGAAGTGAATAAATTTATTCATTCAAACTTGCTTTATAATAATAAGATTCAAATAATTAATCTACCTGACTATGCCCATCCATTTCATTACATTTGCTTGCCAATCGATTAGATATGCGTAGAATCCCTATATCCCAGTGATCCTTATATACATCATCCAATCTAAAACAAATAAGATGTCTAAGGCATTCAAAACATATTAATTGAAGCAAAGATAAAACATTTATTCGCCCTCCGTACCATATTTCCCCTGCAGCTTCACAAAAGTTTCCTTTATATAATTTCTTCATATCTTTATTACTCGAGGTCCCTGTGTGATGCATTTTGAACCTAGTAAACTATGAACTTAAAAGTTAAAGGAGCAACTATATAAGAAATGAATATTATATTATGTTTTGTGGTAATAATACTAAAAGATGTTTTGATTTCTTATAATTCAGTATATTTATCTAAAATATTCAACCAAAGGTTTATTTTTCTCACCATTGTAACAGTATGCGTCCGTTTCGGCTATACCAAGAAATAATTTCGTCACTTATCCATTAGTGCAAGTGCTTTGTTCACTGTAACATTTATTTCCACGTAAACGAGGTAGTTTAAGGGATTTCCATTCTTTCCGCTGCGCCATAACCAACTACAACCGCCATTAGCCGCCAAAAAACCCGGTTCCGACTGACCCTCAGTCATCCTAGACTCGAACCCATAATGGTAACGTTGCTGCTCTTCACAATGGTAACATTATTAATACGCACAGACTATAGCTTCTCTACCCTCAGTCATCCTAGACTCGAACCCATAATGGTAACGTTGCTACTCTTCACAATGGTAACATTATTAATACGCACAGACTATAGCTTCTCTACCCTCAGTCATCCTAGACTCGAACCCATAATGGTAACGTTGCTAGTCTTCACAATGGTAACATTATTAATACGCACAGACTATAGCTTCTCTACCCTCAGTCATCCTAGACTCGAACCCATAATGGTAACGTTGCTACCCTTCACAATGGCACAGACGAGGTATTGGATAGACCGATCATCCCCATGCTTTTCGATGTCACTGGTTTGGTGGGCTCAAGAGCCCTCTTATCATTTTAGTGTCACTCGCTACGTTACCATTTTCGGTTCGAATTTAGGATGTCCGTCGATTATTAGTAAGATATAGAATTATTATTATACGATATAGAAGTTATAGTTTATACGTATTAATAATTGACCTTTGTACTGCGAAAGAAGGATAGTGAATTCACAGGTATACAACTGTAAGTCACAGGAAAAATAAATTGTTTTATAGAAAAGAATATTCAGTTTTTCGGAATACATACAAAAGTTATGAATATTGACATTTTCCACTATTTTTCTTTATTTCTTATAAACAATTGTACTTTCTTAAAAAACATTATCATTCTATTTGGTACCAATAATTAAAATCTGTTCCGATAATGTGAAACATAATACAGTCTACGTCAACAGTTAAGATGTTGCTGAGCTGTTTCTTATTAATATGATATCAAATTAAAAAACCTCAAATTCAGGCGGTTTTTTGAACGGCATTCGCTCAATTTTTGAGATAGCCGTCTGAAACTTGTACTATTGTTTTAGTTGGGAAATTCTACGGCAGATCAACCTGAAATAGTTGTACTTTTCGAAAATTTGATTTTTCGCAAAAATCTGAAGGGGGTAGGACAGGATTATTTGCGATTTTCGTAAATCGCTCGCCATTTCCGTAATTGTTGAGCTATTAAAGTGATCCTGGACGTTTTGGACGCGGAATCCGAAGCCGAATAAGCAGGTGGAAGAATCATTTTGATATCTAAAAAATTGTGGAAATGGCGGGGGAAAAACAAAAATCGCAAAAAATCCTGACCTAACCCCTTCGGATTTTTGCGAAAAATAAAATTTTCGAAAAGTACAACTATTATATATTGATCTGGCGTAGAATTTCCTAACTAAAACAATGGTACAAGTTTCAGACGGCTATCTCAAAAATTGAGCGAATGCCGACCAAAAAACTGGTTGAATTTGACGATTTTTCGCGATTTTCGTACATCGCTCGTCATTCGCGCAATTTTCAAGATATAAAAATGATCGAATATGTTTCGAATACGCATTCTGAACCTTAATAAGGTGTTGGAAGTTTCAGATGGATAATTAAAAGAAAGCGAAAATGACGAGTACAAAATGAAAATCGTAATTGTCATAAAGTAACGCAATCAAATTTCAAATTTAATTAAAATGTTATCGATACTTATTCATAATGAGCCAAGGTAATCGTGCATGGCCGCGAGTATGAAAAATATTGCGAAATTATCAAAAAGTTACTCTTTTACAATTTTTCGAAGCCGCCGGTACCGTCGGTACCTGCCCGGGAAATCCCTACCTGTTATTCTCACCTTAATTGTTCCGCTCGAGCGGATCCAGTACGGCCAAACTCAAACATACTCGACCTGACATTGCCAAGTACACGGATAACCATTAGTCCGTGATAGAACGTCCTGGCGTCAACTACTCTTCCCAACTCGCTCCGGACGACTCCCTCGGGTATAATTCATTTAATTTCAAGCTTATCCATTATGTATCGATCATTTACATTATATTTCATGTACTCCTTATACATTACTGATACAGTACGACATATCCCTCGGTTACAATTGGTTACTATAAAATTATTAACAATAATTTTTGCATAACTTTTGATTCGCTTCGGTTCGCTTAATAGAGAAATAGTTTATATATTTAAAATATACAAATTAATGAAAAATGGTATTTATTTTTATAAATTTTCAACCGTGATTTACCACGCGGTGTCTTATATTGAAGCTATAAAATCTTGTTCGAGTTTGCGCGAAGTTGGTAAAGGTCGCTACCCTTTCTTTATAGACAATTTTGTTAAATTATTTTATTGCTAGCTATAAATTATCAAGATAGTAGGGTTTTATTAAGATTGGTTTCAGTTTTGTATAAGTTTTATTATGTTGTAATAGATTGAAAATATTCGACGCCGGGGGCATGTGCACGCTCCGCTACCTGCCCCCACCCCCTCGGGAAAACCACGAGTTTGTCCGATATGATTTTGTCACGTACTACCTACATCGACACGCATCAGTCATCGGCGAACTGTGGCGGTGTCAAGACCTCCTCCTGGGTGCTTCCTGGTGCTCTCTAAGGTACATCGCACTACTCTACATTTATCTTTGCTTAATCAAAGCTATACTTGCAATTCATTTCTCAACTCGACAAACTTTACAGTTTATATCATTACATTTTTGGCCTTATTTTCTATTAATCGTAATTTCATAATATTTAATCTTTATTTTCACTGTTTTTATATTTGGAATGTGCATAACATTATTATTCATACTTTGACTTTTTGCAGTTTAAATTCTAAGAACATAATTCCAATCGTATTTTTGTCTGTAATTTCAGATTCAACCAACAAAGAGAAATCCAGTTCGCACCGGTGAATTCTCTTGGAGGGTAGCAGATAACTACGTCGCGGTCTTGTGACGTATACGTAAAGAAGAAAATCTGGGCATCGCAGCGGTCACACCTTACTTGCTACCGACCTTGACATTGGTCGGAACTACCATTTTCGTCGTTTCAACTACAACGGGAATTTATATTTTCCTTGAGTTTCATCGAATCGAATGGAGTCATCGTCGCATTGTTTATTCGCGAACCGGATATAAGAAATACTTTCCTTGCGAAGGGTTTGAGAATGTTTCTACAAAACTTGGCATTGATTTATTCAAATCTCGTATTTGTTTTACGTATCGACAATCGGTTTGACTGATCATATTTACATTTTTAAATCTTTTCTTAGTGAATAAAAATTCACGCTATTTCAAATATAAAATAAATGTTGAGAAATTTTAGAGTGAAGAATACTTGACTGCTATATGAACAAATTCATGATTACGTTTTAAATTTTAATTTACAAGAAACAGCAGGACAAAGGCAATATTCCTAACAACAGCGCGTGGTATAAAAAAATAAGACTTACAAAACCAACAACTGTGTCATTCTGCGTGATACATGGTATATTTGTGTGCACCCTCCCCTTTATTTTCAGCTTGTGTGATCGCGCGCAATGCGGTCTTAGAGTCACTTGCTCCGAGAGACAGTATTTCGCGAAATAGAGTCAGTGTTGTTGCGCTATTAAAAATTGTGCTTGTTCGATAACCGCGTATTTAAAACCGCCGAAAGAATTGAAATGGACTGCTACAACGTAACATATTCGGTCGCGAAATTCTGACACTTTTTAAACCGCGACATTAGAGTCAGTTTGCTCGCCGGAAATAATTACGGTCGGGAGTGTAGTCTCTTTATTTTTCTATTTGTTTGTTGAAATGCGTCGCGATATAGTAGTGGTACGCAGCAGCTGCGGAGAGGACCTCCATCGGGCGTCGTCGCATCAGGCAGCAGGTAAATATCGCCCAAAATGGATTCCTGTTTAAATTTCTGAAAAGGAAGATCGAGCGAAAGTGGAATCTTTCCATTCCAACTCTAGCAAAATTGTGAAATGAAATACAGTTGAATTATAAAGAATATCTTCTTGTTACGTTACAGAGATCATCGGCAGATATACCGGTCGTAGTATATCAACTCTAGAAGACGCAGAAGAACTCTACGGCCGGTGAGTCGAAAAATTTTTGGTTCCTCCGATCACTCCATCATGTCGTAGGATGTAAAGGTCCGAAGCGACACGGGTGATCGGTTGTATTTTATTTGAGTTTGCGAGCATAGTGACCGCGAGTGTAAAGTATTTGATACTTTACGCTTGTGGGTAGTAACACACCACTTGTACTTGCGAATATTTAATTAGCTCAGGCAGGGGTCTTCTTGTGGCTTTTAGCTTCACGTACGTTTTTTTCGTAATTGGATTAAAATTTTCATATCCTTAAGCTGCGTTTAATTGTATTTGAATTCGCGTAAAGTACTTGCAATAAAACTATACTCTGAATATATTTTCGAGAAAAGAGTTTGATATTTTCACGTATGAGGTTCATACGAATTAAATTGAACTAAAGTTTTCATGTGATTTATATTTTTCGTAACATGATTTCCGATAACGGAAGTAATTCATATTAATCGTTCTATTTTATGAATGTACCCAAGAAGACCAATTCGCGGTGTTTAGATTCTGGTTTCAAAGGATTATTTTTAACACATTTATCATTGTTTAGAACACCTCCTTTGAATAAGGAATCAAACAAGGGTTTTCCATTAAAACATTGAAGTTTTCAATATACATATACTTTTCTGCATATTAATATTGAGAAACTTTCAATACGTACTTGTATTAAAAGTTTTGAAATTCGTCTTAAATAAATTTATATTCTCTTGACTTTTTCAATGATTTAAATGACTATATTCGAGTCATTTTACCAAGCATATTTTCAATGAATTTTTGCAAAGTGATTTAAATAAATGTATGTCATTGGGATTGGGATATCATGCGCCAAATTCCGTCGACAATAAAGGCAATGACTTTTTTGCTCGTTCCGCGTTATTAAATCAATTTTAAGCTGACATAATGATCTTTAACTTTTAATTACAATTATTATCTTCAATTTTCAACTTTCATTTTTAACTTAAACATTTATCTTGAATTTGTCATGTTTAAAGTAGAATCATTTGTTCGTTATTTGTCACGTTTGTCATACCACTGGCGTTAAAACAACACGATAAACCGTGTAGTCGGCCTAATAGCCTCACGGCTATTTGGTTAAACCGCGATCTTGCGATGTAATCGTGGAGCGTGGCTTTCGTCAAATCATGGTTCCATCGGTACTTTGGGTGGCCTAGCGTTGTCTGGAAAGTCGAACTCTCGGGTTCGATCTGGGATCGCATAGACGGGCAAACCGTTCTTAATTAATATTAATAAATTTCCATTCTGATTCGGATTAGTCGTATCAGGCTTGTCGGTAGCGGCCGGACCGATAAGTCTTATTCGACTTAATCTGTGTAGAGTTCGTCTTAATTATCTGTAGTTTCGCGTTGTATTTATTTCATGTTTGAAGTGATCTTGGACCGAATTTCGTTGAGATTTCTTTCCTGTAAATCGACCCTAGGTGAATCTCTTTGTATCGGTGGACCATGATTCGGGGAAAGTCGTGTGAAACGGGTATTTCTCAAGATCGTTGTACGAGCCACGGTGTAAGTGTGTAAATTGTTTTTTCGCCGCGTTATGGTAAACGTTTAGAATCACCCGCGTTCAGATTTTGATTATGGAGTCGGTTGTCTCGATGAGTAACCAGACCTTTTCACTTTCACTTTTTGTTTGCCTTTAACTGTCTAACGAATAATTGGCGTGTGATGGGGATGTTTAATATTAATGATATTGAAAACCATATTAAACATTAAAGCTCTACACATATATATTTTGTTCAATACATGAAATATTCAAAGGTTCTTAATATACATATACTTTTTTACATATTAATATTGAAAGTTTCTCAATATATACATTAAAAGTTTTGAAATATTTCTTAAATAATCTTTTCATTTTTTGAGTGATTTAAATAAACTATATTCGAGTCATTTTATCATTTTATACGTATATTTTCAATGAATTTTTATACTGAGATTTAAATGAGTGATTAGATCGTTAGAAACATTATGTTAATAATCATTTTCTAGCTCAGGATTTTCAGCATACATCGACACTAGTTTTAATTAGTTTTATATTTGCCACGTTCATGTCCCTATTTGGCTTGAACTCATTTGTGGGCCCAGGTGCTGCACGAATGGGTGATGGCGGTGAACGTGGCTGATTTTTTGATTAATTATAATAATATTATTGTGGCGGCTCACAAGCGTTAGCGATTGTGCACGACGTACGGTTCCACACCGGTGTGAGTGTGTGTATAGTAATTAAGTATTTCGTGGATCGTGCGTCGGTTCAAAGTCAAATATTTCTTGCAATTTATCAATTGAATTAAACCTTAATTTCTTGACAATTTTACATTATTCAATTCATGTTCAATTTTCTTGCGAATTTCGCAATATACAATTTATTTGATATACAATTTGAGTCAACACGTAGAAGCATTATTGTTAAACGTAGTAATTGTTGGAGCTACGAATTAATTCCCGTTTTTTATTCACATATTTTACGTAAATATCTTTTCTTTACGTTTTTCCCAATAAAGACTAATTTCTAATAAAGTCTACATAAATCGCAATAATCGCTGGCCTTGTGAGTCGATTTCAGCAAAAAGGTACGTACTTTAAGGTGTGCATTGTGTTTCGAGTCGGTGTCGGAGACGTCCCGGGATGTCTCTCGTAGGGGGCCGCACTGACTTTGCTTGAGAATCGTGGAGAGAGTGTGTTGGTGTGCTTGAGTTTTTGCCATTCTTTTTTTAAATATAGGTGATAGGTAGGCAGGTAACTTAAATTCTGGAATGTGTGCATTAATTTTAAGTAGGAAGGGCCAGGGCAGGTATCACTGTTTCGACTATAGGAAACCAGTGGTGTTCTGCTTCTGGAAGTCAGGCTAATAATCTTTTCTTTTTAATATTAAGTAAATTCTGCTTGAACATTCGTCCTTCTACTGGCTAACACGTTTGCACGGACTGCAGTTGTCATTCTTCTGAGAATAAGCTGTTAACTTGTCCACACGTTGTTAGCCTCATCGTTTGTCTGTATTAGGCGCGTGTTAGGGTTTTCTTATATTTTGGTTCCGAATGTTCTTGCAGAAACAGGTTGGGCTCCGGCCTGAAGCAAGAAGAGGCTAAATGCCGAAGAGGCCCGACAAATTGTCTAGAAGAGGGCAGCAACTAATGGCTGCCCATTTTGGAGTGTTGAATTTTCACACTTCCAGAATGGGTGGTCATTCTGTTACTACTAAGTCACTATGCTCGCAGTAGTTGTAGAGTAATTATAGTTGTAGTAATTTGAAGTAGTTAGTACCACGGGTCGAGGTGAGCTCCCCGTGAAGACTCTGCCCTGGTCTGCATTAAAGTTTTCGAGTCATTTTTCCTATTAAATAATATATTTCAAGTTTTATTAATAGAACTTTGCATTAGTTTTCGAGTCATTTTCATATTAAAGTCTTTTCAAACTAAGTTATTAGAATATTTTGTTGATTACTGTCAAAGACACCTAAAGTTTTTCATTATTGAGATATTTTTTTTAAATTTCTGAGAGTTCATTTTTAAAAATTCATATTTTTGTCACTTCTAAAGTTCAGTTTTTTGATTGTTATAAATTTGAGAAGAAGCAGAAGGGTAGAGTGTGATACTGTGTGCAGTAGTTAGAAGTAGTTTGTTCCACGGGTCGAGGTGAGCTCCCCGTGAAGACTCTGCCCCGATCTGCATTAAAGTTTTCGAGTCATTTTTCATGTTCAATATTTCTCAAAAGTGTTCATATTAGAATATTTGCTGCACTTGACTTGTTTTCTAATAGAGTCGTTAATTTGTTTTTTATAATTACAAAGATTTTTTAAGTCATTTAACTAATTACTGAGATATTTTTTGTACTTTTCTGACTTGAGTTTTAACAATACAAACAGTATATTTTGCGAGTTTTTTAATAATTCATAAAGTCCAGTGTTTGATTCGAGTAAATTTGATAAATTGAATTTTTGGAAAAAGCAGAGGGGTAGAGTGTGAAACAGTGTGCAGATAGAAGAAATTTGCACACTCGCCATCCGCGCCGGGTCGTTTTTTTTGTCACCGCTGGCTGCACCTTTAGCTTCGCGAAATTACTGATAATCCGAAATGGATCATCCCAGAGTGTCTCACCGAGGTACATTTTTAATACCGTGCAGGAACTATACCAATTTTTTCAATAAATATGCGAATCTGTCTCTAAGAGACACACGTGGTTTTTATCCTATAATACATATATATATTAATTATATGTCCGAAACTGTCTCCACGAGACACACGCGATTTCTTTTTTTCTTAATATAAATCATTTCTATAATCTAATGCGGCCATGTGACTCGCGAACTGCATCGTACATCGCCGGCTTGGTACGATGCTACTTAAAACCATTAGGACCAAGCGTTTGTTGAAGGGAATATTGCCATGAGTTGATTTATAAATTGCATTTTACATCGAACAGTATTATTTAGTACAATATCGTATAATGTTATGCAAGTCTTTAACATTCAAGTGTTCAATATATACTTTTCTATGCATTAATATTGAGAAACTTTCAATACATACATTAAAAGTTTTGAAATTCGTCTGAAAAAAATTTATATTCTCTTCACTTTTTCAATGATTTAAATATCAGTATTCGAGTCATTTTATCAAGTAAATTTTTTATGAAATTTTATGAAGTGACTCAAATAAATGGATATCATTGGTATTGGGATATCATGCGCCAAGTTCCGTCGACAATCAAGGCAATCACATTTTTGCTCGCTCCGCGTTATTAAACAATTTTAATTATTATCCTCGATGTACAACTTTCATTTATAACTTAAACATTTATCTTGAATTTTTCATTTTTAAAGTAGAATCATTTGTTCGTTATTTGTCACGTTTGTCATACCACTGGCGTTAAAACAACACGATAAACCGTGTAGTCGGCCTAATAGCCTCAGGGCTATTTGGTTAAACCGCGATCTTGCGATGTAGTCGTGGAGCGTGGCTTTCGTCAAATCATGGTTCCATCGGTACTTTGGGTGGCCTAGCGTTGTCTGGAAAGTCGAACTCTCGGGTTCGATCTGGGATCGCATAGACGGGCAAACCGTTCTTAATTAATATTAATAAATTTCCATTTTGATTCGGATTAGCCGTATCAGGCTTGTCGGTAGCGGCCGGACCGACAAGGCTTATTCGACTTAATCTGTGTAGAGTTCGTCTTAATTATCTATAGTTGCGCGTTTTATTTGTTTCATCTTTGAAGTGATCCTCGACCGAATTTCGTTGAGATTTCTTCCCTGTAAATCGACCCTAGGTGAATCTCTTTGTATCGGTGGACCATGATTCGGGGAAAGTCGTGTGAAACGGGTATTTCTCAAGATCGTTGTACGAGCCACTGTGTAAGTGTGTAAATTGTTTTTTCGCCGCGTTATGGTAAACGTTTAGAATCACCCGCGTTCAGATTTTGATTATGGAGTTGGTTGTCTCGATGAGTAACCAGACCTTTCCACTTTTCACTTTTTGTTTGCCTTTAATTGTCTAACGAATAGTTGGCGTGTGATGGGGATGTTTAATATTAATGATATTGAAAACCATATTAAACATTAAAGTTTTACATATATATATTTTTTCAATACATGAATTTTCATAGGTTCTTAATATACATATACTTTTTTACATATTAATATTGAAAATTTCTCAATATATGCATTCAAAGTTTTGAAATATTTTTTAAATAATCTTTTCACTTTTTTAATGATACTTCAAACTGATTTCGAGTCATTTCATCAAGTATATTATATAATAAATACAATACACTATGATCAGTTAAATCGGTGGAAGCGATCAACGCGGAATTTTTTCAATTTAGTACATCAGTTTTGTAAAAATGTTCATGACCGTGAAACAAGGAACATATTTTCGCGTGCGAAATTCGAATTGTTTAAAGATGAAACTTGTAATCACACGATGACTAGTTCGTTACGATAAAACATACGAAATTGTGGAAACTGCAGCGTGTCAAAGAACTTGACAAATGACTGAAGAAGACTGAAGAAGACTATTAAAAGACTGAAGAAGATTTTTATAAGACTTTGAGAAGATTTTAGACGACTTTTAGAAGATTTTAGAAGACTTTTAGAAGATTTTAGAAGTCTTTTAGAAGATTTTAGAAGACTTTTAGAAGACTGAAGAAGACTTTTAGAAGACTGAAGAAGAATTTTAGAAGACTGAAGAAGAATTTTAGAAGACTGAAGAAGAATTTTAGAAGACTGAAGAGAACTTTTAGAAGACTGCCATTGGGTCCACTCATCAGCTTTGAAGCATTTGTCGAAAACGGATGAGAGTGGAAATCACCAAAACTTGAGCCCTACTAAGAATGATTTAAACTCTGACGCAATTACCCATGGCCAGCAATTGTTCATTACGTTTGACAACTAGGATTTTTCTCTCCAACTCCGAGGAACTAGAATAAGTTAATTATTGTATTCATTATTACACAAAGTGTAATCGCTTGTAAATCGTTTTGGACACTCTGGTGACAAAACGATATAGTTTAAGGGGATATCACGCGCCAATTCCACTTCGTATTTCATCGACCATCAAGAAAACGCGACTTTTTTTTATCGTTCCGCGTAATTAAATTCATTTTCAGCCTTAGCTTTGATCTTCAGGCTGCAGTATTTAGCTTCAGTTTATTTGGAATAGATCTTTATCTGGAATTTTTCATGTTTAAAGTAGAATCATTTGTTCGTTATTTGTCACGTTTGTCATACCACTGGCGTTAAAACAACACGATAAACCGTGTAGTCGGCCTAATAGCCTCAAGGCTATTTGGTTAAACCGCGATCTTGCGATGTAATCGTGGAGCGTGGCTTTCGTCAAATCATGGTTCCATCGGTACTTTGGGTGGCCTAGCGTTGTCTGGAAAGTCGAACTCTCGGGTTCGATCTGGGATCGCATAGACGGGCAAACCGTTCTTAATTAATATTAATAAATTTCCATTCTGATTCGGATTAGTCGTATCAGTCTTGTCGGTAGCGGCCGGACCGACAAGGCTTATTCGACTTAATCTGTGTAGAGTTCGTCTTAATTATCTATAGTTTCGCGTTTTATTTATTTCATGTTTGAAGTGATCCTCGACCGAATTTCGTTGAGATTTCTTTCCTGTAAATCGACCCTAGGTGAATCTCTTTGTATCGGTGGACCATGATTCGGGGAAAGTCGTGTGAAACGGGTATTTCTCAAGATCGTTGTACGAGCCACTGTGTAAGTGTGTAAATTGTTTTTTCGCCGCGTTATGGTAAACGTTTAGAATCACCCGCGTTCAGATTTTCATTATGGAGTTGCTTTTCTCGTTGAGTCGTTCCTTCTATAGTTCTCTTTTTGTTTCCTTTTTTTATATCGCGAATAATTGGCGCGTGATGGTGATGGTTTGCGTTAGTAATATTGAAACACGTTTCAATACCCCCCTCTAGTCGCGGTCTCATCGATAGACGTGTCTATGAGACGATCGTTCTTTAATTGAATTAGTTTAAAAGAGGGGGGTGGATGGAGGTAGTGGTTTGATTCCGCCTCCATCCTCAGAAACTTTCCGTGGTGAGATTTGCGTCGAAATTATTTGCATCGAACCTTTTTGGCTTCGATACAAATGGTATCGAGCAGATTTTCCGCGAATAGATTATAAGTTTTTTTTACTCTTTTACTCGCATCGTTTGCGTAAATGAAGCATAGGTATAAATTGTCTGTGTCTATGATATAGTCCAGTGATCATTGTTTTACTACCATATCACGGACTTTGATAAAATATTAGTAATTTGTAAGCTTTAATTTTGATTAAATGTTAGTAGATTAATTAGTCCCCTGTGGGTCGGGGAAAGAATACACCCACGGTAATCTCTTCCTGTCGTAAGAGGCGACTAACAGAGTCGTTTTGGCACTCCGGTGACAAAACGCGGGGGGTATCATTCGCCAATTAAAATTTGTTTCGAAGTCGATAATCTAGAGAACGCGACTGATTTGCTTGTTCCGCGTTATTAACAGTTTGCCTACCGGTAGCGGTAGGTAAAGTGTTAAATTCGTACTATCCGTAATAGGGAAATGGCATGTTTGTTCTTCTTTGTCCCGCGAATACTTAATTGGCGTATGATGGGGATAATTAGTTTTAGTAATATTGAAACGTTATAAGTTTTTTTTACTCTTTTACTCGCATCGATTGCGTAAATGAAGCATAGGTACAAATTGTCTGTGTCTATGATATAGCCCAGTGATCATTGTTTTACTACCATATCCTGGACTTTGATAAAATATTAGTAATTTGTAAGCTTTAATTTTGATTAAATGTTAGTAGATTAATTAGTCCCCTGTGGGTCGGGGAAAGAATACACCCACGGTAATCTCTTCCTGTCGTAAGAGGCGACTAACAGAGTCGTTTTGGCACTCCGGTGACAAAACGCGGGGGTTATCATTCGCCAATTAAAAATTGTTTTTTATCGATAATCTAAAGAACGCGACTGATTTGCTTGTTCCGCGTTATTAACAGTTTGCCTACCGGTAGCGGTAGGTAAAGTGTTAAATTCGTATTATCCGTAATAGGGAAATGGCATGTTTGTTCTTTTTCTGTCCCGCGAATACTTAATTGGCGTATGATGGGGATAATTAGTTTTAGTAATATTGAAACGTGTTTCAATACCGCCTATATCGTGATCTCATTGACAGACGTGTCTTTGAGATTATAGTTTTTAAGTATAATTAGCATAGTCTTAAAAATGAGGATGTGGTTAAATTTTAATCAAACGATAATACAATACTTTAATATGTTTTGCAAATATAATGACTTTGTGTCATACATTTGAAAGTACTGTAAAATATCGGAAATAACTTATTGATTAAACTGTTATCAATAAATTCTAAGCATTTGTTTCATTTTCCTTTTCCTATTGCAATTACAGATCTTCGTGGATCAGATTAGTACTTTGACGTTTCAGAAATAACACTGGTATGTGATAAAGTATTATCGTAAATCAGGATTTGTTTAAAATACATTCCCCTGTGGGTTGGGGAAAGAATATACCCACGGTATTCCCTGCCTGTCGTACGAGGCGACTAATAGGGACGCGTTTTGTGCAGATTCGTGACAAAAGGTTCGTTTAAGGAGTGAGGTGAGAGAAATTGAGTTGGTTTTCCTTCGTTCGGTATGATAAGGCCAAAATTTGTAGACATTTCGGCAAAGTTTGAACCGTGTACACTCCGCGACAAAAAGATAGCACAACTATAAAATTTAGTGTTTTCATAATGTTCGCACAATAAATTGATCTACTTGATATACATATATACTTTTATTACATAATACAATGTTTTGGTAAAGAAACCCCAAAAAAAAAGTTCTACATTTCAGATATACAACAAAATAATCAGATAACAGCGCGTCAAAATTATAGCACGTATTATTACAATTAGCAAAAATTATTAGAGTTATATATGAAAACGCGGTTTTAGTAACTGGTACATCCTCCCTTCTTCTCTATAACTTCCAGCATACGCCTTAGCAACGATTTAAATAATTTTTTCATATATTTACGAGGAATTTGTGCCCATTTTTCTTGAATACATTTTTTTTAATCTTCAATGCTTTTGAACTGCCTTCCTTTTTCATAGACACTTCTCGCCAGCATCGTCCAACAATTTTCTATTATGTTGAGATCGGGAGATCTCGCCGGCCACTACAAAACATTTATATTTTTAGCCCTAAAATAGTCTTTTACACACTTAGCAGTATGCACACTAGCATTATCCTGCTGAAATATGAAGTTTTCAACAGCAATCATGGTTGGAAAGTTTTCTAATTGTTCATCTATTAAATCAATATATCTGTGACTATTTAATTTGTTGTTAATCAATTTTATATCCGTTCTTCCGTGATATCCTACAGCACCCCAAATCATGACTCCTCCTCTTCCCATTTGTCGACGGCTTAGAATATTCTCTTCTTTTCTTAAATCGTGAAAATAATGCCCAAAACCATCTGGCCCGTCAAGATTAAACCGCTTTTCGTTCGTGAAAATTACTTTTCGCCACTTTTTACGCCAATGTATATGTTCGCGAGCAAATTGCAAACGATCTGCTTTATGCTTAGCGGTGAGAGCTGGCCTCCTTTTTAATTTCCGCCATTTTAAATGTGGGCAGTGTTGTATTACACGTTGGACATTACGTACATTTGCAATAACACCTGCTTCTTCAGCTATTTGCCTCGCTGTCGATGAAGAATTCGAGGCGGCTCTTAAAATAGCACGTTTATCACGAGCATTTATGGCTTTTGGTCGGCCACTATTCTTCTTTTGACCATAATTTTCAGGATTCTTTAGTAAATTATATAGTACTTTGCGACTTCGGTTCAAAATACGTGAAATTTTGCTTATATTGCAATTTTCTCTTCGCAAAGTTAAAATAGTATGAATTTCACCTTCCGTTAAACGTTTATTGCGACCCATATTGAAATTTTTTAATAATAAAGGTTGAATAAACAAGTAGAAATAAGTAGGCACGTGCTCAGAATAGTTTAACGATTCAGCTACAACTGAATGAAGAGAACTGACAAAGTGTGCTATCATTCTGTCGCGGTCATGATCGCTCATGTTTACGTTTTCAGCTGAAGAGAACACTATACATGAACTGCGCAAATTGAAACAGCCTAAATAATACTTCAAATTTAATACACTAAGAGGAGAAAATTATAGTTTCATTACATACGTAGAAAATTTCAAAATTTAAGAGTGTGCTATCTTTTTGTCGCGGAGTGTAGATGAAGATTTGTCGCTATTTTGGTAATTCGCTCGCCATTTGCACAATTTTTTAGACATCGACCTGAATCTTACACCGTCTTATTTCGTTTTAAATAACGCGCCGAAAAAGCCCTGGATCATTTGCATAGCTCAAAAATTACGGAAATGACGAAGAAATTACGAAATTCGCGAAAATTCATCAATTTAGAGCAGTTTTTCGTTCGGCATTCGCTCAATTTTTGACATAGCGATCTGAAACTGGTACCATTGATTTAGTTAGGAAATTCTACGCCAGATCAACATATAATAGTTGCACTTTTCGAAAATTTAGTTTTTCGCCAAAATCTGAAGGGGGTAGGTAAGGATTTTTTTGCGATTTTCGTAAATCGCTCGCCATTTCTACAATTTTTTAGATATCAAAATAATTCTTTCACTGTCTTATTCGGCTTCGGATTCCGCGTCCAAAGCGCCCCGGATCGCTTTAATAGCTCAAAAATTACGGAAATGGCAGGCGATTTACGAAAATCGCGAAAAATCCTGACCTACCCCCTTCAGATTTTTGCGAAAAATTAAATTTTCGAAAAGTACAACTATTATAGGTTGATCTGCCGTAGAATTTCCTAACTAAAACAATGGTACCAGTCTCAGTTCGCTATCTCTAAAATTGAGCAAATGGCAATCGAAAAACTGCTCTAAATTGAAGGTTCTTCGCGATTTTCCGAATTCCCTGGCTGTTTCCGCAAATTTTTAAAACATTTACCCTATTGCGCTATCATTTGGCTAATGGTTGGATTTAATAAATAACCATAAACCCCAATATACATAAAACCAAAAATTGTGGGTAAGTGGTACGCGTTCAAACGACGTTTCGCGGCTTGTAAGAGGCGGAATATTCGAGAAATATTCGGCGAAAATTCGTCGTAAAATCGACTCGAGTATCAGGAGCACAGGATAGCATAGGAGGTCTACCGGAAGTATACCCTGGTCGCGCATGCGCAATGGGTCTGCGGCCATAACATTATTTGACATATTTAACCAACAATACGACGACACTGGACAATTATCGCTTCGTTCGGTGAAATTAGACGACATACGTGCCAATTTCTCCTAAAAGAATGCAAAGGAATATGCAAATGTACGACAAAACTCGAAAACAGTCGTAAAATTTCAAGAGATTAAGGAAAATTAGCAATTTACGGACACATTACTTGACATATTTAACCAACAATACGACGACACTGGACAATTATCGCTTCGTTCGGTGAAATTAGACGACATACGTGCCAATTTCTCCCAAAAGAATGCAAAGGAATATGCAAATATACGACAAAACTCGAAAACACTCGTAAAATTTCTAGAGATTAAGGAAAATTAGCAATTGACGCACAGCATGTACTCAGATTACGCGTAAGATAAGTGTAAAACATGGGCCTACGCTTTACGTTATTACACAGCAATTTTCGTTAAATCTCGATCGTTAATGGTCCTTTAATGTTCGTAAGAGTTGGCCTTACATTCCCTATGCGCCACTTTTCCTATATTGTTAATTGTACGTCGCTGGCAGTGCTCCGAAAATATTCATTTTCGACAGTAAAACGTATGCTCTGGCGGCCATATTGTCGGCCGTCAACATGGCCGCCAGAGCGTATGGTCGCGCATGCGCAATGGGTCTGCGGCCATAACATTATTTGACATATTTAACCAACAATACGACGACACTGGACAATTATCGCTTCGTTCGGTGAAATTAGACGACATACGTACCAATTTCTCCTAAAAGAATGCAAAGGAATATGCAAATGTACGACAAAACTCGAAAACAGTCGTAAAATTTCAAGAGATTAAGGAAAATTAGCAATTTACGGACACATTACTTGACATATTTAACCAACAATACGACGACACTGGACAATTATCGCTTCGTTCGGTGAAATTAGACGACATACGTACCAATTTCTCCCAAAAGAATGCAAAGGAATATGCAAATGTACGACAAAACTCGAAAACAGTCGTAAAATTTCAAGAGATTAAGGAAAATTAGCAATTTACGGACACATTACTTGACATATTTAACCAACAATACGACGACACTGGACAATTATCGCTTCGTTCGGTGAAATTAGACGACATACGTGCCAATTTTTCCCAAAAGAATGCAAAGGAATATGCAAATATACGACAAAACTCGAAAACACTCGTAAAATTTCTAGAGATTAAGGAAAACTAGCAATTGACGCACAGCATGTACTCAGATTACGCGTAAGATAAGTGTAAAACATGGGCCTACGCTTTACGTTATTACTCAGCAATTTTCGTTAAATCTCGATCGTTAATGGTCCTTTAATGTTCGTAAGAGTTGGCCTTACATTCCCTATGCGCCACTTTTCCTATATTTTCCATACTAAGTCGCTGGCAGCGCTCCGAATATATTCATTTTCGACAGTGAAACGTATGCTCTGGCGGCCATGTTGACGGCCGACAATATGGCCGCCAGAGCATACGTTTTACCTTCAGATTTTCGTGGAATATGAAATTTTCGAAAAGTACAACTATTATACATTGTGCTGGCGTAGAATTTCCTAACTAAATCAATGGCACAAGTTTCAGCTCGTTATCTGTAAAATTTGCACAGCATGTCCTGTCTACTCTTATGGGTGGTCTGTGGTATAATTTAAGTAATTCCTTAAAATTAAGTAATATTATTAATACGCACAAACGACAGCTTCTATACCCTCTGTCATCCTAGACTCGCACCCAAAATGGTAACGTTGCTACCCTTCACAATGGTAACATTATTAATACGCACAGACTATAGCTTCTCTACCCTCGGTCATCCTAGACTCGAACCCAAAATGGTAACGTTGCTACTCTTCACGACGGTAACATTGTTAATACGCACAGACTATAGCTTCTCTACCCTCAGTCATCCTAGACTCGAACCCATAATGGTAACGTTGCTACTCTTCACAATGGTAACATTATTAATACGCACAGACTATAGCTTCTACACCCTGTCATCCTAGATTCGAACCGATAATGGTAACGTTGATACCCTTCACAAATAAACTTTAAAGGAAATACTTAAAAATAATTTTACATAATATATGAAATTCAATGTTGCTATGTAGGGTGTCTTAAGGTTTCCATATATGACGAGTTAGTGTCCCTTGGAAAAAGGCAGGCGCTGAAACTTCTAAACGCACAAAAGTTTAATCTCTAAATTTCTCATCTCCCAATTTGATATCTTAAAAATTACATTCCGTCAGAAACATGGATACAGAAAGCTAGATAGGAAGGAACTTTAAAACAGTTTCCAAGAATCTTTCGCCCGATCATATACGGTCCACCTGACTCATCTCATTTATCTCTCCATCTTCATCCGCCAGTGTGACCGACTCTAAATGCCCTCAGCTCTCCGAGAGGAGAGAAAACTGAGACAGAGAGAGAGAACGGAGAGAGTGCTCACGTTCCGGTGTTCGGGCGGCTTAATTAGTGGCGTGATTTACACGGTGTTACGTTTTCGGCCTTTCCCATGATCCCTCCGGACGTTCAATAAACCATGGCTCTTAATTGCGCCGGACAATTAACTCGGATGAGTTGGGAAGCTGGTCTAGGACTAGACGTTATACGAATATCTCTGTGATACTTACTTTCAATTAGATTCGTCCGAGTTGGCATATGGACGTAGAGACGCGGACGAAGGTGCCTGGATAACACGGACGGAATATGGTTTGCAAAATTTCAAGGCGTAAAGGACCTCGGATACGCGTGATTGTATCTAGCTTTTATGGGGAATTAGGGTGAGATCTGGACATTTTAGGGGTTCGAGGTTTTAAAGCGGGAACACTTCGAGCCATGGGAATTTCGATGTTCAAAGATTCCGAGGTGTTGATATTTTAAATCTTTAAGATTTCGAGCTATGGGAATTTTAATGTTTGGAGAAATTTGTGGTGTGAACATTTTTATAGAAATTTCACGTTACTTTTTTCGGTTTCGAAACATTTATTAACTAATATCCAAAATGTGGAAATTGAAAACCTTTAAAAAACGTAATATCCAAAATTTGGATATTAGTTAATAAATGTTTCAAAACCTTTAAAAACTAATAACCAAATTTTGGATATTAGTTAATAAGAAACCTTTAATTTTGATATTACGTTTTTTAAAGGTTTTGAAACATTTATTAACTAATATTAATGTTAATTTTAATGTTAAACTAATATTAATTATTAATTACTAATATTAAACATTTATAATCTAATATTATAACATTAGATGATTAAGTATGATACCACAGACGAGAGATAGGATCCAATACCTCGTCTTTGGCTGCATGCATCGTTTAACATACAATGGAACCTCCAGGGCCTTCCTAACTCTGGTCTTTACAACCATCGATGATCGTCCTACTTGTTGCTAACCTTTTTCACTGGTAAATATAAATTGGCTAATTAAATAATCGATTTCTTTGTGTGTTTACAGATGGAAGCAGTATTGCAGAAACTATTTGAAGCAACGATCAGCAAGTGCAGTGATTCTATTTTGTGTGATGGATTATTTAAGACACTTAGCGTATATTAAGTTATGAAATATATGTTTTACCAATTATATCTAGCCTATAGATTTTTGCCAATTATTATATTTAGCCTATAGACTGTAGGTGTTATTATTGTAAATTACAAGTCTTTGAATAAATCGTATTTATGATATATCACGAGTTTCGTAATTTTAAACCCTTTCCTCTTAGTCGTAAAACAAATCTTTCATGATCCGTGAACAACGAGAATTTTGTGCCACCTCCTGTGACATTATGTGTTCCTGTTACAAAGTCTTGATGTTAGCAAAACGATATCAGAAAATGTAATATTATCAACGATCGGGTGACCTTGAACAGGGCATAAAACTTTAGCATAAATTCCACGCGAAACTTTTACTGCCCACTCCTGACGCGGAACTTATAAATTAATCTAATGCATAAGTGGAAAGGATAGGAATAATTGTTATAAATGAAGACTCAGTTTTTACCAAATACATAGTATTTATTAATGTTGTAATACGTGTAATATACATGATAAAACTACATAATTTCACGTACTATTAATATAACTTAAGTAATTCCCTTAAATTTAGTAATCGTTATAAATAATTCTTGTTAGGACGAATCCATTCTAAGACGCTGCAGTTTCCCAGGGTACCGCGTGAAAAGAGCCCTGTAAATCATAGAAATTTTGTGTTAATATATATTGAAATGAGTAATAACTTTTAATCGTGCACATTACTAATGCGTACAATCTATTATTTCTATGTCATATTCTTACCCATTACCCCTGGTCATCCTAGATTCGAACCTAGAATGGTAACGCTGTAACCCTTCACAACGGTAACATTGTTAATACGCACAGACTATAGCTTCTCTACCCTCAGTCATCCTAGACTCGAACCCATAATGGTAACGTTGCTACCCTTCACAATGGTAACATTATTAATACGCACAGACTATAGCTTCTACACCCTGTCATCCTAGATTCGAACCAATAATGGTAACGTTGATACCCTTCACAAATAAACTTTAAAGGAAATACTTAAAAATAATTTTACATAATATATGAAATTCAATGTTGCTATGTAGGGTGTCTTAAGGTTTCCATATATGACGAGTTAGTGTCCCTTGGAAAAAGGCAGGTATATCGACTACCTGCTATTACGGGTCCCATCCTCTACCTCTCAAACGAAAGGTAAATCAATTAGGTAGTAATAATCCCCACTAATAATCCCCACTGGGAGACGTGAGCATTATTAGTAGATACTACCGGTGGATCGGACATCTGCTCAGTTGCTTTCGAGTCATTGTTTAAGAACGTTGTCGGATAAGTTTCCGCGGACGGGTTGTTTGATTACGATACAGACGCGAATTCTTCGGTCGAGTGATTGTAAGTAACAGTAGAGTTTTCATTCTACGGGAGGTTCGAGAAATAATTATGCAACAACTTTAACGTGTACTTTTCAACCGCATTCGTTTATTCAATTTATCCATAACTACATACGTACGTTACACAAGTAAGTAAAATACATTTGCATTTATTTAACAATGCAAACTCGGAGTGCGGCACGTGTTGGTACATACCTCCTTCCCACTGGGAGGAGTGGGGATTATTAGTAGATACTACCGGTGGATCGGACATCTGCTCAGTTGCTCTCGAGTCATTGTTTAAGAACGTTGTCGGGTGAGTTTCCGCGGACGGGTTGTTTGATTACGAAACAGACGCGAATTCTTCGGTCGAGTGATTGTAAGCAACAGTAGAGTTTTCATTATACGGGAGGTTCGAGAAATAATTATGCAACAACATTAACGTGTACTTTTCAACCGCATTCGTTTATTCAATTTATCCATAACTACATACGTACATTACACAGGTAACTAAAATACATTTGCATTTATTTAACAAGTTAAATTCAAAGTGGGGCACATGGTGGTACCTCCTCGCGGTGTGCCCTGGGAGGACCTTGACGTCTCGCCCCCCTTTAACCGGGGGGGTTGGACGACAGGGTCCTGCTAACACCACCAAGGCGTAGGGAAGTTGGCGTGCCCATCGCCCAAGGAATTCATTCCTTGCAATAGCCAATTCGTTCCAGGGTGTGAGCGCCGTACACTGGAATGAATTTAGGCAGTGTCCCTTTTGTGACACTGCGCGGTTTACGGCCTCTTCGGGAGAATTGGGCGCTCTCTCGTCGCATCAAGCCTGGAGACTTTGTCTTCTCTTCGGGGATGGCAGTCCCGGTGTTCGTCACCGATGATAGTCATTCTCGAAGAGCGGGAAATGTCTTCGCCTCGTACATGGGGCACGTGGTGGTACCTCCTCGCGGTGTGCCCTGGGAGGACCTTGACGTCTTTCCCCCCTTTAACCGGGGGGGTTGGACGACGGGGTCCTGCTAACACCACCAAGGCGTAGGGAAGTTGGCGTGCCCATCGCCCAGGGAATAAATTCCCTGCAGTAGCCAGTTCGTTCCAGCGCGTGGCGCCGTGCGCTGGAATGAATTTCGGCAGTGTCCCTTTTGTGACACTGTGCGGAATACGGCCCTTCGGGAGGAGTGGCGTCCTCTCGTCGTGATCGTGCCTTACCCCGGCTCTCCTGGGGCGGACAGTCTTCGTCCTCTCTTCGAGGATGACGACCACGGTGCGGGGGCACCCGGTCCCTCACCTTGGGTAGTCATCTTTGAAGAGTGGAAGGAGAGGCTTGGGAGATGCCCAAGCACGGTAGGGGGCTTGCCTCCTACTTGACTTGGACATCTTCCGAGCCGCCTCCTTCCTCTCTTCGGGGATGGCTATCCCTGGTGAGAGTGCCAGTCCCCTCATCGGTGGTGGTCATCTTAGAAGAGCGGGAGGAAGAGGCCTGGGGGGCCTCACTCCCCGGGCTGATTCCTCCCGCTCTTTAGGGATGACCACCACTGGTGGGGGGACAGGGGCACTCACACCAGGGGTAGCCGTCCCTGAAGAGAGGAAGTTCAGAGCAGGGGGGCACTACGTCCGTTCAGATCATGAAAACAACCGACGTGGGTTGGGACCCTCTCCCCATTTCGAGTGAGTCCCAACCCCGGGCCGGGGGGCCTATCCGCCCCCCGACCCGGGGAGTGGAGAGAACCACCTCCGGAGACGGGGACCCCGGTGCTCCCAGAGGACCTCGGTCCTCCGGGAGCCCCCGGGCCCCCGGCCCCAAAGGACTCCGGCTGTGGCTCTCACCACCCCCGAGTCCCCCCACCCCCCGTGGATTGCGAAAACCGAACCGGGCAACCGAGCCGGCTCCGGCTCCCCCCCCTTGGGGTCTCCAGGGCTCCCCCTAACCTCCACGTCGAGGGTGGCTGACCGGGCAAGCGAGCCACCCCCCTCACCGCCGGATCATCCCCCGAAGGGAAGGGGAAGGGAACCTGGAGGTGCCCAAGCACGGGAGGCCATGGGGTTCGCCTTCTGTTGGACCCACCCGTGCATCCCTGGGGCCCCGGGATGCCAGAAGGCGCCCCCCACGTCCCCCCGCGCTCGGACACCCCTCGAGCACCCACCACCCGTCCCCGAAGAGGTCCGTCCCTTCGGGGAAGGGTGGCGGGGGCTCGCGGGAACCGTCCGAGTTCGGCTGGAGCAGAGGGCCCCAGCCGCCCTCGTCCGGCTCCCCAGGTCCCTCCACCTTCTCCTCGGGGAAGACCAGCGGTGAGAGGTTGGTGACCCCTCACCGCGGCCCACCATCCCCCGAGGGAGGAAGGGTGAGGTCCCCAGAGGGTCCCCGCGGACGGGTGAGCCGGAAGACCGACCCGACTGCGTCGGAGCGGTCTTCGCAACCGAGGAAATGTTGCGGTGCTCGTCCTTATATAGGGTGAGCGCTGGGTGGGCGTGGTGGGGATGCCAAATGGTGGGGAGAATTTTTGGACGGGTCGGCAAAAATTGTTATAAATGACAATTGAGTTTATACCCGGAAAAGGATGTTTTTATTGAATTTTGATCGATGACCTGGGCAATTTTAAGGGTGGTTGATTATTTGGGAGGGGTGGGTAGGGTGTGAATTATTTATTAGATTATAAATCGATTTGTTTGTATGTTTCTAGGCGGAAAAATCATTCCAGAAACCATTTGGATCAACGGCCAGCAAACGCAGTGATTCTATTTATCTGATTAATTATTTAAGATGTTTAATTTGTAAGTTATACTCTTGTAAAATGAAGTCTTTCAATAAATTTCATTTATGATAAATCACGAGTTTCTTATATTAAAACCTATTCCTCAATTTTTATATCAACAAACTTCGAACTGTTAGACTTCTCTACCAAAAGAATAAATCACAAGATGTGGCAAGATTTCGCTTCCGTGAACGTCATTTAATGGAAAAGATAGGAATAATTATTATAAATAAAGAATTCAGTTTATTTTATCCAAAAATAGACTGTTTATTCATTTTGCAACACGTATAATATACAACACAAGATACTGTATATATTAAAAGTATTTCCGCAAGCTAGTAGTACAGCTTAACAATATTCTCGAAATTAAGTAGTCAGTCCACGTCGTCGCCGTCCCCCAGGAAACTGCGTGGAAAAGATCTGTTAAACATAAAAATTAACAATTAATAAATTTTGAAATTACTAAAATAAATAATTAATTCTAAAATAATTCTTTTTATTTGTATTTCTTTTTATAATTGTGGCACACTATACTCTATTCAATGCCATGTCTACTCTTATACCGTGTCTGCGATCGACGTTGTCCCGTTTAGAAACTCTATCTGGTAATTAGCCGAGTGATTAGCAACTAAAAGTTTCACGGAAACGCGTGTCAAAGTTTAATGAGAAGCGATTACCACACGCGGTTCGTCCAGAATCACTTAGCTCATCACTCACGACTTAACATCTTTAGTCAGTGGCGGTACAGGTAGTCAATTACAAGGAAACTGCTATTTTCTTTCAATGGAATTCAATTGTCATTATAATAACTATCGCTCTTATCAAATTAATATATTTAATAAACACATATTATAATATTTGCAAAGTCCAAAGACAGACTAAAAGTTTACTTAGTACATTACCCATGGCTCGAAGTGTTCCCGCTTTAAAACCTCGAACCCATAAAATGTCCAGATCTCACCCTAATTCCCCATAAAAGCTAGATACAATCACGCGTATCCGAGGTCCTTTACACCTTGAAATTTTCCAAACCACATTCCGTCCGTGTTATCCAGGCACCTTCGTCCGCGTCTCTACGTCCATTTGCCAACTCGGACGAATCTAATTAAAAGTAAGTATCACAGAGATATTCGTATAACGTCTAGTCCTAGACCAGCTTCCCAACTCATCCGAGTTAACACTATTCCTACCAGGGCCGGTCAAATGGCCGTTTTTAAATTTTCAATTGGAATTTCCTACATTTAACGTAAGTGAATCGCCTTTAAACTTGACGACATTTCCTCAAATATATGTATGATACATTTTTCAATATTCCCTTATTATTTTATTATTTATTTTCTGAGATAAATTTGTAGTCTGTCTTACCTACCACGACCGGTCATTTGACCGATGGTACGATTTATACATTTTTGTAATAGTTTCTCTCTAAGACTCAATGCCAAAACTATAAAGTCGTTACAAATGAAAGGTAATGTAGTTGTGGCATGATTTTATCCGATAAGTGCCTTCCAGAAAATGGTTTACGAGACTTCAAAGTGTTTACAGTTCTCGCTCGACTATCGGGTTAGCGGTATTTATTTGCTTGATTGATATCCGATACAGAATTCTTCAGAATTCTGAAGATGATCAGGAAATCGTGGATATGGAAAATGACAATACGGAAAATTATGATCCGCTTGAAACCGACTCGAGCACCGATGAGAACGAAGAGAATATTTCGAACGTACGTAGACGACGAAAAAGAAGGAGATTTTTAGTTAGTTCCTACAGTGAGAATGAAGAAGAAACAAGCGAAATTGCGATGGACGGAACTGTTTGGCAGGAAGTAAAAACAGGGTCTAATCCTGGAAGAGCACCTAGTCATAATGTTTTTAGAGAAACATCAGGCCCGACTGGGTATAGTAAACGTAATATTATGGAAGGCGTAGTTAGGACGGCATTTTCTGTGATAATCGATAAGAATATAATCGAATTTATAAGAAAGCGCACAGAAACAGAGGCATTTAGAGTGTTGGGATATAAATGGGAACTGTCTACTGCAAAGTTATATGCAATTTTTGCAATTCTGTATGCACGCGGCGCAGACCGGTCATTTGACCGGCCGCGGTAGGAATAGGTATACGTGAAGTGTCAGTAGGAATAGTGTTAAGACACCCTACATAGCAACATTAAATTTCATATATTATGTCAAATTTTTTTTAAGTATTTCCTTTAAAGTTTATTTGTGAAGGGTATCAACGTTACCATTATCGGTTCGAATCTAGGATGACTGAGGGTAGAGAAGCTATAGTCTGTGCGTATTAATAATGTTACCATTGTGAAGACTAGCAACGTTACCATTATGGGTTCGAGTCTAGGATGACTGAGGGTAGAGAAGCTATAGTCTGTGCGTATTAATAATGTTACCATTGTGAAGACTAGCAACGTTACCATTATGGGTTCGAGTCTAGGATGACAGGGTGTAGAAGCTATAGTCTGTGCGTATTAATAATGTTACCATTGTGAAGACTAGCAACGTTACCATTATGGGTTCGAGTCTAGGATGACTGAGGGTAGAGAAGCTATAGTCTGTGCGTATTAATAATGTTACCATTGTGAAGACTAGCAACGTTACCATTATGGGTTCGAGTCTAGGATGACTGAGGGTAGAGAAGCTATAGTCTGTGCGTATTAATAATGTTACCATTGTGAAGAGTAGCAACGTTACCATTTTGGGTTCGAGTCTAGGATGACCGAGCGTATAGAAGTAATTTATAATCCGTAATTTTTGAGCTATTAAAACGATCCGGGGCGTTTTGGACGCGGAATCCGAAGCCGAATAAGACAGTGAAAGAATTATTTTGATATCTAAAAAATTGTAGAACCCCCTTCAGATTTTTGCGAAAAATTAAATTTTCGAAAAGTACAACTATTATATGTTGATCTGGCGTAGAATTTCCTAACTAAATCAATGGTACCAGTTTCAGATCGCTATCTCGAAAATTGAGCGCATGCCGAACGAAAAACTGCTCTAAATTGATGAATTTTCGCGAATTTCGTAATTTCTTCGTCATTTCCGTAATTTTTGAGCTATGCAAATGATCCTGGGCTTTTTCGGCGCGTTATTTAAAACGAAATAAGACCGTGAAAGATTCAGGTCGATGTCTAAAAAATTGTGCAAATGGCGAGCGAATTACCAAAATAGCGACAAATCTTCATCTACACGGTTCAAACTTTGCCGAAATGTCTACAAATTTTGGCCTTATCATACCGAACGAAGGAAAACCAACTCAATTTCTATCACCTCACTCCTCAAACGAACCTTTTGTCACGAATCTGCACAAAACGCGTCCCTATTAGTCGCCTCGTACGACAGGCAGGGAATACCGTGGGTATATTCTTTCCCCAACCCACAGGGGAATGTATTTTAAACAAATCCTGATTTACGATAATACTTTATCACATACCAGTGTTATTTCTGAAACGTCAAAGTACTAATCTGATCCACGAAGATCTGTAATTGCAATAGGAAAAGGAAAATGAAACAAATGCTTAGAATTTATTGATAACAGTTTAATCAATAAGTTATTTCCGATATTTTACAGTACTTTCAAATGTATGACACAAAGTCATTATATTTGCAAAACATATTAAAGTATTGTATTATCGTTTGATTAAAATTTAACCACATCCTCATTTTTAAGACTATGCTAATTATACTTAAAAACTATAATCTCAAAGACACGTCTGTCAATGAGATCACGATATAGGCGGTATTGAAACACGTTTCAATATTACTAAAACTAATTATCCCCATCATACGCCAATTAAGTATTCGCGGGACAGAAAAAGAACAAACATGCCATTTCCCTATTACGGATAATACGAATTTAACACTTTACCTACCGCTACCGGTAGGCAAACTGTTAATAACGCGGAACAAGCAAATCAGTCGCGTTCTTTAGATTATCGATAAAAAACAATTTTTAATTGGCGAATGATAACCCCCGCGTTTTGTCACCGGAGTGCCAAAACGACTCTGTTAGTCGCCTCTTACGACAGGAAGAGATTACCGTGGGTGTATTCTTTCCCCGACCCACAGGGGACTAATTAATCTACTAACATTTAATCAAAATTAAAGCTTACAAATTACTAATATTTTATCAAAGTCCAGGATATGGTAGTAAAACAATGATCACTGGGCTATATCATAGACACAGACAATTTGTACCTATGCTTCATTTACGCAATCGATGCGAGTAAAAGAGTAAAAAAAACTTATAACGTTTCAATATTACTAAAACTAATTATCCCCATCATACGCCAATTAAGTATTCGCGGGACAAAGAAGAACAAACATGCCATTTCCCTATTACGGATAGTACGAATTTAACACTTTACCTACCGCTACCGGTAGGCAAACTGTTAATAACGCGGAACAAGCAAATCAGTCGCGTTCTCTAGATTATCGACTTCGAAACAAATTTTAATTGGCGAATGATACCCCCCGCGTTTTGTCACCGGAGTGCCAAAACGACTCTGTTAGTCGCCTCTTACGACAGGAAGAGATTACCGTGGGTGTATTCTTTCCCCGACCCACAGGGGACTAATTAATCTACTAACATTTAATCAAAATTAAAGCTTACAAATTACTAATATTTTATCAAAGTCCGTGATATGGTAGTAAAACAATGATCACTGGACTATATCATAGACACAGACAATTTATACCTATGCTTCATTTACGCAAACGATGCGAGTAAAAGAGTAAAAAAAACTTATAATCTATTCGCGGAAAATCTGCTCGATACCATTTGTATCGAAGCCAAAAAGGTTCGATGCAAATAATTTCGACGCAAATCTCACCACGGAAAGTTTCTGAGGATGGAGGCGGAATCAAACCACTACCTCCATCCACCCCCCTCTTTTAAACTAATTCAATTAAAGAACGATCGTCTCATAGACACGTCTATCGATGAGACCGCGACTAGAGGGGGGTATTGAAACGTGTTTCAATATTACTAACGCAAACCATCACCATCACGCGCCAATTATTCGCGATATAAAAAAAGGAAACAAAAAGAGAACTATAGAAGGAACGACTCAACGAGAAAAGCAACTCCATAATGAAAATCTGAACGCGGGTGATTCTAAACGTTTACCATAACGCGGCGAAAAAACAATTTACACACTTACACAGTGGCTCGTACAACGATCTTGAGAAATACCAGTTTCACACGACTTTCCCCGAATCATGGTCCACCGATACAAAGAGATTCACCTAGGGTCGATTTACAGGAAAGAAATCTCAACGAAATTCGGTCGAGGATCACTTCAAACATGAAATAAATAAAACGCGAAACTATAGATAATTAAGACGAACTCTACACAGATTAAGTCGAATAAGCCTTGTCGGTCCGGCCGCTACCGACAAGACTGATACGACTAATCCGAATCAGAATGGAAATTTATTAATATTAATTAAGAACGGTTTGCCCGTCTATGCGATCCCAGATCGAACCCGAGAGTTCGACTTTCCAGACAACGCTAGGCCACCCAAAGTACCGATGGAACCATGATTTGACGAAAGCCACGCTCCACGATTACATCGCAAGATCGCGGTTTAACCAAATAGCCTTGAGGCTATTAGGCCGACTACACGGTTTATCGTGTTGTTTTAACGCCAGTGGTATGACAAACGTGACAAATAACGAACAAATGATTCTACTTTAAACATGAAAAATTCCAGATAAAGATCTATTCCAAATAAACTGAAGCTAAATACTGCAGCCTGAAGATCAAAGCTAAGGCTGAAAATGAATTTAATTACGCGGAACGATAAAAAAAAGTCGCGTTTTCTTGATGGTCGATGAAATACGAAGTGGAATTGGCGCGTGATATCCCCTTAAACTATATCGTTTTGTCACCAGAGTGTCCAAAACGATTTACAAGCGATTACACTTTGTGTAATAATGAATACAATAATTAACTTATTCTAGTTCCTCGGAGTTGGAGAGAAAAATCCTAGTTGTCAAACGTAATGAACAATTGCTGGCCATGGGTAATTGCGTCAGAGTTTAAATCATTCTTAGTAGGGCTCAAGTTTTGGTGATTTCCACTCTCATCCGTTTTCGACAAATGCTTCAAAGCTGATGAGTGGACCCAATGGCAGTCTTCTAAAAGTTCTCTTCAGTCTTCTAAAATTCTTCTTCAGTCTTCTAAAATTCTTCTTCAGTCTTCTAAAATTCTTCTTCAGTCTTCTAAAAGTCTTCTTCAGTCTTCTAAAAGTCTTCTAAAATCTTCTAAAAGACTTCTAAAATCTTCTAAAAGTCTTCTAAAATCTTCTAAAAGTCGTCTAAAATCTTCTCAAAGTCTTATAAAAATCTTCTTCAGTCTTTTAATAGTCTTCTTCAGTCTTCTTCAGTCATTTGTCAAGTTCTTTGACACGCTGCAGTTTCCACAATTTCGTATGTTTTATCGTAACGAACTAGTCATCGTGTGATTACAAGTTTCATCTTTAAACAATTCGAATTTCGCACGCGAAAATATGTTCCTTGTTTCACGGTCATGAACATTTTTACAAAACTGATGTACTAAATTGAAAAAATTCCGCGTTGATCGCTTCCACCGATTTAACTGATCATAGTGTATTGTATTTATTATATAATATACTTGATGAAATGACTCGAAATCAGTTTGAAGTATCATTAAAAAAGTGAAAAGATTATTTAAAAAATATTTCAAAACTTTGAATGCATATATTGAGAAATTTTCAATATTAATATGTAAAAAAGTATATGTATATTAAGAACCTATGAAAATTCATGTATTGAAAAAATATATATATGTAAAACTTTAATGTTTAATATGGTTTTCAATATCATTAATATTAAACATCCCCATCACACGCCAACTATTCGTTAGACAATTAAAGGCAAACAAAAAGTGAAAAGTGGAAAGGTCTGGTTACTCATCGAGACAACCAACTCCATAATCAAAATCTGAACGCGGGTGATTCTAAACGTTTACCATAACGCGGCGAAAAAACAATTTACACACTTACACAGTGGCTCGTACAACGATCTTGAGAAATACCCGTTTCACACGACTTTCCCCGAATCATGGTCCACCGATACAAAGAGATTCACCTAGGGTCGATTTACAGGGAAGAAATCTCAACGAAATTCGGTCGAGGATCACTTCAAAGATGAAACAAATAAAACGCGCAACTATAGATAATTAAGACGAACTCTACACAGATTAAGTCGAATAAGCCTTGTCGGTCCGGCCGCTACCGACAAGCCTGATACGGCTAATCCGAATCAAAATGGAAATTTATTAATATTAATTAAGAACGGTTTGCCCGTCTATGCGATCCCAGATCGAACCCGAGAGTTCGACTTTCCAGACAACGCTAGGCCACCCAAAGTACCGATGGAACCATGATTTGACGAAAGCCACGCTCCACGACTACATCGCAAGATCGCGGTTTAACCAAATAGCCCTGAGGCTATTAGGCCGACTACACGGTTTATCGTGTTGTTTTAACGCCAGTGGTATGACAAACGTGACAAATAACGAACAAATGATTCTACTTTAAAAATGAAAAATTCAAGATAAATGTTTAAGTTATAAATGAAAGTTGTACATCGAGGATAATAATTAAAATTGTTTAATAACGCGGAGCGAGCAAAAATGTGATTGCCTTGATTGTCGACGGAACTTGGCGCATGATATCCCAATACCAATGATATCCATTTATTTGAGTCACTTCATAAAATTTCATAAAAAATTTACTTGATAAAATGACTCGAATACTGATATTTAAATCATTGAAAAAGTGAAGAGAATATAAATTTTTTTCAGACGAATTTCAAAACTTTTAATGTATGTATTGAAAGTTTCTCAATATTAATGCATAGAAAAGTATATATTGAACACTTGAATGTTAAAGACTTGCATAACATTATACGATATTGTACTAAATAATACTGTTCGATGTAAAATGCAATTTATAAATCAACTCATGGCAATATTCCCTTCAACAAACGCTTGGTCCTAATGGTTTTAAGTAGCATCGTACCAAGCCGGCGATGTACGATGCAGTTCGCGAGTCACATGGCCGCATTAGATTATAGAAATGATTTATATTAAGAAAAAAAGAAATCGCGTGTGTCTCGTGGAGACAGTTTCGGACATATAATTAATATATATATGTATTATAGGATAAAAACCACGTGTGTCTCTTAGAGACAGATTCGCATATTTATTGAAAAAATTGGTATAGTTCCTGCACGGTATTAAAAATGTACCTCGGTGAGACACTCTGGGATGATCCATTTCGGATTATCAGTAATTTCGCGAAGCTAAAGGTGCAGCCAGCGGTGACAAAAAAAACGACCCGGCGCGGATGGCGAGTGTGCAAATTTCTTCTATCTGCACACTGTTTCACACTCTACCCCTCTGCTTTTTCCAAAAATTCAATTTATCAAATTTACTCGAATCAAACACTGGACTTTATGAATTATTAAAAAACTCGCAAAATATACTGTTTGTATTGTTAAAACTCAAGTCAGAAAAGTACAAAAAATATCTCAGTAATTAGTTAAATGACTTAAAAAATCTTTGTAATTATAAAAAACAAATTAACGACTCTATTAGAAAACAAGTCAAGTGCAGCAAATATTCTAATATGAACACTTTTGAGAAATATTGAACATGAAAAATGACTCGAAAACTTTAATGCAGATCGGGGCAGAGTCTTCACGGGGAGCTCACCTCGACCCGTGGAACAAACTACTTCTAACTACTGCACACAGTATCACACTCTACCCTTCTGCTTCTTCTCAAATTTATAACAATCAAAAAACTGAACTTTAGAAGTGACAAAAATATGAATTTTTAAAAATGAACTCTCAGAAATTTAAAAAAAATATCTCAATAATGAAAAACTTTAGGTGTCTTTGACAGTAATCAACAAAATATTCTAATAACTTAGTTTGAAAAGACTTTAATATGAAAATGACTCGAAAACTAATGCAAAGTTCTATTAATAAAACTTGAAATATATTATTTAATAGGAAAAATGACTCGAAAACTTTAATGCAGACCAGGGCAGAGTCTTCACGGGGAGCTCACCTCGACCCGTGGTACTAACTACTTCAAATTACTACAACTATAATTACTCTACAACTACTGCGAGCATAGTGACTTAGTAGTAACAGAATGACCACCCATTCTGGAAGTGTGAAAATTCAACACTCCAAAATGGGCAGCCATTAGTTGCTGCCCTCTTCTAGACAATTTGTCGGGCCTCTTCGGCATTTAGCCTCTTCTTGCTTCAGGCCGGAGCCCAACCTGTTTCTGCAAGAACATTCGGAACCAAAATATAAGAAAACCCTAACACGCGCCTAATACAGACAAACGATGAGGCTAACAACGTGTGGACAAGTTAACAGCTTATTCTCAGAAGAATGACAACTGCAGTCCGTGCAAACGTGTTAGCCAGTAGAAGGACGAATGTTCAAGCAGAATTTACTTAATATTAAAAAGAAAAGATTATTAGCCTGACTTCCAGAAGCAGAACACCACTGGTTTCCTATAGTCGAAACAGTGATACCTGCCCTGGCCCTTCCTACTTAAAATTAATGCACACATTCCAGAATTTAAGTTACCTGCCTACCTATCACCTATATTTAAAAAAAGAATGGCAAAAACTCAAGCACACCAACACACTCTCTCCACGATTCTCAAGCAAAGTCAGTGCGGCCCCCTACGAGAGACATCCCGGGACGTCTCCGACACCGACTCGAAACACAATGCACACCTTAAAGTACGTACCTTTTTGCTGAAATCGACTCACAAGGCCAGCGATTATTGCGATTTATGTAGACTTTATTAGAAATTAGTCTTTATTGGGAAAAACGTAAAGAAAAGATATTTACGTAAAATATGTGAATAAAAAACGGGAATTAATTCGTAGCTCCAACAATTACTACGTTTAACAATAATGCTTCTACGTGTTGACTCAAATTGTATATCAAATAAATTGTATATTGCGAAATTCGCAAGAAAATTGAACATGAATTGAATAATGTAAAATTGTCAAGAAATTAAGGTTTAATTCAATTGATAAATTGCAAGAAATATTTGACTTTGAACCGACGCACGATCCACGAAATACTTAATTACTATACACACACTCACACCGGTGTGGAACCGTACGTCGTGCACAATCGCTAACGCTTGTGAGCCGCCACAATAATATTATTATAATTAATCAAAAAATCAGCCACGTTCACCGCCATCACCCATTCGTGCAGCACCTGGGCCCACAAATGAGTTCAAGCCAAATAGGGACATGAACGTGGCAAATATAAAACTAATTAAAACTAGTGTCGATGTATGCTGAAAATCCTGAGCTAGAAAATGATTATTAACATAATGTTTCTAACGATCTAATCACTCATTTAAATCTCAGTATAAAAATTCATTGAAAATATACGTATAAAATGATAAAATGACTCGAATATAGTTTATTTAAATCACTCAAAAAATGAAAAGATTATTTAAGAAATATTTCAAAACTTTTAATGTATATATTGAGAAACTTTCAATATTAATATGTAAAAAAGTATATGTATATTAAGAACCTTTGAATATTTCATGTATTGAACAAAATATATATGTGTAGAGCTTTAATGTTTAATATGGTTTTCAATATCATTAATATTAAACATCCCCATCACACGCCAATTATTCGTTAGACAGTTAAAGGCAAACAAAAAGTGAAAGTGAAAAGGTCTGGTTACTCATCGAGACAACCGACTCCATAATCAAAATCTGAACGCGGGTGATTCTAAACGTTTACCATAACGCGGCGAAAAAACAATTTACACACTTACACCGTGGCTCGTACAACGATCTTGAGAAATACCCGTTTCACACGACTTTCCCCGAATCATGGTCCACCGATACAAAGAGATTCACCTAGGGTCGATTTACAGGAAAGAAATCTCAACGAAATTCGGTCCAAGATCACTTCAAACATGAAATAAATACAACGCGAAACTACAGATAATTAAGACGAACTCTACACAGATTAAGTCGAATAAGACTTATCGGTCCGGCCGCTACCGACAAGCCTGATACGACTAATCCGAATCAGAATGGAAATTTATTAATATTAATTAAGAACGGTTTGCCCGTCTATGCGATCCCAGATCGAACCCGAGAGTTCGACTTTCCAGACAACGCTAGGCCACCCAAAGTACCGATGGAACCATGATTTGACGAAAGCCACGCTCCACGATTACATCGCAAGATCGCGGTTTAACCAAATAGCCGTGAGGCTATTAGGCCGACTACACGGTTTATCGTGTTGTTTTAACGCCAGTGGTATGACAAACGTGACAAATAACGAACAAATGATTCTACTTTAAACATGACAAATTCAAGATAAATGTTTAAGTTAAAAATGAAAGTTGAAAATTGAAGATAATAATTGTAATTAAAAGTTAAAGATCATTATGTCAGCTTAAAATTGATTTAATAACGCGGAACGAGCAAAAAAGTCATTGCCTTTATTGTCGACGGAATTTGGCGCATGATATCCCAATCCCAATGACATACATTTATTTAAATCACTTTGCAAAAATTCATTGAAAATATGCTTGGTAAAATGACTCGAATATAGTCATTTAAATCATTGAAAAAGTCAAGAGAATATAAATTTATTTAAGACGAATTTCAAAACTTTTAATACAAGTACGTATTGAAAGTTTCTCAATATTAATATGCAGAAAAGTATATGTATATTGAAAACTTCAATGTTTTAATGGAAAACCCTTGTTTGATTCCTTATTCAAAGGAGGTGTTCTAAACAATGATAAATGTGTTAAAAATAATCCTTTGAAACCAGAATCTAAACACCGCGAATTGGTCTTCTTGGGTACATTCATAAAATAGAACGATTAATATGAATTACTTCCGTTATCGGAAATCATGTTACGAAAAATATAAATCACATGAAAACTTTAGTTCAATTTAATTCGTATGAACCTCATACGTGAAAATATCAAACTCTTTTCTCGAAAATATATTCAGAGTATAGTTTTATTGCAAGTACTTTACGCGAATTCAAATACAATTAAACGCAGCTTAAGGATATGAAAATTTTAATCCAATTACGAAAAAAACGTACGTGAAGCTAAAAGCCACAAGAAGACCCCTGCCTGAGCTAATTAAATATTCGCAAGTACAAGTGGTGTGTTACTACCCACAAGCGTAAAGTATCAAATACTTTACACTCGCGGTCACTATGCTCGCAAACTCAAATAAAATACAACCGATCACCCGTGTCGCTTCGGACCTTTACATCCTACGACATGATGGAGTGATCGGAGGAACCAAAAATTTTTCGACTCACCGGCCGTAGAGTTCTTCTGCGTCTTCTAGAGTTGATATACTACGACCGGTATATCTGCCGATGATCTCTGTAACGTAACAAGAAGATATTCTTTATAATTCAACTGTATTTCATTTCACAATTTTGCTAGAGTTGGAATGGAAAGATTCCACTTTCGCTCGATCTTCCTTTTCAGAAATTTAAACAGGAATCCATTTTGGGCGATATTTACCTGCTGCCTGATGCGACGACGCCCGATGGAGGTCCTCTCCGCAGCTGCTGCGTACCACTACTATATCGCGACGCATTTCAACAAACAAATAGAAAAATAAAGAGACTACACTCCCGACCGTAATTATTTCCGGCGAGCAAACTGACTCTAATGTCGCGGTTTAAAAAGTGTCAGAATTTCGCGACCGAATATGTTACGTTGTAGCAGTCCATTTCAATTCTTTCGGCGGTTTTAAATACGCGGTTATCGAACAAGCACAATTTTTAATAGCGCAACAACACTGACTCTATTTCGCGAAATACTGTCTCTCGGAGCAAGTGACTCTAAGACCGCATTGCGCGCGATCACACAAGCTGAAAATAAAGGGGAGGGTGCACACAAATATACCATGTATCACGCAGAATGACACAGTTGTTGGTTTTGTAAGTCTTATTTTTTTATACCACGCGCTGTTGTTAGGAATATTGCCTTTGTCCTGCTGTTTCTTGTAAATTAAAATTTAAAACGTAATCATGAATTTGTTCATATAGCAGTCAAGTATTCTTCACTCTAAAATTTCTCAACATTTATTTTATATTTGAAATAGCGTGAATTTTTATTCACTAAGAAAAGATTTAAAAATGTAAATATGATCAGTCAAACCGATTGTCGATACGTAAAACAAATACGAGATTTGAATAAATCAATGCCAAGTTTTGTAGAAACATTCTCAAACCCTTCGCAAGGAAAGTATTTCTTATATCCGGTTCGCGAATAAACAATGCGACGATGACTCCATTCGATTCGATGAAACTCAAGGAAAATATAAATTCCCGTTGTAGTTGAAACGACGAAAATGGTAGTTCCGACCAATGTCAAGGTCGGTAGCAAGTAAGGTGTGACCGCTGCGATGCCCAGATTTTCTTCTTTACGTATACGTCACAAGACCGCGACGTAGTTATCTGCTACCCTCCAAGAGAATTCACCGGTGCGAACTGGATTTCTCTTTGTTGGTTGAATCTGAAATTACAGACAAAAATACGATTGGAATTATGTTCTTAGAATTTAAACTGCAAAAAGTCAAAGTATGAATAATAATGTTATGCACATTCCAAATATAAAAACAGTGAAAATAAAGATTAAATATTATGAAATTACGATTAATAGAAAATAAGGCCAAAAATGTAATGATATAAACTGTAAAGTTTGTCGAGTTGAGAAATGAATTGCAAGTATAGCTTTGATTAAGCAAAGATAAATGTAGAGTAGTGCGATGTACCTTAGAGAGCACCAGGAAGCACCCAGGAGGAGGTCTTGACACCGCCACAGTTCGCCGATGACTGATGCGTGTCGATGTAGGTAGTACGTGACAAAATCATATCGGACAAACTCGTGGTTTTCCCGAGGGGGTGGGGGCAGGTAGCGGAGCGTGCACATGCCCCCGGCGTCGAATATTTTCAATCTATTACAACATAATAAAACTTATACAAAACTGAAACCAATCTTAATAAAACCCTACTATCTTGATAATTTATAGCTAGCAATAAAATAATTTAACAAAATTGTCTATAAAGAAAGGGTAGCGACCTTTACCAACTTCGCGCAAACTCGAACAAGATTTTATAGCTTCAATATAAGACACCGCGTGGTAAATCACGGTTGAAAATTTATAAAAATAAATACCATTTTTCATTAATTTGTATATTTTAAATATATAAACTATTTCTCTATTAAGCGAACCGAAGCGAATCAAAAGTTATGCAAAAATTATTGTTAATAATTTTATAGTAACCAATTGTAACCGAGGGATATGTCGTACTGTATCAGTAATGTATAAGGAGTACATGAAATATAATGTAAATGATCGATACATAATGGATAAGCTTGAAATTAAATGAATTATACCCGAGGGAGTCGTCCGGAGCGAGTTGGGAAGAGTAGTTGACGCCAGGACGTTCTATCACGGACTAATGGTTATCCGTGTACTTGGCAATGTCAGGTCGAGTATGTTTGAGTTTGGCCGTACTGGATCCGCTCGAGCGGAACAATTAAGGTGAGAATAACAGGTAGGGATTTCCCGGGCAGGTACCGACGGTACCGGCGGCTTCGAAAAATTGTAAAAGAGTAACTTTTTGATAATTTCGCAATATTTTTCATACTCGCGGCCATGCACGATTACCTTGGCTCATTATGAATAAGTATCGATAACATTTTAATTAAATTTGAAATTTGATTGCGTTACTTTATGACAATTACGATTTTCATTTTGTACTCGTCATTTTCGCTTTCTTTTAATTATCCATCTGAAACTTCCAACACCTTATTAAGGTTCAGAATGCGTATTCGAAACATATTCGATCATTTTTATATCTTGAAAATTGCGCGAATGACGAGCGATGTACGAAAATCGCGAAAAATCGTCAAATTCAACCAGTTTTTTGGTCGGCATTCGCTCAATTTTTGAGATAGCCGTCTGAAACTTGTACCATTGTTTTAGTTAGGAAATTCTACGCCAGATCAATATATAATAGTTGTACTTTTCGAAAATTTTATTTTTCGCAAAAATCCGAAGGGGTTAGGTCAGGATTTTTTGCGATTTTTGTTTTTCCCCCGCCATTTCCACAATTTTTTAGATATCAAAATGATTCTTCCACCTGCTTATTCGGCTTCGGATTCCGCGTCCAAAACGTCCAGGATCACTTTAATAGCTCAACAATTACGGAAATGGCGAGCGATTTACGAAAATCGCAAATAATCCTGTCCTACCCCCTTCAGATTTTTGCGAAAAATCAAATTTTCGAAAAGTACAACTATTTCAGGTTGATCTGCCGTAGAATTTCCCAACTAAAACAATAGTACAAGTTTCAGACGGCTATCTCAAAAATTGAGCGAATGCCGTTCAAAAAACCGCCTGAATTTGAGGTTTTTTAATTTGATATCATATTAATAAGAAACAGCTCAGCAACATCTTAACTGTTGACGTAGACTGTATTATGTTTCACATTATCGGAACAGATTTTAATTATTGGTACCAAATAGAATGATAATGTTTTTTAAGAAAGTACAATTGTTTATAAGAAATAAAGAAAAATAGTGGAAAATGTCAATATTCATAACTTTTGTATGTATTCCGAAAAACTGAATATTCTTTTCTATAAAACAATTTATTTTTCCTGTGACTTACAGTTGTATACCTGTGAATTCACTATCCTTCTTTCGCAGTACAAAGGTCAATTATTAATACGTATAAACTATAACTTCTATATCGTATAATAATAATTCTATATCTTACTAATAATCGACGGACATCCTAAATTCGAACCGAAAATGGTAACGTAGCGAGTGACACTAAAATGATAAGAGGGCTCTTGAGCCCACCAAACCAGTGACATCGAAAAGCATGGGGATGATCGGTCTATCCAATACCTCGTCTGTGCCATTGTGAAGGGTAGCAACGTTACCATTATGGGTTCGAGTCTAGGATGACTGAGGGTAGAGAAGCTATAGTCTGTGCGTATTAATAATGTTACCATTGTGAAGACTAGCAACGTTACCATTATGGGTTCGAGTCTAGGATGACTGAGGGTAGAGAAGCTATAGTCTGTGCGTATTAATAATGTTACCATTGTGAAGAGTAGCAACGTTACCATTATGGGTTCGAGTCTAGGATGACTGAGGGTAGAGAAGCTATAGTCTGTGCGTATTAATAATGTTACCATTGTGAAGAGCAGCAACGTTACCATTATGGGTTCGAGTCTAGGATGACTGAGGGTCAGTCGGAACCGGGTTTTTTGGCGGCTAATGGCGGTTGTAGTTGGTTATGGCGCAGCGGAAAGAATGGAAATCCCTTAAACTACCTCGTTTACGTGGAAATAAATGTTACAGTGAACAAAGCACTTGCACTAATGGATAAGTGACGAAATTATTTCTTGGTATAGCCGAAACGGACGCATACTGTTACAATGGTGAGAAAAATAAACCTTTGGTTGAATATTTTAGATAAATATACTGAATTATAAGAAATCAAAACATCTTTTAGTATTATTACCACAAAACATAATATAATATTCATTTCTTATATAGTTGCTCCTTTAACTTTTAAGTTCATAGTTTACTAGGTTCAAAATGCATCACACAGGGACCTCGAGTAATAAAGATATGAAGAAATTATATAAAGGAAACTTTTGTGAAGCTGCAGGGGAAATATGGTACGGAGGGCGAATAAATGTTTTATCTTTGCTTCAATTAATATGTTTTGAATGCCTTAGACATCTTATTTGTTTTAGATTGGATGATGTATATAAGGATCACTGGGATATAGGGATTCTACGCATATCTAATCGATTGGCAAGCAAATGTAATGAAATGGATGGGCATAGTCAGGTAGATTAATTATTTGAATCTTATTATTATAAAGCAAGTTTGAATGAATAAATTTATTCACTTCGAAGTACTTAATTCATTTATAACTGATAATAAGGAGAAATTGCAATGAAGTAGGTTTATTCATGTCAAAATATGTTATAATGTACTCCCACTGTCCCATAATACTTGATAGTTTTAGTTTCATGGCAGCAACTTATCATAATATATGGCTCAATTTCAATATTTCTTTTTCTTATGAGTTTAATATTTTTTGAACAATAAACTACTCTGAAATAAAAATATACTAACTTTTTTTTCAAAAAATTAATTTTGAAGAAACATTCAGTAATATGGGACAAGACAAAAGGAGAAAACTATCTAGTATTATGGGACAGAGGGAGTATTTTTGAATAATTAAGGGGGAGTCTCAATGGAATCCATATTTTAAAAAATGTGTACTAATTCAAAATTGATCGTGATTGTTTCAGAGATTACAACTCCATCCGCTATAATTCAAGAAGGGACAATTATGGAACCAACACCGAAGAGTATCTATGATGTGAAGACTATCATGTGAAGATGTGCTAAGATACACCAGGCCCTTAATTGAGAAGAAATTTTAAATATTGTGCTCCTTTTCTGTTTTTTTTAACTATTTGAGATAATAAATTTAGTATATTTTATATATTTTCTGTTATTTCTTTTAATAGCATACCTATATATATATGAGGCGGGTGACCAAGCTTTTACTATGGTCGTGTCCTCCTTCGTCGTACCTCATTCTCCCATAAGAGTGTCCTCCCCCTGTCTATGCTATAATATAGACAAACTCGAGACAATGTCTCTCTCAATGTATCTCTTGATAATCAAGCAATGAAAGTAAACAAAGACAAAAAGGAATATCTATACTACTTGTAGCCAATTCGCTCGATACCATTTGCATCGAAGCGACACATTTCAATATAAAACGCGGCCATCGGTCATCGGATTTCCAAAAAATATTAATAAATCTCTTTATCGATCGATGCAAACGATATCGATCCAGGTCCCACCACGTGGAGGTTGCTACTTATGGAGACCCACCCTATCCACGGCACCCATCCTCCCTCCATTAACGAAACGGGATCAAAATTTTCATTCTCAGATGGAAAATGAAAATATCACGCGAACGCGAACGCGAAACTAAAAGTGCCGTGATACCAAAGACACGTCTGTCAATGGGACCACGACGATAAATATCGAAACGTTTCAATATTTCTATAACTAACCCCACCACCATCACACGCCAACTCCTCGCGGTAAAAAAAAACACACACACCAAAACACCTTAAACCCAAAAAAAAAGAAAAAAGAAGAAAAATGACTCTAAATGTCGACTCAACGAGAAAAGCAACTCGGTAAATGTATACTAACGCGGGTGACTCTAAACGTTCACCATAGCTCGACGACAAAACAATTTAGACACTTACACGGTGGCTCGTGCCACGGTCTCGAGAAGTACCCACGAACCGTGACTTCCGGCCGAACCATGGTTAATCGATACGAAGGGATAAAGCGTATGGTCGATTTACAGGAAAGGGCCTACGCGAAAGATCCGAACCAGGGACAAATCGAAGATGATCTATATCCGAGGATATAGATCATCCAGTCGAACTGTACACGGGTTAAGCCATATCAGGCTAATCGGTCCGGCCGCCACCGATAAGCCTGATACGTCCCATACCCCGCCAAATAGCAGTCCACCCGTGTACAGGTCCCCAGAACGAACTCGGGCTCACCTTTCCAGACGACCATAGGCCACCCAAAGTACCGACGGAACCATGGAACGACAGAAAGCCACGCTCCGTGAATATATCGCGAGATCGCGGCTTAACCGAGTAGCCGTGAGGCTTACAAGGCCGACAACACCGTTTATCGTGTTGTTTTGCCGCAGGGATATGACGAACGTGACAAATAACGAACAATTGACTCTACTAAAACAATTGACTCTACTAAAACAAGTGACTCTACTAAAACAAGTGACTCTACTAAAACAAATGACTCTACTAGAACAAGTGAAAGTTAAAATTAAAAAGTGAGAGTAAAAAAACTGAAGCTAAGAAACTGATACTAAAATTGAGTGTAAAAATAGGTGATAAGTATTGAAAATGAAAGTTAAAGTTAAAAATGAATCTAATATCGCGGTACGAACAAACAAGTCGCGTTTTCTCGATGGTCGACGGCAAACGGATTGGAATTGACGTGTGATCCCCCTTAAATTAACGTTTTGACACTATAGTGGCCAAAACGTCCCTTTTAGTCGCCTCGTACGACAGGCAGGGAATACCGTGGGTGTATTCTGTCCCCCACCCACAGGGGAATGTATTTCATATTTTCTAATTATTGAGAATAATGCGAATCAGGAAGATCATGTGTGAGATAACACAGAATACAGATAAATGAAAACGCGACGCGAAAAGAACTTTAACATTTCACTCAATTTAACACGAAAGTGGCTAAATGGCGAATTCTCTAAGTTTACGCAACTTGTAGCCAATTCGCTCGATACCATTTGCATCGAAGCGACACATTTCAATATAAAACGCGGCCATCGGTCATCGGATTTCCAAAAAATATTAATAAATCTCTTTATCGATCGATGCAAACGATATCGATCCAGGTCCCACCACGTGGAGGTTGCTACTTATGGAGACCCACCCTATCCACGGCACCCATCCTCCCTCCATTAACGAAACGGGATCAAAATTTTCATTCTCAGATGGAAAATGAAAATATCACGCGAACGCGAACGCGAAACTAAAAGTGCCGTGATACCAAAGACACGTCTGTCAATGGGACCACGACGATAAATATCGAAACGTTTCAATATTTCTATAACTAACCCCACCACCATCACACGCCAACTCCTCGCGGTAAAAAAAAAAAAAAAAACACCAAAACACCTTAAACCCAAAAAAAAAGAAAAAAAAAAGAAAAATGACTCTAAATGTCGACTCAACGAGAAAAGCAACTCGGTAAATGTATACTAACGCGGGTGACTCTAAACGTTCACCATAGCTCGACGACAAAACAATTTAGACACTTACACGGTGGCTCGTGCCACGGTCTCGAGAAGTACCCACGAACCGTGACTTCCGGCCGAACCATGGTTAATCGATACGAAGGGATAAAGCGTATGGTCGATTTACAGGAAAGGGCCTACGCGAAAGATCCGAACCAGGGACAAATCGAAGATGATCTATATCCGAGGATATAGATCATCCAGTCGAACTGTACACGGGTTAAGCCATATCAGGCTAATCGGTCCGGCCGCCACCGATAAGCCTGATACGTCCCATACCCCGCCAAATAGCAGTCCACCCGTGTACAGGTCCCCAGAACGAACTCGGGCTCACCTTTCCAGACGACCATAGGCCACCCAAAGTACCGACGGAACCATGGAACGACAGAAAGCCACGCTCCGTGAATATATCGCGAGATCGCGGCTTAACCGAGTAGCCGTGAGGCTTACAAGGCCGACAACACCGTTTATCGTGTTGTTTTGCCGCAGGGATATGACGAACGTGACAAATAACGAACAATTGACTCTACTAAAACAATTGACTCTACTAAAACAAGTGACTCTACTAAAACAAGTGACTCTACTAAAACAAATGACTCTACTAGAACAAGTGAAAGTTAAAATTAAAAAGTGAGAGTAAAAAAACTGAAGCTAAGAAACTGATACTAAAATTGAGTGTAAAAATAGGTGATAAGTATTGAAAATGAAAGTTAAAGTTAAAAATGAATCTAATATCGCGGTACGAACAAACAAGTCGCGTTTTCTCGATGGTCGACGGCAAACGGATTGGAATTGACGCGTGATATCCCCTTAAATTAACGTTTTGACACTATAGTGGCCAAAACGTCCCTTTTAGTCGCCTCGTACGACAGGCAGGGAATACCGTGGGTGTATTCTGTCCCCCACCCACAGGGGAATGTATTTCATATTTTCTAATTATTCAGAACATTGCGAATCATCATCCGCAGCCGAATAAGACGGTGAAAGAATCAGATCAATATCTCAAAAATTGTGAAAATGCCGAGAAAATTACGAAAATCGCGAAAATTACGGAAACCAGAAATAGAAATACGATTAAAATAAATTAAATAAATTTCAAGTTTCAAATATTCTCTTTTATTTCAGTATTATTTCATTAGAAATCATACCAAAGATGATAATATAGTATGTCTACTTGAGTAGCATTGTATACGTATAGAATGTATGCAGAAGACGCGTGAACAGTATGATATAATATAGAATATTAATGTAATAGGCAAAGGAATATAATTCCAAAGGTATCTAATACCTAGGAGAGCAGTGGGAACTTGTTTGGAACACGTCTTGACACTACAACGGCTTATCGGAGACTGATGGGTCTCGATGTACTTGACAAAGTCACACCGTGTAAACGCAGGTATGCCACGGTCACGCTTGATAACACAGGTTCGAACATACTCAGCGCGGATTTTATTTAATTTATAATAATATAATATGTAACAGATTACGAAACTGGAACCGGTCTTCGTAGAACCGTAATTATTTTATGTTTTTAACTAACAATTAATAAATTATTACGAGCTTCGTAGAACGGTAATTATTTCAGGTTTCGTGACTAATAATTAACAATTTATCAAAAGTTTCCATAAAGATAGAAGAATTTATTTCTACAATCACGCACAATTCCGAACGAAAAATTATTATAATGAATATCAAAGATCGCAACAATACGACAAGTGTAAAGTGTAAAAAGTGTAAAGCCAAAATCAATGACCGTTATCTGTTACTGATCGATCACGGAAACATATTAGCAATAGTTATTTATATAAATAAATTCGACAGGCCTACCCTTCGGATTGAAAATGCGGAAAGTACGTGTAATGCAGATAAATGCATGAAAAATAATATCTGCTTCTACAAACATACAAGTGTATCGTGCTCTGAAGTCGTCGTTCCTCCAGCAAAAGAGAAAACAAAATGACGAATATCTTGCCTCAGAGAGAATGCGTGTTCAATAATAAGGAAGAAAATAAATTGAATATGTGACGCGCGTTCTACATTACACACACGATTGTACGACTATAAAAAAAAAAAGAAAAACCAAAGGACAAGATTTAATCGCGTAATAAAACTCCTTAACGATTGTATATGCGGTTTTACGATCATGTATATGTAATGAGAACGTGCTCTTATTAACCGAGAATAAAATTGATTGACAAGTTAGATAAGGAAAACAGCGCTTTCGCGGTTCAGGTAATTTTTATAACTAGTAAAAACGATGGAAAAGAAGAATTATTTTCATGAAAAGTAGATAAATATGTACTCTAATAATAATAATAATAATACTAATAATAATAATAATCTATAATTTAATGCATCGGAATTGCGATATGTTTTCCTAAGATAGCAATAATACTACCGCAGTGTTTGTTATGGGGAAAGCAAATTGTATATCACCATCCATATTGAATTGTTATTTTTTATTTTAGACAAACTTTCCTCGCGGCGAACCGCGATGGCGCTGGAATAAATGTTGCATGAAATGAATATTAAGGGAATCTGTATAAAGCCGTCGTTACACAGAAAGATCGCAGATCTTTTGAGAGCCTTTGAAAGGTCTGCCACGATGTGAAAAAAAAACTCTGCGCACGATATGTCAGACGTATGCAGTGAGAAACCATTTACTTAACATACTGAGAATGTTAATTCAGACTTTCTTCTAAAAAAAAAATAATGTACGAGAAAAAAATACGCGTCTCGGTAATAAAACTAAATATTTCCTTTTATAAAACGTTGTAGCATTTTAATACACGCTGAACGTGAACGTCTTTACTTTATAAGTAGATGTAGATTAAAATAAGCAAGTGCCTACGTTATTTCTAACGTATTTTTGTCCTTTTTGTATTATACATTCCACTCGGGAAAAAAAAGAAAAGAAACGATAAGCATCATTCACAATTCTCTTCTCTCTCAAAATTTCGTTCGAAACAATAGTAATCGATGAGGTATACAATTAAAACATATATATATTTATGCGTGTAACTTACAGGGTAAAAGAATTCTTACTGTATCCGTCTCGTGCGCGAATTATACAAATGCTTACCAAAAAAATGTAACTGATGAAACCGAAGAACAAGTGAATTTCGTAAAATGAAAGAATACAACAACAACAACAACAACAACAAAAAATGCACAAAAAACGAGCTGTACCTTCCTTTCGCGCAGAAAGAGACCTATTTAACCGAAAGTCTTCACGGAACACAGGAAACACACGAGAAAATATATGTATATTATATACATTAATTCCTAGTATACCTTACAGTTATGCGGATGTTGCATTATCTGTTTGTTTGTTCTATACAGGTCCAAATGTATTATTGTATCCGATGGAGTATTATATATCGAAATATATATATATATACAAGTATGTACGACGCTAATAAGGTAAAAACTTTCTCACAGTGTCTTGGCCGCTATTAAAACAGTCACACACGCGTCTTTGTGGTATGGAAATTTGCAAAAATTCGGAATCAGTAGTGTAAACGTTGAAATGAAAATCCAGTAAATTTTTACCTATTTCTATAACTTAGTAATAACCTGAGGTCTTATTAAGTATTCAATACAATTTGGGTTCAATGTGTTTTATAAAAGAATAGAGTGAGATTGCTGTAAAATTACACAAACGCTATGCAGAAAAAACAATCCTTGTTCCTTCTTTTACGCGTAATTTCACGAAAGTTACATACGGTGAATACGCTTTAAAAGCGATTAAATGTCGCTGTCGGAAGTTTGCTCTTTACACAGGTTTCCACGGTAATTACGCCAGTAATTAATTTCATTTGTACAAAACTCAACCAGGTTTTGGATCCTATGTAACAGAATACAAGTGAAGCGTGAAATTTAAATTTCTAATGAACGAAGATAGATTAATAGTGTTCGAACTTTCGTAGTCTCAAGTTTCCTTTTCGTCGCATTCGCGAGATTCCAAATGCTCGCGGATTTTTTTTAGAGTTGCAAAACGTGTACTCGTGTAACGAGCTGAATCTACTTAGACTTTAAGATCTGCTTGAAAATAATCGAGCACGATTAACTAAACATTAATATGACATTACAAACGAAACATAAAAGAATATAATTAATTCCATTGCTGCTAGGTTTCTACAAATATAAATAATAAAATACAACAAAATGCAGGAGTATTTTCTTGATTTATATGCAGACTATTTAAACTATTCTCTACTACTCTGTTTAATGGAAACTAATCTATTCAATAACACTATGTGTGTTTGAAGATAGAGACGGTCACCAGTGGTCACCAAAAACCGCGTGTCTATATCAATTTTTTTCGACAGTGAGATCCCCCTCAATGATTTCCACGGCAATCTATCCGTGGTAATTCGAGGCTCCCTGCCCATCATGGACAACCCGGTCGGCAAGTAGTGTCATAAACGGCACAGACGAGGTATTGGATAGATCTATCACCTTACGGGGTTCGATGTTCATGAAACTGAGTTACCGACGCGCTCAAATTTCAGAGGATTTGCAGCGCCTCCTTGACGAAGGAGCAGAATTTTTTGAACTAAAAGAGTATCGTTCGTTCCGAGTGGTACCTGTCGATTCGTTAGTGGTGACAAAGGAATTACGAAAATCGCGAAAAATCGTCAAATTTAAGCAGTTTTTCGTTCAGCATTCGCTCAATTTTTGAGGTAGCGACCTGAGACTGGTACCATTGTTTTAGTTAGGAAATTCTACGCCAGATCAACCTATAATAGTTGTACTTTTCGAAAATATCATTTTTCGCAAAAATCTGAAGGGGGCAGGTCAGGATTTTTTGCGATTTTCGTAAATCGCCTGCCATTTCCGTAATTTTTGAGCTATTAAAATGATCCAGGGCGTTTTGGATGCGGAATCCGAAGCCGAATTAATCAGTGAAAGAATCATCTTGATATCTAAAAAATTGTGGAAATGGCGAGAGCATTACGAAAATCACAAAAAATCCTGACCTACCCCCTTCAGATTTTGGCGAAAAATGAAATTTTCGAAAAGTACAACTATTATAGGTTGATCTGGTGTAGAATTTCCTAACTAAATCAGTGGTACAAGTTTCAGATCGCTATCTCAAAAATTGAGCAAATGGCAATCAAAAAACTGGTTGAATTTAGGTTTTTTCTGACTGTAGTAAAAGCAAACACGAGATATACATACATATACTACTCGTAGCCAATTTGCTCGATACCATTTGCATCGAAGCGATACATTTCAATATAAACGACTATGGGTCATTGGACTTACAAAAAAATATTGATAAATTTCATTATAGATCGATGCAAATAATATCGATCCAGGTCTCACCACGTGGAGGTTGCTACTAATGGAGACCCACCCTATCCACGGCACCCATCCTCCCTCCATTAACGAAACGGGATCAAAATCTTCATTCTCAGATGGAAAATGAAAATATAACGCGAACGCGACGCGAAGCTAAGTATAAACCCCCAAAAAAAAGAAAAAAAAAGGAAATGAATCTAAATGTCGACTCAACGAGAAAAGCAACTCGGTAAATGTATACTAACGCGGGTGACTCTAAACGTTCGCCATAGCTCGACGCCAAAACAATTTACACACTTACACGGTGGCTCGTGCCACGGGCTCGAGAAGTACCCACGAACCGGGACTCCCGGCCGAACCATGGTCTGTCGGTATTCTGGGATTGACTGTGGGGTCGATTTACAAGAAAGAGCCTATCCGGACCAAAGGACGAATCGATGTGAAATATACCCGAAACCATAGATCACGAACTGTACACGGGTTAAGCCATATCAGGCTAATCGGTCCGGCCGCCACCGATAAGCCTGATACGTCCCATACCCCGCCGAATAGCAGTCCACCCGTGTACAGGTCCCCAGAGCAGACTCGGGCCCTTTCCCAACGACCTTAGGCCCCCCATCGTACCGACAGTATGGAAGGACCGAAAGCCGCGGTCCGTGAATATCGCGAGATCGCGGCTTAACCGAGTAGCCGTGAGGCTACAAGGCCGACTACACCGTTTCTCGTGTTGCTTTGACGCAGGGATATGACGAACGTAGCAAACAACGAGCAAGTGACTCTACTAGAACAAGTGACTCTACTAGAACAAGTGACTCTACTAAAACAAATGACTTTACTAGAACAAGTGAAAGTTAAAATTAAAAAGTGAGAGTAAAAACACTGAAGCTAAGAAACTGATACTAAAAATTGAGTGTAAAAATAGATGATAAGTATTGAAAATGAAAGTTAAAGTTAAAAATGAATCTAATATCGCGGTACGAACAAACAAGTCGCGTTTTCTCGATGGTCGACGGCAAACGGATTGGAATTGACGCGTGATATCCCCTTAAATTGACGTTTTGGCCACTATAGTGTCAAAACGTCCCTTTTAGTCGCCTCGTACGACAGGCAGGGAATACCGTGGGTGTATTCTGTCCCCCACCCACAGGGGAATGTATTTCATATTTTCTAATTATTCAGAATACTGCGAATCAGGAAACTAATGTGTGTGATAACATTAGAATGCAGATAAATGACAACGCGACGCGAAAAGAACTTTAATATTTCACTCAATTTAACACGCAAGTGGCTAAATGGCGAATTCTCTAAGTCTACGCAACACTAAAAACTTATACCACTTAATTTAATTCTACTCTGAAAGAAAAGTTTATTAAATGGGTGGAAAACACCGACTTGTCACGCGAGATTAACATCGATCAGTATGGAAAAGTTACGCGCGAGTTTAAATGATTTTTCGCAACACTAATTTGTTCGCAATTTCCATGAATTTTGTCGGAAGGAAATGTATGTTTCATTTGAAAAAAGTACGCGTTACGCGCGCGAAAAATAATGTTTTGCTATTTCATAATCGCGTTGACTGATAGCATTGTAATACGCGAAATTGAAAAACGATTCTAAACGCGGAATGATCTTGAAAAGATCAAAGTTATTCGTAGTCGTAATGAAAATGTTGCACAAGGTCTTACGACATTGTACAAAATAACAGATTTTAATAGAAAATACAATTTATAAATGTAATCATGGCAATATTCCTTCTAACAAATGCTTGTTTCAATTTTTCCTCTTCTTCTTTTTCTTTATAGTCGCATCAACGTCTAGGGTTATTAGCGACTGTGTTCGAATGTTAGATTTCACCTATTAATTTGATGCATGCTAGGAAATTTATTATATTCTTCAGTTTCTTAGGGTCGGTTAAGGCACTTTTTAGGTCACTTGGAATGTTATGATCAGATCTCGATCTATTGTACCTGCTGCAGTCTATAATTATATGTTCTATTGTTATCGGTACTTGACATGAAGGGCATATCCTATTATTACCGACGCGTTCAAATTTCAGAGGATTTGCAGCACCTCCTTGACGAAGGAACAATGAGAATTGGGTTAAGGCCCGTACATCGGTGCGTTGGACATTAATGCACCTATGAAAATATTACATTTTTGTATTTTTATTCACGAAGGTTTTATTAACATATTCGTGACGTTCTTCTGGTTAAAATGATACCAAACACTATAACATTTATATAACATTACCCGTCTTTTTACATACTTTTATGAATTATAAATAATGCAAATTTTGTTACATTTGATATCATATTAAAAAGAAACAGCTCACCAACGTGCTAACTGTTGACGTAGACTGTATTATGTTTCACATTATCGGAAAAGATTTGAATTATTGATACAAAGGTCAATTATTAATACGCATAAACTATAACGTCTATATCGTATTCTTACTAATAACCAATGGTCATCCTAGACTCGCACCCAAAGTGGTAACGTTGGGAGTGACACTAAAATGGTAAGGGGCTCTACAGCCCGCAACACCGACGACACTGAAAATGATGCGGCTGCAAAAGGTCTATTCCATACCTCGTCTATGCTATAATATAGACAAACTCGAGACAATGTCTCTCTCAATGTATCTCTTGATAATCAAGCAATGAAAGTAAAAAAAGACAAAAAGGAATATCTATACTACTTGTAGCCAATTTGCTCGATACCATTTGCATCGAAGCGACACATTTCAATATAAAACGCGGCTATCGGTCATCGGATTTCCAAAAAATATTAATAAATCTCTTTATCGAACGATGCAAACGATATCGATCCAGGTCTCACCACGTGGAGGTTGCTACTTATGGAGACCCACCCTATCCACGGCACCCATCCTCCCTCCATTAACGAAACGAGATCAAAATCTTCATTCTCAGATGGAAAATGAAAATATCACGCGAACGCGAACGCGAAACTAAAAGTGCCGTGATACCAAAGACACGTCTGTCAATGGGACCACGACGATAAATATCGAAACGTTTCAATATTTCTATAACTAACCCCACCACCATCACACGCCAACTCCTCGCGGTAAAAAAAAACACACACACCAAAACACCTTAAACCCAAAAAAAAAGAAAAAAGAAGAAAAATGACTCTAAATGTCGACTCAACGAGAAAAGCAACTCGGTAAATGTATACTAACGCGGGTGACTCTAAACGTTCACCATAGCTCGACGACAAAACAATTTAGACACTTACACGGTGGCTCGTGCCACGGTCTCGAGAAGTACCCACGAACCGTGACTTCCGGCCGAACCATGGTTAATCGATACGAAGGGATAAAGCGTATGGTCGATTTACAGGAAAGGGCCTACGCGAAAGATCCGAACCAGGGACAAATCGAAGATGATCTATATCCGAGGATATAGATCATCCAGTCGAACTGTACACGGGTTAAGCCATATCAGGCTAATCGGTCCGGCCGCCACCGATAAGCCTGATACGTCCCATACCCCGCCAAATAGCAGTCCACCCGTGTACAGGTCCCCAGAACGAACTCGGGCTCACCTTTCCAGACGACCATAGGCCACCCAAAGTACCGACGGAACCATGGAACGACAGAAAGCCACGCTCCGTGAATATATCGCGAGATCGCGACTTAACCGAGTAGCCGTGAGGCTTACAAGGCCGACAACACCGTTTATCGTGTTGTTTTGCCGCAGGGATATGATAAACGTGACAAATGACGAACAACTGACTCTACTATGACAACTGACTCTACTATAACAAATGACTCTACTAGAATAAGTGAAAGTTAAAATTAAAAAGTGAGAGTAAAAAAAAATTGAAGCTAATAAACTGATACTAAAAATTGAATGTAAAAATAAGTGAAAATTATTGAAAATGTAAGTTGAAATTAAAAATGAATCTAATATCGCGGTACGAACAAACAAGTCGCGTTTTCTCGATGGTCGACGGCAAACGGATTGGAATTGACGTGTGATATCCCCTTAAATTAACGTTTTGACACTATAGTGGCCAAAACGTCCCTTTTAGTCGCCTCGTACGACAGGCAGGGAATACCGTGGGTGTATTCTGTCCCCCACCCACAGGGGAATGTATTTCATATTATCTAATTATTCAGAACATTGCGAATCAGGAAACTAATGTGTGTAATAACATTAGAATGCAGATAAATGACAACGCGACGCGAAAATAACTTTAATATTTCACTCCATATAACTCGCAAGTGGCTACAGTGGACGAAATTTGCATAGGGACACCATCATTTCCTGGAATAAATTCATTTATTCTGTAAATTTCTAGTAGCTATTGGTCGTAGACCTTACTAGCATGACATTGAATATAGTACGACGCGATAATATAAACATACCCTCTAGTTTCAGTAATGGTAACCAGAAACACAATAATATTTGCCAAGGTAAGTACGAAATTTGTATAAGGAGGATAGTAGTACTCTTGCAGTAATCAAGACAGAAACATCGTGTACAGCTTAGAAAAAGTAAGTATTGGGAAAGTAATACTCTAATAGTCTAAAGTGTAATACTCTATTTTATAAATAATTCAATACAGCTTATCTTCTATTAGAATGCCACGAGGAAAAATTCTAAGTACAGAAGAGCGAATACAAATACAAGCGTATCGAGATTCCGGATTATCTCTGCGACAGATCTCGAATAAGATCAATAGATCAGTAAATGTTATTCTTAATTTCGTGAAATTGGGAGAAAATTATGGTAAGAACCACGCAGGCGACAACAGTAAACTTCAGCGGCGCGATCATTCACGCATTTTCAGAGAATTAAAAGCTGAAAACAAAAGTGCTAGACAAGTTACGGAAGCTCTACAAGTGCCAGTGACTGTACGACGTGTGCCGCAAATATTGTAAAAAGATCAGCGGTTGAAGTGGACCAAAGAATCAAAAAAACCACCTCTTACTAAGGACCACAAAAGAGCAAGATTAGATTTTGCTCAAAATCATATGACCTGGGATGAGCAATGAAAAAATGTTATTTTTTCTGACGAGAAAAAATTTAATTTGGATGGTCCTGATGGTTTAAAACACTATTGACACGATTTACGCACAGAAAAAGCAGTGGCAAGTACTTGGTTCCTTTTATTAAAAAATTAGTGTCCCTATACAAATTTCGTCCACTGTATATGGCGAATTCTCTAAGTCTACGCAACACTAAAAACTTATACCACTTAATTTAATTCTACTCTGAAAGAAAAGTTTATTAAATGGGTGGAAAACACCGACTTGTCACGCGAGATTAACATCGATCAGTATGGAAAAGTTACGCGCGAGTTTAAATGATTTTTCGCAACACTATGTGTTCGCAATTTCCACGAATTTTGTCGGAAAGAAATGTAAATTTCATCTGAATAGAGTTCGCGTTACGCGCGCGAAAAATAATGTTTTACTATTCTATAATCGCGTTGACTGATCGAACTGTAATACGCGAGAACGAAAAACAATTGTAAACGCGGAATGATCTTGAGGAGATCAAAGTTACTCGTAGTCGAAATGAAAATTTTTGCACAACGTCTTACGACATTGTACAAAATAACACATTTTAATAAAAAATACAATTTATAAATGTAATCATGGCAATATTCCCTCTAACAAATGCTTGTTTGAATTATCGTTTTAAATGGCATCGTACTAAGTCGGCGATGTACGATGCAATTCGCGAGTCACTTGGCTGCTTTACATTTTTCGATGCTTTTACGTTAGAAAATAAAAATCGCGTATGTCCCGGTGACATTTCTTTCGGATATTTAATTGAAATATATAAATGATATAATGTAAAAAGAACGCGGGTCTCTTTGAGACGGATTCGTGAATTTAATTAAAAGAAAATTGTATAATACTATGTTTTTAGGATGAAAATAAAAAGTGTGTCTCAGTTGAGACACTTTCGATTAATCTATTTCAAATTATCAATAAATTTCGCGAAGCTAAATCTACGCCAGATCAATATATAATAGTTGTACTTTTCGAAAATTTAATTTTTCGCAAAAATCTGAAGGGGGTAGGTCAGGATTTTTCGCGATTTTCGTAATTCGCTTGCCATTTCCACAATTCTATAGATATCAACATGATTCTTTCACTGGCTTATTCCGCTTCGGATTCCGCGTCCAAAACGCCCCGGATCGTTTTAATAGCTCAAAAATTACGGAAATGGCAAGCGATTTACGAAAATCGCAAAAAATCCTGACCTACCCCCTTCAGATTTTGGCGAAAAATGAAATTTTCGAAAGGTACAACTATTATAGGTTGATCTGGTGTAGAATTTCCTAACTAAAACAATGGTACAAGTTTCAGATCGCTATCTCTAAAATTGAGCGAATGCCGAACGAAAAACTGGTTGAATTTCGCTATTTTCTGACTGCAGTAAAAGCAGACACGAGATATACATACATATAATATTCGTAGCCAATTTGCTCGATACCATTTGCATCGAAGCGACACATTTCAATACAAACAGCTATCGTTCATCGGATTTCCAAAAAAAAAATCTTAATAAATCTAATTATCGATCGATGCAAATGATATCGATCCAGGTCTCACCACGTGGAGGTTGCTACTTATGGAGACCCACCCTATCCACGGCACCCATCCTCCCTCCATTAACGAAACGAGATCAAAATCTTCATTCTCAGATGGAAAATGAAAATATCACGCGAACGCGAACGCGAAACTAAAAGTGCCGTGATACCAAAGACACGTCTGTCAATGGGACCACGACGATAAATATCGAAACGTTTCAATATTTCTATAACTAACCCCACCACCATCACACGCCAACTCCTCGCGGTAAAAAAAAACACACACACCAAAACACCTTAAACCCAAAAAAAAAGAAAAAAGAAGAAAAATGACTCTAAATGTCGACTCAACGAGAAAAGCAACTCGGTAAATGTATACTAACGCGGGTGACTCTAAACGTTCACCATAGCTCGACGACAAAACAATTTAGACACTTACACGGTGGCTCGTGCCACGGTCTCGAGAAGTACCCACGAACCGTGACTTCCGGCCGAACCATGGTTAATCGATACGAAGGGATAAAGCGTATGGTCGATTTACAGGAAAGGGCCTACGCGAAAGATCCGAACCAGGGACAAATCGAAGATGATCTATATCCGAGGATATAGATCATCCAGTCGAACTGTACACGGGTTAAGCCATATCAGGCTAATCGGTCCGGCCGCCACCGATAAGCCTGATACGTCCCATACCCCGCCAAATAGCAGTCCACCCGTGTACAGGTCCCCAGAACGAACTCGGGCTCACCTTTCCAGACGACCATAGGCCACCCAAAGTACCGACGGAACCATGGAACGACAGAAAGCCACGCTCCGTGAATATATCGCGAGATCGCGACTTAACCGAGTAGCCGTGAGGCTTACAAGGCCGACAACACCGTTTATCGTGTTGTTTTGCCGCAGGGATATGATAAACGTGACAAATGACGAACAACTGACTCTACTATGACAACTGACTCTACTATAACAAATGACTCTACTAGAATAAGTGAAAGTTAAAATTAAAAAGTGAGAGTAAAAAAAAATTGAAGCTAATAAACTGATACTAAAAATTGAATGTAAAAATAAGTGAAAATTATTGAAAATGTAAGTTGAAATTAAAAATGAATCTAATATCGCGGTACGAACAAACAAGTCGCGTTTTCTCGATGGTCGACGGCAAACGGATTGGAATTGACGTGTGATATCCCCTTAAATTAACGTTTTGACACTATAGTGGCCAAAACGTCCCTTTTAGTCGCCTCGTACGACAGGCAGGGAATACCGTGGGTGTATTCTGTCCCCCACCCACAGGGGAATGTATTTCATATTTTCTAATTATTCAGAACATTGCGAATCAGGAAACTAATGTGTGTGATAACATTAGAATGCAGATAAACGACAACGCGTCGAGAAAATAACTTTAATATTTCACTCCATATAACTCGCAAGTGGCTATATGGTAAATTCTCTAAATTAACGCAACACTAAAAACTTATACTAACTACTTAGTTTAATTCTACTCTGAAAGAAAAGTTTATTAAATGGGTGGAAAGACCGACTTGTCACGCGAGATTAACATCGATCAGTATGGAAAAGTTACGCGCGAGTTTAAATGATTTTTCGCAACACTATGTGTTCGCAATTTCCACGAATTTTGTCGGAAAGAAATGTAAATTTCATCTGAATAGAGTTCGCGTTACGCGCGCGAAAAATAATGTTTTACTATTCTATAATCGCGTTGACTGATCGAACTGTAATACGCGAGAACGAAAAACAATTGTAAACGCGGAATGATCTTGAGGAGATCAAAGTTACTCGTAGTCGAAATGAAAATTTTTGCACAACGTCTTACGACATTGTACAAAATAACACATTTTAATAAAAAATACAATTTATAAATGTAATCATGGCAATATTCCCTCTAACAAATGCTTGTTTGAATTATCGTTTTAAATGGCATCGTACTAAGTCGGCGATGTACGATGCAATTCGCGAGTCACTTGGCTGCTTTACATTTTTCGATGCTTTTACGTTAGAAAATAAAAATCGCGTATGTCCCGGTGACATTTCTTTCGGATATTTAATTGAAATATATAAATGATATAATGTAAAAAGAACGCGGGTCTCTTTGAGACGGATTCGTGAATTTAATTAAAAGAAAATTGTATAATACTATGTTTTTAGGATGAAAATAAAAAGTGTGTCTCAGTTGAGACACTTTCGATTAATCTATTTCAAATTATCAATAAATTTCGCGAAGCTAAAGTGCAGCCAGAGGTGACAAAAAATAACGACCGGCGCGGATGGCAAGTGTGCAAATTTCTTTTATCTGCACACTGTATCGTACTCTACCCCTCTGCTTATTTCAAAAATTCAATCTCTCAAATTTATAATAATCAAAAATTGGACTCTAGCAGTGACAATTCTTAAAAAGGAACTCTCAAAATAACTTAGTTTGAAAAGAATTTAATATCAAATTGCAATAAAACTTCTATTATCAAAACTTGTGAACGTAATTGAATAAGAAAAATGACTCGAAAACTTTAATGCAAAATTCTCTTACTTAAAACTTGTTAAAATAATTTAATAAGAAAAGTGACTCGAAAACTTTAATGCAGACCGGGGCAGAGTCTTCACGGGGAGCTCTCCTCGACCCGTGGAACTAACTACTTCTAACTACTTCATTCTATCACACTCTACCCCTCTGCTTTTTTTTCAAAAATCTAATATCTCAAATTTATAATAATCAAAAACTGGACTCTAACTCTTTAACAATAATGAACATAAATAATAACTGAGTTTGAAAGGAAATTTAATATCAAATCGTAATCAAGATTCTATTATCAAAACTTGTGAAAATAATTCAGTAAGAAAAATGACTCGAAAACTTTAATGCAAAACTCTATTACTTGACACTTATGAAAATAATTTAATAAGAAAAATGACTCGAAAACTTTAATGCAGATCGGGGCAGAGTCTTCATGGGGAGCACACCTCGACCCATGGTACTAACTACTTCAAATTACTACAACTATAATTACTCTACAACTACTACGAGCATAGTGACTTAGTAGTAACGGAATGACCACCCATTCTGGAAATGTCAAAATTGAACACTCCAAAATGGATAGCCATTTGTTGCTGCCCTCTTCTAGACAGTTTGTCGGGCCTCTTCGGCGTAAAGCCTCTTCTTGCTTCAGGCCGGAGCCCAACCTGTATTCTGCAAGAACATTCGGAACCATAATATGGTATAACCCTAACACGCGCCTAACCAGACAAGAGAATGCGGCTAACACGTGTGGACAAGTTAACAGCTTATTCTCAGAAGAATGACAACTGCAGTCCGTGCAAACGGTTAGCCGCTAAGGACGAATGTTCAAGCAGAATTTACTTATTATTAAAAAAGAAAAGATTATTAGCCTGACTTTCAGGTACAGGATACCACTGGTTGCCTACAGTCGAAACAGTGGTACCTGCCCTGCCCTTCCTACTTAAAATTAAAGCACACACATTCCAGAGAATAAATTACCTGCCTACCTATTACCTATATTTAAAAAATGGCAAAAATCTCTCGCACACCAACACACTCTCTCCACGATTCTCAATCAAAGTCGGTGTTTCCCCCTACGGGAGACGTCCCGGGACGTCTCCAACACCGACTCAAAACCCCACACATACATTCAGGTACGTACCTTGTTTGCTGAAATCGACTCACAAGGCCAGCGATTATTGCGATTTATTTAGAATTTATTGAAATGAATTTAATGAAAACTAATATTTGTAAAATATAAAAATGAAAGACTTGTATTTAATTCTTAGATGGAAAAATTATTATGTTCAATGATAATGCTTTTGCATTTTGACTCTAATTAAAAAGAAAATGAATTTAATAATCTGAAGTTCGAAATATAATCGAACTTAAATTGAAAATGTAAAATCGTAAAAATATTCAAGTTGAATTTAATCGCGAATTTGCAATAAAAACGATTGTTCTAAACCGACGCACAGTCCAAGAAATATTTAATAAATATATCACACACACACACACAGTCACACGTGTGGACCGTACGTCGTGCACAATCGCTAACGCTTGTGAGCCGCCACATGTTTATAATAATTAAAACTATAAACCACGTTCACGGCCATCACCCATTCGTGTAGCACCTGGGCACACGAATGAGTTCAAGCAAAATAAAGACATGAACGTGGCAATTATAAACTAAGTCTTGATGTGTGCTGAAAATCCTGAGCTAGAATATGATTATCAAACTAGATCTTCTAACGGGCTAATCGTTCGTTTAATTCTCTTTATAAAAATTACTTGAAAATTTACTTTATCAAATGACTCGAATAAAACTTTGATTTGAAAATAGGAAAAATGTTAAATTTATGTAATGAAAAATGTAAAAACTTTAAATATATATATATATATTGAAAACTTTTGAAAATTAAAATATTGGAAAAATATATATGAAAGCTTGAATTGAAACCCTTGGTTGATTCCTTATTCAAAGTAGGTATTCGAAACAGTGGCAAATGTGTTCAAAATAATACTTTGAAACCAGAATCGACCATTCGCGAATTGGTCTTCTTGGGCATTTAAAAGACATCAATTAAGATTGATAGAATATTCAAAGTTATTGAAAATCTAATTATGAAAAGTATCAAAATTCAAACTGAATTTAATTCCTATGAACTACGTATGACTCGATTTGAAACTCGAAAAAATTAAATATACTCTACTCGCGTTTGCTTTAAAATACATCTCGATTATGCGGAACTAATTTTCGCGGTCGCGAATGTAATGAAATGAAGTTCGACGGTAGCAAACTTCTAATTTAATTACGATAAACAAAACGCGTGAAACTAAGCCACAAGAAGACCCCTGCCTGAGCTAATTAAATATTCACATGTAAAAATTGGGTGTTACTACCCACGAGTGTCAAGTATAAAATACTTTACACTCGCGGTCACTATGCTCGCTAACAAATAATAAATACAACCGATCACTCGTGCCGCTTCGGACCTTTGCGTCCTACGACATGATTGAGTGATCGGAGGAACCATAAATTTTTTGACTCACCGGTCGTAGATTTCTTCTGCGCCTTCCATTTTAGAGATGATACTACGACCGGTACATCTGCAACATAACAAGAAGAGATTCTTTATAGTACAACTGTATTTCATTCTCGGTCTTTTCATTTTAAGTTTTAATTCGATTTGGATTTAACCAAATTTATTTTAAGAAATTCAAAGAAAAATATGTACGATTTTAATGATAATTACCTGCTGCTCGATGTGACGACGCCCGATGGAGGACCTCTCCGCAGCTGCTGCGTACCTCTAACACATCGCGACCGGTACATCTGCAACATAACAAGAAAGAGATTCTTTATAGTACAACTGTTTGTCATTCTCGGTCTTTTCATTTTATAGTTTTAGTTTGAGAAATTGAAAGAAGAATACAATTTTAATGATAATTACCTGCTGCGGGATGCGACGACGCCCGATGGAGGTCCTCTCCGCAGCTGCTGCGTACCTCTAACACTTCGCGGCGAATAATTCAGAAAATAAAAATAAAAAAAAAGACTACATTCCCGACCGAGGTTAACCATTTGCGGCGAACAAACTGACTCTACTCTCGCGATTGCAAAAATGTAGGAATTTCGCGACCGAATGTCAGTCCATTTAAATTCATGCGGCGGTTTTAAGTACGCGGATATCGAGCAAGAATAATTTAATAATATCGCAACAACACTGACTCTATTTCGCGGAATACTTTTTCTCGGTGCAAGGGACTCTAAGACCGCATTGCGCGCGGCCACAAAAAGCTGAAAATAAAATGCAGGGGCGACACGTATGCATACACGATATATCGCGTAGAATCTCCGATTTTTGTTTAATTACCAAGCATTGTTATTAGGAATATTGCCATTTTTCTACTTTTATATAGATCGAAATTTACTTTGTAATGATGAATTTACAATGATTAATCTCACGCCGCGTTTTGCAGAAATATTCTCAAACGCTTTGCAAGGAAAATATTTATAATAACTCACGAAAAATACAAATTCCCGTTGTAATTAAAACGCGAACTATAGCTCTGACCGATGTGATTTACGGTAACAAGTAGTTCTCCCCGTTGTGATACTCATAGTCTTTGTTGGAAGGCCATCATTGCTACAAGAGTTTCCCATACGAACTGGAATTCTCCTCGCGTATTTGGATCTGAAATCAGAAAAAGAAATAAGATTAGAATAAATTAAATAAATTTCAAATTTCAAATATTCTCTTTTATTTCAGTATTATTTCATTAGAAATCATATCAAAGATGATAATATAGTATGTCTACTTGAGCAGCATTTTATACGCATAGAATGTATGTAGAAGACGCGTGAATAGTATGATATAATACAGGATATTAATGTAATAGGCAAAGGAATATAATTCCAAAGGTATGTAATACCTAGGAGAGCAGTAGGGAGCTCGTTGGGACACGTCTTGACACCTCAACAACTTATTGACAACTGAAGGGTATCGGTGTACTTGACAAAGTCACACCGTGTAAACGCAGGTATGTCACGGTCACGCTTGATAACACAGGTTCGAACATACTCAGCGCGGATTTTATTTAATTTATAATAATATAATATGTAACAGATTACGAAACTGGAACCGATCTTCGTAGAACCGTAATTATTTTATGTTTTTAACTAATAATTAATAAATTATTACCAGCTTCGTAGAACGGTAATTATTTCATGTTTTGTGACTAATAATTAACAATTTGTCAAAAGTTTGCGTAAAGATAGAAGAATTTATTTCTACAATCACGCATAATTCCGAGCGAAAAATTATTCGAATGAATATCAAAGATCAAATTACAAATTGCGGTTAGAGAGTATTAAAAATATAGAAGACTTTTCCCGAATAGGACCGTAATTATCTCTTATTTGTAGTTAACAATTAAACAATTTTCGAGATTTTTCACAAAGAAAGAAGAAATTATTCCTTTAATCACGCGCACGTTTGAATAAGAATTTACCGAATGAATTTAAGAACTGTAGATGGAAGTTACGGTAGGAAATTAATCAAAATGAAGAAAATTTTTCCGAACATTGTACGCAAACGCTTGTGGAATATTATTAAAAGAACCATGCTAACTAATTTTATTTCCAAAATTATAATCGTACGTTACTAGGTGTGGATAATGTGCATATAGTTCCGCAATGTTTGTGCTATTAAAATAATCCTGGACGTTTTGGACGCGGAATCCGCAGCCGAATAAGACGGTGAAAGAATCAGATCAATATCTCAAAAATTGTGAAAATGCCGAGAAAATTACGAAAATCGCGAAAATTACGGAAACCAGAAATAGAAATACGATTAAAATAAATTAAATAAATTTCAAGTTTCAAATATTCTCTTTTATTTCAGTATTATTTCATTAGAAATCATACCAAAGATGATAATATAGTATGTCTACTTGAGTAGCATTGTATACGTATAGAATGTATGCAGAAGACGCGTGAACAGTATGATATAATATAGAATATTAATGTAATAGGCAAAGGAATATAATTCCAAAGGTATCTAATACCTAGGAGAGCAGTGGGAACTTGTTCGGAACACGTCTTGACACTACAACGGCTTATCGGAGACTGATGGGTCTCGATGTACTTGACAAAGTCACACCGTGTAAACGCAGGTATGCCACGGTCACGCTTGATAACACAGGTTCGAACATACTCAGCGCGGATTTTATTTAATTTATAATAATATAATATGTAACAGATTACGAAACTGGAACCGATCTTCGTAGAACCGTAATTATTTTATGTTTTTAACTAATAATTAATAAATTATTACCAGCTTCGTAGAACGGTAATTATTTCATGTTTTGTGACTAATAATTAACAATTTGTCAAAAGTTTGCGTAAAGATAGAAGAATTTATTTCTACAATCACGCATAATTCCGAGCGAAAAATTATTCGAATGAATATCAAAGATCAAATTACAAATTGCGGTTAGAGAGTATTAAAAATATAGAAGACTTTTCCCGAATAGGACCGTAATTATCTCTTATTTGTAGTTAACAATTAAACAATTTTCGAGATTTTTCACAAAGAAAGAAGAAATTATTCCTTTAATCACGCGCACGTTTGAATAAGAATTTACCGAATGAATTTAAGAACTGTAGATGGAAGTTACGGTAGGAAATTAATCAAAATGAAGAAAATTTTTCCGAACATTGTACGCAAACGCTTGTGGAATATTATTAAAAGAACCATGCTAACTAATTTTATTTCCAAAATTATAATCGTACGTTACTAGGTGTGGATAATGTGCATATAGTTCCGCAATGTTTGTGCTATTAAAATAATCCTGGACGTTTTGGACGCGGAATCCGCAGCCGAATAAGACGGTGAAAGAATCAGATCAATATCTCAAAAATTGTGAAAATGCCGAGAAAATTACGAAAATCGCGAAAATTACGGAAACCAGAAATAGAAATACGATTAAAATAAATTAAATAAATTTCAAGTTTCAAATATTCTCTTTTATTTCAGTATTATTTCATTAGAAATCATACCAAAGATGATAATATAGTATGTCTACTTGAGTAGCATTGTATACGTATAGAATGTATGCAGAAGACGCGTGAACAGTATGATATAATATAGAATATTAATGTAATAGGCAAAGGAATATAATTCCAAAGGTATCTAATACCTAGGAGAGCAGTGGGAACTTGTTCGGAACACGTCTTGACACTACAACGGCTTATCGGAGACTGATGGGTCTCGATGTACTTGACAAAGTCACACCGTGTAAACGCAGGTATGCCACGGTCACGCTTGATAACACAGGTTCGAACATACTCAGCGCGGATTTTATTTAATTTATAATAATATAATATGTAACAGATTACGAAACTGGAACCGGTCTTCGTAGAACCGTAATTATTTTATGTTTTTAACTAACAATTAATAAATTATTACGAGCTTCGTAGAACGGTAATTATTTCAGGTTTCGTGACTAATAATTAACAATTTATCAAAAGTTTCCATAAAGATAGAAGAATTTATTTCTACAATCACGCACAATTCCGAACGAAAAATTATTATAATGAATATCAAAGATCGCAACAATACGACAAGTGTAAAGTGTAAAAAGTGTAAAGCCAAAATCAATGACCGTTATCTGTTACTGATCGATCACGGAAACATATTAGCAATAGTTATTTATATAAATAAATTCGACAGGCCTACCCTTCGGATTGAAAATGCGGAAAGTACGTGTAATGCAGATAAATGCATGAAAAATAATATCTGCTTCTACAAACATACAAGTGTATCGTGCTCTGAAGTCGTCGTTCCTCCAGCAAAAGAGAAAACAAAATGACGAATATCTTGCCTCAGAGAGAATGCGTGTTCAATAATAAGGAAGAAAATAAATTGAATATGTGACGCGCGTTCTACATTACACACACGATTGTACGACTATAAAAAAAAAAAGAAAAACCAAAGGACAAGATTTAATCGCGTAATAAAACTCCTTAACGATTGTATATGCGGTTTTACGATCATGTATATGTAATGAGAACGTGCTCTTATTAACCGAGAATAAAATTGATTGACAAGTTAGATAAGGAAAACAGCGCTTTCGCGGTTCAGGTAATTTTTATAACTAGTAAAAACGATGGAAAAGAAGAATTATTTTCATGAAAAGTAGATAAATATGTACTCTAATAATAATAATAATAATACTAATAATAATAATAATCTATAATTTAATGCATCGGAATTGCGATATGTTTTCCTAAGATAGCAATAATACTACCGCAGTGTTTGTTATGGGGAAAGCAAATTGTATATCACCATCCATATTGAATTGTTATTTTTTATTTTAGACAAACTTTCCTCGCGGCGAACCGCGATGGCGCTGGAATAAATGTTGCATGAAATGAATATTAAGGGAATCTGTATAAAGCCGTCGTTACACAGAAAGATCGCAGATCTTTTGAGAGCCTTTGAAAGGTCTGCCACGATGTGAAAAAAAAACTCTGCGCACGATATGTCAGACGTATGCAGTGAGAAACCATTTACTTAACATACTGAGAATGTTAATTCAGACTTTCTTCTAAAAAAAAAATAATGTACGAGAAAAAAATACGCGTCTCGGTAATAAAACTAAATATTTCCTTTTATAAAACGTTGTAGCATTTTAATACACGCTGAACGTGAACGTCTTTACTTTATAAGTAGATGTAGATTAAAATAAGCAAGTGCCTACGTTATTTCTAACGTATTTTTGTCCTTTTTGTATTATACATTCCACTCGGGAAAAAAAAGAAAAGAAACGATAAGCATCGTTCACAGTTCTCTTCTCTCTCAAAATTTCGTTCGAAACAATAGTAATCGATGAGGTATACAATTAAAACATATATATATTTATGCGTGTAACTTACAGGGTAAAAGAATTCTTACTGTATCCGTCTCGTGCGCGAATTATACAAATGCTTACCAAAAAAATGTAACTGATGAAACCGAAGAACAAGTGAATTTCGTAAAATGAAAGAATACAACAACAACAACAACAACAACAAAAAATGCACAAAAAACGAGCTGTACCTTCCTTTCGCGCAGAAAGAGACCTATTTAACCGAAAGTCTTCACGGAACACAGGAAACACACGAGAAAATATATGTATATTATATACATTAATTCCTAGTATACCTTACAGTTATGCGGATGTTGCATTATCTGTTTGTTTGTTCTATACAGGTCCAAATGTATTATTGTATCCGATGGAGTATTATATATCGAAATATATATATATAGGATTTTTTGCGATTTTCGTAAATCGCCTGCCATTTCCGTAATTTTTGAGCTATTAAAATGATCCAGGGCGTTTTGGATGCGGAATCCGAAGCCGAATTAATCAGTGAAAGAATCATCTTGATATCTAAAAAATTGTGGAAATGGCGAGAGCATTACGAAAATCACAAAAAATCCTGACCTACCCCCTTCAGATTTTGGCGAAAAATGAAATTTTCGAAAAGTACAACTATTATAGGTTGATCTGGTGTAGAATTTCCTAACTAAATCAGTAGTACAAGTTTCAGATCGCTATCTCAAAAATTGAGCAAATGGCAATCAAAAAACTGGTTGAATTTAGGTTTTTTCTGACTGTAGTAAAAGCAAACACGAGATATACATACATATACTACTCGTAGCCAATTTGCTCGATACCATTTGCATCGAAGCGATACATTTCAATATAAACGACTATGGGTCATTGGACTTACAAAAAAATATTGATAAATTTCATTATAGATCGATGCAAATAATATCGATCCAGGTCTCACCACGTGGAGGTTGCTACTAATGGAGACCCACCCTATCCACGGCACCCATCCTCCCTCCATTAACGAAACGGGATCAAAATCTTCATTCTCAGATGGAAAATGAAAATATAACGCGAACGCGACGCGAAGCTAAGTATAAACCCCCAAAAAAAAGAAAAAAAAAGGAAATGAATCTAAATGTCGACTCAACGAGAAAAGCAACTCGGTAAATGTATACTAACGCGGGTGACTCTAAACGTTCGCCATAGCTCGACGCCAAAACAATTTACACACTTACACGGTGGCTCGTGCCACGGGCTCGAGAAGTACCCACGAACCGGGACTCCCGGCCGAACCATGGTCTGTCGGTATTCTGGGATTGACTGTGGGGTCGATTTACAAGAAAGAGCCTATCCGGACCAAAGGACGAATCGATGTGAAATATACCCGAAACCATAGATCACGAACTGTACACGGGTTAAGCCATATCAGGCTAATCGGTCCGGCCGCCACCGATAAGCCTGATACGTCCCATACCCCGCCGAATAGCAGTCCACCCGTGTACAGGTCCCCAGAGCAGACTCGGGCCCTTTCCCAACGACCTTAGGCCCCCCATCGTACCGACAGTATGGAAGGACCGAAAGCCACGCTCCGTGAATATCGCGAGATCGCGGCTTAACCGAGTAGCCGTGAGGCTACAAGGCCGACTACACCGTTTCTCGTGTTGCTTTGACGCAGGGATATGACGAACGTAGCAAACAACGAGCAAGTGACTGTACTAGAACAAGTGACTCTACTAGAACAAGTGACTCTACTAAAACAAATGACTTTACTAGAACAAGTGAAAGTTAAAATTAAAAAGTGAGAGTAAAAACACTGAAGCTAAGAAACTGATACTAAAAATTGAGTGTAAAAATAGATGATAAGTATTGAAAATGAAAGTTAAAGTTAAAAATGAATCTAATATCGCGGTACGAACAAACAAGTCGCGTTTTCTCGATGGTCGACGGCAAACGGATTGGAATTGACGCGTGATATCCCCTTAAATTAACGTTTTGGCCACTATAGTATAGTGGCCAAAACGTCCCTTTTAGTCGCCTCGTACGACAGGCAGGGAATACCGTGGGTGTATTCTGTCCCCCACCCACAGGGGAATGTATTTCATATTTTCTAATTATTCAGAATACTGCGAATCAGGAAACTAATGTGTGTGATAACATTAGAATGCAGATAAATGACAACGCGACGCGAAAAGAACTTTAATATTTCACTCAATTTAACACGCAAGTGGCTAAATGGCGAATTCTCTAAGTCTACGCAACACTAAAAACTTATACCACTTAATTTAATTCTACTCTGAAAGAAAAGTTTATTAAATGGGTGGAAAACACCGACTTGTCACGCGAGATTAACATCGATCAGTATGGAAAAGTTACGCGCGAGTTTAAATGATTTTTCGCAACACTAATTTGTTCGCAATTTCCATGAATTTTGTCGGAAGGAAATGTATGTTTCATTTGAAAAAAGTACGCGTTACGCGCGCGAAAAATAATGTTTTGCTATTTCATAATCGCGTTGACTGATAGCATTGTAATACGCGAAATTGAAAAACGATTCTAAACGCGGAATGATCTTGAAAAGATCAAAGTTATTCGTAGTCGTAATGAAAATGTTGCACAAGGTCTTACGACATTGTACAAAATAACAGATTTTAATAGAAAATACAATTTATAAATGTAATCATGGCAATATTCCTTCTAACAAATGCTTGTTTCAATTTTTCCTCTTCCTCTTTTTCTTTATAGTCGCATCAACGTCTAGGGTTATTAGCGACTGTGTTCGAATGTTAGATTTCACCTATTAATTTGATGCATGCTAGGGAATTTATTATATTCTTCAGTTTCTTAGGGTCGGTTAAGGCACTTTTTAGGTCACTTGGAATGTTATGATCAGATCTCGATCTATTGTACCTGCTGCAGTCTATAATTATATGTTCTATTGTTATCGGTACTTGACATGAAGGGCATATCCTATTATTACCGACGCGTTCAAATTTCAGAGGATTTGCAGCACCTCCTTGACGAAGGAACAATGAGAATTGGGTTAAGGCCCGTACATCGGTGCGTTGGACATTAATGCACCTATGAAAATATTACATTTTTGTATTTTTATTCACGAAGGTTTTATTAACATATTCGTGACGTTCTTCTGGTTAAAATGATACCAAACACTATAACATTTATATAACATTACCCGTCTTTTTACATACTTTTATGAATTATAAATAATGCAAATTTTGTTACATTTGATATCATATTAAAAAGAAACAGCTCACCAACGTGCTAACTGTTGACGTAGACTGTATTATGTCTCACATTATCGGAAAAGATTTGAATTATTGATACAAAGGTCAATTATTAATACGCATAAACTATAACGTCTATATCGTATTCTTACTAATAACCAATGGTCATCCTAGACTCGCACCCAAAGTGGTAACGTTGGGAGTGACACTAAAATGGTAAGGGGCTCTACAGCCCGCAACACCGACGACACTGAAAATGATGCGGCTGCAAAAGGTCTATTCCATACCTCGTCTATGCTATAATATAGACAAACTCGAGACAATGTCTCTCTCAATGTATCTCTTGATAATCAAGCAATGAAAGTAAAAAAAGACAAAAAGGAATATCTATACTACTTGTAGCCAATTTGCTCGATACCATTTGCATCGAAGCGACACATTTCAATATAAAACGCGGCTATCGGTCATCGGATTTCCAAAAAATATTAATAAATCTCTTTATCGATCGATGCAAACGATATCGATCCAGGTCTCACCACGTGGAGGTTGCTACTTATGGAGACCCACCCTATCCACGGCACCCATCCTCCCTCCATTAACGAAACGAGATCAAAATCTTCATTCTCAGATGGAAAATGAAAATATCACGCGAACGCGAACGCGAAACTAAAAGTGCCGTGATACCAAAGACACGTCTGTCAATGGGACCACGACGATAAATATCGAAACGTTTCAATATTTCTATAACTAACCCCACCACCATCACACGCCAACTCCTCGCGGTAAAAAAAAACACACACACCAAAACACCTTAAACCCAAAAAAAAAGAAAAAAGAAGAAAAATGACTCTAAATGTCGACTCAACGAGAAAAGCAACTCGGTAAATGTATACTAACGCGGGTGACTCTAAACGTTCACCATAGCTCGACGACAAAACAATTTAGACACTTACACGGTGGCTCGTGCCACGGTCTCGAGAAGTACCCACGAACCGTGACTTCCGGCCGAACCATGGTTAATCGATACGAAGGGATAAAGCGTATGGTCGATTTACAGGAAAGGGCCTACGCGAAAGATCCGAACCAGGGACAAATCGAAGATGATCTATATCCGAGGATATAGATCATCCAGTCGAACTGTACACGGGTTAAGCCATATCAGGCTAATCGGTCCGGCCGCCACCGATAAGCCTGATACGTCCCATACCCCGCCAAATAGCAGTCCACCCGTGTACAGGTCCCCAGAACGAACTCGGGCTCACCTTTCCAGACGACCATAGGCCACCCAAAGTACCGACGGAACCATGGAACGACAGAAAGCCACGCTCCGTGAATATATCGCGAGATCGCGACTTAACCGAGTAGCCGTGAGGCTTACAAGGCCGACAACACCGTTTATCGTGTTGTTTTGCCGCAGGGATATGATAAACGTGACAAATGACGAACAACTGACTCTACTATAACAACTGACTCTACTATGACAACTGACTCTACTATAACAAATGACTCTACTAGAATAAGTGAAAGTTAAAATTAAAAAGTGAGAGTAAAAAAAAATTGAAGCTAATAAACTGATACTAAAAATTGAATGTAAAAATAAGTGAAAATTATTGAAAATGTAAGTTGAAATTAAAAATGAATCTAATATCGCGGTACGAACAAACAAGTCGCGTTTTCTCGATGGTCGACGGCAAACGGATTGGAATTGACGTGTGATATCCCCTTAAATTAACGTTTTGACACTATAGTGGCCAAAACGTCCCTTTTAGTCGCCTCGTACGACAGGCAGGGAATACCGTGGGTGTATTCTGTCCCCCACCCACAGGGGAATGTATTTCATATTTTCTAATTATTCAGAACATTGCGAATCAGGAAACTAATGTGTGTGATAACATTAGAATGCAGATAAACGACAACGCGTCGAGAAAATAACTTTAATATTTCACTCCATATAACTCGCAAGTGGCTATATGGTAAATTCTCTAAATTAACGCAACACTAAAAACTTATACTAACTACTTAGTTTAATTCTACTCTGAAAGAAAAGTTTATTAAATGGGTGGAAAGACCGACTTGTCACGCGAGATTAACATCGATCAGTATGGAAAAGTTACGCGCGAGTTTAAATGATTTTTCGCAACACTATGTGTTCGCAATTTCCACGAATTTTGTCGGAAAGAAATGTAAATTTCATCTGAATAGAGTTCGCGTTACGCGCGCGAAAAATAATGTTTTACTATTCTATAATCGCGTTGACTGATCGAACTGTAATACGCGAGAACGAAAAACAATTGTAAACGCGGAATGATCTTGAGGAGATCAAAGTTACTCGTAGTCGAAATGAAAATTTTTGCACAACGTCTTACGACATTGTACAAAATAACACATTTTAATAAAAAATACAATTTATAAATGTAATCATGGCAATATTCCCTCTAACAAATGCTTGTTTGAATTATCGTTTTAAATGGCATCGTACTAAGTCGGCGATGTACGATGCAATTCGCGAGTCACTTGGCTGCTTTACATTTTTCGATGCTTTTACGTTAGAAAATAAAAATCGCGTATGTCCCGGTGACATTTCTTTCGGATATTTAATTGAAATATATAAATGATATAATGTAAAAAGAACGCGGGTCTCTTTGAGACGGATTCGTGAATTTAATTAAAAGAAAATTGTATAATACTATGTTTTTAGGATGAAAATAAAAAGTGTGTCTCAGTTGAGACACTTTCGATTAATCTATTTCAAATTATCAATAAATTTCGCGAAGCTAAATCTACGCCAGATCAATATATAATAGTTGTACTTTTCGAAAATTTAATTTTTCGCAAAAATCTGAAGGGGGTAGGTCAGGATTTTTCGCGATTTTCGTAATTCGCTTGCCATTTCCACAATTCTATAGATATCAACATGATTCTTTCACTGGCTTATTCCGCTTCGGATTCCGCGTCCAAAACGCCCCGGATCGTTTTAATAGCTCAAAAATTACGGAAATGGCAAGCGATTTACGAAAATCGCAAAAAATCCTGACCTACCCCCTTCAGATTTTGGCGAAAAATGAAATTTTCGAAAGGTACAACTATTATAGGTTGATCTGGTGTAGAATTTCCTAACTAAAACAATGGTACAAGTTTCAGATCGCTATCTCTAAAATTGAGCGAATGCCGAACGAAAAACTGGTTGAATTTCGCTATTTTCTGACTGCAGTAAAAGCAGACACGAGATATACATACATATAATATTCGTAGCCAATTTGCTCGATACCATTTGCATCGAAGCGACACATTTCAATACAAACAGCTATCGTTCATCGGATTTCCAAAAAAAAAATCTTAATAAATCTAATTATCGATCGATGCAAATGATATCGATCCAGGTCTCACCACGTGGAGGTTGCTACTTATGGAGACCCACCCTATCCACGGCACCCATCCTCCCTCCATTAACGAAACGAGATCAAAATCTTCATTCTCAGATGGAAAATGAAAATATCACGCGAACGCGAACGCGAAACTAAAAGTGCCGTGATACCAAAGACACGTCTGTCAATGGGACCACGACGATAAATATCGAAACGTTTCAATATTTCTATAACTAACCCCACCACCATCACACGCCAACTCCTCGCGGTAAAAAAAAAAAACACCAAAACACCTTAAACCCAAAAAAAAAGAAAAAAAAAAGAAAAATGACTCTAAATGTCGACTCAACGAGAAAAGCAACTCGGTAAATGTATACTAACGCGGGTGACTCTAAACGTTCACCATAGCTCGACGACAAAACAATTTAGACACTTACACGGTGGCTCGTGCCACGGTCTCGAGAAGTACCCACGAACCGTGACTTCCGGCCGAACCATGGTTAATCGATACGAAGGGATAAAGCGTATGGTCGATTTACAAGAAAGGGCCTACGCGAAAGATCCGAACCAGGGACAAATCGAAGATGATCTATATCCGAGGATATAGATCATCCAGTCGAACTGCACACGGGTTAAGCCATATCAGGCTAATCGGTCCGGCCGCCACCGATAAGCCTGATACGTCCCATACCCCGCCAAATAGCAGTCCACCCGTGTACAGGTCCCCAGAACGAACTCGGGCTCACCTTTCCAGACGACCATAGGCCACCCAAAGTACCGACGGAACCATGGAACGACAGAAAGCCACGCTCCGTGAATATATCGCGAGATCGCGACTTAACCGAGTAGCCGTGAGGCTTACAAGGCCGACAACACCGTTTATCGTGTTGTTTTGCCGCAGGGATATGATAAACGTGACAAATGACGAACAACTGACTCTACTATACAACTGACTCTACTATAACAAATGACTCTACTAGAATAAGTGAAAGTTAAAATTAAAAAGTGAGAGTAAAAAAAAATTGAAGCTAATAAACTGATACTAAAAATTGAGTGTAGAAATAGGTGATAAGTATTGAAAATGAAAGTTAAAGTTAAAAATGAATCTAATATCGCGGTACGAACAAACAAGTCGCGTTTTCTCGATGGCCGACGGCAAACGGATTGGAATTGACGTGTGATTTCCCCTTAAATTAACGTTTTGACACTATAGTGGCCAAAACGTCCCTTTTAGTCGCCTCGTACGACAGGCAGGGAATACCGTGGGTGTATTCTGTCCCCCACCCACAGGGGAATGTATTTCATATTTTCTAATTATTCAGAATACTGCGAATCAGGAAGATCATGTGTGAGATAACACAGAATACAGATAAATGAAAACGCGACGCGAAAAGAACTTTAATATTTCACTCAATTTAACACGCAAGTGGCTAAATGACGAATTCTCTAAGTTTACGCAACACTAAAAACTTATACTACTTAATTTAATTCTACTCTGAGAGAAAAGTTTATTAAATGGGTGGAAAACACCGACTTGTCACGCGAGATTAACATCGATCAGTATGGAAAAGTTACGCGCGAGTTTAAATGATTTTTCGCAACACTAATTTGTTCGCAATTTCCATGAATTTTGACGGAAAGAAATGTATGTTTCATTTGAAAAAAGTACGCGTTACGCGCGCGAAAAATAATGTTTTACTATTTCATAATCGCGTTGACTGATAGCATTGTAATACGCGAAATTGAAAAACGATTGTAAACGCGGAATGATCTTGAAGAGATCAAAGTTATTCGTAGTCGTAATGAAAATGTTGCACAAGGTCTTACGACATTGTACAAAATAACACATTTTAATATAAAATACAATTTATAAATGTAATCATGGCAATATTCCTTCTAACAAATGCTTGTTTCAATTTTTGTTTTAAGTGGCATCGTACCAAAACGGCGATGTACGATGCAATTCGCGAGTCACTTGGCTGCTTTACATTTTTCGATGATTTTACGTTAGAAAATAAAAATCGCGTATGTCCCGGTGACATTTCTTTCGGATATTTAATTTAAATATATAAATATTATAATGTAAAAAGAACGCGGGTCTCTTTGAGACGGATTCGTGAATTTAATTAAAAGAAAATTGTATAATACTATGTTTCTAGGATGAAAATAAAAAGTGTGTCTCAGTTGAGACACTTTCAAATGATCTATTTCAAATTATCAATAAATTTCGCGAAGCTAAACTGCAGCCAGAGGTGACATATATTAACGATCGGCGCGGATGGCAAGTGTGCAAATTTTGCACACTGTATCCATACTCTACCCCTCTGCTTATTTCGAAAATTCGATTTCTCAAATTTATAATATTGAAAAACTGGACTCTATCAGTGACCATAATATAAATTATTAAAAAGGAACTCTCAGAAAATTTGAAAAATAACTTACTTTCAAAAGAATTTAATATCAAATTCCAATAAAAATTCTATTATCAAAACTTGTGAATGTAACTGAATAAGAAACATGACTCGAAAACTTTAACGCAAAATTCTATTAATCATATTTGTTAGAATAATTTAATAAGAAAAATGACTCGAAAACTTTAGTGCAGATCGGGGCAGAGTCTTCACGGGGAGCTCACCTCGACCCGTGGAACTAACTACTTCAAAATTCTACTACTACAAATACTACAACTACTAGCGAGCATAGTGACTTAGTAGTAACGGAATGACCACCCATTTCGGAAGTGTCCAAACTGGACATTCCAAAACGGACAGTCATTAGTAGTTGCCCTCTTCAAGACAGTTTGTCGGGCCTCTTCGGCATATAGCCTCTTCATCTTCAAACGTTGTCGATGTAGAGTTTCTTCGTTTTTCGGGTCGAATCCCAACCTAATTCTGCTCGAACATTCGGAACCAACATATGATAATACCCTAACACGCGCCTAACACACGACAAATAATGAGGCTAACACGTATAGACAAACAGCTTATTCTCAGAAGAATCAAACTGCAGTCAGTGCAAACGGTTAGCCAGAAAAAAGACGAATGCTCAAGCAGAATTTTCTTAATATTAAAAAAGAAAAGATTATTATCCTGACTTCCAGGTACAGGATATCACTGGTTGCCTACAGTCGAAACAGTGATACCTGCCCTGGCCCTTCCTACTTAAAATTAAAGCACACACTCCAGAATTTAAGTTACCTGCCTACCTATTTCCTATATTTAAAAAAATGGCAAAAATCTCAATCACACCAACACACTCTCTCCACGATTCTCAATCAAAGTCGGTGTTTCCCCCTACGGGAGACGTCCCGGGACGTCTCCAACACCGACTCAAAACCCCACACATACATTCAGGTACGTACCTTGTTTGCTGAAATCGACTCACAAGGCCAGCGATTATTGCGATTTATTTAAGACTTTATTGAAAATAATTTAATGAAAACTAATATTCGTAAAATATAAAAATGAAAGACTTGTATTAATTCGTAGTTGAAATAATTACTACGTTTTGATTCTAAGTGTGAAAAGTAATTGAATCTAATAATCTGAGGTTCGAAATATAATCGAATTTAAATTGAATAATGTAAAATGATAAAAATATTCAAGTTGAATTTAATCGCGAATTTGCAATGAAAAAGATTGTTCTAAACCGACGCACGATCCACGAAATATTCAATAAATTGATCTCACACACACATACACACACGTGTGGATCGTACGTCGTGCACAATCGCTAACGCTTGTGAGCCGCCACAGTATTATAATTCTTAAAACTATAAGCCACGTTCACCGCTATCACCCATTCGGGTAGCACCTGGGCACACGAATGAGTTCAAGCCAAATAGGGACATGAACGTGGCAACTACAAACTAGTCTTGATGTGTGCTGAAAATCCTGAGCTTGAAAATGATTATCAAAATAGAACTTCTAACGGGCTAATAGTCATTACTTTGACTTTATAAAAATTACTTGAAAATGTACTTTATAAAATGACTCAAATTTAATATCAAATAATTATTGAACAAGTGAAAAAACTTGAATTTATTGAAGAAAAATGTGAAAACTTTAAATATATATATTGAAAACTTTAAAATATTAATTTATAGAAAAAAGATATATATGAAACTTGAATTTAAAATTGAAAACCTTGGTTGATTCCTTATTCAAAGTATATATTCTAAACAATGCAAATTTGTGCAAAACTAGACTTTGAAACCAGAATCTAACCATCGCGAATTGGTCTTCTTGGGCATTTCAAGTAGAAGAATTTAAAGGACTTTACAAATTAAAAGAAATGCAGCACTAAAAATATGCAAGTTCTGACTGAATTTAATTCGTATGATTTCGTGTTTTGTCAAAAATTCTGTGATTATATGAAATGAACGCGAACGCGAATGCTATTAAATGAAGGTCGAGGGAATCGAACCTCCGAATTAATTAAATAAAAATCGCCCGTGAAGCTAAGCCACAAGAAGACCCCTGCCTGAGCTAATTAAATATTCAAAACAATGGGGTGTTACTACCCACGAGTGTCAAGTATAAAATACTTTACACTCGCGGTCACTATGCTCGCAAATCAAATAAAATACAACCGATCACTCGTGCCGCTTCGGACCTTTGCGTCCTACGACATGATTGAGTGATCGGAGGAACCGTAAATTTTTTGACTCACCGATCGTAGATTTCTTCTGCACCTTTGATTGAAGAGATGATACCATGACCGGCTCTGAAGTTGCGAAGTCATCTGTAACAGGAAAAAAGCAAAGACTTTATAGTTTAACCGTCTATCAATCTTCAAATCGTTCGTCTTTAATTCTGACTCGAATTTCATATTGCAAAAGTGAACAATTTTGCTGATATTTACCTGCTGCCCGATGCGACGGCGCCCGATGGAGATCCTCTCCGCAGCTGCTGCGTACCTCTAATTTATCGCGACGAATAATTCAAAGAAAAAAAAAGAAAAATAAATAGACTACACTCCCGACCGAAATAATTTCCGGCGAACAAACTGACTCTACTCTCGCGATTCAAAGTATTTAAGAATTTCCCGACCGAATGTTACGTTGTATCAGTCCATTTCATTACTTTCGGCGGTTTTAAGCACGCGTATTTCGAGCAAGTACAATTTCTAATAGCGCAACAACACTGACTCTATTTCGCGATATACTTTTTCGGAGCAAGTGAATCTAAAGACCGCATTGCACGCGGCCAGCTACGTAGTTGCGAAGTCTTGTAGTTGCGAAGTCTTCTGTAACAGAAAAATAGCAAAGTCTTTATAGTTTAACCGTCTATCATTCCTCAATTCGTTCGTCATTAATTCTGACTCAAATTCGATAATTCAAAGTGTAACTTCATTGTTGATTAGAAGAATTTAAAGTAGAAAATTTTGCTGATATTTACCTGCTGCCTGATGCGACGGCGCCCGATGGAGATCCTCTCCGCAGCTGCTGCGTACCTCTAATTTATCGCGGCGAATAATTCACAGAAAAAAAATAGAAAAATAAAGAGACTACTCCCGACCGATATGATTTCCGGCGAACTAACTGACTCTACTCTCGCGATTCAAGGAATACTGGAATTTCGCGACCGAATATTTTGTCGTTCGGCGGTTTTAAGCACGCGTATATCGAACAAGTACAATTTCTAATAGCGCAACAACACTGATTCTATTTCGCGAAATACTGTTTTTCGGAGCAAGTGACTCTAAGACGGCATTGCGCGCGGCCGCAAAAGCTGAAAATAAAATACAGGGCGAACGCGGACGCGATATAAGCATTGTTATTAGGAATATTGCCATTTTCTTACTTTGATGTAAAATTAAATTTAATTTATAATTATCAGTCAACGCGATTATCAACGTGTAAATCCAATAAATTTTCATAAATTCACGCGATGGTACGATCGGTTTAATTTCGCGTAAAATACAAACTCCGATTGTAATTGAAGCCCGAATAATTATAAGTATGATCAATGTTAAATACAGTAACAAGTAGGTCTTATCCATCGCGATACTCAGCGTCCTTGATTGTGGCCTTCGTTGAAAAATTTCCGGGAATGGATCTGAAAATAGAAATAAAAATACGATTAGAATTGCCGTCGAAATACCGCGATGTATGAGGAGAATGAGATTGCAATTGTGATTAAGAAATAATATAAATGAAGAAGATATTTGAGAGAAGTTACGCAAATTGTTAGTTTAAATTAAATAAAATTTATATTTAAAATATTCTTTTATTTCACTCTTATTTCATTGCAAATCTCACCAAACATGATAATATAGATGCACAAAATGTGTTAGTATAAACTGTGTAATATGTCTTTTTGAGTAGTGTATTGTATGTATAGAAGTATATAGAAGAGTATGTAACAGTATGTAACAGTATGTAACAGTATGTAACAGTATGTAACAGTATGTAACAGTATGTAACAGTATGTAATAGTATGTAATAGTATGTAACAGTATGTAATAGTATGTAACAGTATGTAACAGTATGTAACAGTATGTAACAGTATGTAACAGTATGTAATAGTATGTCATAGTATGTAATAGTATGTCATAGTATGTAATAGTATGTAATAGTATGTAACAGTATGAAATAAGCAAAGGAAAATATTCCAAAAGTGTCTAAATGTACCTAGGAGAGGAGTAGGGAGCTCGATATGTCACGTTCGTACACCACGACAACCGAACGACAAATGAAGGGTACGGTACCTGTCAAAGTCACGGTAAGGAACACAAACTCAGCCGTGCCCAGCGGGGCATGAATTCCAGGAATTCTGATATTATTTCGCACGTACGACACCAGAACCGAACTTTATAGAACTGTAATTATTTTCGCGGTTAATAATTAAACAATTTTAACGATTTTGCGTTAAGAACAACAATTCTTACTACAATCACGAACAATATTCGAAGAATTAACGGAACGAAAAATCGAGTTGGAAATCACGCTTTTAGAAATTGATAAAAATGATAATGATTTTTCCGAAAAATTTTACAGTAAGGATTTTCTAATATTATACGTGTTATAATAATTAATAACATGTTAATCGGTATTAGTAATGTACGCGTAGGTAATGGATTGTATGGTAAATGATCCGTAGATAATCAGTAGATAAATACGTGTTATAATAATTAATGTTATTTATTAAATTCTAATAACATGTTAATCAGTATTAGTAATGTACGCGTAGGTAACGGATTGTACGATAAATGATCAGTAAATAATTGGAAATACTCAAATCAAATGAGATATACCTCGGAAAGTTGATCAGAGCTCGTTAGGAAGACGTGTTAATAGACGATAAACTGTGTAATATGTCTATTTGAGTAGTGTATTGTATGTATAGAAGTATATAGAAGAGTATGTAATCGTATGTAATAGTATGTAATCGTATGTAATAATATGTAATAGTATGTAATCGTATGTAATAGTATGTAATAGTATGTAATAGTATGTAATAGTATGTAATAGTATGTAATAGTATGAAATGGTATGTAATAGTATGTATTAGTATGTAATAGTATGTAATAGTATGTAATAGTATGTAATAGTATGTAATAGTATGTAATAGTATGTAATAGTATGTAATAGTATGTAATAGTATGTAATAGTATGTAAGAGTATGTAAGAGTATGTAAGAGTATGTAAGAGTATGTAAGAGTATGTAAGAGTATGTAAGAGTATGTAAGAGTATGTAAGAGTATGTAAGAGTATGTAAGAGTATGTAAGCGTATGTAACAGTATGTAATAGTATGTAACAGTATGTAACAGTATGTAACAGTATGTAACAGTATGTAATAGTATGTATTAGTATGTACTGTATGTATAGAAGACGCGTGAACGGTATGGTATAATATAGAATAGATATGAAATAAGCAAAGGAAAATATTCCAAAAGTGTCTAAATGTACCTAGGAGAGGAGTAGAGAGCTCGTTATGTCACGCCCGTACACCACGACAACCGATCGACAAATGAAGGATAACGTACCTGTCAAAGTCACGGTAAGGGACACAAACTCAGCCGTGCCCAGCGGGGCATGAATTCCAGGAATTCTCATATTATTTCGCACGTACGACACCAGAACCGAACTTTATAGAACTGTAATTATTTTCGCGGTTAATAATTAAACAATTTTAACGATTCTGTGTTAAGAACAACAATTCTTACTACAATCCCGAACAATATTCGAAGAATTAACGGAACGAAAAATCGAGTTGCAAATCACGCTTTTAGAAATTGATAAAAATGATAATGATTTTTCCGAAAAATTTTACAGTAAGGATTTTCTAATATTATACGTGTTATAATAATTAATAACATGTTAATCAGTATTAGTAATGTACGCGTAGGTAACGGATTGTACGGTAAATGATCAGTAAATAATTGGAAATACTCAAATCAAGTGAGATATACCTCGGAAAGTTGATCAGAGCTCGTTAGGAAGACGTGTTGACTCTAGGACGTCCGATGGTATACTGATGGGTAACCTTGCCCTTGATAATGTCAGCTCGAGTATGTATATCAGAGTTCGGTCGTACTGAATCCGCTTAACCGTAACAATTACGACGGGAATAAAGGTACGGGCTATTCGGAGAGATAGAAACTGTACTAGCGACCTGGAAAAAGTGTAAGAGGGACACTTACGAATCGTTTCTCAAAGTTTCTCTGTCTTGCGACCACACGCAATCACACTGGATTATTATGCGCAAGTATTAAGAGGATTTCACTAATACAATAGTGAAAATTTAATTGCAATACTTTCAAGATATAAAGTACATTGTGAAATAAACCGTAGATTTGTATATTGAATGTCTCAGATCTGTATGTTTGAAATTGATGAGTGACAAGTAGAAGCACAGACGAGGTATTGGATCCTATCTGTCGTCTGTGGTGTCACGTTCAACGTTACCGACTATGGACTGGCATCCGTCTTTAATAGCACGTACATGGTATATATATATTCTGTGAGTACTAATGATATTCTATTCCTTTCGGCGGGAAAAAAATGATATACAACCATGAATTTAAAATACTCTTATTAAAATCGGAGAACGCTGTCCAGCCACTAATATCTAACGAACTTAACTTTAAATATTTTTCGCATTACTTTTTAAACTAACCGCTTTGTAGTCCAGAGCTACGTTTAATCGTGTGTTGGTGTCAGTTGGTTGGTATTGGTTGGTATACTTGCGAGATGGTTGGATGTAAACAAGGTTTTCGATAAGAATGTTTTAAGAATTATTAATAGGATTGTGTATAAAGAACATTGTATATAATGATGTTTTAATCATCTATTTATTTGTCAATTTGTAAAAAAGCTAATTTGTGTTATCATTTAATAAAATGTTGAGTGCTGTTCTAAAGTCGGTGTTTGGTTATGATGACTTCAAAAGTGATATTCAAAATAAAGCAACCACTGCAATATACAAAGGTGATCGTCTTATTAATTTTAATAATTAATTACGCAATTTTGAACTACTAAAATTAAAACTATTACAACGATGTCATTTATGTTATTGAGTAGAAATTATTTGGGCTATTATTTATTATTAGGTAAACAAGATGTGTTTGTTTGTATGCCAACGGGATCTGGGAAGTCTCTGTGTTTTCAATTGCCAGCTATAATGAAAGAAGACAAAGTTACAATTGTGTTTTCACCGCTGTTAGCCTTGATGAAGGTACATATGAACAATATACTTATTAATTAAGAAACGCAATGATCATAATGACTCAAATTTAGAAGACACGCTGTATAACAATTCAAGATTAACACAGACATGGGATAAATAATTTATCATATTTATATGTATTTTAAATTCTTTCAGAATCAAATAGATTTTTTAATCAGTAAAAAGATAAATGCAAGCTCATTAAATTCAAACACATCTACTAAAGAAAGAAATGCCATAATGAAGGACTTATCTTCTAATGCTCCTAAAATGAGGCTGTTATATGTTACCCCTGAGATGGGAGCACAGTCACATTTTCAAGTAATAATCTATATTTATATTTATCAGAATATAGTTTTCTATGCATATAACCAATGCATTCAAGTAATCGCTTGAAATATTATTACAGAGTACAATATTAAAATTAAGGAAAGCTAAGGCAATCTCGTATTTTGTCATTGATGAAGCACATTGTTTAAGTCAATGGGGACATGATTTTAGGCCAAGTTATAGGAAACTTGGTGTATATAAAACATTGTGTCCTGATATTCCTGTAATTGCATTAACAGCTACTGCTGCAAAGGAGGTAATCTATTTTTTGATTATATGTCATTTTAGTGCAACCTTAGAAGGCTACAAATAATTATTATTTATAACTGGTATGTCATGAAGGGTATTATTATAGGTAAAGGATGATATTCTCCAATCATTAAACATGCAAAATCCTTTGATATTTTCTGTTCCTGTGTTTCGACCTAATCTTTATTATGATGTGTGGTTTTTAGAACCATTAGAAAAACCATTTGAGCATCTGACAAATTTTATTTTAGAATCTCTTAATTCTACTGATGATGTATCACTACCAAAAGTAAGTTAGCTGTTTGCATACAGCACCAAAATATTTTATCCATTTTTTTATGTCAATGAATAAATTTTCATGAATAGAATGATTTTAGGACAAGAAAAACTGTGGTATTATTTACTGTAGAAAGAAAGAAGCAACAGAAATTATTGCAAAAAAGTTGTCAGTATATGGTATACCTACTCTTGCATACCATGCTGGTATATATTTTCTAATACAGTCTGAATTATTAAAATAATTTCAATTACCCTTAGATGTTAACTCTTGTTTTTGTACATATAGGTTTAAAAAATCAAGAACGCAATGAAATACAAAATAAATGGACATTTGGTGAAGTTCCAGTTATTGCGGCGACATGTAGTTTTGGAATGGGTGTTGATAAGGGATCTGTTAGGTAAAACGCTTGAAATAAAGTTTTTTTTTTAAATATGTACTGATTAATATTCTTTAGAAATGTGTGATTCATCTTATGAAATGAAAGAAGCATATGAAACATTTTTTCTTTGACTTATGGTAGGTTTGTGGTGCACTGGACTGTTCCTCAGAATATAGCAGCATATTATCAAGAATCTGGCAGAGCAGGCAGAGATGGCAAACCAGCTTTTTGTAGAGTTTATTTTAGTAATGAAGAATATAGACCTATTGCTTTCCTCATTAAAGAAGAAGCCAAACAGAAAGATAAAGATCTTGTGAAATTGAGGTGGAAAAATTTTGAACAAACTCTTGCATACTGTCTTGAAACTAAGTACGTTTTTCAATACTAATAGATTAGCTTTTTTTCAATATACTTTTCAATATACACTACTATATCTATTATAAATTTATATTGTAGATGTCGGCATTCTGTGTTTTCTAAATACTTTGGAGATAGTCCACCAGCATGTAAAAATAGATGTGACGTTTGTGAAAATAAAAGTGCTGTACAATCAAGGATATCACAATTTGAGTTGTCTCAAAGTAGGACTCAAAAGCAAAGCAGTGCTGCAGATGGTATAGCACTGTCAAAATACGATTATGAGTAAGTCATATATTAAATCATGAGTATAATAGCATAATTTATTTTCATAATAATTTATAAATGTACAGGGATGATCAGAATGACTGGCAAAATTCAAGAGAGAAGCTTGAGGCTGACAGTAAACGCGAGGTTAAAGAATTCATTGAGAAACAGTTTGCTCTCAGGAGGAGCAATAATAGCCAGAACAATGAGGTGTATATTTATTAAAAGTAATTGTTTGTACTCTATTATTTATTACTGTATCATTTTAGATACGAAAACAAAATCATGAAAATGCTAAGAGAGCACATGTATGTGCAGCTGAAAGTACTGATATAAAAGTAAAAGGCTTAAGTGTGCAAGCAAGAGAGCACTATTATCTGCAGTTAAAATCAGCATTATCAGACAATTATGATAAATCGTCATTAAAGTCGGAGAAAGTAATTCAAGATAAAGATTTTCATAATATGGCATACCAGCTTGAATACAAAGTATTATGTAGTACAAAGGTCGCAAACAAGTACAAGTTTGATATGTCTAAACTGGTATGTAATTCGTTATTTTTATATCATTTTTGTATGTATTTCAATACTTTATCATTTATTAATAGAAAATTTTGTTCTTATACATTCTGTTGTGTTTTAACAATAACTTTTTGTTTTTTTAACGCGAAAAGATTTCTTCCGTACGGAAATGTGTAAATAACGGCACGATTCATGAAAGTTTAACTGACTACAATGCAAGTCACGGAAAAAATATGAAATTGCAATGTTCAGACGACGAACACGATGATGATGACGATTGTAATAGCAAACAAAACCAAAATGACAATATTCTAGAATACAACGCAACAAAAACTACTGGTTGCCCTACATTTAAAACTGCGCTGGAGTTTCGAAATGATGAGAAAGTAACTGAATGTACATCTAATAGTAACATGGATATATTTAATGTAAATAGTGCGAAAAATTACATTAAAAGTATTATCAAGGAGCATGCCGAGAATGGAATAAGTAAAACTACAGATTTTTTGAATATTGATACTGCCGATGTACAACGGATAAAATCTAAAAAGGACACTAATGTAAAAACTAGCGAGGTTCTTGATTTCAATGGTTTTACGTGTGCTCGCGAAATTCATGAAAAGAATAACGTATCCTCAGGGAAGAATTCTAAAAAGTCGCAAAAGACTTCAAAGATATCTGTAAATAAAGACACAACAAATAAGAAAAAGAATAATACAGTGAAAGCTGTTAAGTCAGTTTATGAACAGCTTTTACAATCTGCAAAACCAAGTCCTAATAGCTTAAGTGAAGGAACTATTACATCCATTACTTCAATTTCCAAAGATGATGTCAGTAAAGATATTCACATAGAGAAGCATACAACAGAATCTAAAACTCAAAGTAAAAAGAGACCTATAGTTATAGATTTATTGGAATCTAACGTACGTTCAGACACAAAGAAGAGGCCAAAATTGAATGAAGTTATACCGCCTATAATTGATATTGAAGATAATAATGATGACCTAAAAAAGACTAATACAATTGATGCAGGTAATACGAGTGTGGCAACTAACGTTAAAAGTGATTCGCTTATAGAGAAAGGAAAGCATATGGCCATTGAAAAATTATCTGAAACTAAATCGGATGTAACAGAATTGCAAGGAACGAAAAACTTGTCTGTAGAGAAAAGTCACAAATCATGTTCGAAACCACGTTCTAGTAAAAGCAGTCCAAAGAAACCCGTTCCTGCAGATAAAGCAATGCAATTTAAAACTGCGGAAATTTTGAAATCATATTTAATGAAATACTACCCGTCGGAACGTATTCCTGACAGACCAACATTTTCAAAGACTTGTAGAGAAATGCATCATACGATGCTAAGCCAAAAAATATTTGGTAAGTTAGATTTAAAAATGGTATTTTTAATTTCTTCGTACGTATATGTAAAACATGTGCTGCTGCTTCTTTTCAGATAAAGAAGGGATACAGAAATTTGTTAAAAAGTACATGAAACAAAATTAACATATTTACCAAAAATACGGCTTCCTGAAAATTGTATATATTTGTATATGGATAAGAATTATGTGTCAGAATATTTATTTATTTTGTATCTTTCGTTGTGGCTAATGTGAGTAGTCTGCTCATAGAGAGTGTCCGTCATTACACAATTAAAAATGAAACCCGATCTTTAGCATAATTTATTAATTTTTCGGCCGAATTTAGTATCGAAGAATGTGTTTAATAATACGTATCTGTGTTAAATTAAATAGTATAATTTATATGCTTCCCTTTTGAGTTGTAAACATATGTACTTTTGTATGTAAAGCGTATTAAATGTAGGTATATGTAACAAATTATTACAACGTATAATTATATTTTCTCTAGTATCGTTTCCTTTTCGTTTTACATATAAGACATTACCGAACGCCATTGCATTATAGGAGGGAATACTATCACATCAATTTTCATTAAAAAAGTTATTTATTGAGCAAATTTCATAAATACTAGTATCAACAAAATTTTACTGGCAAGATTTACAATATTTTTGTGAAAAACATTGTAGGTATCACACTTTTATGCACAACCGTGTCACTACAAACAGTTTTTCTTACGTACTACAACATATACAGAACCGAAGGAAACAGATTGGCCACATCAATGTATAAATAACAAAAATTTTCCGTAAATCTATGCTTTTATATACTGTTGTGTAGTGAAAATACTGTTTCCTGAGTTGCTATATGATCTTTACGACTATGGCAAGATAGACATTAGAGAATTTGATTCTCACATTCAACTACTTACAAACTACCAATCAGACGAGAACCTTGTCACCATTAACACAATCACTACTTAAATTAATTCTCATATAAAAAATAATCATGATACGATACGTTAGACTTTTTTATCATTTTCTTGAGTTTACACTCGAATCATTTAAGTAGATAAACATTCTAGGACGACATAAAAACTAAACATATTAATAATTCACACCTCCATTCCTATGTACAATATTTACATGCATTCGTTGTATAAACTGACGAAGTAATACAAATACTAGATGTATTACCGTATGCAGATTTTTTTTTGATATGCATACGTGAGAACTAAATCAGATACTCGCCACATTTTTGTATAACTACTATTACATCGAGTTACAAATAATTTTCACTGTTTTCACGATTTTTTCCTCCAAAAACGAAAATTGTTTGTTACTCGATGCAATGAAATTAATATTTGTAAAGATGAAACGGTGAAATAGCTGTCAAATTAAAAATACACGTGAAAAATGAGAAACATTGATGGACCTACAAAATGATTTAATACGTATTTTTATGAATCCAAAGTTAAATAAATACTTGTACATCTTTATATACTTTTAATTATTATAGTGATAATAAAATTCAAGTTCTTATTTCCTAACGATGTTGTTTTCTGAGACAAAAAACGTTATAAACGTATCAACACCAATTAGGCATTCAATTGGTTTGTTTTCAGTTTAAATCACTATGTAGTATTTGTGTTTTTTTTTTCATTAAATGTAAGCAACAAAAACTGTACGATATCTCAAGTTTCAAAATTATTGACATGAATCAATTATTTAGTACTTTCATTTTAATACACTTATTATAATATTATTCTTGTCATTTAATAAAATGCCGCGTATCTACGTTTAAGATATGAAAATAACGGTGCAATTCCGAACTAGGGTTGTAATTGTTAAGAAAAAATAACTATATCCTCTACAAAAATAGAAATCTCTTCCGAACCAGTCTGTCGACTTTTCCGGCCAGTCTGTTAATATCTAATATCAACATAAGATCATTTATTTGAAATCCTGGACATTTTATGTAAACGATTTTTGCATTTTTGCCCATCGTATTTCCATTAATGAGCACGATGAAATTATTTTTTTCGAATATATGACAGGTAAAGAGGTATCCCTATACTCGATGGTAGAGAACGATATTTTTTTCAATTAACGCAAGGAACATTATGCAATTGGACTTGCACTGTTTGTACCGAAGATAATTCCAAAATAGTAAAAAAAAGTATATGAAATTAGAAAATAAAAATACTCCCAGTGAGAAATGCGATGAAACCTTACTGCGAAACAGTTTCTATAATGAACGATGACACTTTTCAAAATGATTTGTATAAAATAAATTAGTAGTATTTTCTGTTCCGCGATTAAATAAATCTCCGTACACGACTTCCGACACCATACATGAAAGTCGATCCTTAATATCGACCCCGATGTTATTGCTAATAAATCTGAGTTGTCTTTGGAACGTAGTTGTTTTAGAGAAATCGGTATAGTTTACGATTTTTCATTTTACCCGTTCGCACCAAACGATAATATCATCTATCTATATTCTAGACAATATATTTCCACGTGGTTATTTACCTGTATATTTAATTTGTTTCGCAATCTTCCCCCCATTTTAACGACTATCCAGTGACAATAGTAGTCACCGTCAAATATCAAAACCTCTAACAAATTATAAAAAAAAACAGCGATCGTACCTGATAACAACTAACGTCGGGGGTTTTTGACGAAACAAAAAAATAATCTTTCCAGCGTATGGGTAAAAACTTTCACGGTTTCTTTCTCGACATCGAAGACAATTCGATGCTCCCTATCGATTCCGAGCTGAAAACTGCACGGGAAATAGTTTCTCTTTAGAGCTCAACGCGTGCACTTTGGCTCACACGATATCTTCATTTAACGACACCATATCTTTCGACATTGGGCTTATCGCTTCTTCTTCTTTCGTCCCGAGTAGCGAGCTGTAATAAGTTTCCATTTCCTTGGTTTTGTTCGATGGCCGCCTGGAATTTAGGCACTTCGGAAAATTCTTCTCCATTTCCACATCGAGCCAGTCCCTGGTCGATATCGATCCCTTGGGTCCGTACAGGAAGACTTTGTGTAGACCCCAGATTAGGAAAGAGGCACCGGAGAGGAAAAATAAATACATAATTGCATCTTGTACGACCGGCATGGCGTTTATATACAGCCAGAATCGACTATTCATACTGGTTGGTAACTCGTACATGCCCTGGAACGAAGAAATTTTCATTCGCAATGTGTAATTTTCAATAACGTCAATGGTACTTCATGCGAGAGACGAATCAGTGTTGAGAGCAATCGAATATAATTATAATTATGTATATCTAATACTTACAATTTCGAACCATAGCAGCGGTAGTACAAAGTTTTCAAATTTTTCCACCCTCGCCATGTGCCCGATATTCTCTAGGAACAAGTTGATTTGAAAACGGAAGGCGAGTGCCACTGGAAGACCCGATTGTGGTTGAATGTAGAAATAGGACTCGTGCTTTTCTTTATTTGGGTGTAAACCTTCGACGGCTTCCAGAAGGGAGGGATGCGCTTTGTAGAAATGCGGATACGAGAGGGCAATTGGGAAACCTGCGAAAGATAGAGATGGCACGTTTATACAATAATTTAATTAGCTTCCACTATAATAATAAGGGTGGGTTACAAGTGTTATCTCTTGGATAAAATTGGTGTCAAATGATAGAGGGTGATGAGTATAAAGATTCTGAAAAATATTAATCGTATACTGTGAGCTATTTTTATGAAAAATTGACTTAAAGTCGAAAATCTGACGTTAATGAATCTCTTCTGTTAGGATTCTGTTTCTAGTATAATAGTTTAGATAAAAATAATATTTTTAGATAAATAGGTTTTTAGATAAATCGACCGATTCATCAACACCGCAATGGTCGTGAATGTCTCAATTATTATGAGAAAGTGTCAGGGGGATGAGGATAAAATAGTCAGTAATGAGATGGTATTAAATACACAATGTCTTACCGTAGTAACAGTCAGTAACATCAATTAGACCAGGTTTCAAACAGTGCCCATGTCGACAGAAGCATTTGTTCTCCGGATTAAACGCACCGTTATCCAGTTCGTTGTCTTTGAATTTGTACTGATAACTGTGTAATCCTTTGATGACCTTTTCGCCAGTGCGCACCTGGAAGGATACATTTAATTTGGACATTTAATATTTTCCACCAAATCGTGTAATACGTTATCATACTTTAATGAAGGAGACTGGTTTATTCACAAATATAGGTATACTATATAACTAATTAAATAATGGGAATTGTTTGCGTACCATGTGAGCACTACGACAAAGACTTTTTCTGAAGAACAGTAGAGTATCATTCGGCTCGATGTAACTCGGGAATTTAGTTCCATCACTTGCACCCTGCACATTCGCACATTTGCCAGTCCAATGTGGTAGATTGGTATCGCCGTTGTATTTCTCGATGAGACCCGTCAAATGGATATCACTTTTTCCCGAATAAATTGTTTCGTAATCACCTTCGAAATCGTACATCTGGAAGCAAGTAAAGAATCGTATTAATATTCTTTTTTATTAGAAGGCCGTGCATTCATTAATATCTGATATTATGTTTGATTATTGTGACGCATATGTATATAGTTATTTAGTTTCACATGTCTATATCACTTTCTGTTTAGATTTGTGATCTACAAATTTCTTTTAGTTTCAAGAAACAAGTAATTACAGAACTGATAATTTTACGCATATTTCATCATTTTCAATCTCTATTTAACGTCAGAACCTCGTGGCAATCAACGTGTCCTATAATCAGTGTTATCTGTGAAAGTGTTAATGATGCATTTCCTCTTTAATGATATCGTTCAAAAGTAAAGTGATAGAATTATTATATAACAGAGAACAGAAACTTACCCTATCTATGAGACCTAATTTGTCGAATTTAATCCAAGACGGCATTATGTTGTTTCCAAGAGTGACAAGGGTTGATTCATAACCGAACATAAATTCCCGCGCAGTCATCTGAACTAAAGGCTGCGTATCGGTTTGCCGGATTAGAAGATTTAGGCCCAATCTAGTAAAATACGATGCGTCCCGCATTACGCTTGTTATACTCTGGAACATGAGAAAATTTATAAATTAATTAAAGAATACAAACGTTTAACAAGATTTCTTAAAATTGGTTTCAAGGAAAACGTTCAGTATTCATCTGAAAATATATTACAAATTCTATTCACTAAGCAGTAAAATTCTTTATTAAAATTTAAATAATAATTAGCCCATTACTAAAGTCAATCTATACTCAACTCGTATATTCAAAACTGGTCATTTTTTTTACTAACATTTTAATTCTCATTGATTTTCATAAATTTAAGTATTTAAAATATTCCGCAATACAAATAAGTAAATATAGCTAATATTATATAATTCTTGAGTAACTAAATACTTAATCTTTCGCATGAGTGTACTTAGTACCTGTCCTCACGATAAATAAGTTGTACCTACAGACGTATCGTGTCTCTAACATACAATCATGTCATGTTATGAATGGAAACCATGATTATTCATTCAAGTTCGTTATTCACTCCCTTATCTGGTCTTCTGTGAATAACGTTACTCTGTCTTATCACGGGCACTCGTCGGGGTATCGCCGTGTAATGACTTATTATATTATTACCCGTTCATGAACGAGCCGTCCAGTCTATCATTGGCCTCCGTAATGTGTAGCCAGGGAAGGGAAGTAGTCTTGAACTTTAGATTTTCTTATTTTCTACAAAGGTTCATCGACATCCGCTCGTTAGTAGCATTATAGTTATGCATGCGTATTTAATCACGCATGTTCGTCATCGAGAACTATTCGGAACGTAGACATGCATGACGTAATAAATAATAGTGACACGCGTGTCACATTGTGAATGGACATTCCAGAAATTAAATAAAATCGAGTTACTCGTTTTCTCTCTAAGAACGATCTATTGTTTTTCTAATAAAAATTGCCTATTGTCCGCGAATGTATTTGGATTGAGAAATTATGCTGTCGATTTCCATGGATGTCAGTTTATTAGCGGATATAGTAAGTCGGATGATTAAACTGGAATAATGTCACTGCGAAACGAATGATAATAACATAACGAATGGAAAATTTTGCAATCACTTGTATATCAGTGTATCGTTTACTTACACTTGTTAAGTTTTTAGAAGCAACGGTGGTAAATACGTGCGATTCTTGTTAATGTATTTATACATTTTTTTTTCTTACTGGAAATTTATCATTCGAAGTTCTACCACGTCATGGACGTTTCGAGCAGTAATTAACGCGCAATCGATCATAACTAAATGATTTTTAACGACCGTGTCGCACATGCAGATCTGCAGCTGAGTTTTTCTGTTTTTTTATGACAGAAATGCAAGTGAATATTTCTACAATACTTGAGACAGGTTACTCAATTATGTAAACTAGATTGAAGGGTCTGTCTCATTTTTTTAAATTAAAAATACACTCTGATAGTGACAGTTGTAGCCGACATATCACTGTTATTCTATGCAAATTGTTTATACATACATCTAGCGTGTAGTGAGAAAAAAATATTGATTGGTCGGTTTCGTGTGTGTACATATAGTGCATGTTTTATTCATTATCGTTCACGATGTATTAATGTGATAAATGGAAGTTAAACAAAAATTACTAGACACTCAAAAGTGTCATATTATGGCAAACTAAGAATAATTTAGTCTTCGTTTAATGAGGAAAAGTATGAGCAAATATCGTGATTTGCAAACATCGTTCTAGAAGAAATTGAAAACTAATGCTGATAAAGTGTCATAGACGATAAAACAACTGAATAGTATCGCGTTTGTTTCAGTACCTTTCTGTCACGAAACACTAGCTTCAAGTATATTACAACACGCAATGACTTCTCGATGTATTTATGACGCACCTGGTAAGAATGCCATCGTGCAATGGAAATTTATCGAATACGCATAGATGGCCCCAGTTTTTCTCGACCGCAATAGGATTCTGGGTAAACGAAGATGTGTCATACTGAATATCTTATTAATCCTACCTCGTACGTCTTTTATATTCACTTAGTAAAAAGAATCTCCGCGGAAAATTTCATTTTTTCCTAGTCAACCATCGTTTTGTATAGTTTCCCTAATTATCATGACCACTAAAATTCGGATTTTGTGTAAATATTAACTTTTTAAAGTATGCAAATGATCAAAGACCTGAATAAAATATTTCATTATTAGTTTTACTAGTTTTGCTGTTGAAAGAGAGTACTTTAATAGGATTAGTTGATATTGTGAAGATAAGTGTAGAAGAAAATGACAGGTGAGTGTTAATATTAAAATTGCTTTCCTGCAAAAAAATACGAAGTGTGCCTCCCAATGTTTTTCTCCTGTTCCAACAATTATGCTCTTCTAACACTCTCTAAAAACGCGAGTCCCATTTCTTTAGATCTTCCATAGAAAAACATGCATTTGCATAATCACCCGCGATTTAGATGACTTATTCAAGAATGCATTTCTTTTTTCTGATTAAAAAGTTCACGCCGGTTAATTGACAGAGATTAAGTGTGAAAGGTGCACCGTTGGTTTGTAACTACATGTGTGACAATGTCTATTAAAAAATGTTACATACATTGACTTGTATCCTGAGAGTCAAAGATCGCAAAATGATATATTACACTCAATAAAACTTACACAATTAAAATTCATTTATATAAAGCATTTAATAAGTATTCTTTATTATGCAATATTTCCTGCCATCCCGATTTATTTAATTTCCACAAATTTTCTTGCGTTCGTGACTCTGTTTACTACGATGAATTATACACGTCTCATTTCTAATGTGACTAATATCTAATTCCTTATTTTCTTATCAAGAGACCCCTTACGACGAGCATTAATGATAATCAAATCCTGTCTCTCGTTTAAACGAGCAAGCTAATTACTGTTGGTGACAATTGAGAATTGCTCGAATCATCTCGATAGTTCCAGTCACAGATCACCTCACCTTATAGAAACTCACCTGTTACGAGCAAAGTGCAGACGGTTATGTAACGGCAATATCGCGGAAGATGAGAGCGTAATTTTCTTTCTAACATTCCAATAGATTGTTTAAGCGAAATAGATCAAACAAACGTGTACATATACACCGAGTCATATATATATACATATACATACATATGTATATATTTACACACTGCTATACTTGTGAAATCATTCCTTTGTTTATAAACTAATTAACGAGTGAACAAACCTTTTTGCGAATAGCAAAACGTGAATAAGTACCTTAACCCGTTAAACAAGCAAACAATTCATTTAACGCGATAATTGGTCGAAATATAGAAAAAGGATTTCACCACTACGGAGACCGAATATTTATGCGAGTCATTGTACGTACGAGTGTCCCCTTTCTTCTAAAGATTTATTATTTTCACTAACAATATTTACTGTCCAAAATAACGAATTCCAAAATTAAGTTATGTTTACTTCATATATTTATGGACAATTCATCGTTAAAATTTGGGAATTATGGGGATTCTAATGAGGAAAGTCTATGCAGTTTCAATGAAGTTTACGAAAAACAGGAACTGCGAAAATATATATATATAATAAATATAATTCACCAGATCGTGAAGACAACTCCAATAAGTCGCGCAACGACCCCATTGGCATTTATCCAACGCTAGAAAACGCGATATCGGAATACTCGCTCATTATTTTTCGAACGTCCGCGATACACCGGTCTGAGATTTTTCAGGAAAACTTCGAACAAATAGTTTCGAATGATCACAGACATCCTCTTATATCGTATACGTGTGCGAACACTCTGGTCGAATAAAACAACGCACACCCGCGTAAGTACTCGTCTGATCGTAAAATGGAACGACCTTCGCACATTTTCACGATACAGGTGAAATTTACAAAGCTCGTTTTACCGTGCTCCAAATAATTCCGTGGAATGTTAACGATCCTTCCGAATACGATTACGAGAATGTGAGAGCGACGTAGCCATGACCGTACACATACATATGGCTCATTCCATACGAAATCGATCACTTTTCGGAGCGACATCTCAGAACATTTTCAAAATCACTGATGTTATAGCCCTTGGCGTGCCAAATACGGACCTGTCTTTGTTTTTTCGAAATTTTGAAAATTGACGAAGTTACAGCTGTTCAAAGTTTGGCATTTCTTGAAAAATCGAGAAAACTCTACTTTTTCAAAAATTTATATCTCGGCAACGGTAAAGCGTAGCAACAAATTTTTTTTTTCATTTTCACCGGAAAGGACCAAATTTTTCAATAAAAAATACAATTTGCATGACTATCGATGTTAACTAATATTTCCAATCAGTTCTTTTAAACAATTGTGCATAACTTCTGGCGTTCGCGTTTTAAAAATCTGAAAAAATTCAGGCGTATACCTTGAACCTTCCTCTTCAAGTAACCGCAAGCAAAATGACGGACGTTGGAATAACAACTCTGTAAACAATCGCGAAAGTTGAAAATGTAGCCGTTTGACGCGTTCCGCCGTGCAGTTGCCGGCACGCCATACCCCCACTCCTACCGCACTGCTGCTACGTACTTACTGAGCGCCGCTCAGCGACACAATCAACACAAAGAAAAGTTGTGTGCCGGTTAGTTAAAAAATCTGAAAAAAATTAAATAAGCAGCTTAGACTGACCCCTTTCAGAATGTGCTACGAAAAAGAGGGACAATCTAATAGTTGACGAATAATAAGTAGTCAAAGTGGACCGTAGTAGTTTACTATGGTACCTCTCGTTTAAAAATCTTTAAAAAATTAAATAAGCAGCTTGGACTGTCCCCTTTCAGAATGTGCTACGAAAAAAAGGGACAGTCTAATAATTGACGAATAATAATTAGTCAAAGTGAACCGTAGTAGGCGGCACACGGTACATCGCTTACCAGTGCTACCTTTATTATCGGTCTTAGTTTATCGATGGTACCTCTCGTTTAAAAATCTGGAAAAAATTAAATAAGCAGCTTAGACTGTCCCCTTTCAGAATGTACTACGAAAAAGACGGACAGTCTAATAGTTGACGAATAATAATTAATCAAAGTGATCCGTAGTAGGCGGCACACGGTTTGACTAATTATTATTCGTCAACTATTAGACTGTCCTTCTTCTTCGTAGCACATTCTGAAAGGGGTCAGTCTAAGCTGCTTATTTAATTTTTTTCAGATTTATTAACTAACCGGCACACAACTTTTCTTTGTGTTGATTGTGTCGCTGAGCGGCGCTCAGTAAGTACGTAGCAGCAGTGCGGTAGGAGTGGGGGTATGGCGTGCCGGCAACTGCACGGCGGAACGCGTCAAACGGCTACATTTTCAACTTTCGCGATTGTTTACAGAGTTGTTATTCCAACGTCCGTCATTTTGCTTGCGGTTACTTGAAGAGGAAGGTTCAAGGTATACGCCTGAATTTTTTCAGATTTTTAAAACGCGAACGCCAGAAGTTATGCACAATTGTTTAAAAGAACTGATTGGAAATATTAGTTAACATCGATAGTCATGCAAATTGTATTTTTTATTGAAAAATTTGGTCCTTTCCGGTGAAAATGAAAAAAAAATTTTGTTGCTACGCTTTACCGTTGCCGAGATATAAATTTTTGAAAAAGTAGAGTTTTCTCGATTTTTCAAGAAATGCCAAACTTTGAACAGCTGTAACTTCGTCAATTTTCAAAATTTCGAAAAAACAAAGACAGGTCCGTATTTGGCACGCCAAGGGCTATAACATCAGTGATTTTGAAAATGTTCTGAGATGTCGCTCCGAAAAGTGATCGATTTCGTATGGAATGAGCCATATGTATACGTCTTTCGAATAAAGCCTCGTGTCCACTTAAGGTGAGAGATAAATCGCGACTATTTCGGGAGATCGGATCGCGGATGTCCAACGAGTCTAATTTAACAAGTATCAACGCGAATATATTGAAGTTTAATACGCCATGTCCGTAGATATCCTGTCGCATTCATCCAATTAAACGCTCGTAACTTGACGAGAAAAAATACCCGGGGGAATAGGACGTTGACATAGGACCCTGACCTTCCTGTAAGCCATATACGATACTTTGAAAATCGTTTTGCATCCCGACAACGAACGGAGACGAATCTTCTCCGTAAGGAATGACTCATCGGATTTAATCCGAAGATATAATACGACAAATCTCGAGTCCTTTTGCCACGGTGTTCGAATCCTCAGGTGTTCGATGACGTTTAAGCTTATTACGCAAATGTAAATAATAGATCGGTGAACCGTATTTACCATAGAGAAATGTGTTAAGGAGCTTTACGGTTTGTTTCTCTAGTTTCCCGCTTCGCAACTTTTACTGGCGAATTGTCAATTTCACAATGCCGTTAGTCGAAGAGTCAACGCTACTGGTTACGAGTCGAGATCAACGTTTGATTTACACTTAAATTAAGTATCATATATTAATCGATGAGTTCAAGATGATGTTACTCACCAATAGCGCTATATTTGGTAGTATCATTATATCCTCTTCTGTGCCGTTACTCATTTCTGGCACGTATATCAACGGATGATAAGGAACCGCCGTTATTGTGCCGTTATCGTTGAATTTAATATTTCCGTGCTCCAGGGTTTCCCTGAAATTGATTAGTTAATTGCATCATCTCGCTGGCGTCTAGTATTATATAATTACAGGGAGAAGCGTCTAATCGTGGTATACCGAAGTGCGAACATCTTAAATTAACGTAACCGTACTTCGCGGAGTTTTTATTGACCCGCGTTATGACACCGCCTGGCAATTAACGGACAAGATATTACACGAATTTCATCTCATGAAGATTAAAGTACGATTAAACAAGAAAAGATTACGTATTTTCGCGAATCTCGCCGGTGCACAATTTCTTGTATAATTATACATATCGCACTCCAGGTTTTTACCACCGAATCTTGGGAATATGTATATTCCACGGATGAAAATAAGAAAAGAATTTCGTACGAATGTTGATGATACAGGATCTTTACTAAGAAATTTCAAGAAAAAGTGGACGCTATGTTTAAAACTTATAACGCATACCGTGAAATCCGTAAAAACTAACAAAAACGTCTAGAAAAACTAACTACAACTGATTTCGCATTTAAAAATATACTGTCGACACAAGCCTGATAGTTCTTTGATATTAAATTTATCTCCCCGCGAAATTCCCATCGGTTTTGATTCGTATCTCCCGCGATTCACGTTTTTCTCCCATCTTTTTCATCAAACATTTGTTTTCTTCTTTTCATCCACGGGGTATAGTATCAAGGTGTGTCGGGAAAACCTTGGGATACCTTGTACAGCTTTTTCTATCTATTTTCAGGTAAACTCGACAGCAAAATTCTACTCACTTGTAAACGTAGGGGCCGATCTGCTCGAATCTCAGCTTCGCTTCGGCGCCGGACATGTATTCGTCGCGATTGGTCACGTTGAAGAGGAACACTTTCAGGTACAAATCGACCGGCGGTTTCCGCCATAGTTCAAAGATCTCGCCGCCTTCGCTGAACAGCACTTTCAGCTTGAAGAGCAGATCGTACGGCTGAATAACGAGTATCATGCAGCCGGATAAAAGAGCAAGTAGACCCAAGGTCGTCAGCATAAGAATACCTGCAGGGATTGAAACAAAAAGGAGAAGTTAATGTCGTCCGTGAAGCGCAGTCGTTGAAAGACCACGATCCGCACGGGGGGAAACAGGAATAAACAAAGGAACGTGAGAATTAGCATAATATCAAAATATTGTAATCGGGCGGATACATATACATAATTATGTATAATCATATTATGTGCGGTATATTGGCAGGGAAAAGTGAGAGTTTCTATGCGGCGTATATGTTATTCATATTAAGTTTTTTTAATGACCTTCTGTCAATCCCTGACAGTCATTGTGACGGATTCAATATGAACGAATAATATATGAGACAGATTTCAGGTGGGTGCATATAAAATTCATAATACAGGTATTATTGATTTTTTTAATTGGATTTTTTTTGCAATAAAAATTGTACGTTCGAAGAATGCGCAGGAAACATTGAACTTCACTTTGATATTTAACAAAACGTTTGATTTGACAGCGTCGGATTACTTTCCTTTTCGTATTTCAAAATAAAAAATGTGTGTGAACAAGCTGTCCGCTAAAAAGGTGTTGAAAAATCGTGTGAAAAGAGACCCGAGTTTGTTACACGGAAATCGGTGGTCATTCGACAAATGTTGTTTCTCTTTTCGTAATAAAACGGCAGTTCCGGGGTTTTGTATTTCATATTTTGCGAATGGAAAGTAAACACGAACAAAAGTATCGTAGAGTGTCGCAGTTCGTTCGTGACTTCTGAATCGCCCTGTAGATTCAGTAGCCGACACGCGTAGTAGGTAAGTGAATTTCATTTGATCGCTCAAAGTGTCGTAATATTTGACAAATCAGGTCCGATTCATCGTTTGATCGACAGCGCGAGGTATTACACGTCCTGAAATGAGTGTTATTTTCAAATGAATTGCAAGGTGGGTCAGGCAAACATCTACAATTTGCCGAGTCGGTTGCGGACACGACACAGTCGGTCGGTCCAACGTGAAAGAAAAATGTTTCTCCGTAATCGGAAACCAGTTAGAGAGACCTACGTAATATCTTGGAAGCCAAATAGGTGTACCCGAGTTGTAAGTCGCGTATTACGCAAAAGCACACCGCTCTGTTTACATTGAACTTTCCGCCAGAGTTCTGGAAAACACCGTGCGGTTTATTAAAACTTATATATTTTTTTTATTCCCCCCTCGTCGATCATTGTAACGCTCTAAATTAATCTTATAACCACGACGTTATCCCAACGTTCTTCGTTAACGCGGAATTAAATTTCCCAGCGAAACAAGGAAAAAGAAAACTCCGGTATACATATAAACGCGCAGCATGAATTTCGCATTGTTATTGTGACGTTCCTTTTAACGCAATTCGTGGATATGGTGACATTTAATTGAGCGATTTGAACAAGTGTCACGTAGGTGTATCCTTGCCGTTCGTTATACTAGTTGTTGCATTTTTATATTGCATTGTCGTCCGTGTAAACTTACCGCTCGTACACGAAAAACAGAAGTGACATATATATTTTTTTTTACCAACTCATCGACGTACTCGTGATTCTCCGAAAGTCAGATTCACCGACGAAATATTGTAAATTCATTCGAAATCGATTATGTCATTCGTTTATTAAACGCCAATTAGCATTAAACATTTTATTTTTTTTGCTAGTCGGTAATCGATTGAGTATTTTTTTCTGTTCCTTCTATGATAGGAACTGGAAATTGCATATAATTATGATAAGCGGATATACCTGCTACTATGCCGATGGATTCGACCCGGAAGTTTCGCCGTCGACGGCCGTATTTTTAGGAGTGATTTGTAATGTGATCATAATGATCGACACGACCGGCAATTAATGGGACAACTCATTAAATTCACTCGTTCGCGAAACAGCTACGCATACGATGTCACTGGAATCCTTGACGGAATAAATTTATTGTACATATGTATACAACATATCATGAAGATATGCAGAATGTTATTTATCCGCCGGGGGAAAAAGAATTACGAAAAGCCTTGGATCGTCTTGCAGATTAGGAACGAAGGACTCTATGAATGTTTTCTGCATAATTTTCTATTTTAGTTTCGGTATTTCTATGTGCATCATTCGGATTCACTTTCTTTACCTTATAAGTAAAAAAAAAAAACGAAAAGAAATTATGTTCATTATTGTCACGGTATTAATCGATTCTCACTAGCTTGCAAGAAGGTAATAAACGTAGTATTATAACAAAGTAGCAACGTTGATTCCCCGCACATATTCATTAAGCTTACAATTTATTATCCACTAATATCTTCTAATTGCACATTCATCGAAAAACGATAATAAAATCGTGTGATATGTTAATTATCCGCAAATACGTCGTTCTTTATTTTACGAGTTTAAAATAATAATGTCTATTTAATTTAGGCGGATTTAACGTAATTCTTTTTCGAAGTCATTGTTTACGCATCTCACACTCGCGCTGTTTCGCTGAAAGACATTGAACGTGTAACCGATTGCTTCTGTAACCGTTAAGTAATCTTATCATAAATCATTCAGAAGGAATATCAATTTATCACGGAAGTGCAAACTGCGAGCGTTGATTCGCACGCGTCCGATCGAAGGACATAATTGTCAGCGGTTTTGAAACCGCAAACCTATCAACGATTTTATACGGTTCGTAAATTTTTTGATCCCATCCGACTTGCAGAAAATTCTATTCGTAATTATTGTTTATCACGCCTAACAACGAATCGACACATTTTAAACGCATTCCTAGGCCTGCGAATATTTTGTGTTTCGCATTCCACGATAAGACTAGGGATAAGAATTCGAGAGTCGATGAAAACACTTTCGCGAAACCGGACTTTTTAATGTCTAACGGTTCAAAGTAGTTTACCTGTGCTCGGAAATTATAATACAATATGGAAATAATACGTTGAAAACATGTTTGACGGTCGTAAAAACATTTCTAGCAGCTGGATAACGGAATAAAAATATATTCTGGCAGAAAAAAAAACTGGTGTCCCAGAGAGAAGACGGTCGGTAATGGGTCGCGACCCCTAAAATAAATATGTTGCGTGTCGTTTCTAGTTCTCGAATATTTTTAATGTAAAGCAGACAAACGTTCCGCAGAATTTTTCTCGTGAGACGAACAAGAAACAGACATTGTTTGTTGTGCTTTACATATCATAGTAATTTTATTCACTAAATCAACGCAGACTTTTTACCGAACGTTTTTACGCGATGTTTTCAAGAGATTCGATTTTAAAGAATTTTTTTCTCCATGAATAGAAATCGCAAGTAATTATTTCATCGTTTGCGATTGGAAAGTTTCTCATCGAAATCTTCGTACAGAAATGTTGTTGATGATTCCAAAAATCGCATACATTTGGGCGGGTCACCCAGAATGATCGACGGAATTAAACGAGACAAAAAAAAAATCAATAAAAAACACAAAAGTGTCACATGACCGTCTACGCTACTCGTAGAAAGAAAAAAAAATACAACTGTCGTTTTGCTCTCGACTATTGCAAGATCGCTGGCAATGCGGCGCGGTGAGGTAATAATTTTCCGGCGGTAATCGGGACGCGACTGCAAATGCAGTATCCAATAGAAAGTGCATATTTGCCCTATGTCGTTATATTTTATATCCTCGGAATCGCCAGTCTTTTTATACGCGTGTTAACACGTGTAATACCAGTCCCCTTGTTAACTAGTGTCGAAGGAAATATTTCCAAACTCTTCGCTAGTCAATGGACATATTTTATTATAGTATCTTTAATCTCTCAATGAAATTTATACACAATCACATAGAAATTTTTCTTTCATCCGAATTCCTCTCCGTCGATTATTAACGTGTCTTCCGATTTGCAATTACATCTTTCGTACACATTTATCCGGCTATAAGCCAACCGAAAAAGATTAATGAACGTGCTCGAGTGATGTCTAGGAACAATATTCCATTTAGCACAGAACACCGCGGTGTCCCGGTCTGTATGCATCATGCGAATACATTGTAGCTGAGAGACTATCCGACGTATGCATATGCAACCGCATGCAATTTATCGTCAAGTTTGTCGGGGAGGGTTGACGACTCCCGTGTTGCATTGCCGCAACGTAGGTACAGCACGTAAACGTTCCTCAACAACGTTCCACGAGTATTGTCTATGTTTCGTACGCGGTAGTTTATGGATTTTTTTTCTTCTTCTTCATTTTTTTTTTTTAATACCGAATGGATGCCTGGTGAAATTGCATAACGTAAATAAATCCGCGAGAGGTACGGCACGTGCAACACCTTTTGCATAACCGGCGACGCGACGCCTAATGTTTAAAAGGAGAGGGTGGCCATTTGCGGAATGCCAATTTCAATCTCGATGGTCGCTCGGTCGGACAATAATGAGACGTGAAAGTATGAAGAATGGCGCGTGCTGGTGATTATCCTCCTTGGATTACGCCCGATCGTTGTTGCTACACTTTTATCCTGGTCTTTCTCTTTGCATTTCTTTCGTTGATGGTTTTTGCGCGTGACAACCGGTACCCGTTATTATCGTTCATAGCGCTGCGCCATGCGACTCGGTAAATAGATTATGAAAGAGATTAATCATTGCAACTCTGTTTTTCCAGATGACAGGATGCTAGAGCATCGATTGTTGTATGTGTTGGCGTGCACGGAATGAATTTTTCATCGGGGTTACGGTTTCAAGGGATAATTTATAGGGCCTCGGTTTTGCTGCATGGCGTGCCTTGATCTGTTGCAAAGTTCTATATAGTGGAATTAATTATAAAATAAATAGGAATGAATGTTTCAGTGAACGTGTAGTATTATATTTTTTTATGTGAATAGATATTTCTATTTCTTGTTTTTTATTGTTAACCTTTCATTGAATAATGAAACCGAAATGCACAATTACCTGATTAAAATACGTGTAAATATTTGTCCTATTTTTATTTGGTAATTTTCTACCAAATAAATTTGCTTAGGAGTTCTTTTCTTGATGTATTTCTTGATGTAAACCACGTGAATTTCAGGTGAATGAAATTTTGTTGAGAATTTACATCTTCAGACTGTTACTTAGGTCGCACAGCAAACAATATTTCTGCATTTTGAGATTCCCATCGTTTTGAACTTGGCTAGCTTTCGACATATTCAAGGATACAATAGAAAAAATGTAAATTTAAAATGGTAACAAGCTCCAGACTCCTGTAATTGGGCTTCTCAACGGAATGACTAATTAATACAGTTGCTATTTTTTCCCTAAAACAAATAACCGTATTTACGCATCTCGTTTTGCATACTGTTGACGCGAACTCATTTGTTCCGCTGATTAGTATCTATAGGAAATGTATGTCGCATAACTGTGAAAAGTGAATTAATACCTTCTTTACCGCATAAGCAGATTGACGACTAGAAAAGTGATTTTCGTTTTCGATAACAATCTGTTGTAACGTTGTTTGTTGAATATTTATATCACCGATTTATTCCATTGATAAGTATGTTTCTAGAATCTTTGACACATTCATCTAGATGTTCTATCCGTTGAAAGGCTGATAAACGTGTATAATACCTCGCAATCCTGTCTCTTTTTTTACGTTCACTAATCGCGCAACTCCATGTCGTACATACGCATAATTACATTCGTGTATAAACGTTGGTTTCGTAAACAATCTTCGCGATCTCATCGAATGATTGATGCGTTCAAATATCGGCGAAAAAGTATCGAAGGACGATATAAATAACAGTGCAACGGAGGCTAAAGTAATTTGCTTCGCATTGATTCACTTTGTTGCAATATTTCGCAAGGTCAGTAAAGTCAGTGATTTAACCATGAAATCGATAGTTTGCGAACCAAAGCTCCCTGAAATCATGTTTAGATTACCGTGCATGTGATTTCTAAACACGACTTTTAAAGACTGAATTTTCACAATTTCGATAAAGTGTTCAAATTTAAACGATTTTATTGCCCTTTTATCCCTTTACTCTCGATTTTAATTAGCACACTTTCTGCATTTCGCGTGTACAAAAATTCTTTCATAGGACATTACGAATTCCATCGGGACTCTCTGATTGAGAAAGTCATCACTTTCTGATCGACCCCGTGTGGTATATAAACATGATCGTGAATTAATATGAATTCGTAATCGAATTCGGAAGAGTTTATAGTCCCATTTCTGAAGTGTGTCACGCGAATGGTACAAAGTGTAAGCTTCGAAGTAGTTTGACCAACGCCATCGAACACGTTCGTTGGCTTTAGTCGCTATAGACGGTTCTCGATGTTTCTGATGCATCGTTTTTGTCTCTTTTGCCATAGAAAACCGGTTCTCGTTGATCTAACCGGGTTGTTGTTTTTATAAATATTCCCAATGCCATTGCTGTATAGGGAGGCATTTAAGCCTTTAGGGTGTGTACGTCATAGTACGCGGCCGTTTTTTTTTCTCTCACCGGCAATTAATACGGAAATCAAAAACAGCGCTAAATTCCGAATCCATGACAATTCCGCCAAGGTTTTGCAACGATCTCGGTACGATTTGGGAATCGTAACCATTGAACGTTTTATATATGTATTTAACTCACTCTTAATTAACCATTAATGTATGCAGTATTTCAGGCCAAAGATTATATTTGGTTATGTTGGATACCTGTCAATATTTATTTATACATGTTAAACTGTCAGTCAGACTTTATTTTTTATGCGGATAATCTTAACTCCCCCCCACCCATTTTTTTGATCTAATTTAAGTGAGAGAAAGAAGAATTATAAATAAAATAGTATTCGTATATTTTAAAAAACAAGTTGTTAATACTTTATTATTTTATTTCATAGTTATATTCAGAGACATTCGTTAAAGGATAATCGCGTCAGAGCAGCGCGTAATATTTTCAATATAATATATTCAAGATTATTACGTTACGAAAAGTGATTAAAGGTACAGGGCTCGTTAGTAATTTTATAAATAGATCTCTGTCTCATCTTGATGGTATGAGTCATGTTAAATATTACTGTGCCCACAAAAATATATGTTAATGTATTCCGGCGGTGTATTCAGCTAACGATTAGAGGGTACCTGTTACGAATAAGAGGCTAATGTTTTGAATTCGGAATGAAGACTTATTTTATGCAGTTCGTCCAGTTCGGGTGTTCTTATTTTTAGAAGATATGTATTCCTCGTACGTTCAATGCACTCCGGATGTATGTATTTATTCTATTTGTTACACAAAACCTCCTCGGAACCGAATAGCCGAATTTGATTTTCACCAAAGATAATTTATGTAGATTTCAATTTGCCAATATTCGTCACGTTTTGTTTTCGATGTGTCTCACGTAATTGATATTATTTTCTTTATGGATGAGGAAACAGATTACAAGCGATCGATCGTGATGAATCTCGATTGTTTTCATTTATTATGACGCTCTGTTTAACAATATTTCTACCGCTAGCGAAGCGATTCCACTATGACAACGAGAACAGAAGGACACTTTTCATATTCGGGGAGTTTGTATGCTAATCTTATGATTACCCGATGTGTGTGTCCAGGAACGATAATCATTGCACGGAGCACGTGTGCAGTCTGTTTATTGCTTCATTGAAAGCTTCAAATGGAAATGCAATCTGCTTTCTTTCTCCTTTGTTCTCTCGGAAGACACAGCAACTATATATATGTATACAACATCTGATCAGAAGTAGAAGAAACGGATGTCTTATAAATAATGTTGCTTAAAATAATTAAACGTTCATCAGATCGAGATTATTAAATATTATTCTAATTTGTTATGCAAATCAGTTTTCTAAATGACTGTAAGAAATAAAAAAAAAGAAGGAGAAACATTGACATTCATCATATTAAACTTGTTTCACTAAAGGCCAATGTCGGCAGCCTCGAAATCGTTTGTGCATTAAGTGAAAGGTTATTAATTAGGTACACATTTTTTGTCGTCGATCGACCACGTACGTACGACGGTACCTGCTTTTTCGTATGACGCAGGAAACAATTTTGACAACGTCAATGCACAGCATGAATATTTCCATTTACATATGTCCGGCACATAGATCGTGCCCGGTCTACGCAAAACATTCGCGTGAATTTACATTTCTCACGTATGGGACAACAGAAATCGATTGCTAATAAATTCATGTTTCTTATATACTCGCAACGTGTAATATATTGCTACAGATGAAGATCTCCGTGAAATTGTGATGTAAAGTATCATTGGTATTAAAACTAATAAGGTAAGCCGGTTATATACGGTGTCGATCATCCGACAAGGCGTCGTTGATATTTGTCAAATGAGTACTTCGAAAGAAAAAAAAAACAAAGGTACGAAAGGCGCGAAAAGTTAATACGATGATAAATTGTAACGAAATTATCTTGTCGTACAGTCGAATAATATCGCTTTTATTAAGTTATTCTATAGCCTCTACGTCGATTAATTATCTCTGATAAGGAAAGTTTTTATATCATCGTTTACAGGTACTTCAGTAATTTTCATTTACATTTAACGGTAAGCCAGCGGCAAACATTATTTTGATCGTAAAATGTTTATTGTCGTAAAATTGATGTCTTTTACATTTTATATTCATTTTCATAAACGCAGCGTTTAAAGAGTTTAAAAAAAAATAAAATAAAAAAAGCCGAAGAGATTCAAGGCTCACATTCGATACCCCGGCAAAGCGAGCTGAAATAGGTATAACATTCTTTCGATGAAAAAGACAAACCGCTTATCTAAAAATTCAGGTCAGGTCAGGTTAGGCGAATTCTATCATGTGGTATTTCCACTTATGGTACCATCTCCTGGTATTTCCTTTTCTGCTTTGGCGTCCGTTTCATTCTATGCCAAACCCAGTGACGCTCACTCGGAATTTTGCAAAGAATACTAATTGAATTTCAACGTCACCGGTATGTTCTCCGCGTCGTGAATTTATTTGATTGAAGACAGTTTTATGTTGTATTAAAACAGCGCGATAAAGTTAATTGAATTATACTTCAATCCTATAAACGACAGTCTGATTAAGAATTAATGAGAAGTATGCACATGAATTTCCATGAGATTTTATTCAAACTTATAAACAATGCAAAGTGTATATTTTTTTTTTCATTTAACGAACAATTCTGGAATATTTGAGAAAAATCTGTAACATATTCAATTCCAATCGTCACGATGAAATCTTATACCAATCAAAATTTTAAAATAAGGAAACAGAGTCAAATGACAGATTTTTTTAACACAAGTATCGCTGACTGCTATAATTTCATTGTAAGGAAACTGTATCTCGCGAAATGGTTCGATAGTTTCGGTGAAGTAACCATAGAGTGCAACGCAGAGAGTAATAGCGCGAGCTGTACATAATCATCGATTGTTTCTCGCGATAATTACAGCTCGCGCGGGAAATTTTTCCAAATCCAACACACTTCGCGCGCCAATAAGAAAATCAATTTTCAAATTCCGTTAACGCGAAAGTCTTCACTCTCAACGCTCGATAACCGTATCCGCATACCGAACTCGCGTTTAAGTCGAATCTTTTTGCCGGTATCGATTCCTTGAAGTTATGCAACACATTACGCGTAATTACGTTAATTTGCAAAACATGAAAACTGTTCGCTATGTATTTTAGCGATTATTTTGTTCGACGCGGAGAAAAAAATAAAGGATACTACGGAAAACACTTAGAGATACTTTTTAAAACGTAGCTTGCCTCAACTTGGCAGGTACAGGTAAGTAGTTCCCCTCTTTCTTTTTCTCGCGAAATTTCGTTTCTGCGGCACGTACGAAGAACCTACATTTATACGATACATTAACAGATTTCGCATTCATTCATGCGTGTAGGCTCGAGCGACTCGAATACGGCATTCCAACTGCAGATTTGATCTAAACTGCGAAACCTAAAAAAAGCATTGTTTGCCACCGAATCTGCATTATCCGGAGTACTAAACTTTCGCAGCTATTTAAAAAATGAACTCTTTTCATCCGTGAAAATTGTTGTTTTATTTGTTTCGCGGAGATTTATATTCGTCTCGATTCAGATAGCGAACGCTTCAAGTATTCTTCTTGGATCGAGATATAGGTAGTTTTGTCAAACACACTTGGTGCAATAAAAATTACTCACTTTTCGGCCACCTTTGCTTCTCATCTGAATGACCCGGTAAAGCTGTGTTGAAGAGTCGATTCACGACTACCGATGACTTTCTCGTAATGCTTCCCGGTCTTCGTGTTATCGTTATCTCTTCCGTCTCGCTCGACTCGCTTTGAACAGTGTTGTTCACATTGACGGTCGAGTATCTCCGACCGGCGAATCTGTTCCATATCATCATAAAGTCTTTCATTTTGGCACTTCACTAAGAATTCTCGTTGACAATAATATACCAAATAGACTCGGGGCGGGGGGATCACGTATAGCGGCGGTACGGCGCGACTTAGTTTTTCACGGTACGTGGTTAATTCACACGGCGATCGGTAAATATTGCGAAATATCCCACCGATTGTTATTAAAGCCCTGCACGAATTGTTCACTTTATTATTCTGTTATTATTCTGTATTATGGTTTTCGCACACAATATCGCGCGTGATCAAATCGATGAAATATTCAACTGTCGATGTGTCACTTCGTAATAAAGTGTTCACGTACGTGCATGTATGTACACGTATCTTGCGTGCGTTCTACGAGAACAACTTTCCTTCGATTATATCGTCCTGGTGCGTTGGCTTCGGGTGTCTCACTTTGTGTCAACTCGATTTCGACTCGCCTTCTATCGATACCTTTATAAACACCGAGGTATTTTCTTTTCTACCGATGTATCAATTAAATGTCAGGATCCTCCAAAAGGAACATTCGATCCAACGAATGTGTCTTCTTCACTTTGATCTCCGAGCAGTCTTCGTTGACTGTCGTTCACCGAGTGACTTGAATTCGAACGTTCCACGAGTTTAAACAACGAATAAAATTGCGGATCGAATTTCGTTGAACTACGACCTTTGTTTTTCCTTTTTCTTTCTTTCTCCCTCCCCCTCTCTCTCTCTCTCTCTCTTTTTCTCTTCGAGTGCCCTTAGGTTGTCTTCAACTATCGATACCGCTTCGCTGTTCTCACCTTGCCGAGTCCTTTCTTCTCAGCGTCGGTGTGTGCAGCGTGCGCTTCCATGCAAAAGTGATGGAAACGTGAATTGGTGGAGTTCAAAAAATATGTTAGACTCGTTCCAATCCCCCACTCGGGTTTCCACCTGCCCGATCGTGGCGGTGGCTCGCCGCACGTGGACCACTGACCAATCGTAGCACGACCCGGGTTCCCCACTACAGGTGGAAAAGATCAACCGCTTCTAGCCAGAAGATCTCTGGATCACCGCGTCGCCGGACAATTGGAGTACGCTGTCCACTTGCAACGATCAAACTTCAGTGGACTATTGTTGCCGGCCGATCGATCCGCAATACGTGTACTAAACGTACACATAGATAGCGGACAGGCGGTCCAGGAGAGGTTCCCGCACTCTCTGGTATTCGTCGTTTTGATTGTTTAAGCAACGTTTAATTAACACGGTAATTTTAATCGTGTTACATTTTCGGGACGGTGGCGAATCGTACGAGATTTCTGTATTACATCTTTTTTCTTTTTTATAAGCTAATGATATATTCTTCCGGGTATGGAATTAAACAATCGATCGATACTTTGGAATATTACGTTTTCCATTACGACGAGAATTACGTGTGAGATATGCGATTAACGTTTATGGATTAATTATTACGACATCTTTATTCAACACCGTCGCCGGTTAAGGTGTTTATGCAAAATAGTCGCGTCGCTCGGGATTGATAATAAGTTATTAATGCTGGATACATGCCGGTATCAGTGATTTTCCTTGATTTTTTGTTTCATTAGAGTTCCATTTTTTTTTTCTTTTCTTCACGCATTACGCATATAACGATATTTATTTATTTGCTGTTATGCGCAGAGTGTATGTACATATAGGAGGTGCTCGCTAAAGGTTAATCAGTGATGCATCGTTAAAAAAAACATGCACTTTATGCATCCTTCGGTTGTACAACGTAGTAAGACAATTTCGGCTTAATTAAGAATTGAAAAAAGAAGCTGATCGACATGAAATGCGTGGTATCCAATATACTCGGAAGCCACTGCGGAAAATTATTATTATTCGAACCGTAATTCGTACGGGTAAAACATGTGAAGAAAAAGGAAAAAAATGGTAATCACGGTATCGCGTGTCCCTTTTGTATTGAGATGGGACACCGCACGAAGGCATCATACTGTGTCACATGTCCTTGCTGATCTAGTTCCTGCAAGTTCACGCACAGTAAGTACGCCATTGGTTGTAGAATTAATGAGTTTATTCGTTCTGTTTTTTTTTTTTTGCGATCCACTTCCAGCCGGCACACGGTAACTTAGATATTCATCAGTATGTTAGCGCAGAGAAAATCGTTACGTCATAATTGTACTTTATTACTACGATTTACAAGTAGTACGTATCTCGTTTAGTCCGTCCGGAACGATCTAATAAGACGCTATCGTCTTCAAGAATTATATTATCCAATTGGACGATAATCGGTCCGTTTTATGAATGTTTGAAATTGCTGTACAATCATTTTGAATCTACACAGGTGTTGATGATAATAATTAATTAATGACACGTTTACCCGTAGATCTCCTTTTTATTCTAGAAAAATACGTTTATCCTGTGAAAAGTACCGCTTTATTAACATAAAGGTTGCTTGTCCGGTGAATAATTTTGTACTTTTTAATATTCGTATTCTAGTTCTGTTCACGTGTTTCCCCAAATATGTAACTCGCCGAGGAAATTCTCCGGCAAAAACCCGTAAGAACGTGCGCACGTACAAATTTAGGAACAAGGAAGCAGTGTTTTGCGAAAAATAATATAGTCATCTCTAACCGGTTACATGCATGCGAAATCATTTATATTCCTACGTGGTGTCGACTAAGTAGCCCGAATTCAGATTATGTTTTCTTACTCTGTATTTATGGTCGCACGATTTCAATGATATCATCACGTGTAATGCGCACGCTGTAATTAGGTATAATTGATATTATTCACCTATACTTCGATTACATATGTTTACTTAGTCGGTACATAGGATGACACATGGATTCATAGAATGATGAATTGAATGGTAAGCAGTATCAAATGTAATCAGCCAGGCGAGCACCTGTCATTAACTTTTCCTTTTCTTTTCTTTTCACGACGTTTCAATGGATTACCTTCGTAATCCAGTTTGACTCGGATACGTCTATTTTCGATAACGGGTTCCAAGGTTCTTGCAATTCCATTATTTCGTAGATATGTACTACAGTGCGTGTGCGTAAATTGCGGAACCGCGATTATGTGTAGGTAAACAAAACTCCAACTTAAACCAGTCCGGTGTCAAGGACCTTGCACGCAACTTCAAGGCTGATCAATTCCGAAAAACGGTTTTTGGTTGGGCGGAAGACTTCCGCGACGTATTGTCACGAAATTTCTCGTAATGGTAATTAAACAACGTTTTACGCCAATTTTCATAATTCACGACGGTCTTGAGCACGACGTTAATACAACAAATTGACCGTGAGTCATCATTGTGTTTGTTTATTAGCATGATTTTGAACGGCGAATCTTAACTGTTAATTATCAATAAGATATTCCGTATTTAATTTAAATAAAATATGTAAATGCCCGTCGGCAATATATATCGCAGTAAAATATTTAACAACATCGCAACTAAGATTTTATTTGAAAATTTATTTACATTTTTATCCGCTACGCATTGTAAAATTTCGGCTACGTCGCGTTCGCCTTGTTACCGTCGTACGTGAAATTTGCACGAATAATTTCGTGTGTGTAATTTATACATATATACATATACACATATCTATATAGACACACATACATTGAATCGCACGTTCTCTTCCTTTTCCTTGAATGATGCTTCTGGATCTTTCCCAGTGTTCTCAGGTATGCTTTCGTTTATACCGTTTAAAGGACTGTATTTCTCGGTATTAGTCCGTATGTACGCGGCTACAAGTATCTTACCGAGAAAGTAAATCAGCATATTACTCTTGTGCCGGCACATTCCCGCGCGAGTCACTTCCGTAATCGAGGTTTCCAGTACATACACATAATATGGTAGTTATTGAGACTGCTGCCGGCTCACCTTCGTCCATCTCACCAAGAAAGCCGTGTAATTTATTACATCGCTCCAAGAGATGCGTGGATTCATGAAACAATATGTATATATATATGTATATGTATATCTATATCTATATGTTGTATTTCCTAAACATTTATTTTCACATTGTGAACCGGACTTCTTAATCACGATTCATTTACGTCGAACGCGTAGCTAATTTAATACGTAGTTTAAAAGGAGGCCGATGATCAAAACCGCCTATAGAGATTTAATTTAGAAGCTATTAAATATCGTAATTTCCATACGCGGCAATAAAATTCATTTTTGACGGTCGTGGCGACGCGTCCCGCGCGTTTTCGGAACATTCTAAAAATACATTATACACAGTGATATCCGTCTCGTCAAAATGAAATGCCATTTTCGACACGGTGAGTAAAACGCGTGCATATTTTTGTTTTTTTTTTTTTCAAGACCGAGTCGTTCGTAAGAGTGTCACGAACACGAGGGAAACGCGGAACACCGACCGGGAAGCGGATTAAATTAATTCACACGCATCCGCGGCGACAAATTGACTTACGTCTACGGTTTGTTATTATCGCCATATGATGACCTATTAAACATTTATGTAACCGGCGATGCTACACTCTACGTACAATCGGCAAAGTAATGTAAATTGCATTCCCGACGGTTCGTTGCGTTAATTAAAACCTGATAAGTGTACGCGTAGAAATATACACGTGTATATGTATACATACATACATACATACATACATACACAACAAACATCACGCATCGGAATCACATAATCATTCTATTTGCACATTGGATTTTGCATAAGCTGTTTCAGACATAATGCAATATGAAAAATTAATATTCTTCCCCTCGTTAGTCATGTTATCGTGTTATCGTTTCATTGTTTTCCATGTATGTATATACATTCGGTATTGTTTTGGATTTTACGCTGGTGTATCGTTACAACCGGTCCTCAGTCTTTGATTGTTGTAGAAATGGTACAATAAATATCCGGTAATTAAGTGTTAAGCAAAACGAGATATCCGTGATCCCGTTCTTCTAATATGTCTATGTCTCTGGAATGGTTGTATTCGTCGGTCAATTAATGGATAATTAAGATAAATGTTCAATCAACAGCCGTTTTTGTTGCACTGGATATAATGGTTCATTGTATTCGGATGCTGTCCCTCGTGTATCATAAAGTTATAAGCTTTATGAATTCATAAATCATTAATTTTTCTGTGACGCGAGAAAGTTGATAATTGTCGTCGAAGTGTGCGCTTATTAAACATTTTCCCCGTAGCTATATACATGCAAACGTATTGTGTAACTTTCTTCTATCCTCGATGTGTGTGTTATTCTTCATTTTTTTTGTGGCATGATTTTTAACAGCCAATAAAGCTACTCTTCGCGGACGTAACTGCTTCTCAAAATTTCGATCCACTGTGATATAAACATTTGCTATAGTAATTTATGCACTGTCCATAATAATACCCGATATAACGAATAAATACTACATTTTATTGCTCTTCATTCGCTCGGTGTGTTATTTAAAACAGCTCGCAGTGTGCGTTAAAGATCGTCAGTGTCCAAAAGACGATACTTCAGAATAACATATTTGATAATTACTGATTTTTAATTTATTTTGTCGGGTGTCATTTTTAGTGTTCTCGAATTGAATGGATAGTGAATTTTAAAGTATAATAGGTTATATTATAAATCAGCGAAATGATTTGTATTCAAAACAAATATTGTTTATCGTCCAAAGGAAATTTTCATAATTTTGATCGTAAATGTTTATTTGTCACCGCACGAAAATTTAAACGTATCGACTCGAACATTCTATCAAAAGGAAACGTGCAGTAAGTACACATATTAAAAATATAATAAAAATATATTTCGGGTTATCCTTTAAATTTTGAAAATAACTTTAATTAGCAAGAAAATTTGTCTCTTTTTGTAAAGAATAAAATACACATAAGTAGTGTTCCGTATGTTTACACAGAAATCTAAAAAATGACAACACTGAACGAGTTCTCTATTCTACGCAAGAAAGGGGATTTTCTTTTGCTATTTAAGTATTATTATCTCAAAGATGAATGATCGTGTTTGAAAAAAGGAAACTATATTAATATCTCCGAGAGAAATGCGTTGGATTCGTAAAAAAGTAATGCTATTTTAATTAGAATACCGGAACACTTAAGCCGCGCTATTATTGTTTCACAGAGCTTGTAATTTAAAGATTGTTTGATTGAAAAATTTCAAAAGAATCTACTCTTAAAAAGACCACGAGTATAGACAAAATGCATTTGCGTCACGGTCTGCTGATTTAATTCAGAAATGGTCGGAACGCGGTGGATCTTACGAGATAACGTTTAGATATGTACGGTGAGACTGGTAAATCTTCGGATATGACGAAGGTTGATAAAAAAATTTCCCACGCGAGATTTCACCTTATGCGAATGATCCATTTATAAATATAAAAACCAGTGAATTTGTTGAAAAAGGACCAAAAGAGCTACGAGAACGATGAAAAATGTTTATGAATCAGGAAAGACATTGTACAGGGTGATCCAGGCTTTTCCTGCTAAAACTTGGAAGCACATTCTATAAATGGAATTAAGGAAAAAAGGTTACGTGAATACTGATTTTAAATGATTTGTATATTAAAATATATTTCAAAATAAAGACTACTTTAAACACAGTACACATTCTTTCCAATGGAATGGACAAAGACACGATTGAAGATTGAGACACGTGAATGTTCAAGTATTTAATTCTTTTCGAAACGTGATGGGGTAAAAGTACCCTGTCTCTTTTAATACCTAACTATTTATAGTGGGATATTTCTGATATCACTTCGAAAAATTAAAATTACTTCAAGCATAGTAGTTTATATTGAACCCAATAATTTGCATACATGTAATATAATATATATTATATCATATAAAATAAATTCCCTAATAATGAAAATAAACCAACTTTCTCAAGTACTATAATAATTCAATCTTTGGTCTTTTAATTTAAACAAAAAAAAAATGCTTTGCCTTTAATTCTCATCCTTACAACCTATTTCTAAATTGTGCAAGACATAGATTATTTATCATACTATTCCAAATACAATACCAAAGTCTGGTATGCGAATCTCTCGTTATACGTTCGTTCCTATCACACTCCGTAACAGAGGGAACCACCTGAGCGAATTCCTGTTTGTTCTCAGTTTGAATACACACATATAGTCACGACGTAACCGGCTTGCAAGCTCGATTCGCTTCGAGTGCATATAATCTTCGGGATCCGGGCCCCGTCAACTATGTAACATGTAACCACATTTCCGGTGAACAGTGCTTGAACTCAATTGTTGTTCCATTGATTCGCGATACTTCGCGTTAGCGAGTTGGTATTATTACGATCATAGCAACGCGTGTGTATAGTGACTTCGAGTTTCTATGCTGACTTGATATCAATACCGACTTTAATCTGCGCAATTTTGTGCGCAATGAGTCAGATTTACGAATAATTATTTATCAACAGATAATATAGAAAGTGTTGAGAGTTACTATGTTTTGCATAAAAATCATGGTTTAGTTTATAGTAAAATGAATTGTCATCGTGTTAGAGAATAGTATAAAAAGAGAAATTGCATATTATTTCCATAAACGTGTGATCAAGAATGAAAAATTAAAAAGAAAAAGTGTATTTTTTTATTAAAACGTGACTCCTGTTGACGTAGTATTAAATGATCGATAATAAGAGTTGATAAACCACTGTGTCAGCGAGAGGCATGAAAATCGAACCGACAGATTCGCACCTTTGACACGCTGTCTGCTACGACGATATGGAAAAAATGATCCGGAAATCCATAATTGTTTTTTCTCGCAAGTAATAGATCTACATACATTAATTATCTCGTTGCATCCCCGTGTCAGTTGGAGCTGAAATTCAGTCACGTGTCGGGGAACGTGACAACCAGAAGACAGATAACTAAATCAATTGATAATGTTTGAAAACTTCTCGCAAAATAGTAATACGAAGGTTAAAAGCTGTCACAATCCAATTAAATGCTGCGAGGCCAGACGTGTTGTATTTCAACTTTGCCCTCTACGTCTTTTGGCACGAATTTTTCTTCGTTTCGATAAGCGATATAAGGAAACGGATAAACGGAAAACTAATCCGCACAGAAAATACTTTAGCGATAAGGAAGTGTCGGTATTAGTTTCTGTGAGATGAAAATGACGTGTAGAAAAATTCAGGAATCTCTCTTTCAGTGTTTTCGCTCGAGTTAACTAGAAAGTCATGTTCTCTGTAGAAAAAAATACCACACTTCCAGTACCGGATATTTGAATATCCACTTGTCAGGTTGCTCAAAACGATTTCAGTTTGCAACAACGGCATTGCGTTCATAAAGTTCAATCACGTTCCGCAGAATCATTTCCGATATTAGTTAATACGTTTGTAATAAACTTATTAATAGTCTCGGTGAATATCGTTAATATTATTATTAGTCAATTATGAATTCGGTGATTATTATTGTAAGTTTTACTTCGATATCAATTTGTAACACGTGTACGTAATGCTCATGTGTTTTTCTCGTATCTGTTCAATTATCTTTTAAAAAAGTTGTCAATCGATCGATCCAATCTTCGGAAGTTTGCATTTATCTGTTTCGATCGTATTTGTAATTCATGTTACATTAGTCACGGTTGTTACTATGAGATCGATCGAGTTGAAAATTGATAAAAAGATACCACTTGTAAACTAAGACGTCATACGTAAATCGATTTCAAGCGAACGTGAGTTTATACATACATATACCGTGAGTTAACATATAAGGGCAAACCTGAGCATAATCTTCTGTAATTCTAGGAAATTTCGCTGAAAGAAATAAAGTGCGACGAATGGATGAAATACAGGTTAGATGATTTTCATACTTTGTAAATGGCATGTCGCAAACGTAAATTACTCTCATTTCTGCACAATTTTTGACGAGTAATCATAGAGACTGTAGATGACTGCAAGTCATGATGACTCGTGTAATAGTATACTATTTTTCGCGAATATTAAACGTTGTAGTTTACCAGAATTTTGCAGCCTGAAATCGTTCAATGAAACTGTACCAAAATACAAACGACAGGTGTACAATAGAATTATTGAAATATATTTGTATACAGATCGAATTATTTTTTATTCAATAAGCCAATAAATTTTATGCGATATTATTATGTATCACTTAAGATATATTTATTTCCCGTCTAAAATATGCACTTCGTTACGTGTCAGATGAGATTTTTTAACCCGTATATTTTTATACCAATTTTAATTGTACCAGTTTCATTCGTTACTTGATATTTATTTGAATCCTGTTTCAAGGAGTAAAAAGTATCGATTTTCGAAGCATCGTATGCATGTTGAGTAACTAAGTAATTTATTAAAGACAGTTCAGTGACCTTAACTGTTTCCCGTTACCGTATAATATTTCGTTTATGTGCTCATATATTCATTAATATTTAACGACTCATTTGTAATATAGACATTTTGACGTATATGATTAGAAACGTAAATTCCAATAATTTGATATATGATTTCACGTTCCACGTGAAAAAAAACATTTCACTGTGCTCGTTGTAGTTACAGGGATCCGTCCGTGACCTTTCAAATTTCGGCGATACAAGAACAAAACTTCAAAGAATGACGTAACGTATTAATAGCATATACATGCGACGCGTTATCGGCAAATTAACTAATTAATTCCGGGCACTACGTAAAATGTCTGGCAAATTTAGATAAAAATAATATAAAACCCACGAGTGTTTCCAAATTCCTACGATCACTGACGCAAATTTTCTGTTCCCTCTATGTTTCTGTTTCCCCGTATTTAAAAACATTTTTTTTACCCACGTTGTCATTAGTTTACTGATTGTATGTTTAAACTTGTGTGTCATAACTGATTTTTTACAATTCGTGTATAAACACATTTAGCGCAAAGTGTTCGAAAACACTTGTTGTGCATTAATATAAATATATTTAAATTACTGTTTACTTCTGCCCGCAAAAAAATGGTAGTTTACCGTCTGGAAAATTTTATTATGGATATCGGGGAAGGCCCGTTAATACTGTATTTACATCGTGCACGAACAAAAGGCACATCAATGAATCTAATTACATGGAAACATGCGAAGAAAATAAGAATAAATCAGTCTTCTATATGTATATACATATACATTCATTAATAAGTAAATAATTCCGTAATTTGTTATATTTACTTATTCCTTCTCTCATTACACGATTACAAATATTCCTCCGACGATTACAAGTTTATAAAAATAGCTACTGTTTTTACCCTGTAATCTTGTCAACTCGGAAATTTGTTGTACGTAATTCAAAACAAATAAGCCGCGATAAAAATAAGTTGAATAACAAATTTATGATATCAATAAAAATACCGTCGGGCGAATCATCCTCAATACCGTTGACATTACGAAAAAATAAGTAATCATTATAATAATTCCCTTCGGTAATCGAGTATCGTATTATTGTTCGATGACGTTATTTTCGTGAATCCGACGAAATGTCTTTGTGCCTCGAGTGTTTCAGGTATCGCGAAAGTTTTTCTGTTTTAGTTCGGAATCGACCGAGGTGCCGAGGTGAATGCTAAACGGAAAAATGTCCGTTTCATCGGAAGATCACCGCATTCCTCGGTCGCTAGGCAGCCGGATTTTTCGTCTTTCTTTCTACAATGAAATTGGGAAATCACGTTTGATCGTATTATTACGATCGGATTTGCATATTATTGGTCTCCATCGCCAGTGGCGTACAAGTATTTTGATTACGGTTCGGCCGAGTCATCACGAAAATATAAATACCGCGGGGCAAAAAGGAAAAATTACCGGGGAGGAGGAAAAGGGCTGCCGCAATGACGTCAATGGTTGAGAAGAAAAAGGCGGATCGGGGATTTCAGAACCAGAATTAGCCACGTCGCCCTACAACCAGTTCTCGCAGATGACTTCCACTAATCGTTTCACCAGAGGTTCTCCACCGTGAAAACTTCACCGGATACATCGACGATAGACTTTGCGCTACTGTGTATACGTATACGTACGTCTGTTCGACATGGAGTGACGTTTAGGTATCGCCAGGAAGATTTTAATGGATATAAATGGGGAGATATTGTTGAAAATCACGTTAATTAAAATCATTTGCGTAGAGTAACATTGATAAATGATAATTCGTTTTTTTTCGTTCTAAATCTAAATTTTACTAGTTCTAAGGTATTAGAAACTAATTTCAATGTAATTACGCAGGACATTGAAACGGTAGTTAAATTACCATAAATTACTATCGTAAAATACGATGGAGGGAATGTCGTAACGATATTTTTCCAGAGAAGATCAAGATTATTTAAATGTGTCTAATAGAGAGCAATTAGACACAAAAATTCTGTGAGAAGATCTTCTGCGCAGAATTTCCAATGGAAACATATGAAATGATTAATTCATCATTAAGAGTTATTTACGACAGAATTAATGCGTATCGCATCGTGTTACACTGGTAGAAATATTAAATGTCTTGAAAATAACATAATAACATATCTCTCATCGCGTGTAACACATCTGAAGTATATATCGTAGACGTGAAATATCTATGCCAATAAACAAATTACAAATAAACGTATGAATTATGGCACGTGCAATTGAGAACCACAAGTTCATCGAGGTGAAACATGTTTTAATGGCCTCCTGGTAAATCCCATCAACATTAAATGACCCCCCTTCTTTACGGGATTGTACATACAATTTGCACAATGCCGTACATGCACTCTAATTCTAATTAAATATAAATCTGCCGAACAAATCTGTGTAATATGTGTGCACGGATTATATAGAATTATACCCGTAATCTATTTATATTTTCAATGACAAATACGGTGACCATATGAACGATGTCGTCCGTTCGACGTTTAATATTCCGAGCATTACCATAATTATGTCACACTACTACGTTTATTTAAATATTTTTACATTTCAAATGATAAGCTTAAAACACTGAAATTTCCACACATTTATTCAACTTTGTTATTATTTATTTCCATATTTCTGTTCTTGGAGCGTTAGAAAGAATTATATAGTCAAATATGGTCTAGTAATGGTACAGGGTGAAGTGTTCGTATATGTATAGAATGAATTGTCGCTTTGTCACGTACGACGGTTATTATAGATGAGAAATTGATGGAAACAGACTGGCAGGAAAAAATTCGCTATTAATTTGTGAACACTAGACGTCAGATGCAAATGTTTTTTTATGGAAATAATGCGCGGATTTATAGTAAGAATATTAATTTTTATTCACGCTGCAATGCATCCGCCGTAACCTATGAATTAATTAAATCGCGACTCTTCGTTGGCTTTTAACATCGTCGATGGCTTTAATATCGAACTTTTTTTTTCAATAATTTTCTTTCGCCGATGAATGGCGAATATTATCTGGTAATTATGCAAGTCGCATCGTAACTACATTTTGATTTGAATTTACGTCGTCGTATCGGACATTTTTATTACACTGTATCATTTATGAAGCGAACGTAACGCATTTTTCGCACAAACGCGTGAACATTTGAAGTTTGTTAGTTCCAGTACCGACAAACCGGTTGTTCATTTTTCAAATTCTTCCACCTGTAATAATATCTTAATCTCAGTAAATCATGGGAACTCGTTGAACAGGATCGATCGTGGTATCGAAAACAGTTGAACGGAGTTCATTTTACTCGATACTTCCGGACAGGTTGTACGCCCCGTAGAAACCGAGGCGCACCTGTTGCGCCGCATAGTAATCATTCCGATTTAAATGTATTACCGCAATTAGAATCTTCGATCTATGATGATAGATGGCTATATAATCGAATTGCTAATCTTTTTTCGGAGATTGAAAAACCGGTGAATTTATCGGTTGTCACGAACAAGTGGGGGACAATATGCAACGTGATTTTCGAAAACAGCATTTTAACGATATCCTCGTGTTGGTTGGATTCATTAATTTCCCGGAAACATAGTGTGTTGCGAGATACATATGTATGTACATAATATACTCTTAATAAGTGATCACGCAATTCATTTGAATGTTTACAGGGAAGTCTTCCTACGATCAATTGCGACACAACAACACGGAGATATTCTGTTCGTTTCTTTTTGGGTACAAGTCATTGTACTACCAGTGGTCTTTATCAATGACGATTATACGCGGGATTTACTTTTTGTGTACACGCTTTTTGGCACGTAGTCCTCTCTGTTGATACCGTAATGTGTCGGAAAATTATCACGGTCCCAAAGTACTGCGGCAATTTTTCGTTTTAATTAAGTCAATTTCAATTGTGGTTATTAAAGCTGACTGGTGCAAATTTCGTTGATTACGCGATATTAATTAATGAGAAGCATATTTCGGGCGATTTACATTTCTAGGAAATCCGGATCGACGATGGTAGGGGTGAGTGATGTATAATTTAATTCGTTAAACTTTGCCCGCTTTTTTTATTAGCTGACGGACATTTAATTTGACAGGAAGCCGTCATCGCATGTTTTTTAAAATGAAATTTTTAGAATTATGGCAAGGATGATATATGTACTGGATTTTTAAACACACGATTTTTACGATGACGATGCAACATTTGATCATTTTGTAACCGTGACGTAGAGTATTAAAAATAAATCTGTATCACGGCTCGATCTTGCAAAAATTATAATATTATTTAAGAATATCAATTAAAACGTTGAAAATGTTATTTAAGAATAATTAACTTTCAAATTTGCGTCATCCATATTTTTTTTCAGCGCCTAATAAACACAGTGCACGTGTATAATTTTTCAAGAATACCACTTGTTCCATTAAATTCTAATACACGTAGTAATTTCCTTGCAATTTTCGTAGGTCACTATTCACATTTCGTTACGTGATCACTAATGTTTTTTTTTATGACAATCAGGAAAATATTGTGGGAAATGTCCTATATGAGACTTTTAGTCTTTAGTGTGTGTGTACTTTTCATATTAATTATGATCCGTGCTCTAGTAACGCAGCCGTATGATTATTAATGATGCTGATTGTAACCTTCAATTATTAGTTATTATTGCATTATTTACGTTTCCGGTATTTTTCTCGTCCAACAATGACGTGGTCTAGTTTTTGTTTCTTCCTCTTGAACCTGGCAAACAGGGTATTTAACATTAAGAACGATATCGACCGCTGAGGAATATCATGATGAAAGTGTGTCGGTTCCGATACAAGCATAAAAATAAAAAAAAAGGTGTGTAATTTTGGCCGTACGTCTGGCATGGAAAACCACGACACTGAATTCTTGTGGAACAGGTAGACGATGAAAATATATCGCGAGACGACGATTCGAAGAACGTGTTCTCCATTTTCGGGTGTAGTATGATGTAACACTTAATTAGTGGGTTGTTGCACCGGCATAAATTACTTAACGATGAAAGTAAATCGTCGTACAGGCGAAAAGCAGGCCTCTACATCGGTCCAAATTAATTTCACCCTATTCTCATTAGCGTTAATGACACGCACAAAAAAAACGTCTTCGTATCGTAATCTATGGAGGCAGCGATTGGCATGATAGAAATTATTAATGAAACTTGTGTTCATCGATCACGTTTTTTTTTTTTTATATATTCCGTGTTAATTACAAATTTGTATTAATACCATCGACGTACATACAGACGTCGATGTTGAACGATACAGATACAGATATGACTAACACTCTAACGCTGTCGATACACGTTAACGAGTTATTAGAATTTGTATGTAAATTAACGTAGTTAGGAAAATCAATGGTGACGTACTTTGTTCACGGTTTTTACAGGTTCTATTTTATTTCCATAATATCCGATGTCTGCTAATCTTTTTTACATTCTGTAATGATGATTACTACAAAAGCTAAAAAAAATTTACCAAGCCGTATGGTATAATCGGGAGAACGAGACCGGTTGTACGAGAAAATTTCATCCATCGAGTAACCACAGAAAGGGAAAATTCCATAAAATGTTGTTCGGAGTTTCTGGTTTGTGACGCACATATCCACTTTACTATAATTTTCATCCTACTACGTTTGAAACGAGACCACAAAGTAATCTGTAAATCGGGCTCTCGTTCACAGAAACATTTCTTTTACGTAATATTAGGTGTCATGAGTTTTTCTTTGTGTAAACGAATAATGATTATTGTAAAATGTACTTATATTACATGGTCGTTTTGCCTATTTCACGTTCCTAAGATTTTATCGTTCACATTTATGTAAACCACTCGTTTATGTAAGCTTATTAGTACAGAAACATTAGTTTCCGAAGAAGTGGATTAAATTTAGAATTTTTATAAAAAAATTCTATGTCATCGTGGATAGAAAGTGTCGCACGTTGCGATGGGAATCGTAGGAATCTCTGTTATCTCGGTCACATCGGCTGACATCTCGTTTGCAGTAAAGGGCGAGTAAATCGTGTCAAATCATTAAAAAAAAGAAAGTAGATTGAGCTATGATTCTTTTGTGAAAGTAGGCTGCGTCGCGATACGAAAAACTGTGCGGTACGTTGATAAGTGTTTTTACCGAATCCGGCAAAATATCACGTTTTATTTTGCAGTTTCCATTTGGCAATTTTGTATTTCGCCGTCGCCTTGATCCTGTTAACGGTCAATGAGACCGGGCAATCGGCATCGTTGACAAATAATTATAAAGTACAATAAAATGTGTATTAAATCAGTAATTGGATTTTGCAATGACGTTTATATCCGTTTCGGTTTCATAAATATTCTGGAGATAAACGCATTAAGCAGATATGTTTCAAGTGCGTAATTGAGGATGGTGTAAGTACATCATGTCTAATTAAGAAAATTATTGCATTTATTCGCGAATACGGCTGAAAATGATTAATTACACGTAGGCGTCCGAAGTTTAATCAATTTTTTTTCTGTTATTTTTTAGAGAAGTGGTTTTCACCCAAGTAGCCGAATAAGAATACAAGTCAATTAGCGGAAGATTTTTATCTGCCGAGTGTCGTTAAACATACCTCTTCAGTCGTACGATGATAATTATATAAATTTGTATTTTTCCTCTATCATACCTTTCAGCTAATGAACGTTTATATGAAATTAGTCGCACGATTAATCTCGTGAACTAAGATCAGATATGTTAAAGGCTTCCATGGAAGCTAAAATATTTCCGTTTCCGTCAACCTTAACCACTTATGGTAAACACTCGTGTCACGCACGTGTGACGAACGATATTTTACCTGCTCTTTAAAAACTGCGCATGCCATTTTCGCGATGCGAATGAATAACACAATTTTTCCATAATTCCACTGAACTCGGACGGAAGTTAAATCACGCAAATTCCGATAAACTTCACTCGATACTTAATGATATAGATTTTAATGGAAAAAAAGGTAATCCAATGTCACTACTTACGAATCCACTTCGGCAACTTCGGCAGCCAGAACATTGTCGCGCGGTATGTTTCACGGTTAATTCACGAACACCAAATGATTCCGAAAGCGTCGAAAAACCACTGATAACTCCGTTGTCGAATTTAGTGCAGTTCCGGGCGTCTTCGTCGACGACCACTCGTGCACTGTGTCGAGTGGCTCGAATCGTGGAATACGTATTTTTGTTCTTTTTTTCTCAAAAGAGTTCAAAATTCTTCAGTGATAACGGATAGTTGCTGAGAGCTAAGAGGAGATAAGCTGTTAGATCGTTCGGGCCGAGATAGGAATGACCTATTATCTATGTAGGTCCCGTGGATGGACTTCTGGTAGGGTGAAAACAAGCTTAGTCTTTCTAAACACGAGCAAGGTTAGACAAATTTTCAAGGGTAAATTCGTAGATCTTCCTTCTTCCGTTATTCTCTTCAACGTCGTAGTTTGAAACTTTAATAATAAACGAGTTTCTGGGGAGGTCTAATTACCTTTATACGTGGAAAAACCTTTGGTACCTAATTCCCAAGGGCATCCAGATGTCGAATTCGATATTTTTTATTACCTGATGGAAAACACCTGGGAACCGAATGTACAAAAGTGTCCTCCCCTTTTCAAAAGAGAGAAAGAACAAGAATCTTTTGAACCCGATAGTCATTGATTAGGAGCAGGTTGGGTTTGGCCGAGATAAAACAGACATACTGGCGAATATTTTAAGATTTGAACAGTGAAAAATTCTAGGTCGAATTATGTAATTGAGATCACTTGCTGATCACGGCATTTCAGATCGTTATGAAACGTCGCTGATGAAAAATATCAATCTCCGCGATACTTCTGTTACGCTGTTCTGCGAGTCCGCGAATCTGCGTCTGCCACGATTTTAATTGCACGAATTATATCAAATTCATAATCATTACACACTACAATATTACAGGAGACCCTTGATATCCAGTAATACCAACGTGGAGCAGCTTTATTATGTGTTTAAAGCATGCACACCTATTTTAATATAATAGTTCTCAATTAATCGATTCCACTTAGCGGATCATATATGACAGGCAGTTAGCGCTGCATCAACATGATTAAACAGTTTATACGATTCTACTTAATACGCGGATGATTACGGAGTATCGTTTTCAGAGTTGTCTCTCATTATTTCTTCGTATCTTTCACGTATACACGTTTCTAGCTTAAACAACCCAGCGCTGCTTTCTAAAAGATAAAGTTTACCGAGAGGGTTCATCGTCACTGATAACAAGAAAACTTGTACCATGGATGCATGCCGAGAAATGATCAGAATTTTCAAAATAATGGGACTATCAATCTGTGATAAAATCGATCAGTCAATTAATGCTATTCGTTTCCTTTTCGAATTTGCATAATGGATAATTCTTTGACCCTTCAGCGAAAGATGGTATTGTACGATGGAAAGTGACTAACGACCTTATAAATATCAACAAACCGGTCAATGAATGCATTTCTTCTCGTCCGATTAAAACAGGAGATACTATTCTATTTATAAAGGAATCGCATCCGTCATAAGATATCCCCATAGAAACAGAGTTTCGCGTGAATTATTTTTCCTCGTATCAAATAATTCAACGCATAATCACGTGGAATGATTATAGTTGGTCACCCCGTATAGATAGATATTAAAATATTCGATGAAATGGTTTAACGATTGACTGCAATGAAATCACAAAAATGTATGTTAAGTAAGATTTTTTTCTGTACTAGATTTTTCAAAGATTGATTCAGATCGAATTGCCAGGTTTGCTCGAGTGTTTTTTTTCCGATTTAATGACGTAATTATTGCTCTTTGATCCAGCAGTTTTTGTCTCTAATTACTGGATTTCCTTTGAGTTTCATTTTATATCTACGTATTATCTATTTTCAAGGATTTACGAGTTACATCGATTCAGTTAGTAGAATCGTCGGTTTTGTTGTTAGCTGCAGAAACGTAATATTTGCATACTTCCTCCAGATTTCCCTTCCTTGATTTCGTGCCCGGTTTTTGCCGATCCGCGGGATTATTATTTTTTCGTGTCTGCGGATGATCCACTTTTGCTGCGATAACCTTTGATTTTTTCTTTGTCCGCTTGCGTCAATTTCAGGCCTGCAAAATGTAACGTACTCGTTACGTGCGGCAGCGGATTACGCTGAACATTATAAATGTCTGGATTATAATACGTCGTCATAAATGTTCCTACGGAATGTTCGCATAACGAGTCATTTCCTGTAATTATCCAGGAATTATTCTTGTTTTCCTAACCCGCGAGAACTCGGGCAGTCTATAATTTGGCCACGAGACTGTCCGGAGTGTCGTTTTCTTATCAGAACCACCCCCGTGACGGTTTCAAAACAGATTTATCCTCTGTTTTTGTTTTTATAATTAGTAAACAAGCAACGCTCGATTGTAGGAATTTTTAATTAAAAACACGAACATTTTAATTTATATCGCGAACAAGTATATGAGTGTACCTTCGAAGGGTAGAATGGTATCATTTAAATCTCAACGAGGTAAAATATTATCCATCACGTAGTCCTCACGTGACTATCAAACGTACAGACAACAGTTACCGCGTAATGAAATATTAATTAATTATTAGACTCGTTATAGTATCGCATTACGTTAACGTCGTCACGAACTCTCATTATTTCTTGTAATCAAGAATCCGTGTTGCAACGTAACTTTAACACAATGTATACGATATGCTAACAGTAATAAACTATCCGAATAATAAGATTAAAATGCAGAAAAAAACCGCGTCCATTACTTTTTTTTGTACACATTGCGTAATATATTAGCATTATCATATTTAATAAAACTCGACGGCGTTACCTGCCAGGCATACTTCACTGTCGAACGAGCAAACTGTCTCACATTCGCTCTCTTCATCTTCCTCTGGTCTGCGTGTTCTCATCGCTCGGGTCTTTTTACGTCGTAATTTCTTTTTCTTTTTCCCTTTACTTCGTTTCCCGCCACTCACTTCAGCCGCACCCTTTATTACGTCTTTAGATTTAGTTTCCCGCGGCTTGTCTTTTGTCGAATCTTCAAGGTCGGCATCCTTCGGGCCTTTCTTTTTCGCCTTCCTCTTCGCTGCTTTCGGCTTCCTACGAACTTTTCGCCGAAGCGTAATGTAGGCCGAGCCGGGTAACGATACGGCTGCAGGGGAAACGTGAAATCATACATGATGTTACGAATTACATGTGGCGCAACGTCGCACCGTCCTGGAAAGCGGGGATAATTCTACCCGACGGTATGGAAACAAGGGAATAATGATTACGAATGGTACCCGAACGTAATTGGAGCGAGAAATCAATCGCAATGATAACGTAATTAATCCCCGGGCAATTTTAGTTACGAGCATGAAATTTGTGGTTTCTTAGTCTCGACCGAAGCACACGGTTGTTTAAGTATTTATTTACTGACTACCGTAGTGTAATCGTAAATATATTTAAATACAGTCGTATAAAAGCAAAGTGTTTTATCTCGTATAATAAAAATGTTCACCCTTATCGATGCGATTTATGGAAATTGATAATAAAGTGAGTTTCTCTTTCTAAAACTATTCACCTTAGAACTGCCAAAGCAGACCAGTTTTCCTTTGATTTGCTGTTTCTGAAATTTTGTTCTAACAGCTTTTTTTCGTTTTTATATTTACTTCTGAGCTAACTTCGATGATCTATTTTAAAATATGTTTTAAACCCATTGACAGCTCTAAGTGTCAACGTTGCAGAAATATTAGAAGTTCGCAGCGAAGACACTTGTTCGAAACGTACCTTTAATTGTCTCAGGTGGGGTAAAGGTGCCGCCAAGCATACAACCGGTATGACGTGGATTAATGAGTTGTTCCCTCTTCTCGATCGACGGTTTAATCCTCCTTAGCAATATGTCCGTCAGCGAAACGTATGCGAGTGCATGCGCCGCCGTTCGCCTGACTCTAAACTTTTTCGCAGTTTTGCATCTGCTCTGTGTTATTTTCAATTGAATTTCTTTGTCCACGTCGGGTTCCACGCTTTCTAGGCAATCGGTAATCGGTTCCCTGCGCCTCTTTGGCCTCACTGTGTCCGTGTTCTTTTTCAACTTTTTTGCCCGTTGCTTTTTCCATAATCTGTATTTCTGGCAGTCCGGGTGATGAAACATGTCTTTTAATATTCTGCCAGCGACTCGTGAAACGTAGGTAATTTATGAAGGTGTTTGCAGAAAGGTAACGTAACTTGGGTTATTCGGTGAATCATTTATAAATGGGCTGTATGAAACTGTGGTGTAGGATCGATGGAATTTTATGGACTAACATCCTGGATTGCTTTTTAACTTTTCCATTATGCGATACGTTGAATATTCGTGGATATCCGAGAAAGATATACAAATATTACATTTTGCTAATTTTGGTTAATGTCCTTACCAAACGAGATCTTCTGAAATCTTCTGTTGTTTGATTGACAAACAAATCTGTCAATAGTCATAACTTCGTCCGAACTTCACACCTGTATCAAACAGAATCTCTGTCGAATTGGCAGATTTCTAAAAAAAAAAAAATTTCAAGTATACGTCTCTATTTTTCCAAAGAAATTAGAAAGTATAAAAATATTTCAACTAACAATCTACAAATATTTCCAAATAATATAACATCCAAATAATGTCAATTAAAATCGACGGAAAGACATCTAGGTTATCTGTCAAGCAATTTTTTCATCCGAAAATATCAAAAATCCCCAAGTGAATGCCCGAGACTGATCCATGGTCGTCGGTAAAATAAAAATTCGCCAACAAAAAAAATAATGGATTTGGAAGCCAAGGAAAAATCAGCCGTCGAACTCGACCGCGAGAGAAAGCAATTCTTCAAGGATCGACTTGTACAACTCGGACAATGCGACGAGATAGTTTCCGCCGAGACGTTGAACGCCATCGGCCGTGTAACCTCTGACGTTAGAGCCGCCGATGACAATGCACCGAGCAGCGACGAACTGGACGAGGACCTGGAGGAGGAAAATCAGGACTTAAATCATGTCCTCGACCTGCCTAACGACACGTATTCTCTTACCGAGATTAAACCGGAACTTCCGCCTTGCGTCCGGTACGGCGTGCGTTCAGGGTTAATTCACCTCAACATGCCGAAGTTCTCGCCGTTATCCAGAGGCCACCAGGTACTTGGAACTCATTAACGTAACCGAGGGCAATCGGCTCGGTTCGTTTTTTCGTAAAAATTTGGCGGGATTTTAAAGTGAAAGATAGACGTTGCCCGTCGCAGGAAAACGAGACCTGTTGACCTGTGTGCGTGGGCCCAACGTTCCGGGAAAAACCCACGTGAATCAGACACTGCTATGTATACAGGGTGAACCGAGTAACGTAACCACTCGTATTATATTGAAGCAATTTTGTTTTTTTTTTCCTGGGTATGATTGGCTAGGGATGACGTTCGATTAACTTTGTTTGTTTTTGAAAAATAAATTGTCAAGGTCACCGTTGAGAAGATTGGAAAATAACACATGATGGAAAGGGTGTAATAATGTTTGAATTGAGGGACACTTTGAATTATGTTACGTAACGTAACAGGAATATTTTGATTGGTACACTGAGGATGAAAGTAATACCGAAGGTCACGTTGCGCAGACCACCCTGTATACGTGGATGGGACGAGGGTATCTTTTTCCACAATAAGGGTCCGGGGTGTGGGATGAGAAACCGCAAACGTGTTTTAAGGACGCGACGATAAAAGGAAAATAAAACGGAATGTAAGATGATCAAGTGACCGAACTATTCTTGGCAAAGGCACTTTGCAATGTGTCCGTAAACAATGTTTCATTTAACGAGTAAAGTGTATTATTGTGTTTCCGTTCGTATTTTTTAAAGAATATTATAATCTGCTTCGGGTCCGAGTAATTCAAAGATGTTGTTAAACTTTAGTTTATTATTTCGTTTAATTTGCTGGAGCAACCGGATTATTGAACCAGAAATATATAGATGTGTAACGAGACACATTGAGAAGATTCTCATTGCAAATCAATATCTTTGAAGTTTACCGACGAAGATTTTACCGAGATGCAAAAATTATATTCCTCACTTTCAACCGATTTATCCTGTACTACTGTGTCCATGAATTCTAATTCTAATTACTTAGTCTATAAATTCGAATTAATTACCAATTAATTAATCGACCCATTTGAACCTTCATAATACAGGGCGGAGCGATAGCGATTGCAGCGTTCGCAACGACAACGATTTACAAGTCCCGTTGTTGGAACGAGGCGGTTATCGATCAAATAATCGAAGACGGCGACACGTTTTATTGCGAGTCCTACAAAGAAATAAATACCGATGATCGACGACTGTTATCGATCCTAGATCTAAAACGAACGATGTTCATCCAGAACAGGCTGAACGTGAACGTCAGCATCGAGGATGCCGCGTACGCCGGAAAATTTCGCTCCACAGAACCCACCGAGTTGCATTTAGTAAAAGCGTTAGATTTATTCTTCAAGCGACACAACGCCGGAATCTTAACGTCGTCCGTGTTAAATATAGCGATTTGGAAGGATGCAAAGTACTATAATATCTTTGATGGTCAAGCCAGAAAAGAGTCATGCGAGCCTGCACCGGACGGTGTCAGTGGAACGGCAAAATTATTCTTAGTGAAAGATCTGATAGGAGTACTTTTCATAATCCTGGAAAAAAGTGCCGTGCAAAACGAACCATTCGTACTTTACGCTATAGCAATTAGCGGCGTGGAACCATTCTCTTTAGCGGACGACCCTGGCGAGGCATTAAAATCTCTTGGTAAACCTCAGCGACGACCAAGCGGATATAAAATACAGGAGACGTATCGAGCGGTGGTTCAAGGATCTTATCATCTTACCCACCCAGCCATTCCTGAAATTCTTCGTGGCAAAGGCCACCTGATTATAGCTCTAGCGGCCATCGTTTATTCACGATTGGTAAACGCCAATAAGTGGACAACAGCACTAATCGATTTGATCTTCAACCAGTCCAACATCTACATGGTCGATCTAGTCAGAGTCCTTGAGAAACGGTTCGACGACGAAGAGTTTGAACTGCGATTGGACGACCTGATGGGCGACATAATCCTTGGTGTTTACTCGGCGAAAGTGAAGCTCCGAATCAACGTTGTTCCCGGTTACGGACAGAAAAGGGGTAAACTGACTGTCGAGACTGGTATTCGTGAATTCTTCGAGAATCAAGTGGCGGGGATAATCGAGATCAAACAATTCTATTATGCTATATGGAAGCAGGATGACACCTACTATTTTATGGATCCCTTTGCCTGCGACGACGAGGGCTACAGGCTCAGCTTTATCGAGATGGAACGTGCATCGAAACCTTACAGGGAAGCTGGCTGCGTTACGATGAACAGTTCGATTAATCAAGTCGTTCAGACGATATTAGAGAACACGGGGAACAAGGACAGAGATCCGTTCATGATACACGGCATTAGGGTCCTTTATGTGAAAAGTGGAGTCACGCCTGGCGGTCCCTTAGAAAAAGTGATCTATCGTGAAAAAGGTACAAGTCGACGTCCGCAGGCACCTCCTCTTCAAGTGGCGGTGGACACGGCGGACACGGTGATCGATATGAAGCCCCGAATCCGTCCAGGGTTGGACAAAATGAGGGACGGCGCGATTCAGTGTCCAGCTTTAATGACGGACGCGGACTCGTATATGATGAAGGATGACGAACCGGTAACGTATGTAGTGTTGCCACCCGTCGAAGATGAACCGGACCCGAGGGGTGATGCCGACGAGGAAACCGAGGAGGACGATGAAACAGAAATGGCAACGGAGGATGAAAAAGATGATACAGAGGACGACGAAGAAACGATTGGACCCGAAGTGGAGGAACCCAAGACCGCAGAAGAACCGGTTGTAAAAATCGTGAAAGGGTACAAAAAGATCAATCCTCATCGTCTAGTCCTTCAAGGCACGATAAACAGTCTGGACGAAAAATATGACCTCCATACAAGGGGACGGCAAGGATTAATATCAGCCTTGACTGCTTTGGCATACAGACGATTAAAAGATCCGACACGTTGGCGTAACATGGACGTCGACCAACTGGTCGATGTAAGCACTATAACTTACCAGGATGTCATACAGTGGATTAGGGAAGGCAAACCTAGGATAAAAGGATTGGGGGAAGGGGAAGAGGAAGAGGAGGAAGAAGAGGAAATGGAGGAAGAAGGGGAGGAAGAGGAGGAGAAAGTATTGTTACCTGCCCCGAGTCATTTAGATTTAACGATGTTACCTGTCAGATTGAAAATGGGGGAAAATGACGTGTTCTTCAAAACAAAAATGAAAGTCATCGAGGGAAATGCCTATCCCCTTGCGAATCTCGCGGAGGCGCTCGAATGTTATTTCAAACGATACACGGAGTTGATTATTGAAAACAAGAGGCTGATGTATGGACTCTGGTGGGAAAATTCCAAGTTTTTTATGTTCAACCCGTACGGCAGCGACGAGGAGGGCTGGCGTCTACGCGATCACCCGGCCTCGTTCGCGGTGACAGACAGTTTAAACGAGCTCGTCGATCTTCTCTACGGAGTTCTGGAGTTCAACGATCCCTACTTCGTGCTACACTTCGTGGCCCTGGACTCGATACAGCCGGGGAAATTCGCGACGGCCGAGGAGATCGCGGTACCAACCGAGGAAACTATCGAGAAATTTAGAACCAGTTTCTTACCGATTACCGACGACGATTTATTATTGCTCGAGGATGAAAAGCCAGTGGTCGTCGAGGAAGAGGTGATTTCTCCAATTATAGAAGAGGTCGACGAGGAGGAAGAAGAGGAAGAAGAGTCAGAGGAGGAAGAAGGTGGTCGACGAAGAGGCGGTTTAAGAGGCTTGTTAGAAGAGGAACAAAAACCATGGATCGATCCTTTACTAGAGGTGAAAGAACAAGCACAACCTGACGCGCCGTACCGTTTGAATTTAATTTTGTTGACGTCCAATATGAAGATCTACGAAGAGATGAAAGGGGAAGTAGACCGGTTGCACGATGAAACGATCATGGAGAAATTAAAATACGATCATCCCCCGCCGTATGTCATGCCGTCGAAAAAAACCCTTGCTAAACTACTCGAAGCAAAACGTGCAAAAAGATCTGTTCACTCTCTGGTGTCCAGATTCTCTATCGATTCTAGACTTGACGTAAAGAAGAAAGGTGGATTCTCTTCTCTCTATTTAGCATCTAGATCAACGTTGATTATGCCAACTGGTCCAACGGTGGAGGATACAACACCTGCGAAGATGATTAAATTGTCACCAAAGCAGTATTTATATTCGAGAGTGTTACCAATCTGTCTGATGCCTTTGAGAGCTATCAATGATATATACATTCAGGACGAGGATGTCGATAAAGCTATGGAAACGGAGGCTCGTCTAGAGTCTGAGAAAACCCGTGATGATATGATCCATGAGGATGTTCCCCTAGTACCCGAGGGAGTTCGAATTCAACCACGGTTAATAATACTCGGAATAGTCATTAAAACACCAACACCTGTTAAGAGAATTGTTACCTGTGTCGAGAAGAAGAAACGAAAATGCCTGTTCGTCAAGAGCAACGAAAAGGAGGCCATGATGGACAAGGTTCTTTGTAACACCGAGGACCTTTTGCTCGAGTTATTATTCCCGGGTTTTAAAGCAAGAGATCAGGTTAGTAAATTATAGAACGACGTCACTGGTCCCGGTGTTGTTATGTTGTTGGAAAACAGGATAACACATTTTATTTCTGATTTTTACTATTCGTACATCCATCTGTTAGGCACAAGAGGCGAAGGATGAGAATGGTGAGAATGCGGGTAATAAAGACAGATCAGTTTCTCCGGGAACAACAATTCGAATGAATCCCTCGAATAATAAAAAGAAGGGTCAGGCTGCACAGGAAAGTATGGGATTTACGGTGAGCATTTTTCATACTATTCTTCTGTGCAATCAAATTATTATTATGCAGTTTTATTTTCATAGTAATAACCTTCAATTTATAACAAAACACAGATCTGCAATATTAATTAAAAAATATTGATTTATGTTTCACCAAGCTTTATTATAATCAGATAGAATTAAATTTAATTATAAATTAATTTCTGTGGTGAAAATTTCCTTGGCTGTCTCGCTTAGGGAATTTTACAAAAAATAGACACTAATTATTCATATTCAACAACGCATCTTCCCCCAAGCTCACCGAGGACGAAAATGGCATAATCCAAGGCAACCTGTGCCTCGAGAATCGCGAGCAAGCTGAAGAGTGTCACTTTAAATCATGCTTCTTCTCCGCGATGTTATGCATCCTAGCGAAAATAAAATTGGAGCCGGACCGGTTTCGCGGCAGCACGCTAGATCAATTTATTTTCCTCGGCGATAAAATCTATCAACGCACGGGGAAGCTCCGTTACAAACCGTACCGATGGTTTCATCGTATTGAGATCTTCGACACGATCTATGACGTGATCACGAAACAAGCTATTTACGCTGATCCTGAAAACTGCGAGGAGGACGAGCTCGATTTCGCGATGGAGACGTTCCTCGAGAAGAATCAAACCGGAATACTCGTCTTCCCTAATTGTTCCTACGCATTCTGGACTGCTAACGATAAATATTACCTGTTCGATCCGTACTCGTGCGACGAGAACGGGAACGCCAATGACGCAGGATCTTCCTGCCTGATGGGATTCTGCGAGTTGGACGCCATGTTGGAGAAAATCAAACAGAACCTCGGCGACAACGTGAAGAAACCGTACCGTATTTACGCTATATCGATAGCACACATGCACTCGAAGAAACGCCGGAAGATGAGACGAAGAAAACGAGTGCGATGCGTGGAGAAGAAGGAACAAGAAGTGCGCGTCGAAGAACCACCGGAAGTGGAATTATCCACGGAATCATCAGCGTCTCTGATCGAGGTACCCGATTGGATAAAGAAAGAATCGGATTCAAGTATCGTTTGCGATATGACGATACCCGGTTTCTCACCCATTAAACATCACGACGCATCAGTTCTTGACGTGATTGTTTTGGAGAATGAAATTACTACCCCAGTATTGTCGCCATTTAAGAGAATCCCGAAGAGCATGTTGGAAAATCTGGATGATTACAATACTGTGAAACTATTGATAAGGAGAAAGACATATGATAGAATGTTTAAGGCTCATTCTGCAGTCGCGACACCTTTGGACCTGTGTATCATGGCTTGGTCGTTGATTCACGATCCAATTACGTGGTCGGTGAGAACGGTTAGGGGGTTGTTCGAGGCTAGCCTTGATTACACGTTCGACAGTATTTTAGCCACCGAAGATTCGACTGTAGCCGATATGACGGACGGTTTGTTGTCCGAGTTCGAGATAGCCAATTACATTTTCCGCACTGTATTCGTGCCGCTACATTACGGTATACTTTACGCGACCGAGGGATGGAACCTGTCTATGTCGTTGCAGAGGGTATTCGAGACACCGAATTACACCGGGGTGATCATCGTTTGCGGTGACGCTCACATAGGAGTGACGAAAAAGAACGAGAATTATTTTGCATGGTGGTTAGTGAGAACAACGAAGACTGTACGAATGATCACCTCGTCGGATATGGCGGAATTCTTGAAATTAATCGTCAAGGAAATCGATCAGCCGACGGAGGCTAGATTCGTAATGAGAGTTATTACGATTTCCTACGCACAGAAAATGGATCCCGATTGCAGCGATACGAAAGGCTTGCACGAGCCTATAATTCCGACCTCCTCGTTGCCGGAAATTCATAGAAAACCAGCCGAGCCGTATGACTTGGAAGCGATATTTAAACCGACCGTGCCGAGTTCGAAACCGATATTTATCCGCGGAACGGTTACTTTAAGTAACAGAGACGGATTGACCGAACCGAAAGTGAAACGATGCTATTTCGTCGCTATCTTAGCGGTGATGGTGAAGAGAGACATTATTCAAAGCCCGATTGCAGGCATGATTGATAAGATTCTTGAGGTCGCCGAGTCTCTCTACAGGGAGTTTTCAGAACCCAAGTTTCACACCGAGCATATTTTGCGCAACGTCACGGTGATGAACAGAATATTTGATTTTCGTGATTGCGCATCCCCGTTGGTGACACTTACGGTGAATCCCCGGACCGGGAGAAATGATTTTTATATACAGGTTAGCAGTTATAATATCTGAATGATAAAATAAGATTCTTGTTTGTTCTATGTTGTGTCGTATGAACATTTATCCAACGTTGAAGTTAAATCTTTGATTTACAAAACAATAAACTCATCGAGTATTGGGAAACTAAATTATAAATATATAGTATACATTTCTTTTCTAGGTAAGAAAACATTTGAAAAAATATTTCAAATCGTATGCAAGCGGGATATTACATTTTACAAACTGCTGTTATGGCTTCTGGTATTCGAGGGGGACAAACGCTTACTACTACTTGGATCCCTATCAATGTAACTCGAAAGGAAGAAAAGTGTCGACCAATGGCAAGGCTTGCCTATGTATCTTCCCGACCGTGTGTCAAATGGTCAGGCACATGTGTTTCAATCAGTTCGAGGATACTACAGGTTTCTTCATTCACCGACTTCACGTTGATACTATCAACGTACCGCCGTTCAAAACCTTCAAAGAAGACCCCATGTGGGTTTACCTGGATTATCATTGGAACTTCAAGTACGCACCTGATATTAATTCAGATGAGAAGAAGAAAACAGACGGTGAAGAAGGGGTGTTACAATATTGGAACAACTATGCCATCGAGGTGTCCAATCTCATTTATTCAATTTGGGGAACGATCGGATCCTATGATTCGCGATTTGGTGATCGAGCTGGTAAAAATCAGGCAGCAATTTGCGTGGCTGTGTTAGCCATGCAGTATCTCAGTCATCCGTCAAGATGGGGTCCAGCGATCTTGGACTCTGCAGTGATTTGTGGCGACACTTATTACACAGAGAGCGTGAGATCATCGATACAAAGGTGCGCGAAACACTTCAACAGTTTCAATCTTCAACCGTGCTTCAAGATATTCCCGAACGTGTGGTCGATCGATTTTAAACAGAACATCTGCGGTGTTCTCTACGGTGCCCGGAACAAACTGACCCTGGCGAACGCTTTGAAAATCTCTTTCGCAGAGGCACCGAACGTTCTGATCGAGTGCAACAAAATTACCCTGGCAGCCCTGTCAGCGAAAGACGGTTACTACGTTGCCGACCCTTGCTGGGTCGGTCCGCCACTTTTCAACAAAGATCACGGAGCGATTTACGTTCTCCGCTGTCGCAACATGAACTCCCTGGTCTACAGTATCACGAAAATGTTGAACACCAACAAGAGACTCGATTTCCAGCTGACCCCGGTGAACTTCGCGTTCGAACAGGAAGACTTCAACTTCGTGGACGCGAAGAACCGCGTGATGAAGAAGAAGATCCTCTTAGACCCCGTTAGAACAACGCCAGGAAAGGTGGAGGTTATTCCACCGTTGATACCTGGTGCGGTAACCGTTCCCGATGAAGACTCTTATCTATGTTATCACAAGAACCTTTCGCGTGGTATCGTGAAAGGTCACAAATTAGAGCATCCAGAGCTGGGATCCGTTCAACCCGACCTAGACAAAGACTCTTTGATCAACACCCTTGTGAGTACCACCTGGCATCTGAACCTAGGTCAAGCTGAACCCTTGCAGAAGCCTGCTCCAGCTTTTGACCCTCTGGTGATGCAACACGTTCCCGAGGATTGCCAGAAGGATGCCGTTTATTCGTTCCAACCCCAACGTACCCCCCAGGTGTCCGTCACAGATATATTAGCAGCTTGTGACGAATACCCACGAGTTATCGACTTCACTAGTACTCGTCCTCGTACCGGGGTACAGAGACCCCTAGAATGTTCTCCACCACGTAATTTCCTCACTAACGCGGCAGGCAGACAATTCCATGCGTGGACCAAAGAAATGACACATGATACGTATAAAACGTATAAACATCGTCTGCCGAAGGAGGTGAAGAAGTCAGATACTGACGCTATGACGGAGGGTACTGACGGCACGTTTACGGAAACTGATGTAACATCGGGTGAAGATGGCGAGTAGGATGAACCCGTGGAAATTGTTAGATATGTAATTAGAATACTCGTTAGGATTCCTGAACGGATTAGTACGTATATGAAATTTGTTAGTATTCGTGGAAGGATCAGAAAGGCAACTGTAATTATCGTTGATTACGTTTTTATGCTAATCACTGAGGATAACGCATATGCTGAACATTTGTTATGTCGCGAACATTGTACATTATACTGTAACGTTGTCGGTAATATTAATGGATAATAAATTGATCGCTAGGACTGCGAAATATTTATGGGTTTCTTACTCTTTTTGATGGAAAGAAAAAAAAAAAGAATTGTTAGGAATCCGTGTTTTTGATAAACAGCATCGGGACGTCAGCGGATGAAACATATTTCCTTGTCTACCGTCGATGCGTTTTTCTCTACCTGAACGTTTCCCGCAACACATTTCGCAACGAATAACTAATATCGAGTCAAATAGACGAGTAAAAGTGAGTGAGTGGAAGGATGAAAGGATCCTTTCAACTCCTTCCACGCACAGATTCGTGCCTTTGTTTTGATTCGTTATTTCCAGCTGAAGTCTGACGTAGAAAAAGCGACTAGTTGATAAAATAGAGAGATTCAGAATTGACACTTTTTACTAATTACGTTTGGAGACACGGTTCCTCTCGGGGTTCATGAATAATTTTTGAAAATATTCCACCAGTTCGATGACAAACACGGATCACCATGATTTGTGGCGATCGGAATTGGTATTCTGAACTTTCGTTGTTCGTGACGTCAATCGTAGATTTCGCACAATGAACATTTACCCCAGTTTGACGTCTGTTAACGAAATTTTCATGTCTGAATGTCGCGCTGTGATAAATTATATATGGTTACACTGGCATTCTTCAACCAGCAGGGATCACAATTTATTCATACATGTAGCACCGACGGCAAATTTTTTATCATTTAAGGTAAATCGTTCGTTGGTGTGAAATAGATTTACGATTTTTAATGAGAATAAAGGTCAAGTCATTAATAGTAATGAAAAAGATTAACCTTGGATGCGACTGCGGCACGTGCCAACCTATTGAGTGTTGATTTAAACTTCACGGTTGACGTTGAACATTACAAACATGCTCGTGTCTCGTTTTGGGAATTTAGTATTCATTTAGAAATATCGAATCCGTCGAGTGAAGTCAGATTTATTTGACAATAAAAACGTACAAATTAGAAATACAAGTTCGTATTGGACGGCGACACAGATTACAACTAAAGGTGCGCAATAAAATTTAATGTTAATCGTACAAAAGTGATTGCCGCAATATTTATCAATAATAAAATATATATCTTAAAATAGTACGTGAAATGATTAATTTTTATATAGAAAAAATTAAGAGATGGAGTTATTGCTATCTCCTATACCTTTAACAGAATAGTATTTAACTTTGAAAGAAATGATTTAATTCTAAAATGATAATAGTATGCGGTACAATTGAACATATTAGAGAATAGTACGAATATTTTTAATTAGTCACGATGTTAAAGTACGACGTGGCATAAAACTCTATGTAAATGTAAGATCATAATTCTTCACATTCACCGATAATGGTTAAATGATTCCTAATAGACGTTTTACGAAAGAAAAATGACAAATCTATAATATAATATGTATTCTTCAAATAGTCAGTACTTCACAATATACAAACACAATATACACCGTTTCAAAGAAGCTTAGATCGTTCTGTTTGATATGCCGCGAATTATCATTATTATATTAATTGGAAGTCGGTCTAATTCGCTGTTATTAAAGTTACAAAATCTTGACGACGTCGTTACTGGTTTAGCAATTCCGAAAATTTGCTTAAATCAATTTTGATAAAAATCCAAATCTTTATCGATCGAATTCGATTCGATTGATTACACGTAAATTTCTGTATATCTGCGACGAATGATGCGAAGTGAACTATTTAAGCAACTTTAAAATAGATAGCGCGTAAAATACAAATATTATACCGACACAGTATTTAAACGCATAATAACAATATTAACAATAATATTTAAGTACATGAATCCATATCGTGTTTCTCCATAGGCACTGAATCAATTTCTGAAACAACGTTTCGCAAAACACATTCAAAAATGTCATCTTTAATTTACCATTCTTTCTCTATGTTTAATAAATCTTAATATCGAGCTTCTTCTGTTTATCTTCCACCTACGCCTGCGAAATTCTCACAAATCGAAGGGAATGAAAATCAATTCAGAACTGCCGTTAGAAAAACACTCACACAACTAATATCCACTCAATAGTAATACACTTACTTGTACAAAAAGCTTACATATAGATAATTCATATTGGAATACAAAATTGGGTGAAAATATGATACATGCAATCGTGGTGTTCTCTGTTAAGCTATCGCGGTCTTTTTAAATATCATTACCGATAGATGAGTCCATTAGAACGAAGTACCGCAGGTGGCAGTCCGTCTGCCCTGAATTTCGCTTGTATGTATGTATGTATGTGCAAAATTAATTGTGCCCGAAACAAGTAATCGATGAAGTGCAGCCCCGATATTGCATCACGATGCACTTTCACGACGCCGCGATTAACATTGATTTCCGTTCGCGGGGTGATCCACTTTTTGCTTGGACAACCTCGCGGCTGATTGCACGATGCCGCAAGGTTTCGGTAACGCAAAAACAATGAACGTAGATAAACAAAGTATTTATCGGGCGCGATCTTGTTCCGTGACTTTGGTTGCCGCGTTTTTCGGATTCCGCGATTTTAAGAAACGATACGAATTGTAAACGTAATAATGAATGAAATCCGATCAAGATAATCGTTGGATACATTGAAGATATTGAGAAACATGGAATTATAGGTGTATGTTTCGGTTAGGACGAAGGTAAAATGTTAATGTCACGTGAAATTTGCTTGGATTAAAAGTTCTGTCGATTCCGGCAGATTTTTTTTTTAAGTATTAAGGCCATCTTAGGTGTTAAAGTTTTCCCGCAATTTCACACATTTCAGAGAATTCGAATCGAGGATACTAAGATTTTGTTTAATCATTTGTGAAAATGTTCAAGTTTTCGAGAATTACTAATCGACACGAGTCTTGTAGTTTTAATATATACAGTGAATTATTACTATATTTTGATTGCTGATATATGCTTTGTCATGTTATTTTTTTCTTGCAATATTTCTTACGCATAAATAAGCTGTTTTATTATTAAGTTTTTCAGTTTATTAAAAACGGGGTACTGTTTTTTTTCGTAGAAAGGTGTTTCTCTTCCGAAGTTTCCCGTTTTCTTTTTGATTGAAAATGTAATTCTAATAGACATCGGGATATCTAATGGATTTCGTGTGTGTTCTATGTTTTATGTCCCCTACACGTATGTATGTGTGGCAATGATAACCCATAAATCAGAGATATCAAACGTATATCGACGATGACCATCGAAGCCGTTGTACACTTAAATAATATCACTGTTTCCGCATCGATGTAACGAAATTCGAATTTTCTAATATTTCATTAAATTCATAAATATACAAATGAAATGTAAAACTTGCATTGGTCGGCCGGCTGTTGCGTGTTTGACATGTCTGTTATAAAAGGTTACCGTAAAAAAAAAATTGTTGTCCCATTAGTGACGTAAGAATTAAAATTATGATTATTTTACCACTCTCTCATTAATCCTTTCCAGTCGTACGTGAACGTGTGACAAAATTACACGGCATAAAAATACAAGAGACTGAAAGCACTAAAAAATAATCTTTCAATCGATGAAAACGAATGGAACCATTTATTGATTTCTATTGAAAATTTCATTTCGTATAAATTATTTTTTTACTCTTTCAATCTGTTCCATTTCATAGCCAGAATTACTCAATAACCACTACCATAACGATATCAGTCTCTATTTCAAATTTCACCGAATCGAGATCCTACTAACTAATTTAATATGAACCGACTAAATACGAATTTCGCGATAAATTTCTGAAATGATAGATGAATTAAAGCTTACAGAATTAAACTTACGATCGATTCAATGTGTATTTAGAATAATTGTCTCGTCTTTGTCAGAAAATTCGTATTTACTAGAAAGGATTAAATAACGTGTCGGTTTATGGTGGAAGAGTATGGGGTTTGATTATTAGTTTCTAAAATCTTTTTTCCGCAGGATTTATTCCTTGGGCGATGATTGCTCCTCCGTCTCCGGTTTTGTGTATAAAATTTCTGCGTATTCGGTCTTGTCTTCGTTGAGACGCAGAGGCGGGACACCTTGTCGCTGCTGTGTCAAGTCCAATTCTGCATAAACGATTCCACCTTCGCCTGTCGCAGGATTCGCCCTGTTTTCTTGTGCGCCTGGTACCGCAGTCTGAAGCTGTGAATACTTTTAGTTATAAAATATTGAAATTCTCCGTTTCGAGAAATTGCGCGAATTTCCAGGAGCTTTATCTTCAACGATCTACGCAATATTTAACTATCAATCAACCGAGACGACCAATGACAAAAAAAAAGTATTGTTATTTCTTGGTAAAACGAGATGTGCGCTTCTGACGAATAAATTAAGAAGTAATTATTTAGCATATATTTGAAAAAATGATGACATCATCGTAAATATGGAATTAACCGAATGAAATCGTCTGGAAGGCATTAGTAGTGATATGAATCAACAGAAAATTTTGAAAATTGAAAGTTTGAGTAGTAAAATTATTAAATAACTTTCTACTACTTCCCGGTAGGTATTGAGTCGTGAGATTTCTAGTTTCTCGAGGTAATTATGTTTACTTAGTTTCTAGTATCGTTTAGTAATACTGGAAAAATCACCTTCTCATCGTCGACCGTCACGACAGTCCTCATGGTGTCGGTATCAGCACCGGATACTTTGTCCTTATTACGTCTGAAGAAACGAGTCAAGTTGATCGTCGGTTTCCGTTGTCTTCGCGAAGATCCGCCGTCGACTTCCGTTCTGGAATAGCGGCCGGCACTTTCCGTGTCGCTTCTAATCGGGAAGATCAATCGCTTTTTAGGATTTCCGTAAATTCTACATCCTCACTCGAAGGCTTTTTATGTGACGAGGTTTAATGTTTATGTGTCTTTTTTTAGCGATTAGAAACGTATGCTTGCAAATACATAGACCGTCAATAACGAAGCATTGGTCAATCGAACATGAAGCGCGAATGCTAAATTTGCAAAATTTTATGTTAACTATCTTATCGATATTATGTAACTCTATTCAAGCTGTTTGGACTTACATAAATTGCTAATTTAATTGTACGAACTTATGATACTGACGCTGTAGATGTCGGAAGCAATAAATTCGCGTCGCGTTTTAATTCTCGCTAAAAAAAAAAAGCGGAAACAAAGCAGGTATCTATAGCGATGTGGTTAATTAGTTCAATCGTTTATGTATAACTTGCAATGGTAATTGTCCGTGTTCATAAGCTTGATTAACAGATTAAAGCACAACGATGCGTTAATCTATTTCGCGAATATTTTTTTGTTTACCAGACAAATTGACCGAATTTTGTTTTCAACTATGTTACTCCAAAGATATTATAGTTAAACACTTTTCTAGTGGAGTGTTGACGTCTGTATCCGAGAAAAAAAAGGAGTGTTTTATGACAAATCATGTGAATACAACGATTACAAAGTCCAGAACACTTTTTTTCTGCTCGCATACATTTTGATTTATGTGAGAATTAATCAACGAATTACGCAACCCCGACAAATAATTGGGTCTCAATATGAGGAACGAAGATTCTAGGTATCGATTTTATACATCGCAGAACATTCCGATACAGATTACTATCCAATTAGACGACTTCGGTCGCGTTCACACAAAACAGAAATATTCCTAGAATCAACCACATCGTGACATTGACGTAGATAAATAGTTGTTCAGCGCAAAGACGTACGTAAATATCCTTTAAAATCTGAAGAACAGTCCTACCACGGTTCGCTTATTATTGCAAAGAGACAAATGTCAAACATAAAACGACAAAAAAAATGAATAACGAACAACTCACCATGAATTGTATGGTTTTAATTATTCCATAAACAAAAAAAATATGAACTTGGCAATACGATTCAATGTATTATTATATTAATTGATAGGAGTAGCAAATACTACGTGTGTTATGATTCTAGGTAATTAAACCATGCATTTTTTGTCGCGGGGAAAAAAGTGGTCTGGTTGAAGCGCAAATCAAGGTTAATAAGCGGTGATTGCGATTCATGCTAAATGTAACGAAGCCCTTGTCGTACAATGTCGAGTCGGACTCGGTGGTCGTCATTTGGGTCAAACATAAAAACCACGAGGCAGACTCGTGGTATCGATTACAATATCGGGTTCATTATCCAAAATCATATTAATTACCAACGCCACACCAGAGAAGAACAACAACAACGAGAGCGTGTAAATTTCGTACGACAAGGGATTAATCTGATATTACTTTCAGTAAATTGAGGAATAGTTTGCATTAGGTCATTTAACGTTATTTCATATTAAAGATAAAGGGAATTATTATTACCCAGATATCTCATGAATGAATGATGCTGATAGACAATCAAATATGTATAAGTGACAAATTACTAAATATTGGAAATGTTTAGGTGTTTATCCAACGTTTCGAAAATGTCCAACTGTTTATCAATATTAATCGGTAGTTAAGGTGAGTATTAACAATTAAGATGAAGTTACTAAGATAACGTGTATTTTCTTAATTGCCTACGTAAAATGATGACATGACATTGATTCAGCGAAAGCTTGACACTGCCGAGAAAAAAAAAGGGAAATAAAAAGAAGGCTGCTTCTTGCCTTTGCCTGTTCGCATCATCATCATCGGTTTTCGATTTGTTGAAACGTAGTAGACTAATGCTCGCTGCCGGATCCCCCAAATTTCTGAAAATGTGCATCGTGCTGGCAATCTTTTGCATGCTAATTCGATAAGTTGATTTTAACAAGGATCGAAAACGATTTTCTCTTCATTCGCTTTCCCAAATTGAGCTTTTGCAATAGATGATTATCTAATTATTGGAATCGTTACAGTATTAAGAATTATTAAAGTTATTATAATATCCATAACGCGAAAAATAGAACAGTAAACTAAGGTTACATTGACCATTCAAAAAAGCTGATATTTATATGTTAAATAACAAGAACAGTTAATTTTAATCCGCGTGATCAATTTCACAGAACTTCACGGTAATTCCAGGAGTATTATTATTAAGATATGTTTCGTTCTTTAGATAACATAAAACCTGGGTATTATTTGCATTTACAGATTTCCTGTTGTGAGATTGTTCATGTCGAGGTAATAAAATGCAAAGATCGTTGGGCAAGCGGTCAGAGCGTCTTTACCAAATCAGCGGCCTCTAAATATAAAAAGCACTGGTAGGAGGGAGAATATTAGTTACAATTTTTGGTGAAAAAAAAAAATTGGAATATTGAATGTGCGCCGTGCTAGTAGAAATCAACTACAGAAACCATTTAACGTAATTAATACTCACGATTCGCCGAGATTCCTAGATGCCGAACCACCTGAAAATAACCGGAAAATGTGTTTTACTTAATTACCATCTATCTTCTCTAATAGTCATTAATATTTCTTTTTGCCCAGGACCGTACACGGAGGATAGGTGAAAATGCAACTGTAAAATGCAAATTTGTTACACTATTTTTTAAAAGACCATTACTTAAAAGGATTTTCAATTCATCACTGACAAGAGCGGAAAGTTTATAAACAATAAATTACACGATTTAGCGTACAAGATTCATTCACTGAAAATAATCTGTTTATTATCGAAGTAGATACGAGTGCATAGCTACTTTTCCTAGAGGAAAGTCGTAATTATTTTCCTAATCTGAAATCGTGTCAGGAGTTTATCATTAGTTGCTACAAGTTCTTCTGAAAGCAAACGTAGCTAGTTATTTCGGCATGCAACAACTGCGTGGAGTAATTATTAATTTATTACAGAGTAAAATTCTTTCCTGCAAAAATTAGTTTCCTCTTATCCTCTCATGGTCGTACTGTGGTTTATGAGTACTCAGCAAAAAATTAATTATCCCTTATATTCTTATAATTAACAATGCGAATTTAATTCTAACCATCGCAATTTCCGAACTAAGTATCTACGTTCTTTTCAATAACAATACACACTTTGCAGAAATACAGAATAACAAAAATAAGAAAGTGAATTATAAAGCAACAATTAGTTACAAATATTCTATGCGACTCCGGTGTGATCATAATGTTAGTTTTGCAAACGTGACCACGAATTTTTTAATCATGAGAACGATATTTTTTTAACGTTTTATTAACGAATTATCGCGAGGAAATTATCTTGTAAAATGGAATTTCACTGTAAATATTGTTGATATGGCTACGAACTATGGAGTAAACATCTCGTTACAGTAAGCCGCATTGATTTTCCAAGACATCTAAATAAAATGCAACTTTTCGCTTGGCTTGGTAATGAGAAGTTTCTTAGTGAGGAGATCAATAACCGGTTATAGTTTGTTGAAGACTAAAAGAAATCTCAAAACACGGCGGAGGAAATAGAAACCTTATAGCTGACCAGATTTTCGCATTCCATTTCAAGGAATTTTTAGATGAATCAATGGTATTGATAAATAAATCAAAATGATATCATCACATTTTTGTATACTACTGCGGACAAATAGTGGAAACATTGACCCATTATAAAAAGTATTTTTACATTGATTATGTTCGTAAATGAATCAAACAGATTAGATGACTTCAACATTTTATAAAGTAATAATATATAAACATAAAAAATGTATGAAGAAGACTAATTACGCAAAGATTACCTTCAATGATTTACATCGATTTAGATTGAATACGTTTAAACGAGATTAATCGTTGTGCAAAGACAGTCTGCACGACAAATATTTTTCCCTCGTTGTAACTTTGTAATATTTACCTGCATTGACGTTCTAATGAAACTGTACTTCTCTATAATCTATAGGTATATCAAAGAAGTCTATAATTATAACAGCTGGTAAGAGAGACATATTTTCAAGATAGAGAGAGAAAGGATGACATATGTATTATCGTGTATGTCCGTGTGTATTTAAAACAAATGTTTTATTTCAAAAATCATATAATACCTAAGTATAATATCATAGCGATGAATGAACTTATAGTTAATTACATACAGCTCTCTATATATTAATTTCATTTGAATTCTTAATTAGATTTACTCTTGCCTATTGCATTGTATCTACAAGTACAGATACAAAATGTTGTTGTCCTTCTTGCATTCGTCTTACATGGTCGTAGGGTGTGAATGTATGTGTTTCTCGTATTTCATTTATCGACCGTATAACATTCAAACTTTTAATTTTAGTTTTTAAAGTAGCGATCTCTGAAGTATTCTTAAAGTATGTTTTTATTTTATTCGGTGACGCTGCCGATGTTGGGCCCTCGTTACAAAGATGAAAGAGACTTTACGGGGAGTAAAAAAAAAAAATAAAGAAAATTACAAATATCGAATTCATTTAAGTCATTCCGTTCAAAACTGACGTTTTCAACGTGCATGATTTTGACTCGCGACAATTTCCGTTCACCTAATTCAGATCTGAACGTTTAAAAATGTTTCAGAGAACACCAATTTCAGGTATTCATAATCATCATCGTCATCATCATAATTAATATCTAGACTTAGTTTAACATAAATATATATATAATATATATATATTTATATATACTCCATTGTATGGCCAACGATCATGCTTCTTATAATATTATAGTATAATCTTTCCGTTAATATTATAAGTTTTACAAATTTCCATTCAATCTCAATAATGCGAGCGTCAAGTGAGTCTTCTTTCGTGTCGAAAGAAATTTGATCAATCAATCCGAAACGCAATTCAATAAGAGTGCTAGTACCGATTTGTAAAAAATGTAATTTTTATATTGATCTTTATATATATATATATATTTGTATGTATATATAAATGTCTGTAACCATAGCATGATCATCTAAATTTAAGTAATTAACATTACGATTAATCAATAATAAAAATCAATTACGAAATAAGTGTATTAATATCATCAAAAAATGTACCACAATCAATTGTTTTTTTTTGTACATCAACGCGTTCGTACGCAATATCCGCTTAAATTCTGCAGTAAATTGATAATCGTATCGACGTATCTCATTGTCGTAGTTGCCACGCAATTTTAATTAGGTCGAACGTTCTACGGCAACTGTATTATAACGATCGCCAACTTTTCCGTCGTCCTAATCGAATGTTCTCCATCCGTTAGAATCAACGTGATTCCACAAACACATTCTTGAGCTGTAACTTCGTATTACATACGTACATGACAAACATTCGCGACAAACTGATTGTGAATGTAATTCATGCAAGACGGAAAAGTTCACGACTTCGTGGACATTCGCGGAAAAATTTGTGTGGTTTCTCAGTGCATGTTTTGGCAGTGATGTTCGACTTGTTTTTCACTATTTACTTGGACCTGTTCGTGTTAATTTAGTCTTGAGAGTTTTATATAATCGTATCGACCGTGATTAAGGAGACTGTGTAATTTAAAACGATTATTATTCATGGGACCACCGTGTGCCTCTCACACGTGCGAAAAATTCGCCGAGTCCGACAGTCTCGGAAAATTTGGAAACATCTCTGTAAATTCGTTATCGCGATATTTAAACAAGCATGCCTTGCGGATATCGTAGGAGCATCGCGACAGTCAAGAAATATACATATATATCATACTTTCACATCGTCTTAATGTAACACACCTTGAAATTGTAACCTAATAAAATCGGATTCAGCGTAGACAATGTAAGAACGTGTCACCTTAACCGCGAGATAGTCGTAAAACACAATTCTAGTTTCGTAGGAGGATTTATATTTCCCGCGTTACCACAGCGTTGACACGGTGGTTTACGTGTTTCGAACAATAATTGTAAACTGTTTAAAAATCGGGATGACTTATATATTATGCACATAACAAAATTCGGCCGGCCCGAGGTTTTAATCCCTTCTGATACCCAGATCCTGTTGAAAAATCACGAAGATTCTCATCGTCGCTTCCTATTTTTTTTGTTTTTTTTTTCATTTCCGTTCTTTCGTACGCGCGCGTTTAAGTAGACGCAACATGTACCTCATTCCATTTCTCTCATTTCCCACCTGTCAGGCTCTATTATATATACTAATATGTTAATTGTTAGTACACATAATATATACCACAACGACTATATGTAATTCGCAGGTAACGTACGAATCTATACGCGACTTGTTGCGTATACGGTGTACGTTACTTACGATATAGTAATATTCGGATGCGACTCAGCCTCTTTAACGGCACAAACAACGCCTCGGCATCACGAATACGATACAAAGTACTTAATTGGCAACATACATCCGCGTAAAATTGATTTACCTCATCCATTCTAGTTTCTCCCTTTCTTTTCGATTTTCTTATCATTTCCATATTTCGTTTGTTTGTTTGTTTTTTTTTAAATTCTTTTTTTTTCGTTTTATTTAATCCCAACGTATATCGCGAGTCTCGTCGATACGTCATGCCTTCCGTTTCATTCTAATTCCATAACTTGGTTTTCGTTTTTTTTTTCATCTTTATCATTATTTTTTTTTTGTTCTTTTTCTTTAAGTATAATACCTTATACTCTGCCCGATAATTATTATTCCTCTCAAAAATTCACGGATAACGACAGGTCGTTCGGCAATTGGAGTGCAAATGGATAAATAAGTATTCAGTTAATATTTACGAGTTGCATGCCAAGTGCCCTCGACACAGAATATAATATATTCATTACTATTATTCAATCTCGTACCATTATATTTATAATATATTTATATATATTTATTTATATATATATTTGATATATACAACACGCAGTAATTTGGACCGTCGCGGTCCGACGAGTTCCTTGCGAAATCGTTACGTTTAACTTATTTCGTTTCTGTTTGATCGAACAGAAACACGAACAATTATCAATGTATCGGAGTCGATCGCGGGATTGCGGTGTCTCGAAACAATTTCAACCGGGAATTCGTCAGACAAGACGGGTCCCTCTTTGTAAGTGGAAACACGATCGCATATGGAAAAAGTGAAGGAGTGTATGTGCAGAATTCGGAAATGTTTCGTCAACGAATGATAGATGAAAGGATCGATCTTTATACCATTTCTCTTTTTTACTCCTTTCTTCGTGTTACATTTCTCCTCCATGTTAATCTCTAATTTTCTTTTCTTTTCTTTTTTTTCTAACGACGCCGTCGAGATCTACGTTCGTGAAAATTGTCTGTGAATGGTGTGTTTCAATGTGTGTAAATGTACGCTCGTTCTTTGATTTTGTAAAAAACTTGTTCACAACGACTGCTAAGTAAAAGTCACCCGTACAAAAGTACAAACAACACTTATTGTCGAAGGCAACGATAATGAAAAAGTACGAAGCACACTTTTATGCAGATTATCTTTCGACTACGATACTAGTCACGCGTTCCTTTTTCGCGGTTGTTAACGAGCAAAACTCTGGGCGCGATTCACTTGTTATAATCTTTTTTTTTTTTTACTTTGATCATCGATGTTTCCGTAATTTAACAAAGTATCCGTTCTATCGTGCCTATTATAAATGAATCTTACAACGCTACGTCGGGCAGTAATTATTTGTTTTACCGTAACGATCACCGTTTTTAATTTAAAACCGTTTTGCGCCGTTAAATTCGTCCCAGGTGAAAATCTGTCACGCTAAACCGTTCGAAAAGTGTAGCTTCGACGATACAGTTACGTTAAAAATCATTAAAATAACTCAGCGCGTTAAAATCGACTTCCACCTATTAAATAAAAATCGATCAAGAATCGATCCGCGGGATTTTGTACAGTGAATGAATATTACGTCAACGAAAAGACGCACGCTAAAATTAGGTGATGTGCTGTTATTTTCTTTTTATACTCTGGTCAAAAAGTTGCACAGTTAAAACACCCCTATAAATATTACACTTCTATCGTAAACGGAAACAATGAAAAAAAGAGAACACGTTACGTAAGCTTGCGTGGTGGCAACACTGCGATAGATAATTAAATATAGTCTTATAATATCGTTAGAGTATCTAAATGTTTACCGGCACGACTACATCCACCGATCGAACAGTTCGTGAAGAAAAATCGAACGTGTAAATCGTATTAAAATCTTACGTTAACAGTATCTCGTGGAAAAAAAATGAGAGACGTTATTCTATACGCCGTGGAATTCCGATGAATACGCGGTGACAGTTTCCGTAAAAGTTGTTTCTAAAAGCTCTTTGTTTTCCATTAAAAAGTCTCAATATGCATGGAATGCTTACAGTCTTTATCGCGACGTCAAGATATGAGAATGGGTACACCGGTGGATGGATGCAGTTCCGATCAATGTAAAATATGCACTGGCATCCGTGGTTCAAACGCTGATGCAAAAATCAGACGTTACGAGTTTTTAAAAAAACGTTGCATTCTTCGTAACTTTGTAGAAAAAAAACATACACACACACACAAAAAAACGAAATCGAACGAGTCCACCGTTCGCCCGAAAACTCTATGGAAATGTTAAATTGCCACTTGAAACGTCTGTAGAAATAGAAATCTCGCAATGGCAACCAATGAAAAAAAGAGGGACTCTCAGATACCTTCTCGAACGTCAAACGAAATAACGTGGAAATATTTCTCTCGATTTCCGTCGAGTATTTCAATCGATAGTTCAACCGAGATGCCGTTATAGAATATAATATACATACATATTATATAAAAGGTACAACCTTGATGCGAGGTGTTAGATCAACTCGATATAAATAATACTGCGTGTGAAAACTGTTTCGATCGAATAAAAACTATAATACGATTACCCGTGAATGAACGCGCGTTACCAGATACGAGAACGGTCTAATAACGAGAGTTACGCTGTGGAATGTGTTTGGTTTTTGTTTTCGAACGTGTTAATGGGCGTGATTTTTGCATAGATTTTCTTGCACGTGCGTGACAGTTCCCCCGTCGTTCGTTTGCTATTTTTTTTTTCTGTAAAAACACCGATTACCGGTTTTGACGTGCACGTGCAAATCTACGCTCTACGATTGTTGTTGTTTTTTTTTAATTTTATCTTCAACTCCCTCTCGACGTTGATCTGTCGTTTTGAAAATGATAAAAAGACTCGACTACGAAGTTTGATTTGTTCACGCTACCATGAGAATGTGTGTTTTTCTTTGCTATCATTTTTCTTTTGTTTTAGTACAGAGAACAGGCTCGTCCTTCTCGTTTAATTAGTTCATATTAATTACTAGACGCCGCACGCGAGTGACATGTTTTCATATTTTTAATGTTTTGGGCACGTCGGGGCGAGGCGACAACTGCAACGACAGTCTCTCTCTCTTTTCTTTCTGGATCGTTTTCGATTTCCTTTATCCACGGATCAGAGCGTTTCCTCCCGTGAAACTCGATTATGCGAAAAGTTTAAGAGCTCATATGAAAGTCTTACGTAAGAACGGACTATCTTCTGCTAGGGTAGAACGGGACATCTTAAGGACAGCTCGTAAACGTGAAATTACCTAACGATACTTCTGCGATCTTGATCTCTTGACGGTTAACTCTTTAAGGAACGTCGGGTAATTGTGTTTGTCACGTTTCAACGTGAATCAACAGCGATCCAGAGTGTTTGTCTTTCGTGCATTTAACGCACGAACTCGCAAATAAAACAGACAGTAGTTACGTTCGCGTTTATCTACGAATATTTCAATTTCCGATTAGGTCCATTGTTCCTGAAAGAATTAACGATCGAACGACGGTTGTATAATAGCGTGTAAATATCTCGATCCACGCGAATTTTACTCAGTGCGAGCTTCGCGAGAGAAAGGGAAGGCGATCAACTCGCCCGTTAAAATTCTATTTACAAACTTACACCGTGAATAGAAAGAATGACCAAAAAAAAATACGGATTTTCGCGCACAGTACGTAGAGGGATCGAAGGCTCGGCCCCGATTGTCGATGAGCAGAGAATCGTATTTGTTGTTGTTGTTATTTTTTAGTGTTTTTTTTACGCGCGAATATTTACGGTCGTACTTTAAATTCCAATCAGCTGCCACCGAAGAGAAGAAACCGAAAGATAAACGAATAGAAAATATATTATTCTCTCTCACTCACTCTTCCGGCTCAACGGAGATTCTAAGAAACGTTCGTGGAACGTCTTCGTATCACTAGCTACGGAACAGTGGATAAGTAAAAGAAGACAAAATAAAAATAGATATAATAATAAATACACGTTAATTATGAAACTTAATTCTCTTACGCTATGAAGATTCGAATTTGAAACGAGTGTACGTGTACAATGGCGACACATGACTTCTGTCTACGGTAAGTTTACGTCACCCTTTGCACTGTCGCGTCGACGTTCGTCGATGTTCGTTCGAAGGCGTGAGAGCACACGCGAATCGTCGAACCGGCAATAATATTTATTTACATAATAAGTATCGTTCCTTAAATAAATAAATGCGGAATGAGAAGCTTAAATTCCAGACGCGTTAACAATGGTGGATTACAGTTACGTTATACGCACGTTATTTTATAAAAAAAAATGTACAAAATATAAAATTTATCAAAATTTCTAAAACCTGACTACGATAAAAGAGATTCAATTTATAACACACACAATTCTCTATTACATTAAAAAGAAAAATTACTTAACAGAAATATTTCTGTCGCGCGAATAGTGAGATTCAAGTGCAAAGGGTTACTAGAATGAAATTAAGAGATAAGACAGATTGGTTTATTCGCGGTTTTTGAAGATAGGACGTGCGTCGAACCGAAATCCAGGATTAGACGGGCGTGTCCGTTTTCTCGTCCTTCTTCGCTTCCTTCACGTCCGTACGTCCGTTCACGTATTCCGTACTCGCGTGTATCGGATTCTCCTGGCCGCCCTGCGGAATTTTCTCGTCGATGATACGGGGGTCCTCGTGATCCTCTTCGTCATCGTCTCCCGGTGTGATGTGCGCCTCGCTTCCGGCGCCGACACCGCCTGCAGCTTCCTCGTCGCCCCGACGCCTCGCTGCAACAAGCAACGCCACGATCGGTCAAGGCAAAAGTGTGTGTGTGGGATCTATTTTTTGTTGGTTTTGTTTTTTTTTTGTTTTTTTTTTAAATTTGTTTCTATTCGGAGTAATACGCTACTCTCCACTGTGATTTTATGAGATTCTATTTCATTTCGTGCCGTTATATTATTATCGCGTTGTTCGTAGATTTTTATTTATTTTTCAACGAAATTTCGGGTCGTCAAATTCGACCAGCAAACGCCAGAGTTTTAGAAGTACGATAAAAAAATATATATATATATTTTATTTATTTTTTGTTTCACGTGTATTTGGTATACTATGTCTATAGTTTAATACATCCTTGTGTTTCATGCTTGTTCGATATACGTATATCACGTTGAAATCTATTTGCTCTCGATGCTAAACAAAGCTAATGGATACGTACCTCGCAAACAGTGTATGTATTATGACTTACTCGATGTGCTATTTACTTGGTAAATATTTTCCGGCAGATTTCGGACATTTTTGGCAGTACGTACGAGCTGTGCGAGCGAATACGACGACGGGAAATCGAAAAACGGTTTTCCGAAAACTCGGCCGTGTTTGCGTACGCGACGCGTCACCCGGGCGTTTGCAGGACGACGAAACGTGAATTAAATCTCGATCATTAGTGTAATTAATAGATATAACATTCACAAGCAAGTCATCGCACTAATGTATCTCCAATCCAAGCAAGATAAACGTGGATAAATGTGATTCTCGAACAGAAGTTTTATGCACGTAGACTAAAAGTAATTATAATATGTATGTCAACTAGTTTGAATAATAATAAAAGAAAGTTATATAGATACACATCGAACTTTCAGTTTAGGAAAACAAAATGGGTGGGCGGTTACGGACGTGGGGGGAGTTGATACGAGCATGCTTCAATCGGGTGAAAAGATCATTTAAGATCGATAGATCTATCGCGGATCTATCGGAAGTGTGTGATCGCGGCGACGTACAGCGGATAAAGCACATTAAAAAAAAAACAGTTAACATCGACTTGGTGATCGTTTTTGGCGTACGAACAATTTCACCACACTTGCCTTCGCCGATTGTTTATCGTTGCTTGTCGCAAAAGGAAACGCTAAGTTTAATTGCCCCGCGGAGCGTAAACTTATACGGATACCGTCGGGAATATCGTGATCAAAGTATCGCAACAAACACGGTGTGTCCAAAGTCAGTGCTTTCCAAACATTTTCTCTATACAAAGCCTCTGAATATTCATTAGAATTTTACATATTAATTACTTTGCAGTTTAAAAACTTTCGAATTTACATTTTCTGTAAACACAGAGTTAAAATAGACATTCTCCCTCTATTTTTTTTGTCATTGCTACTAATACCATCGTGTAAACGTTGTGACACGAATAAATTGTATTTCCATTGTGTCATACAGTGAAATATTTAGAAGGCTTTTCATCATTCGATTTCTTTCGCGATCATTTTTTTTAGAAGATTTTGGTCGGTATCGGTTTGTCGGATAAAATGTTTGAAAAACACTGCCGTAGGTGATGCTGGGTGGAGTACAAAGTAGGTACTATATTAGTACATGCAGAGGAACTCGTAAGCACGACGTGCATGCATAAGTGATTGCATTGGGTATCGAACGAATCGGAATTCAATCGTTTTGATTTTCAGCTATTCAGTTTCCGGAGTAGATTATCATCTCGTTTTACTTGACATTTCGTGACTTACCAAATACTCGGTACTTAGGAATTTCGTCAAGTGAGGCGATTATCGATTGAATTTCTACAAAGGGAAGAAAAACTACCAAAAAAAAACGGATATTCTGGATGTAACTACGGTATTTCTTATTAAATACTTGTCACGGTTTGTAAATTCATTGGATCTTGAGTGTTTTTTTTATCGGTAATTAATACATATCTCTGAACCAATGACAAAAATTAATTAAAACCAGAGTATCAGATTGACCCTTTACGCGAATCATTTACGGATAATGTAATTCTAAAGCGTTAAAACACAATTTAATCGGCGTGAACATTTATTTGCACGTCCGCACGAAGAGTGAACTCTTTACGTGTTTACTCATCATTGAAATCTTTTAACGAACATCTGATGCGAATAATCGGGCTCCGATCGTGTAATTCTCCACACGTTTTTTCGTGGCGCGGATTAAAGTGGAATTTAAATACAAATAAAAAAAGCCAACGACATAGTAGAAATCACGGCAGGAATCTTTTTCGAACCGAAGCGGAGCCGCGCAACCGTGTATTTATTTTTTTGCCGGCTGTTTTCCGACGTCATAACGTTAAAAACCAGTAAACTAGCTTTCACTCGTTCTTTTTTCAACCGTAAAGTAACTATTTGGGGTTCAGAAATATTTGTCGGATGGTTTCAAACATCCTTTTATTTTCATTTTCTATTTTTTGTTTTAATCTCACATCGCCGAACTGCGAGTCTCGTTCGCAATATACCTATAATATTACATCCGAACGTTATTTTCCATAAAGACTTTTATACTGAAATCCACGTTTCCAAAACACCTCTAATAATATCATATCCAATTAATTCGCAAATCAATCAGAACTCCTATAAGTATAACTATCTAATTCGTAAAATCTTTGCAAATAATCGCGGTGGGAATTTTAGTAGCGACATTTTTCGTGCATTGTTTTTAGAACGATGCTTGGTGTCTATGACGGTGTTTAAATATTTCTCGTCGATGAGACAAGACCAGGACGTCGATCCGGTTATGTCGGGGATGCTGATGAACGTGGGCGTGAGGAAAAAGTGGCGAGCAGACGAGCCGATGATAAACGAGAACGAGCATTATTTCAGAGGGGATGTTTTGCTGCCTGAGGTGACTTACCCCTGGACAGTGTCATGCCTAGAGTACGGAATCGCAAGGTAATTGTTGGTGTTTCTCCTTATTCTTTACTTGGCCCGACTTGCATGCTGTCCTATCGGTAGCGGCACAACACACAAGACATTTGTATACATACAAATATATAAATATATGTAGGCATAAAAATAGTAAGATGATACGCAGCTGGCAGTCGTATGAGCATACCTACAAAGATTACGCGTGGACGCCACTAAATGTACGGTCAGTTTAATATAATTCATATGATAATTAATATACAATGTTTGTAGGATATTTTCTCGCTGTTATTTTGTTGATTTTTCCTTTTTTATTTTCACTTATTTTCCTACGAGGATTGTGTTCGACGCGAATTTCACTTCCGGTGAAAGTATACCTTTATTATAGAATTCTATAATTAATTTCACCAGTCGTGTGAGACGGTAGATAAAATCTAACTGCGAGAAACTAAAGTAACATTATGAAATAAAATGCTGTTATAATTATCTACGATACCTAGCGAACGAGTTTAGTTTGAATGTGTCGGTGAGAGTGCGTGGAAATTATAGAAAAAATATCGTTTGTCAAATGTCTTGGTTTCTTTCAAACATATAAATTAGTTCAACGAAAAAAATAACTCGTTAAACATTCATCTCATAGAGGGTGTAAGGTAGCTGGAAAAAATCAGTTAATTTGCATTCCACGAGATGTTTATCCTCCGTACGTGTCTTGGTTTCTTTTTAATCGTTGCCACGCCCGCGCGTTATTACTAATTTATTATATCTATCCGAAGCGATGCATTTTGTAATTCCATTGTAATAAATTAACAGAGAAATATTATCACAGGGTCGAGGATACGCACGACGACTTTGTCACGCGCAGTTAAGAAAAAAGAATTAAAGAACAAAAAAAAACACAGGTGTATCGCGCGCAATATTATGAAACAAATCGAGACTTACCTACGAAGCACCAGCGTCCGGTCGCACGGGCAAAAATTAGTAAGAAAACGAGAAGAAGTAGCACCAGGACACCAACGACGATTCCGATGATGGACCCAGCGTCTAAATCAACGCCTGAAATTTATCGAAAAAAAGCACGTGATGCGTTACATGTTTCTTAGGTGGACCAATCGCTTTAGTATAGATATAATTTCAATAAATTTCACATATCGAAAGTTTGATTGCGGAAGCCTGACTGATGCTTTGAAATGATAACTCAAGAACGTACACTTAATCCTCTACGATTCTCGCATGATTTATTTAACAACCGAACAAAATTCAACGAGATACGTTGATAACATTGTGACTTATGGGATAACGTTAATCGATGTAATAACATCGGAATATATATTCATAATAAATTTCTTTTCGTAATAATATCGACTTGGAATAAAAAATAAAGCTCGATAGAGGATTAAAGTTATGCAGCAAGCGTGACATATCGGCCCAACAAGAAAATTGTCATATTATTGGTACACTTAAAGCTTGTCGCAGTTCCATACATTGTTGATGCAAAAATGTGCAATAAAATCAATAACGCGGATATATATAGTTAACAGACGATAAAGCATTAATTCATATAAGAGGCACTTGCTTTGTTTTTATGATCATTTCGATATATCGATATTCCAATGGTCGCAGCGACACGGATAAGAACGTAATTTTATATATATACATACATAATATTCGGTATCGTACAGTTCCATGTATCTTTTATCTTTCTATTACTACATAGAATTAAATTACACTAACACGTGAACGTGCAAAAGGAAACACATCATTTTCTCGTTTAACCATTTCTTCAATTAACAACTAAAATACAATTGTCACGTCGTTTTGAATCGACGCGTCCAAAAGACGTTCGTCATTTTCCATGGAACTCTACGCACGAATCGCTATACAAACTACTTACGTATGATAATTTGAAAGAATGGCATTACCTAGTGCGTGCATGTGTTCGGAGAGCTTACCATAGAAGTGACTGAGCGCTCCTGCGTGAGCATGCGGTGAAGGATCGATATCATTAGAGTTACATACATAACACAAACGCAGACGGACGAAAAATATTCAAATTTCTTTCTCTTCGAAATAATTAGCCGTGAATCGGAAAGGAAATGGTAACGGTGATCGATGGTGTACGTGTGTGTGTGTGAGAGGTGTGTGACGTGGATTGAAAAACAGCGTGTGATTATGCTCGATCGAACGAAATGAAAGTGATAAATGAAGTGCGAATGATAACTGCACGACAGACAGCTACTCGGTGAATCGAAGAATTTTTTTATTGCTTTCTTTTGTGACGTGTGAATTTCTGAAATTATTGTTTCCATTCTATCTTTGTTATTTTTATGTTTCTTTTTCTTTTTCACCTATACAGATATTGTCATTTACGTTAATTCTATTCTCCTTTGTGTCAGGGATCCAATAATTTCTGTCGTCGATGCAATGCAGAATATTAAACGCTATGTGAAGTATGACGGTGGCAAAGTTTCATAGAGGTATTCGTATTGCTCGCGGTATTTTACCTGCAGGTTCTGTGGATGTTGATAAAACGATACGGTATTCGTAAGCTCCTTCGTCGTTGCGGGCTTCTAAGATGTACTCCTTCTCCGTGTCGGACTTTTGAACGCTATCGATCGTCAGGATCACGCTCCACGCTCCTCTTCCCTGTGAACAATTAAATGTCATTTTCATGAAGGAACAATCTTCCTTGTCGTATAATGAAAATTTCTACGAAACATCGTATAGCTGTGAAATTACAAAGACATCACTTCCCCTAATAAGTACCTAAACATCGATAAAAACCAATGATTTCTCGCTGATTATATCAAATCCACCTAGGATATCTCTTCAGAACTACGTACATTAACGATTCCAATATAGTAAATAAACAAACTTGACAGAATAAACGTATAAACGTTTCATCACTAATATTATCGCCTGACGATTTTTAAACGTTAGCTATTTCCGTGCCATGCGATACCAAACTCGTGCAAAAATTTCACCGCTGGCCCCGAGAGCACATGCGTGAAAACGTGAGCAAAGATTGGCAGCTTGTTTGCCACTTTCGTAACGCGATAAAACGGACGAGAAGAAAAATCGGTGAAGCATTAACGAATCCGTATGCATATATATCTATACATATCCATACGTAGGATATCCGCAGCACGTATGTGTCTCTGTATGTACGTATATGTATACAACGTACGTAGAGACGGACGGAACACGTTCTTTTACCGCTGGTAATTGCATTTTCAGTGAAAGCTGATTCACATTCGTCGACGGCACTCGGGCTGCACGTTGCAGCTGCAACTGCGGCCTATTTGAAAGCCATTCATACTACGGCCGGCAGGCAGTTCCGAATGGCGGCTTTATTGGTTTCTTGTGCATGCCGACGTTGTTCCGGAGTGTAGCACTTCTGGCCACACTGCAAAAGTTTATACACGCCGCCCGGGGGTGCCCGAGGTTCCGTAGAAAATGATTGAATACCACCCGAAATTGTACCTGCCGCGGTCGCAGAAATATTTTATACCGTCCCCAGCTGACCCTTCGTCGCATGACCCTTCGCATTTAAATGCTGTTCCAATTTTAGTTTTCACGTATCGATTGCCCGGTGTTTCGGTCACCGTGACATACCTACGTCCGTCGATATTTACTATAGTTAGAATTCTAACGAATACCGTGTGTCTAATCATCGGTTTAATTGGTTCCATTGAGATCGTTGTTACTGTGATTTTTCGTCGTTTTTCTTTCAATTTTTCTCTTTTTTTAACTATAGTTTATGGTAATCGATGTGTTCCGGTTTGAAACGATAAATCAGCGTTTATTTTTCCTAGTTTCGTTCAACACGATAAGAATACAAACTTTCGAAATAGTAATGTTAGCCCGGGAATGTGTTCCGGGAACAGATAAAGTCAATAATGCGGGGGTCGCAAGTTGTTCTGATTAGACACGTGACTGTAAACTCCGCCGGTGCTTTCCTGTGTTTTCTACTACGACAAATGAACCAACTTTCAGCAGTGAAACAATACCTGGCGGTCGAATTGACTCAACCGATTGCCCGGTACACCGATTTGTAGCTTCTGAATTCAATGGAATTTCATTAAGGCCCTTTGATTAGTTGGTAACTTTCGAGTCACGGAGATGTGCGAAAACATTCGAAAGCACCATTTAAATTCACGTTCGTGCCCGGGAATACTAATCCTTTGTTCCATTAGCTTTGCACTTGTTTTTGTTCGTTCATTAACCTTTTCTTTCTTTCATTCTCAGCTTCAATTTTTCCCTTGTGGCCTTCCACGATACGAATCGTTCGTTTCAGATCTGAACATGATTTATTCTTAATTATCATTACGCGTTATATTATATAATTCCGATTATTGTTGTAACGCTTTCCATGTTAGTACGTGGCGAATATTTTAGTATTACGAAAATATTCGATAGACCAAACGCGTGGGTAAAGTTTCTCCGTTGCGGCGTTGCGAAGTATATTTTCTGGGGATTAGGGGAAGACTAATGTATCGATAGTCCACATATTAGACTTTGAAAGTAGGCGAATGCTGCATGTATTGATAGGACAATTCGTGTTAAGAAAGTTATGAAACTGTTGCATAAATATTGGAGATGCGCATGCATCTTACGTGGCTTATGTTTACATTGGAATATAAACTCGACTCGCTTTCGAAACCGAGGTGCACGGGAAAACGAAGCTGAATTAATTTCTACGAATTTTGTACGTCGGTGTATGTATAATTTCTTATTCAATTCCTAAATAATTCGATCAACAAAATTGCTTGTATTGCAATTATCATGGCTATCATAATATGTTTTACTAAAAGAAAGCTTTTCCATCTCATTTTCTTCTATTCTATTTCTATTAGACAGATGTTCCCATCAAAAACAATGCTGACATTTCTTCCACGTTATTTCCATACTATTTTACGATCGTTTTCGGTGTTCGATTGTTTAATTATTGTTCTCGAAAGTAATGTTATCGGAATTTCGATTAAACCCGTCAAAAATCTTCGATTACCGTCGAAATGTCAATAACATTATCGAGCACGCCATTTGAAAATAGGATCGTCGAATGACGTACGGCATTCAACCGAGCGTAGTAAGTAGAAATGACTATTCCGGGAATAGATAAATTTACCAGGTCGACTGCGGTTGAAGTCTCGAGTCGGTTGCTCTCATCGGGACGACCTTCGTTGATTTTTTCGTCGTTGACTCGCCACAGAAAACGTGGCCTAGGATTCGCGTAAACGGTCACGTTCACGATCCCCTGTCGTCCAATTACGTATCCGAAACGCTCGATGGTTGGCTGCGGCTGAGGCGGATCTGCAAGAAGTTATTAATTTTTAATGATGCAGCTTCATCGAGACTCGCGAAAACCTTTTTACATGCACGGAATCTGAAATCCGGAAGGGAGATTATTTACAAGTGGTGGAGATATTAAAGACTCGCTTGAAACTGCGATAACTACTTTTAATCTCTTCACGTCCATGGACAGATGTGGACGTTTAGTTTTGTTATTATTATAGTTACTGTCAATAATATAATAAAAATAAAATTATCACTATAGATTATTCTTTATAGAATCCCTCAATAAGAGAAGTAAATTTTTTTTGGTTTGACTACACTGGTACTGGGATTTTTATTTTATAAGAAATTAATATCGTTCGTTTCTTGAGAGTTGCATATTTCTTAACAAACATTCAATAATTTTGCTTTATCGAAATACGTATGTAACAAACTGTCTCGGAAACTAAGTAGTAAGTACAACAGTAGTAGTAGTAGTAGTATCGTTTTTCCGTAATCTGGAACGTGGGGGTTCAAGTTTCTTCGGGTATTAGGTGAGCTACATAGCACAACTCCGTAAGAGTGAGTTTCAACTTACAGTAGACTTGGAGTTGCATGGTGACTTCTTTGGGTTTGTCAAGAGCCATGTGACTGGCAACGCATCGTAAAAGCTTGCCATTATCGGTCCAATCTAAGCTCCGCGATGCGTTCTGTACGGCCAGTGAATTATCGTCCACGTTCGAATCGTAGATTGTGGTCCTCTCCTCGTTGCCAATGAGTTCGTCGTCTGCGCAAAAAAAAAGGACATTAGTGTCGGTCAATATACACTGTCGACGGAAAGTTCCCGATAATTTAATCCTAACTTTAAAAACACAGTTTGATCTTCTGTTACTCGATAACCGGACTTTTCGTTTTCACGATCTATTACTTTAAATTAATAAATATTTAACCCTTTGCCCTTTTGATAATTTTCATTTTTGTCTTATTTCAACGATTAAGTATCGTCTCCCAAGTGCAAAGGGTTAATAGAAAAAACAATAAATTCTGACGTGGGAAATAGGAAATTTACACAATTTCTGTATCACGATGGTATGTGATAAGTTTGAAGAAATGCAGTCAGACATAAAAAATATGTAGATGTATGTACATACAGTGGTTTTACATTTGAATATAACGTGTAGAACGCGATGTAGATTGTGAGTTATTATACTGAATGGTAAATTACCGAGGTATAGGGATACATTTGCCGCCGGTCTTCCAGCTGGTGCGCTACAACTGACTTCCAATTTTTCTCCTTTCCTGTATATGTTTCTGCCATATGATCCGGGACTCGTGTGAAGTTCAGGATTGTTCGGCGGCCCTGAAAAGTTTAATTCAATGAATCCACTGTTAACGATAATTACACACGCGTTTGCTTTTTTTTTCAATTACAGTTCGTTTAACCCGTATACATTTAATCGTTCAAGTTAAACTCGGTGTCCGTAGAGAATCCTCATCAATTGTCTTAAGGGATCGAATATGTAAATTCCTGCGTGAATTCGAGACGCAGATTTAAATTCTTCTCGTTTTATTTCCATCATTTATCTTTATCGACTATATACTGAAACAGTAATTTCCTTTCGCGACTCGGTATTCGAACCCTCGCTAAGCAATTTTCTTAACGAAGATTAATTAGTTTTCAAATTCTCTCCCCTCCGTGCGACCTCTCGCAACGCCCTTAACTTTTTATCTACCGTCTAATATATTTTCGACATATATCGAAACTTATCAAATTTCACTGTACACCACAGTTTTAGCGAAATTCGCGAGAAAAGTTAATTAAACTTTTGAGGCAATTATTGTGTATTACATCAGAAACAGAGATCTTGGAAAGTATTATTATAACACACATTTTTCATCGATACAAATACTTCGATTCTGTCAGAAATATACTAAGTATAGGATAATAATTTTCTTTATGAAAATATACGAAAAGTTTAAAATCAACGCGATACTTACTGGCGACAATGATTTTCAATGATGCTTGGCCCTCGGGTCGGTTGTCAATCGTTGTCAAAGTACACTTGAAGATACCGTCGTGACTTTCCTTGACCTTAGCGATGCGAACGCCGCATTGACCGACGTGGGTGCCTTCCCCGTAGTACTCGATGCCTTCGTCCTCGGGTTGTCCCTCCAGTAGAACTCTACCTCCCTCCTCGCCAGGTATCTCGACACGGCAAACCCGAAGTGGTTTTTTAGCGACTCTACAGAGAATGTGCAGACTTTCGCCGAGCCGCACTGCCGTTTGTCCTTTTGGCTCGATGTCCACGATCACGCTTGGTTTTGATGCTGAAAGATGAAAAAACATTACGTTAGATCAGTCGTTCTAGTTTCATCATCAAATATAACGTGAAAATCCGTCAGAAATCCGTGTAACATATTTCTAAACGTTGCAATTAATATATTTTCCATATCGTTCTCTGTAATAATTAATATGTTAATGAAGTATATAAGTTTGTTTTGGTTATTAATTTTCAAAACGTTGAAAAATCGATAAAATTTAAAAATACACTGTTGAGATAGTGGAACAATAATTTAGTAACTTATTGATTATTAGAAATGTTATACGAATAAAAGGTTCGTATATTTAATTGGGTTAAGGTTGTGAAAATTTATTGGCAACGTTTCAATGTAGATAACAAAGAATCGATGCGTTGAAATCGATGCTCGGGAAATGGCGAGGATACTTAGGAGAAAAGGGTTAAAACGATCGTGTCTACAGGATCGCGTAAGTTTCCATGAACGCAAGATTTACGAGACAAAAAGGAAAGTTGATTAAATCCTATCCCCGTTCACAGTTTCTATCGTCTTCGTGTACTTATATTCGCTGTATCGGTGCACTCGGTTCTAGCCAATCTGCCGGAGTTTCTCTTTTCAGTGGAAATTTAAACTATCCGCTAGACAGGATAATTAGAAAGTTTCAATATTTCCCTTCGTTTTAACGCCATCTTACTGCGAATATTTGCGGAGAGGAATGCAATTTCTGCCGAGAGGTTATTATATTTAATGATTTACACGCATGTTGAATAATTCATCGCGAAACACTACATACAAATATTAGATATGTTAATTTTTTACTAACGTTCGTCACTAACATGATAAATCGTGACACATTATCAGAGGTTCTTCCGGCTGTTACTTCACTTTAATCGACTAACACGTGCGATATGTAATCCGACACATTTACACATACATATCTATACAACAACTAATAATTCGAATATAAACAAAATGACATTGCCATCAGTACAAAATTATAATATTACATTACTCACTATATTCCCTTCTTTCACACACGCTTCAAAAGTTTTCCTTTTTTTTTATTCCACCGTATCGTAAATTCTGGTGGGTTCCGGTTCGGCGAAAGAAAAAAAAGGGAAGAAAACTGAAGGAATTTTGTTCCGGCTGCTCCATTCCCCCCGTCTATACGGAACTTTCGGTAATTGTGGTAGTACGTAATGGATAACGAGGAACTAGCAAGCAGGCAGTCTGCTTATATTGTAAATGAACAAAAGTTTCGCGGCAAAAAGCTTCGAAAGTATCAAACCACCCCCGGGATAGAGGAGGGGGGAGGGGATGGAGGTGTCGAAAGTGAGAACGGGCCGTGTACCGACACTTTCCATTAATAACTGCATTGTCAAACTGCTGTTCGGCGTTTCGTGTACGCGAGTTGCATTATAAGCTTTCGTTTCAAGCCCCCGGCGGCAAGATTTCGCGCGATCGACGTACCACTTTTACCAACATCATCCGTTATCTCGAGAAATCCAGGGCGGCCGAAAGTTTTCTGGCATTTTAACGCCGCTCGATAATTAATTATTCACTGGTCGTTGAGTACACCGCAGGATCGCGAGTGAAATATTTTTTCGAAAATTTGCAGGAATAATCGTGTAATGGCCGAAGGAAAAAAATGAAGGCTGCTAGGGTCTGACATCTTCCGTGCTCGCGATAAATATAAATATAAGTTATTTTGTTTTTCTTTTCACTCGCGAGTCCGCGATAAACTCGGCGTAATGCGAAAACGGTTGAATATGCTGAACTTGATTACGTTAGAAACGGTTTTCGTGTTCGTGTAAGTGCGCTCTGCTTGCTCAGTGACTTGTATGTATGTGTGTATACATACGTGGCGTTTGAATGATTTGAGTGTAATAGATAGAAATACGCAGGATAGATATTCGCTGGAAAAAGGTTGTCTGTTTTAGGGACAGTAATCTTTTCGTTTAAAATATTCTAATGAAAGACATACATGTATGTATGTATGCATATGGTAATTAACAATGATTTAAATATCGGTATCAATCAAATTATACGTATGTAAATTTGTATAATGTGTAATTTCCATAGGGTGATACAAAAGCATGCACGGGTAATTCTACTGAATTTTTATGTTTTAAACTTCCAAAGCCTACGTGTATTATTAAATGAAGTTAGATGGTTTAAGAGATATTAACAATATTTCGGCAAACATTCGCATTGTCGCGATTTTAATTTTTAAAAACAAATTCTTAAAGAAAATTGTACAATTAAGTACGTGAATTTTAACATAATTATTATGGCGTCCGAATGTTGAAGAGAATTAATGTAAAATCTATGGATTCTATGTAAAATCGTTAGGTATTAACTAAACTCCAATAAGGAAACCCAATTAATTATCCCTTTTAATATCCAGCTAAAATTAATAGGAGAAGCCAGAAATACTCGAGTAATATAGACACTATGCAGACTAATATGGAATCCTTATGACGTTAAAAGCGTTTCAAATTTATAAATATTTATTTCTGTCGTTTTAATAATACATATTTTGTCTACCGAAATTTCACAAATATAGGTAACTACTTAAATCTTTCTTCTACGTCAAATTTAAAATATTATTTTGCATACGATTATTCATATGTTCCTATAAATCCATATCGTTCTTATAATTATATAGAATTAAAATTTCACATTTCAAATAGAAATTCGAATAAACAAATGTATGTGAGATGCGTTTACGAGTGCGGCGTTAAATTTCGTTAGAAGACCGCACGCTGCATCAATCTTGCCAGTTAGAAACACGTCGTCTCATCGAGGTTCAACTGGGCCGAATGCGGCCGATCTCGTGCGAGATGCCATTATGATAATGCACCCCAAGAAATATGATAAACCGGGCGTGGCGCGAATAACGATTATCATATTTCACGTCGTAGGCTTGTTGACGCGACGAATAACCACTGGCGAATCGCTGTAACCGTCCCGACAAGCGTTTGTTTATTACTGTCGTTTGCGGATCGGTTATGCAAATTACTCGTTCTTCTTCTTCTTCTTTTTATTTTTTTTTTTTTTTCGTAAATACGAAAGTAGGTTATTGGGTGTGAAAAAGGGCGTATCGCAGCGGTGATTATTCGATCGTTTATCAGTTCGTTGTAATGAATATATATTTTTACGACGCGAGATAAAGTAAATTGTTCGAAATTGGATTAATTAAGGGAGGGAAAGGTTCACGGTTACTATGATTCGAATTAAAACGATGATGCTTTTAATACAGCTAATTATACAGAGGGGACGCAATAATGAGAATTGCAGCATCGATAAGAAACTGTCGCTACGCTTTTTACCATGGCGATGAAAGCACCGCCTTGGGATCCTTTTGTATATAAGCGTTGTTGTTTCTTCGTCTTTAATTTATTTAGAGAACTTAATTAAATCCCTTCTCAATTCATTCCTGATTGCAATCTTTCTTCTTACGTCGACAAATAAGAAGGCAGCTTCATTTTGTCCTTGCGAGGGAACTCATTAAAGGATTTTCTATCTTTTCAGTAAATCCACTCACGCTAATTGTTCGGAATAAGAAACAACATTAGATAAATATGCTAGATGTATGATTTTTCTTGCTATTTTCAGTAATCTTTCTATTTTTTTGGTTTCTGTTTGTTTTTGTTTTATTTTTTTTTCAATGTAATTCTACCTGCAACGTTAATCCCGAAACACGTAGTAGTTACTGCTATTTCGTAAAATAAATTGCTTTCCTTCTTACGACGCCGATAAACTCTCTTTTGTACAGCGTTCTATTGAAAAAGAGGATTTACAAGACGGTGGAATTGTTGTGCATTAACAGGTCAATTGTAAGTTCTGCCCGTAGAATGACGGCGGTCCTTCTGAAGCCAAGTTGCGCTACAATGGGAGTAATAAGTTCGCAAATTACGTAAGAAGTATTACCAGGAAAAGAAAGATATGATAATAATAAAGAACGAGCAACAAATTACAAAATAAAACACTCGCATTATCGTCGTAACAAATTCTAATGAAAATTCTTCGTTCTCGCGAAGATTTACAAACGTCATACAGCATCCTTGATATTCATTAGTGAAAATCTGAATGTACTCGGTAAACAAATAATCCAATATGCAAGATGGAGATAGCGGGGACGTATCAGTTGATATACATATATCTGTCTTGACAGTCGAATTCAATTAGACGCCGGTGACAATTTCGAATTTCAGCGGCGGTGGTGTCAACACGAGGAAAGGAGGGGGAGGGGGTGGGGGTGGTTGAGTTTCTGTAGGCGCAGAGGTGAAATTCACTGAACGATCGCAAACCCATAAATCCCATTTGATTTTCCGGCCATCAATTTATTATACGGCTGACGTCACGATCTAATTTGAAGTTCCCCCCTGCCCCCCCCCCCCCCAACTCCAGGTCCCTTCGCTCACCGTCGAGGATCGCGTATCCGGAAAACCACAGCAACAGATGCGATGATTTGTGGACAGTGCCGTGCATCAGTACGCCTACGAAATTGATGCACTTTGCCCGCGAACCGTGTTGCACCCGCTGTAACGAATTGTCCACGACGTCGATCCGTATATAATCCTGATTTCATAGAATCGAGGAAATTTCTTGTATTTTTTTTTTGTTTATTTTGGTGTTCATTATACAGAAAATCGAAATTTGTCGGCGATCCGAGTCGATGTGTTGCAAGTAGTGGAGAAGATCGAGATTCTGAATGATTTGCGAAATCATTCGTTGATTTTTCAATGGTCGATCGATTTTTACGGAGAATCGGTGGTGATTAATTATCGTTTTATCGGATAGGATTCGGATAAATATTCCGTGGCGATCTATTGTCCATGATTAATTAAAATGTTTCGCGGAAAAAACATGGCGGCAAAAGAGGCGATAGCGATTATAAGCTGACGCTAATAACGAGATTTGTATAAGTAAAATTGGTGGTTTATCCGTACGCGCGTCATTACCGTATCAGAGGGAATAAATCATTTCTCCACCGTCGCTGTTTTATCAATTTTTCATAATTGTTGATACCGCTCGCGACACAGTTGCGAATCGTGTAATTCGGTTCGGTTGAAGAAGTAATTCGTGGTACAATGTTGAGTTATCGGAGACTTCGCGTATTTTTAAAATTTACTGATTTTCTTAATTACGCTATTACCGAACGTTACTTCGTATTTCTAAAAACATTAATTAATGTCCTGGTGTGATTAATGTTTAAAAGTCCTCGTTAATTCGTAGAAGGGGACAATGGAAAATGCATTACAATTTTCAAATAGCAATAAAATATTAAATTTTCGTCGCGGCGAATATTTTGTATGTCGATCCTTAATCCTTTCTGCTGAAAGAATTTGCTGTAATACTGCAATAATCGAGAAATTATTTTTATTACTCGTCCTCATTGTTTAAGTACATTATCGATTGTTCCTCTCCGACACTTGCTTTATATTATACATACGATATTCAGCGAAACAGACCATTACCAAGATCAAGAACAAATGAATATCAAACGCATGTGAAAACCGTCTCAAAGTTCAATTCGTCCTTCGCTAAAACATCTTTCTCAAAAGCTGCCGGCGAACACAGGTTTCACTTCTATCATTTCGGTGACTCGTCCCTCTTTCTCCGTGTTAAAACAGAAAGCCGTCAGTTTACGTTTGCAAACGCGTGGTACCGTGAAACTGCTGGACTGGCAGGCAAAACGTGCAAATAATAACATCGTCGAGTGTCGGCGACGTATTGAAAACAAAGGAGAACGTTGTTACAAATACATACATATATATACACGTTGGTGTTAAACACACCCGAAAGTACAAACCGCCTTCGTTGTTTACCACCGCACGCGCGAATCTTCTATTTACCTTCGCCGCAACGTTATTGAGAACTTTTCCCGCCCTATTGCATACATTTTCATACTTCCGCGAACAATACGTTCGCCGGAGTGTCGGCACAGTGACCTAACCGCAAGTGGCGACTCTTAAATTCTACTTCTTCGAGCGCGGTAATAACGTGGCGAGATAATCCTCCTGGTTACCGCGAATACAGCCCGTGTCCGTGCGTTCGTATGCATGTTCCACTGATTTCCAATTTTCTCGGCACGATTGCCACCCCTTTTCCCTCCTCCCTGCAGGACGCGGAATACGAAAACGGCGGCAAACGGGGAAATGATACGGGAGATGAGAGAGAGAGAGAAGAGAGACACACACACACACACAAATGAAACGAATGAACAAAAGATTTAAAAAAGTGGAATATAAGGAAAGATACAAGGAACAGTAGAAAATGTTAAATAATAAAACAGACAGGGAAAAGAAACGGGTGGGGCATGGAGGGGGGATGTTAAAGCAAATGGAATAAGGAAACTAAACAATGCAGGTACAGAGCTGGCGAGAGAACAGCGTAATAAGAAGAAGTAAAAATACAGAAAGACGGGGAGAAATATAGAGAAATGCGATGAGATAGAAGATAAGTGCGTAACGTTAAGAGAAAAAGAGTGAGAGAGAGAAAGAGAGAAAGAGATGGCAGTAGCGAGTCGACTGCATAGCAGCTGCAAACCGCTGCGGTCAGCTTGCATGTGCAGGAAGCAGGTTGCATCGGGGGGAACTAATCCCAGCCGGCACTTCTCGTATTAGATGATATTCCCTAACATTGCTAATTTCGCTTGGTATGGCGTTACGAAATATGCTGGGCTACCTACCCTCCCGCAACCAACCCCCCTGGCTTTTCCCTTTCGGCTCGCCCCGCAGTTGCAGACGAGAGGACGAAACTCGATTTTCACCGTAATCAGACCGAAGTGCCAGCGCTGCACACAAGCATCGCGTTAAAACGCTGCCCGAAGATATATTTAAGAGATGCAGCGGGCTAATCAGCGCCATCTTGATAGCTCGCGGAAGAGACGATTAATGATTCTTTTACGCATACTTTTATGTAGACTTTAATTATCGCTGTAACGTCTCCTATGAAAATTTAGTTTTCAACGGGATAAGTTTTTCTGTTGAAGAATATTTCTTACGAGATAGATTTTGAAGGATTTTTATATTTATATCAGGGTTAATCATGAAACTTGTCGATGTGAATTTTAAGATCCGTGAAATAAAAAAATAGACTAATGCATTAAGTATGTGTCTCTTTTGAAAAGATAAAATTTTGGTGTTGAATAGTTTACCTGCCCGATTAATTCACGAGTTATTTAAAGGTATGTAATAGATTCATCCTATATACACTGTAATTGTTTTAATCTTATTTTAAATAGGCGACATGATATTCGACATTTCTCCCGAAATTACCTGCGGGTCCACGTGAATTTCCAACTGACGGAACAACGTTGCTACAGGTACATAATAATTGACGTCTTCAATTATTTCGCGAGAGGGAACTCGGGTCTAAAGGACAGAAACGAACAGACGAAAACGATACGCGAAAGGGACTTGATAGGAAAGTTTGCGTTTTATAGGTGGAAAACACGACTATCGAGTACGCCGAGTGAGTAGCGCACTGTGTTTCCATTCCCCAGAGCTTTTTTCCAGACCAACCGAGCAAGGAAAAGGGTACATCATTCACCTCGGGAAAATAGAGCAATCCTGTGACACATGGGAAATCCATGCATTACCTGCATGGTGCAGTTACTCACGAATGCATTGCATTTTTGCCGGTACTCTCTGCGACCGACTTTGGCACACCGAGAGGTCCGCGATCAGCAAATGGATCTATTCATTCGTTCGTGAGATTCGTATTTGATGGGCTAATGACATGTGACGGACGTTAAACATTTTCGCAATTGCCAGTCATTTTTTTTTTTTTTTTTTTTATATACCGGAATCATCTGTCTGTATATTATGAATTTTTGACGAAAGAGGGGTGTTGATAATATTTCATCAGCTTGATCTTTGTACCCCTGGTACGGGATACTGTTGCATCGAATGTACCGAATTGTGCAATTTATTTAACACGCATCTGCGGTATAACTAATTTGTCATTGAAAAGTTGATCTCACAGTGGCTTGTATCATATTAAACAAAGCCGACGTATAAACTTCGGGTGAATTCGCAGGCACACATATCTGACCGTAATTATCATTGAGTTGTAAATCATATTTCGCGGATAAACGGTCATGAATTATGTTCATGAAAACTATATTACATTAGGATGTATATCGATCTAATTACTCATTACCGAGTAACGGCGTGTATCATGAATAATCAATTCAAATTAATGTATCCGTGGAAAAGCAATCGCGCGTCCCGCACAGATTCGGCCGGCGAAAACCGGCAAATATTTTGTAATTGCCAGGTGTACCGGCGACGAGAGTTCGCAGCTGCTATTGATTTTTAATTTTAATTACCCCCCTCGTTATAACACCGCAGAAAAGGAGATAAAATAAAAGCAAAATTCGATAGAAATACGGTCGCGGCGCTACGAGTGTTCGTAAAATCAGTATACAGTTTTTTTAAACTATTATACGTGCCTGCCGGTACGTTTTTTTTTACCCCGTCCCGCAAATAATTAAAAATTGAAATTCAAAAGCAACAACCGACGCTACGACACCGCGGACGCCGAAACGAGTCGGTATTTTAATAACGTGATCGAGGTAGTTTTTAATCAATGTTTGTAACCGAATAATTCAATGAATATATCTCACGCGTACGTATTTAATATTTAAATATCCGATTGCCGAACGATACAACTTTTCAATGTGCTCCGCGTTACACACCCGCGAAATCTGCATATATAATAATAATTTTTCATTCTAATTCAGAACAACAACGTACGAATATGATTTACGAATATCGTACCGCCGTTATAAATTTTATTACGTTTTCGTTTACGCCCGTGCCGCGCGAAACTTCCGGGCGCAATTTAAACATTTTCGATGTTAATACCTCTCCAATTAAATTGATAACTTTTATCCTGACTGACAATACACGCGATACGTCCGTAGGTGTTATCACGGGCCACCCATGACCGCAATATCGGACGGTCAAGTAATTAAATATTAAATCTCCGTGCTTCAGTTGAATAAATGTCAAACGTAAAATTGTAATTTATGGTAAACAATAGGATTATCAATGAATCTGATTTTATACATATAATCATAAATTCTCGTTGAAAATGTTCGTGTAACGATCGTTTTTAGAATTACAATCAAATTCGTAAATCGTGAAACCAGCAGCGCGACCAGCGAACGTTATGAAACTTTCCGATATCACCCACGGTTCTCTCTACATTCGAAATTTTCGCTCAAACAACGACTCGGGAACGAAGTTTAAGCGTTCCGCACTTTCGTTGCGATTCCACGGAATCGCGGGAAAAGGAGATGGAGGGCGGGGGGAGGAGAGAGAGAAAGCCAAGTAAGTAACGGAACTCTGTCGAATGTTAATTTTCTCGGAACAACCACAAATCTTCGCGGAGATTAAGACCGGTTTACACGGTAGTAAATCAACTCATCATCGTTCGCCCGGGCCACCCTCGTTCGTCAGCCTCGATTCACCCCTTTTCGACGGCAGTTCACCGTAAAGGAAGAGCTGTCGGCTTCGCCGATAGAAGCAAAGTGTCAGATCCTCGTGGCACGAACCGAGCAAATCGGTTTTGCTCGGCCGATGATGGCGTTGGAATCGAGTTACGCAAAATGGATTTCGCGTTAAATAACTATCGCGTCTCTCATCGGGACGTGTCGGACGAAGTAGTGACAATAAGTGTCATTGGTCGTAACGCGATCAACGGAGCCCATGTGGCGTCCACCTTTTTTTTTCTTCATACAGACGTATGTATTGTACTTGTTTCAAAAGTTTTGTGCTAGAGAAACATACACTTCGTTGATTAATGATTGAACAATTTATTTGCAAAGCGATCGGATAACGCGGTATATTTCTATTACTTTTCATCGTTTGTATGAGTTTACTCTATTCTTGGTGTATTAACATAATTGATACAATTGACGGAAACGTTGGTCTTGATCGGAAATACTAATTTAGAAATATCACAGTATCCGAATATTTATACTAGATCCTGTATATGTCTGATAAATAATAATAATGAATCATCACCCGTTCACGATTTATTTCAAAACGGATTTGCATGCAAGTAAAAGTGGTGCAAAGTCACCGAGTTTTCTAACTACGGAAGGAACCGGGGAAAAATAATGTATGTTAGAAAGAACAGTCCGAGTATATTACACGATAAATAAGGCTAAATAATCCGGACGGTATCCAGTTCCTAGGTGCTCTATGTAAAAACTTAACCAGGGATCCAACCGGGACACTTTATGCATGTTGAAAATACCTAGGTGTTATGTAGAGCTTTAAGATAGAGAGAATTATTTACCTACATGTCTTACATTCGTTTTCTTTCTTAAAAATTCTCCTAAATTTTCTAATTCTGACTAAAACTAAACACTTGCCACGTGATATTTGTACGTGTGCTTGGTCGGTAATAACAGACAATAGGACACGATTTGATTCGAAAGTTGTTCGGAACCGCATTGGACTGTGTTTCTCGAGATAGATCGTTGTCGCGTCAGTTATCACAGTTTCCATGTTATCGTCTCGTTACAATGGTTGACGGTTTATAACAGCTTTCGTAGCGGCGATTCCACTTACTTATTCAACAACTTTGATGCCGCCGTTGTTCACGTTCCTTGCACAGACGATAAGCATTCCTGTTACAAAAGCAGTCGAACACGGTTCGTTAAACCGAAACAATTAAACCGGGGGAGATCTTCAAGCTGCCTCTTCTTGATTATTAATGATACTGCGTAATAGCGCATATTCCAAGATACCTAAGGAATGTTGGATTTATCCTAATATTTGCTCAAATTTTCCACCGTCTTGGCAAAATCCTTATTCCATGCGGAAAGGAGGAACATTTTTTCAAGATGAGTGGATATCGACTTGTTTCTATTTAGGGAATAATCACTTTAATATTATACACGTGTCGTGTATTCGGGGTGAAAATATAGTGAGTAATTAATTCGAATGATTTGGATTCAATTTTGTTAAAATTTATTCATTTAAATTAATTCGCAACACGTTGCAAATTCTACTGCATATAAATCAAGAGAAATTTCGAAAATTCATATGATGTTTATATTACAACAAAAATTAGGAAGCATTCATTTAAACAGCAGAAAGACATTAGATTACTAATTTACACGTTAAAAAAAGTCATTAACAAACTTTATTGCCAACTTACAATCCTGAGAAGAATAACAATGTGAATTGAGCACGAAGACGATTTGCCAAGAAAAGTAAGGCGTGCATTAAGCAGATAGATCAAGACGTAAAGGTACAATTATGAAGCATTATCCGGGGCGCATAATGTAAGACTAAACGTGTAAACAGGTCCCCGAACATTATCGTTAAACCCACACGACCAGGGATACGAATATGGATGCAAATGTAGCTGATGACGCCTGTTGCGGCATCATTTTCCGTGCACGAGCCTGTGTTTTCTTGTAATGACCTCTTTTACCTCCTACGATATGTTACGTGGTGTAAAACATTAAGGTTACATCGAATTTTTAACCAACAGAAACGAGACCTTGTAATTTCCATGATAACCGGGTAATATAGACACTTGAAATTGGCGAAATTATTCACCTCCGGTTAATCGTGATGGAAATAAAGTCCACCGCTGGATTCTCATGGAATAATAAACTCGATTGGATATTAGCCAGATCCGCTATACGGAAAGGTAATTCAGATTTCACTAGACACAAACCAGACGACGCGACGTTTCGTATAATAAGGGGGAGAGATACGAATTTACCGATGCATTAACATAATTTTATAATTCTCCGCTATGAATAACCACCAGCGTTTTAGAACCGTTGTTCTTCCTACGTCTGGTCTCGATTTATAATGCGATTGAAATCGCTTGATCGGTGGTACTTTTAATTATTTTATCGATACGTCGCGTACATACATATTTAGTGACCGTTAAATCGACGAACACGAGTCAGGAAATTAAAGTGGAAGGGGAACAACGTACGTAAGCGTGGGTGTAAAAATCTCGCGTTCTGTGATTAAAGGTGAATTACTGTGATAAGGTTTTACAGCCTAGAAATAGTTAACGCCTGTACGTTATATATAGCGCCGGAACTTTCGGGCAGGGTAAAAAGTTCGTATCGACGGCAGTTGCGAAACTCCAATGTGTAATTCGGTGAATTCCATTTATCGGCTTCTTGTTTAGAGATAAAATAAATCACAATTGTCACGGAGCGAATAATCGCTTGCCACGTTTTCAACAGCGGCTGCGGAGCAACTTGGTTCCGGTATTACGTCGAATATAATATTGCTAATTTAATTTAGCGTTCGGTTATACATGACTGTGTGTATAGATAATACTTTCACTTATTTTTATATAATATTTTGTACGTAGGAATTTATAAAAATAACCTCGACACTGTTTCACCCAAATGGAATTTTTTTACAGCAATTAAATTTAAATATAGATTTGCTTTCAGGACGTGAATTTGTTAAAAATTAAATTTTCGCGTTCCGCGCAGTAAGTAAGTGGAAATTGAAACACCTGGGTGTAGATCTTGCAGAACGAAAAAATGAAGAAAAATCTCGATTAGTAGTTTCTTCCTGCATCAATCCGGTCAATCACAAGATATTCGTATTACCTGATACGAAAAAAGAAAATCTCAAGACGCTAGCAGCAAGCGTCTACACCGCAAGTCTACTTCCTGGTTAAAGTCATCTACGACCGGGTATACGGAAATCGACTTGTAATCAGACGTCTCGACGGCGAAGAAATATTTCTTCTTCCGATATCGAATTGGAATACATAGGTAGGCGTGTATCTCGCGACATTAATATATGTATATATATATATATATATATTTCTGATATAACAACATAACAACAGTTTATTAATGCGTCTCAGTTTGGTTTGAAACCGACATTAAGTTATTGAACACGCAGAAAAATGACGGCGGTGTAACAAATTGAGAAACACACGAGCGAGGATAGAACGCAACCATGACGCGAACATGATCAAGAGTTTCAACAACGCTCCTATGAATCGGTTTATTACCTTTTTAACGTGGAAAATCGTGCGCCCGTGCATTTGCTCGGAAACTTTTTTAATAAAGAATTTGTTGCGGGAAGTGAGGCTTCTCCTTCGCCGTGGAATAACAAAAGCCCGCACGTGATATTGCGCCGGTGATAAATTGCCGGCTCGGTAATATAAAGACGACGAATGAATTTCAAAGAAATAATGGCGCGCATTTACCGCCACATATTGGCGCATTTTCGTCCGCTTAACATCAAAGCCATTCAATCCGATATTTTGTTGGCGAGATAAAACGAGCAGAATTAACGACGAGAATAGAAAATACCAATTTAGTTCTCCAATCTATAATATTATATCTTTCACACTTGAAACAGGTGAAATTCTTTTTATCCCACACAAATTGAAACAATTTGACTAGTTTTATTTAAAAAACTACATACATTTATATATCTGTATAGTAATCGTAATTGTTATCAACGAAAGTATCAGGTCGTGGGGTCAAACATAAGTAGTCCTCGATATTTCGATATCGGGAGGAATCACTCGAGGTAAAAGTCGATAGAGGGTCAGAAGTAATCTGACTGTATTTTTTTTTATATATATGTATATAATATATATATGTATTATATATACATTCCCTGATTCTAATGGATGGTCTTTACATAGGGAAGGGGGTTTACGAGTGTGCTTGGCTCAAGTATCTCCGTAGCGGGGAAATGAAAAATCATTGAACGACGACAAGGCGAAAAAGAAAGACAGGAGGGAATAGCTAAATGAGGGACGGTTGGTGGAAAAGATAGAAGTGACTCTCCTGTCGAAGAGTCACGAGTCGGATATCCTCTTAAAGGCACAGACACTTCAAGCAATAAGCCTCAAGGATATTCTATTATGAATCTTATTCTCGTGGGACTTTTCCACTCGTATATATTTTCCCGTTTCGAAGTATAATTCCACGTCTAATCGTCCCTACCTTAATTTCAGTTCCAAATGATTGTCATGTTCGAATAATTAGAATATCTTGTCACCTTAGATCACTTCGGACGAAAGTGTATAATACTAATGGATTCGGTAGATTACTCGGACAGAAACTACCCGTGAAATACTAAGTACGAAGTATGTGATTCAGTTTAATGACTCGAAGAGTTCAGTTATTCGTCTCATAAGTACCGAGTTCTCAAGCACCTATAAAAATTTGAAGCACAGTCTTGGCAACATTATTTCCGCAAAACTGTGAAAAATACGATTCCCCGGAGAAACGAGTGGACATTAATTTGAAAGTTCGCGGAGATGCACGAACTTGCGAGAGAATGTTAGAGCTTTAAATTGCTCATACACGGCGGTGGCGACCAAGTTACAGAGTTTCAAGTCAACGTACCTAGGGAAGATTGAAAAAAAAAAAGAAACGAAAAAAAGTAGAGACCACAAGTCGGATATATAAATACCGGTAATTCACGGTAACATCGTGAAATAGTTGCTGAATTTTCAGATTGATAACATCTCGGTCTAGACAATAAGACGGAAGTAGGTTAGCGTCTGCTGGCTGTCTGAAATTCCGTATTACGGTCTGAATGAAGCACTATAATACTCGTTCCTAATTCCTTTATCTCAATTACGAGGATTCGTAATCTCTTTACGTCGCAGCTAGTTGTTAAACACACTTGACTCCCGTCTCTTCGTTTACCAAATAATACTCTAATATACGCCAGCGTTACCTTCGAGCGAACAGTCTACTTCCATCGAAATATATTTTAATCAAAAAGAACTTCACCGTTGTCTAAATACGATAAAACGACTCAAACGTTGAAAATGTTAATTATTTAATTTTTAACTGTTCCAAGAAAACACCGGGTAAACGTATCAATTGTTCTACGTAGACATATTTCGCCATCGTCTGTCAAATTATCTAAAATTTTACAAAAATACAATAACACGATTCATCCGTTGTGAACGTTAATTCTTTAATTTCTAACTGTCCCACTGAAACGCCACGTAGACGTATCAGAATTCTAAGTAGCCTGTTTCGCCATCGTCGTACGTGAAAGATGGTTCATTAAAGTGTCGTCGATAACGTGGACCTGAAAAGTGGCGTACAGTTCGACAGGGCCGGAAGTGTAGGATATTGAATTTCTATGGCAGTGTCAGTAGAGGTAGTTAAAACCGCATCAGGCACTGTTCTCACAAGCAGTGCCGTATCTATCGGGCACCGGGGGGGAAAAAAGTGAAACCACGCCTTCGTAATGCTTCTGCCAGCACCAAAACCCTTCGAACCGCACCCATACCAAAGCACCGATTCAATATCAGGCCCTGAAACCTACAGGATCTTTTCCAAAGCGTCGCGTAATGAAGAGTCTTGTTTGTTCCAAGAAATTTTTTGCCAGCGTTACACGGCTTTCCCCAATTTTATTTTTTCGAGCCGCGTCGACATGAATACACTGCGCGCCGAATAAAGGAAAATTAGTTCACCGCCTCATTACGTATAATCTTTTACGAAATGAATATTATTACCAGTTACAGCGTCGGCTTATTATATTTCGTAAGAAATTCCGTGATAATGCTGTCGTTCCGAACGAGACAATTGGAACGGTCTTAACGAAGTTACCGTGAAGCTAATTTCATATCCCGTGGCATTAACGAGCTTTGTAATTTTTTTCACCAGTCCGCAGATTTTGAATTACTATATAATTTCTGGCTTTCAAATCGCGGGTACATCGGTCCCGGAGAAAATCACTGTAAACGTCGCTGTTGTATTAATATAAACGATTGGTTTTTGCGTGTCGTGCATTATGTTTCATAAAGTTACATCGGATGAATATAAATTGGTAATTTCGTACATTCGATATATTCGCATACGTGTATGTATATAATATATAATTTATATGAGTGTTTCGTTGTTTTAATCTAAAACGTGGAAGTTCGAATGACAGATGAAGCTACATATGTATAGTTCTGTAGGTATAATTTCACGAGAAAATCGAGTGTGTATCTTGGCATAAAGTCGACGAAGGTCGAAGGTAATTTAGAACCAAGTATCCCTGTATTCCCTGCAAGGTATTGGATTTGGTTGGAGCATCGATGTGCGGTGGCATCTTTGGTTTCAGCTGAATCCTCTTTAAATTGTGTCTCGTATATGTATGTGATCGAGTTTTGTGGTCCGCTTCGCCTTACGGCTTTATTCTTACCCGAATCTATTCCTTTTATCCGGGTTTAATGTCTTCCCCCACACAATTAATTCACCGATTACCTTTTTCCCAACGTATTTCCAACCGATCGTCGGATTTAACGGAACTCGCAATACCCTTTTTGTATTTAACAAATAATCCGCAGCTATATTATCGGCAGTTAAACGATGTACACATGCGAAAACATTTAACAAAGAAATTACAATTCGTTAGTCGATATCCGATATCATACTTTCAACAATAAAATCACCGTTACCGTCGCTCCTATATACATACATACATATGTACATGTATATATGTGCAAACAAACAACGCAAACAGCACGGAATATTTATGTTCCAGTAGCTGCGGAAAATCGTCAACGAATTACCGGCTCAATAACCGCCCGGCTAACAACCAGAATGAAAACGTTATATTAATTAGTAGCCACGGCGACTGAGGCGGACACGTAAAATAAATCGTCGAGCATCCTCGAAAATATCCCCGAAAATTCGAGGCTCAACAACTTGAAACACGTGTGCCAACGAATGTTAATTAAATCAGTACTAGAAATGTTCCGTCGTGTTTTCGTCTCTACTTTCTCTACATCCTACGTCCCTACCCCCTTCAACCCTCTCTCTCTCTCTCTCTCTCTCTCTCTCTCTCTGTTTCTCTTTCCCTTTTCTCTTTTGACGAACGATCGGAAAGTTCATCCTGCAGGTTCACGTGGAACTGGCTTTCGCGAACCTTGGTCAGGGAACTGTTAATTAAATTACCTTTACCAACTATTTTGCGAGAAAAGCTTGAGAGCCCTCTCTGTGGCTCGTACCTTACCGTGAAAGCGCGCAATCTTGTAAACGCAATGCCACGGAAAAGTAGGTGTATGCACGGGCACAGCTGTGACGAGTGCATGCCGCTGTTGCACCTCGCCTTTTGTCATTCCTTTCCCGTTTCCCCTCTTCTCCCTACTTTCATTATCCGTTCCGAGTGTATTTTTTGCTCTTTTTTCCCGTTTTTCTTTCTTTCTCTCTCTCTTTTTTTTTCGTTCCTTGTATTCGCCCAGTGTTCTCACTGTAATTTACTTTCCTGTTATTTCATGCGCTATTGTTCTCATTGTAATTTTATATCATATTAATTACCCACGGAATAATTCTCAAATTAATTTTTCTATAATACGTTGGCGTTCCTACGTTAAAGAACACACGACTGATTAAGTAAATAATACCTTTACGGTGTACGAATCGTGATTATAATATGTATGTATGTTTACGTATATCGTATAATAGTGTTTTCAGAATTGTTGACGTTACGTTTCTGACAGTTTTGCGAGCGATCGTAACGTAAACTCGGTAGAAGTTTTGGGTGATTTTTCTAAAATAGATACCCGTCGATATCACGCTCTCTAACGTTTCTTCTTGAATTTGATAAAACGAGAGGACCTTCGTTTCCATTGGATGGTGTCAAAAGGGATCAAAAGGGATTACTTTACGGTTGATTGGATCACGGTCCTTTCCGCGGATTTCACCACGGGCGAGAGATACCTGCCGTATAAATTTACACGGAGCGTCGATTTCCAGGTGAAGCTTAAAGAAGGTAGCAAAAAAGAATCGCTAGAAAAATAACTTGAAAATACGCTGTATTAAAAAAAAAAAAATCAACCAACTCACTCACCGAAAGGACAAGTATGTAAGTACAGACGAACAAAGTAGACATATACAAAACCGATTCAACGTGACGGTACGATTTATTAAACCGCGTGAGATTGCTTTATTTTCCGAGATGCATCATCAAAAGGAATCGAAAAGCTCTATTTTACGATCGAACGGATTACGGACCCTTCCGTTTCGCTCCATAAATTTACATCGAGTCCTGATATCGATGAAAGTTATAGACAAGAATGAAATGAAGAGAATCAAGAAGGAGGAGAGAAAGATGGAAACTATGACGTAGAGAGAGAGAGAGAGGGAGAGAGAGAGTGAAAGAGAGACAGATAGAGTAAGAGAGAGGGTTGAAACGTTGCTCCGAAAAGGACGAGACCTCAAAAATCTCGACGTACGCCATTACTGCCGACGTTGGATCTCATTTGAACGCTGCACAGGGGCTCTTGCAGTCTGGTCTTTCCTAATGAGGGCGGCTTTTTCTTTTCTCCGTTCCCCTTTAACTCCCCTCGGTGCCCTTCGCCGCCCTCGTCCTACCTTGGCCCTGCCGTTTTTTTTTCTTCGTTTTTTTTCGCTTTCTCTCTTTTTTTTTTTATCTCTATCCCACTCACCCAGCGGCTTCGCCCTTTGAATGAGGAGGTGGCACGAGAGGAGAACCCGGAGTGGTGAATGTTATCATCGCACCGGCAGATGCAGTCTGAAAACGCCAACGAGAGGATACGCCAGGCCAGACTACCCGGCATAATTAAAACTTGTACCGCTTCAGCGTCTCGAAGGTTAGAAATACACGTCTTTGTAAATGTGTACTTTGCGAATGTTTTGCCCTGCCTCTGTTTACGCGGTGGCTTTTGCTGCAGATGCGCCGAAATTTCGCGCGCGTTCCCGCCGAAGATCAACATACGATAATATGTAGTTGTTAGCGATACGGTCTGACGGATAACGTCGAATTATAACACTCGTCGAGGGATAATGACGTAATACGTGATTTCACTAGATCGTCGTAATTGTTTTAACTCGATGGGGGACATTTGGGATAAGTTTTTTGTTTATTAACGTAAGGAAGACACTTTTTCTTAATATATGCCTGGATGTAGGTACTCCTTTCTTGAGATTGAAGAGACATTTTTGTATTTGATTTATACAATGTATAACTTATACGTATATTAAAAGCGACGGTAAAAGAAATCTTTTTCGTCGACTTTTGAATATTTTAGTACACTCTCGGTAGACAGAAGTAACAGAGACCATGATACGCTCGATTTTAATCCAATCAAAACATCGAGATTCGAATGAATTTATAGAGAAACGGTAGAGATAGCAAAACGTTTGTCTAGCTAAACGTGGAATGTTCATTTAAAACCGTTGTATTTCGGTTGCTATTGGCGCGATTGAAATAGAATCCGATTTGGTTACTGTTTTACGGAATAGCCACGGGGTTTCGCTATTTGCTACGATCATCGAGTTCGTCTGGTACTCAATTAATTTAATCATTAACTGACATTACTCAACTGGCAACTAGCAAGACCTTTTCCGACAGTAATATCTACAAATGTCACTTGTAACACTGACAATGAAACATCAACAAACGGACCAATTAATAAATCCATCTGATTTCTAATCTTCTCGTTTCAAACGCTCGGATAACATCACGCAACCTTCTACCGAGAGAATACGAGATTTATATCCGTATAAATGTCAGGTACTAAATAATTACCATTCAACTCTATCTCTTTCTTGTTTACGCTTGGATAATGACACGTACGACCTGCAGTCATAAATTACCTTGCAAACACCGCCCACGCGCCTCCGTGCGTGTCGCGAACGATATTTACGATAGTCTCAATGAAATTCGCGCGAAGTTCACTGACGTCCATGTGTTCACAGAGAATTAGAAGTTCTCAGTTGAGTTGTTCACTAGAGACTGGATGCTTGAACCGGACAACCACGATGATAAATGAAAATATTCGCGACGAGTTGAATGGCACACTCGAAATTGTCGATAATAACTCGAGCTATTAACAATCGGTGGTAATCAATCGACAATTTCCGGCGAGGTGTTTGTATAATATTTGATCGAGGTTTATCTTTAGATGTATCGAGTACATGTGTCTCGTTACAGATCACCATAGGATGTAATTTAATTACGATGGTAGCAAGTGACTGCTGTTTTGTCACTTTCGGTTAATTTTCAATGTTGCAGATCATCGCTAATTATACATCTACCACCACCGAGTGTTCCAACGTGTGTGAAACTGTGATAATTCATGGAATACTTTGTATTCTATATACATATATTTATTCAACTCTTAATTAATTCTCCATTTAATCTAACGCGTAATCGCACACCGGGAATTTCTACGTATCAACGCCATCGGATAATTAATTACACTTACCAATGGCCAGGAGTATTATACATATAGTACTAATAATTATGAAATTCACCGACGTCAAGACCATAGTCAAGAATAAGTGTCGCTTCGCCGCCGGACCAAAAGAGTTCTCGATAGAACGATCGGGCGTTTCGCAAATCGCGTAGCCCAGATTTCGGTGTTATTAACTCCGTGAACGGCGTCACTCGAAACGGTGGAAAGAGATGATAAAACCCGCGACGGAGAAAGAGGCGAAGTAGTTTTCTCTCGCGCTAATACCAGACCGTCCCGGACAACAAAAGTTATTCCAGTTTCCAGCGAGCCAGAACGAGGGAGCTCGTTTTCAGCTTTATCTCTCCTTCACTCGCCATTAGACATCGAAAATAAGGACAGAAAATATTCGTTCCCGGAGTGGCATTATCCTCGATGTACTTTTCGCTACTCCTCCGTTGACGTCGCCGTGCTTTTACCTGACAATGCCCGGGCCGCTCTTCACCCCCTCCCCTCCCCCCCCCCCCCACCTACGCCGCCGTGACTCCGTTCCTTGTTTCACGAAATGTCATTAGTGCCTGCCGGAACACTGGAGCAAACCCCTTCTGCCTTATATCTTCAATCTAATGGAGCACCGGTCTCTGTACTTAAACGTCGGAAGAATTGCGTTTACGTTCCGCGAATCGTTCTGCATTCCCGTCATTTCGGGACGGTAACGTCGGATACGAGCCTTGTTAGAATTATAATGAATCGGTTTACGTTCGACTACTGGCAGTTAGGGTATAATCAAATTGAATTTGAATAAAAGAATTCTACGAGATGAGTATAATAATAATAATAATAATAATAATTGTAAATGAGAAATATGATTTTGGCCTATTGAACGATCCATAAACTCTACAATAAATTAAATTAAACTATATGATTATTCACTCATCCATCCACAATGAGGAAACAGTTATTGAACCGAAAAATTAAAAGTCCTACGTTTTGGTCCTGTGTGGGACCCTCTGCAGGGACTACTTTTCAAACCATGTTCCTCATTGTGGATGTTAGTTATTCGGAGCCAGATCGTATGGTCCTTGTTACTGGTAACACATCGTAACGTGTACTGAGTGTATAATCATATAGTTTAATTTAATTTATTGTAGAGTTTATGGATCGTTCAATAGGGAAAAATAATATTTTTTATTTACAATAAGAATTTTTAACGATCGTTAAAATTACAATTATTAATAATAATAATGTGTTTTAATTCGTAGGTGTTGAAACGAGGAAATCGGGGGATTCGGTATTTTCTTTAAAAGATTGTGTCCACGAATGCTTTACGGGAATTTAATTAATTCTATATTTAACTATGTCGTAAGAGAGATGACGTTGCGTAAACGTTGAACGGTGATGATAAATTTTTTGACGGATTTGAAAATCCTTAACGGCGAGAGAGAGACGCGTCCACTTGGCCCAGAAAGCGTGTCAGTTAAACGAGAAAATATAATATATTACGGTGGATGCGACTAAAGTTAATTGCATTTTGGTTTAGAAAGTCCAGACGACCGTACAAACGTGCTAATTTTCCGCGTTGAAAACCCAGCGAGATGTAAACGCGCGATATGGGTCGACGTCCGTTGATAAATGTGTTTGTTCGTTTCCACGGCGATCGATCCGTGAAACGTGATGAAATTCACCGACGAAAAATCTAATGAATTAATATAATACACGGGGCTGTTCGAATTGCTCAAACAAATCGTAAAACATACACCTTCGTCTCTTAATTAACCGTTGTACATAAAATAATTACGAATACCACTTCTATTTCAATTTCTCCGCTCGCACATCTTCTTTTTTGTCACGCTAGAATAATTCTGTTGAATTACGATTAATAATACGGTTATCAACAATCTCCCGAGTTTCGCGTATAATAGAAAATTTCCCGGTATTTTCCGAATTCACGTTCGGATTTCATTGTCGCGTCAGTGGTGCCGACAGGTCGAAAATCAAAAATCTTCGTCGACAATTTTCCCCGGGGTTCTCGATCTTACACATTCGGGCGTACGTTTCGTGACAATCACGGCATCGATTTACGGACTCGTTGTCCTGGAATCAGAAAGTCCGCAGACGTAACGTCGACGAATGTCGTTGCGCCTTCGTCTCTTCTTTCTCCTCCTCCTCCTCCTCTTTTTTTTATTTTTTTCTTCTCTCCCGCGACGCAGACCGGGGCTTATTTCAATACGAATCGAAAGCGGATTGCGGATATCAACGTCAAGAGCCTGAATGAAATTACCATAATAAAGGACTGCGTTGGGAACCGAGCTTGTAAGGGACGACCATATCTGGACGGTAGCATCCAGCAGGAAATCCAAGAAGCAAATGAATTATCGTATACAAAAGTAGGAAATCGCTTACCGATTTCTTAGCCCGCGATAATTCTTCTCAACTTCTCTATCCGCGTCAAAATAAAGTAATCCCGGCATGCCGAACAGAGTGCTCGAGTTGTTCTGCGAAATACGTTCAATACAATACTCCGTATTCCTTTCCCATTACGTGATCTCATAATATCGTCCTATACAGGGTGGTCCGGAAGTTCGGGTACATGGAATGGGATGATTATATGTATACGAGAGAATCAATATTATGTAATAACAATTTTCCGTTTTCGTCCTCCGGAAAATAGACTTTGAATATTACTTCAATTATTAAAAAAAATCTATATTACATGTAATATGAATGTAGCTAGTAAATTGAATGTGTTCCCCATAAAAAATCGTATGAACAAACTGTCATTTAACAACGAATATTAAAGTTCTACTTTCCCAAAATATAAGACCTTTCGGTGTGCTATTCCCTCACAAATTCGATTCACTTTTTCACAAAGAATCACTCCGTCCCGATTATACAACCAGCAAACCCACCCAGTATATCTACTATTCGTTATCACTCTTATAATAACAGTTGTCAACCCATAACAATTTCAAAACAATATCGTCGCACCGAAAACCCGATCGATATACATACATACATCCAAACCGTTCCCCGTCACTTTAACACCTGTCGTCACGGAATTTCAATCGATCCTCGAAACACACGAAAATCCATTTAAACGTTAAGAGAAAAGACGACCGGTCAACGAAAGGAATGCCGATTATCGATATACGATCACCGTTTTTCCGCGACGCGTAGTATAAACGATTGCCGTCGGGATTAATCTCCGTTCGAACTGGACGAAGCCGGCGATCTGTAAACCGAAGGGTTGCAGAAGGTTGCCGGAGGTCGGTGACGCGGATGCCCTGTGCCGCCGATGGCTATGGCGATGACGCTCGTCACGGTGAAAAGGGGGATGCTGCTTTCTGGCTCTCTCAAAGCAATCCTTTACGCTCTGCGCCGAAACAATGCAGCCGGTGAGCTCGTTCGAGCATGAGACGGAATGGAACGAAACCTGTTGCAGTGTACGTCAACGACGAGAGGCACACGGGGAAATTGGATTTTTCAGAGTGGTTAGTCTCTCAGCCAGCGCCAACCTTGTTATACCGCGTGCGTTTCTTGCGTTTGTATGGGTGTCAACCTGCGTACGTATGCCCATATCCCTCCCCCTCCCCCTCCCCCCGCACCTGTTTCTCTTCTACCTGAAACGCAAACGGGATCTAGGACGTAGACGGTCAACCTCGTTACGCGATTTCGTGTCCCCACGGTACGTACGTCGACTGTCAAAGTAACAAGTCATACATAAACCAGAGACGAATGATATTATGCATTCTTGAAATATATGTGTGTGTGTGTGTGTGTTTTTTTTCCTATCGCCGTTGGAAAGGAGACTGTGGATTTTTTTTTACGTGGATATGGTTAGGTAGTATGGTATACGGTAATTAACACTAGAACTACCGAGGATTAATTCGGTATATTTAAAAAAGCATTGGATAAATATGTTTGAAACATAGAAATAAAGATGGATAGTGAATTGATCGATTTAATTATTTGCATAGAGAAACATGGTTATAAAGAATTTTGGAAATCGCAGTGTTATAAATTTAAACGATTCTTAGAAGAAATATGCAACCAGTCATTCTGACTGCCTTGGTAGTTCTAGCGTTAATATAATGTATGTGTATGGATGAGTTATTGATTAAAATGGATGATAAATTAATTTGGAAAATATTGATCTTTTTTTTATATAAGTGAAAATTGTTCGATAATACTGAACGCTGAATATTCACGGGTTCTAGAGATGTAAATCAATGTAGTATGTAATTTAAGATTTAATCAGCATATTCATTAAGTCTGTAATTAACGCCCGTGACCGAGGCAACGCTAATATTTCCGGCTAAATACGTATGTTAGTATATCGTTACACGGGCAGCAATAATTCCTGTAATGTACAATTTCGGCGACGTAACGTGGATAATTATACACAGTTTCTACCGTAATCTTACCCACCCTTTTCCCACGCTGCCACTATGTGGCATATCTCAGTGCTAACCGAGCTAATCTCAGAGACACGCGTAATAACCAGCCGGAGATATACTGATGCGTGCACATCAACAGATATTACCGCGAACACCACGTATTTCGTTGTGCTTATCGGACCAAAGTAGATCCTAACGATCTCGTACCCTCGGGAGTCGCGTCTGTTTCTTCTCGACGCGTTAGATTAAATATTATTATCGAACGACGTACTCTATGGATCCGTCGAACGGCAAAAATAACGATCCGGAAGTTTCAACACTTGTATTCCGTGGATAGATCATTGAAATTGGAAAATTTCGATTGTGAGAGAAATTTGGTGACGTATTTCCATTGAATTAAACCAGATATTTTAGAATAAAAATGGAAACGATTGAAAAACAATTATAGATAAGTGTGTTGGTAATCCGAAAGTAAGGAAGTTAGGTGTGCAGAAATTTCTCGATGTGTCAAATTTCGAACGTAGAAATTTCTCTGCGCAGTGAATATCGAAATTTGGAAGATCACAGTATCGAATTTTCAAACGTAAAATATTCTTCGCGTCACAAGTGTCAAAGTGTAGAAATTTTCAAGTGTCCCTGAATCTGGGGGCGTCAAATTCCAAAACGCAAAAATTTTCTGGAGCCAATTTAAATTTTAATAACCACATATATCATTCAAATCAAACAAACTTACTAATTTTCTCTCGCCCTTAATTTCAATTTGAGAGTGTCCCACGATTTATGAACGGAAACGTGTATTCACGTACATATATTACACATCTACATACATCCATACATATTCACCCCTGCTGCAGTATACCACCGGAGTCGATATCCTACGGTGGGAAATGCGATTCCACCGGCGGCGGTGGCGGTGCTGGTAGTAAAAGAGCTCTTCTAATATAACACATACAATACATAAGTAGCATCGGCTAAGCAGTAACGTACCAACGTCGTTATCGCGGCTGGCGCAAGTAATTCCATCAGTGTCGCGGTGCAACCTGAATGTGCAACTGATGTACGTCGCGAGTTGCCATAAGCAAGGGAACAATAAGGGATAATGCGACGTTCCACCGACGAAAGTGTTTCATATGCACGACGACATCTTCCAAGGGGTGGTTTCGCATACCGATCGTTTCCCAGTCTGGAAACGTGAAAACGACTGGTTTCAGCAATGGCACTCCAACACTTTTATATTCCGATCCTCTATTTCATTTCTGGTTTTCGTTTTACGGCATTTCCTCCCGTTTCACGTTTTCAACAAACTTTTACCTTGCGGGCGCACGCCGCCCGAGTATTTGTCAGTTTGTAATCGGAATGGAAGATCTTCGGCAATGATCGAATGACTTTTGGACAGAGAGTTGGAGCGAATAGAACAATTAAATAACGTTCGTGTAGTTTCGATCGAACAGTTTTTGTGGAATGTTTTACACGATGGTAAATATATAGCTCGGGTTTTATTGCGTCGTTTCGATTGGATTTGACAGTAGCGTTGTAATTTTAATTACACTTTCTGTAAGTGGGATCGATCGGTAACGTTGGCGATCTTGATTTTTTTGTCATTTCTGTTGGTAGTTAAAAATCTACTTGCCTTCTAATAACCGTGGTATAAATAATTTATTTAAAAGTATTTTATTTATTTTGCATAGGCTCTCAGAGGAAAATTGGTTTTTCAAATAGAATTAAATTCGTAAAATATAAAATAATTACTGTGCCGTTGGTTCTTTTGCGCGAATCGCGAAAGTAAGTGGTGGGAAAGAGTTACAAAGAATTTTTCCGCTTGGAATTTTCCAGTAACAAACAAAGGTGGCTATCAGTATAGTCAACTATAAATCCAGCCGTTTTTCCTGAGAAATCAGTGGGTACAGAATTTCATTGTAACCAGTAATTGTATACCCGGCGTTATGTTTATTTTTAATTATATATTGCAACGTATCGCTCCGAAATGCATTTCATTACGTAATACGACAATAACACAGTTTGTTGACATAATGGTTCTGACTAGCACGTTCCGGACATTATTTGATTGACAATCGATATTTATCTAAATCCACGGATATAATCTGGTTGTGTTAAAATAAATACGACGACAACGCGGTATGACCATTGGCGTTATGAAATTAATTCACATTATTTAAAGTAATACATACGCTCGTTTTTCCGAAAGTTTTAACAAGAATATTTAGAAAAACCTTCCCGCGATAGAAATGAACGCGGCTTTTTGTCTGCAATGCTCACACGCGGTTTAACAATGCACATCACGTCGACATTTCATTTTTCACCTGAAGAATTGTGGAAACTTTTCACTGACGGTCATTTTGAATGGCTTCAGAGAGAGACGGTAAAAAAAAATTGTTCCCCCGCTTATTTGTATTTATAAAAAGAACTCCACATATCAAGATTCAACGACTTCGGTTGAAAACTGTACGAAATGAGAATTTTTGTGAGTTTTATTTGCTCTCGATTTTTAAATAAACGGAGATGGCATCTCGTTAATCTTCGTGTCGTTTAGATTCTGCCGGCGTGATATTTTAAATAAATTTCATCATAATCTGTCCGAAGGTATTGTCGGAATTTTCAACACACACACACACACGCATACGTACGCTAACATTTTGTGATAGTTAATCTATAAGTCATAATCCCTGCCAGTGCGAAATAAACGAATGCTCGAAAAGTTATGAGGCACAGCATCCGTAACAGATTTTGCGAATCAATAATCAAATCAAGTTTTCCGCAAGTCGTACGGTCTCCGTTAATTGGCGTGTTGATATTACGGTAAATTTGAAATTCGGTTTGACGAGAAGCTGAGTAATTAGTACCAGAATGTCGCCAGCCAGTTCTCCGAATGTGAGATGACTGCCTACACGTATGTATGTATCTTGTTTGCCGGCAGATGCGGAATCCATATAGAACGCATGTGTGGGTGGTTTCACTTTGAGCGATGCATCGTGTCGATCCAGACGTTATTAAATATTCAGATTTTCAGCATTCCGTCGTACGTTCTCAATTTACCAGCCAACTACCAGCTATATATGATTCTTGTAATATATAAAATGTGTGTGTTTAAACTTCGTTGCCGGTTTCCTAATAAAATTTCCTTGTCCGCTCGACGTGAGTACGAATTTAAAATCTCCGCGATGTCATTTAAAAATTCATTTAAACGTCTGAACGAAAAAGTTGATTCAATCCGTTAAACTAACAAATATTAAACATTTCAACGTTCCTATCCGGAATTCCACGTTTTATCTCTAGAGATTGTTTCGTATCAAAGCATTTCACCGAAAGTATAGTGGAATACCATATACGGCATAACAAGGTTCTCAAAATATCGATAATATATTATCAATATGATAAATTGCGTATCGTAAGGTGCATACGTACACTTGCACAGCGTTCCACGGACGCAACGCTACAGTTTTATTCTGACAGGTACGATCGTAGGAAATTAAACATCGATCGGGTTTCATGCAATTCCTCGGCGAACTTGGCTTCGCCAGCTTTTGCATTAAATTTGGAGACGTTACAGGAAGTCGTATAATTCTCCCGTATAATCCATATATCCACTGCCTATCTATTCTCGAATTGTTATTCCCGACTGAGGCAGTTCAAGCCGGAGTACTAAAATCGAGATATTGCACCTTGTAAACCGTCTATATCCCCTGGATGGATTATGTGCTAACTCAAAGAGCTTATTCGCTGACTTAATAATCCTTCTTGTAAATCAACCGATTCTCAGGTTCCACCGTGTTTTATACCTGATTAATGTTATCATTACTATATACGTGCAGTTGGTGGTAAAAATGGTAATTTTTGTGCGTCGCATTACGCGCCAGCCTCCGTGTTCAATATACGGAGAGGAATGCAGCAGACTGCATTATTACATTTATGTAAATCGATCTTTATATATGTACATACATACATCTCTACATCTGCATACCGAGAACGGTGAAATCTTGGCGAATGAATAATAGAATATATCCTATTGATTACCGTTCGATAGTTATAACGGTGACGGTCGGGATTTGGGACGATTTAAATTTGTTTCATTATTTACAGAACGGCTTAATGAGATTTTCGATGGAATAGAAACATTGATTTATAATGCGGATTGGTTTTTCGGTACTTCACTGCGTTTCGTTTTTAGAATATTTTTAAATAGATTGACTTTTTATTTCCGTTAATAAATAATACGAGTTCCATCGTGGAATAAATTATATTAATTAATGATAATTGGTAATTTCGATGAACAGCCCTTCGTGCACGCTTATCTAGATTTTCTGTTAAACAGAAAGTTTCGAATAACCGACTGGGAACAGCGTAGCACTAAACTTGAGAATAGCATGCCGGTGTTATGGAATCTGTCGGGGTAATATTTCAAACGACGTCTGACGACAGTGCACAGTGAGATATTTACGTGTGTCGCAAATTAAAATTATCATAGCTTCGACGCGCGCGTGCGAAAGCGACGTTCGTCTTCCTGTTTTCTTGTTCCGCTTCCGTTCTTTCGTTTCGTCCGCGCGTCCCGCTTTTCGCGAATTTGCATAAGTCCGCGAAAGTGCCAAACACGTTATACGTTGGCGGGAATATCTTATTAGATCGGTGGCATTTCTTTCTTTTTTTTTCTTTTTTTTTTCTTTGTTGCGGTACACGCTGAATTCTGAGATCCGCACCGATTCGTTAGTTCTGTTATCCGATCGTGCGAATGCAAATTTTTATCAAACATTGCGACTGTGTTCGGTAAATACATGTGGCGACGTGCTCGTTTCACGAGGTTTTAAAGACTGCATGTAAAGTGAAGTAGAAGCTAATTCTTGTTAAATCTTTGATCAGACGAGTATACGTGACGGAATATTTAAATGAAAATACTTGAATGTTTCCGTTACTGACGGACTTATGAAACGATTTTTTTTACAGAAAGTTATAATGTTAGATAAGACTAAAATGTGTCTCAAACTTTCTTTCATGATTTTAAGATATCCCATGTGTTTATGTTTTAAAGAAATCAGACGATATACACATAGTAACTGATCATTCCGATTATCCAGTATTATATATTCATATAATTATATACATTTATTATAACATAATATTCTTTCTACTTTAACAGTATAATATAAAATTCTTGAGATTACCGAACATTTAAAAGAATTTCAAAGAATTTTCGATAATTTGGTGAACATTCTAGAGACGCACGAGTGACAGCAGGATGAACGGTTTATCGGGGCAGAAAGTTTGCATTTCCTCATTGATTTTCTCATCTCCTCTATCACGCCGCGGAGCGTAATTAATCAACGGTGTTCTCTTATTCGAACAATATTTCTTCCTCACACCGTTCTTTATTTCCTCCGTTTACCGTTCGCGATCCTTTTCGCGGATTTGCATAATTCCGTGAAAGTCCCCGGGAACAAATACCTTGCAGCGGGCCGCATATCTTATTGGGCCGAAAAGTTTTCAGTTTGTCGACTGTGCGAAATAGACGAGGGCACACCTCTTAAAACCGATCCCCCGTTGAATATATAATTATTCGCGGACCGGAAACGAAAAGGATAAATGAAATTTACGAGCTGCGCCCACCGTCCTGACGACAGATGTTTGATTTGTCGAAAAGTTTCGTTAGAATGGCGCTTTACAGTTTCTTACAGCGACACTCGCGTTACTAATTGTAAGAAACGGAGCGCTACCCGGTAACTTTCCGTAGGTTTTTGATTGCTGGTACGGTGCGAGGCAAGAACAGGGCGAGGATCATGAATAAGTATGAATCTAGTATTCAAAGATTCTTTTGTTACTATTCGAATTTTTTAAAGAAACTTCAATCATGAAACGTGGTGTCAGGGTTTTCAAAAATCCCGATAACAAATTACTCAATTCAAGTTTCCTTTAAAAATACCTATCTTAACGTTTAATTATACAATAGCAATAAGATCCATTTGATACAACTGTAGAAAAACAGTGGAAATATTTTTCGTACCTGATTAGGTGTGGATTTCCCATAAAAATTAGAACGATATATTTAATGAGATTTCTAGGAAATGTAAAAGATAAATATCGAAATTATGAACGTGAAACGAAAACTTGACGAACAAAACTATGCAGTTTCTAAGGATCAGTTACTTACTTGTGTAAAATTTTTCGCGTGACGAGAGTGTGGTGTATGTGTGACAGTACATCGATGGAATGAACGTTTGTGTGGGAAGAGTGACTTGGGACCTTCGGGTCAAAGAGCGGGTAGTTTGGGATTGGTAGTTCAGAGTTGGCTATTGAGGGTTGTGTGGAGTGTTCTGTGCGGAGAGTTTTTCAGCGAACATTGCGAGTGTCGGTTTTGCGTGACGTTTTGGTCATTGGGAGAAGTTTTAATCGATTTTATGCTTTTACAATAATAACCCTCATTTACTGAACTGTATATGATTATCACCCAGGTATCTATACTCTATCTATACTATAAACGTCTAGCAATGTACCAATGGAGTTTATACTGTGCCAGATAAAATATTAAAAAAATATTATTATATTTTAATGAATCCACACTACCAACAGGATAGTGTGTTATTAACATTTCTTTGAATATTATTTTAAGACAAAATTCGTAGTGCGTAACAAATGGAATATGAACACTTTATTATGTAAATGCAGCGATAATTCAGTGTTAGAAAATTAGGCAATTTTGGTCGAAAGTTAATTACAAAAATCTCGAGTCAGCATTGGAAGCATAATTATAAACGTTCATTTAATCAAACAAGATTCAATTTCGCGACGAGATCTTACGTGCATTCTACGATCTCCGTTGCAGCGAACGGATAGTTTTCCCAACAGTGACCCCTGCCCATTCAAATGTTTCCGACTGTTTTTTAGTCCGAAGAAACTGCCCGAGGGAATTCCAAGGGAGCACGATCTAACTCAGTACACTCTCATGCCACCATTCGGAAAACTCCCCCGTGGAAAAACAACGTCGGGGCACTGATCAAACCTGTATACACAAGGAGCCATTTCGACGTCCGCTGGGACGAGTAAAATTCGAATTACGAAGTAACGGGATCCGGTGTATACATACACATAGCGAATTCCGCCAATATTTTTTGGAAAACTCTTCGCTCAGAATTAAGGGCAACCGGTTTCGTTATATATTAAAGTCTTCTACTACCTGGCTCGACTGGAAAGTTCTTATTTAATTTTCAGTTAGAAAAGTCACCAACGACTGACAAATATAACGACTATTACCTTTTTCGAATCAATTCTACTGTAACGGTCACTGTGTGCTTTTTACAGTAAGAGTAGTTAAATACTGTTATACCATTGTTTAGACGTCAGAGATTTTACGATGCATAGGTTCAATGCGAACGAATTTTAGGATGTAAAAATTTAAAAAAGAAAAAATGTTCGTATATTAATATTTTAAGGCGAAAGACATTAACGAGAACAAATTTTTTTCAAGCAGAATTTCAACGCATAGAAATTAGCAAAACTTCAATTGAGTGAGTGTACGTGGTTTATAGAAAGATTAGATCGATATCGTTATTAAATCACCAAATATGAATGTAACAATAACAAAGTTGACGCACGAGTTTTAAACAATGAATGATAGGGGACGTGTCTTACTATTTAGTAATACATGCAGCGTATAAGGTATAATAAACTCCAGGTGTATAAGTTTAAACTTTATTATCACGGTAGGACACGACAGAGTTATGAGAAATTCAACGTATACTCGAATGATCCACTTTATGCGCTGTGTCACGTAAAGCGAACGAAATATGGACTCTTTTAGTGGCATTGTATATCATCGAAATAGCGAACATTCGGAATTCGCGACAGATGCCTGTGTTTTAGAATCATTTGCATACGTACGTTACGTCGCCACATTGATCTCGCGCATATTTTCGCTACTTGGGAAGATAAATCAGTTTACCTGGAACAGAAACATAATCGCATTGTTAGACATGCAGAACAATTCGTTTTTATGTTGCAAATCACAATTGTAGTCGAAAAACATTTCGTCAAATTCACGTATTCGAAAATCACACGGAATTGTATCGGAATATATATATTTTCCAATTGTTTCGAAATGGCAATGCTGAAATAACAGATACATTTTCGAACCGAAGCTGATATTTTTAATTACGGATTTATTTCCCACAGTGTTTCAGAGTTTTGTATTCAGACTTTAGTTTAAATGGACAATTTTTTAAATAAAAATATGGGTTATTGTTACAGCAAATCTAACAGCAATTCTAATCCTAAAGCTAGACTATTACTGTTTATGTTGATTGAAGATTGCTTCATCAATACGTGAATAATGACTAACGTTATTCCTACATATGTCTTTCACCTGTTGCCATCGTATCTTTGTCAATCACACAGCGACGTTGCTTTAATAATTCGGTATTTATTCGTCATCGATAAATTAATAAAGCAACCATCAATCAATTCACGTCGTCGCCAGGATAATTGGAATTAGATTTTAAATTAGACTTCGAGTTAAATTAATAATGGAATTTATTTTGAAATTCATAAATGTTCATTGTTAGATCAAGCATCGCAGTGTGCATTTAAAAAATGCATTTTTCATTAAAAACCTACCAGCATATTCCTAATTATATTCTAGTAATTAGCGTATGCTTGATTACTTTCCGCTATCATTGCTCGTAGACCGGAAAACTTAGCTCAGTTTCGTAGCAAAAAAAAATACAAAGGCGCTCTATATTTACGAAATCATAAGTTTGCGGGTTTATTATCCGCGAGTAGAAAGGGAGCAGCGTTATTATTCCGCAGATTCGCAAAGTACAAGATAAAATACAAGGAATACGAGACTCTCGGAGAAATTAGCGAGGGTGACACACTTCTGCAGGTCCTCCGAGAGAAATTTCCATGAGCTCGTTCAAAAAGATCTTGTTTCCCGCGGAAAGAAACAGAGAGGGGAAGGGAAAAAAATCTGTCGCTCGCCGCAGACCGGTCAATTGCCATAGAAGTTAGGTGAGAATAATTAAGAGATTCAACAGGACCGAGAAGTATAGCCGACAACTCTGCGGGGTATGAGGGGGTTGGGGGCGTGTTTCTTAAATATTCATAAGCTTTTTCACAAGTTGACGTTTCAACATCGCAAACGACTCGGCGTTTTTGCAATTGAAACTTTATCGCCCTCCGTGAACTGTGCGCCGTTCTTAAAGCGTCTTCGACCTGAAATGGTCGTAAAAATATCGCGGGTAATAAATTACTCTTCAACGTTATACGCGATGATGTTTCATATAAATGTCTTAGTCTTTTACGAACGAACGTAAATAAATGTTTCTCCTCGTTACAAACCGTGCCGGTTTAATTTTATTCCATCGATTCGCCCAGCGATACGCTGTAAAATTATGTTATACCACGGTATACAATTAAACTCTTTAATTTTAACGATCGTTCTTAAATATAATTATTAATTAATTTACTCTGACCTCTGTAACGATCTAAAACTTTTTTTTATCTTTTCATAATATGTAGGACCTGTGACCCATATTTGAATATGGTTGAAAAAACTATTGTTATAAGACATTGAACCTTCGTTTATGACCATAATATAATACTAAACTCTTTAATTTTAACGATCGTTCTTAAATATAATTATTAATTAATTTACTCTGGCCTCTGTAACGATCTAAAACTTTAATAGGTATAGAATTCTTTAGATATATTAAATGTTACACGGGGAAATATTAAATTTATCATAAGGAACGACCACGTTTAGTTTCATACATATATGTATACATGAATGTACGTATGTGCGTACAGATACGTTCTATGCTAACCTATGATTTCCTTTCTCGCGATATGCTCGAGTTTCGAGAATTTCCCACGAGAAGTTTCGCGAAAGCACGTGCGATTATCCGGGCTGTTCGCTCCGATTGTGGTAAGCATATGGAGATATACCTACGTGCACATAACCCGTCATACCTTGGTTATGGGTACGTTGGAAGAGAGGATGGAGTCAGGGGTAAAAGCATTAAGTTTATGCCTTGTGCAGAATTACGTAGTTTAACACGTTGATAACCCTGCAGACACTGTTGCAGGGCTCGCTACGACAGGAACTTTAGGACACTAACAGCACTATACGTATATGTAGGTATGGAATCTTCTTTTCTGTTAGAACAATTGAACTTCATTTTCTAACGTTGTTCCGCGACGATAAGAGGGAAGATAATTAGCATTTTAGAATATTTTGTTTGTGCAATAGATATATTATTTCAAATTTTTGCCTAACATTTTGTTTCTGTAATAAAAAGATTTCTATGTGTGGACTTAATTTATGTATAATTGAGGCAAACACTCATTAACTTGTTATGATCTCTATATTTTTCAGCTTGCAACCGAATATGTGACATAATGTGATTTAAATTACATATGTTTTGTAGATAATTCAAGATTTTTAAATAAAGTTTTGTAACAGAAACGATCACAGCGAGGCCTAGACACGCTGGTTTACGACCGACATTATAATTAAATAATATTTACGCGAAATTTTACATACTGTTCAAACAAAACTTTGCTCGCCACGTTCAAAGGTATGTTATGCAAACAATTCCGTCTGAACAAATGAAAATATGAAATTTTACAACGTTACATTCCTAAAACTTCATTTTAATCGAACAAAATTTAACTATCCAACTTTCCCAATTTATTTACACCTACCATGGTTTTAACGATGACATTTTCATTTACAGTTTGGATTGTAAACACATATTCTACGGGGATATCGATGCAATTATAAGTAACTATAAGCAACGGTGCACTCACTATAACTTTCTAAAATCGTGATCAGTCGAGGTACAGGTTCAAAAGAGAATCATGGTTGTCGCAGGGCGCTTATTAGACAGCGAAAGTGAAATAAAGTGTTAACTTTATGCTTCGCACGGAATTACATAGTTTAATACGTTAATAACCTCGGGGGAGTAGCTCGTCGCTTTTGCCCGTAAAATCCCGCGCAGTTTTGCCGTCTCTACGTTGGACCTATCGTCGATGACGACCCAACGCTGTGTATGCATAAATGCACAAGGGCTTGCATTTAATTCGCAGTAACGAGCTTTTGCTTACCTCGGAAGCACACTTACCCACGGGATGCATTTTTTTCGGGTAAATCCGACGTCGACAGCGGGGGAAAAAAAAAAGAAAAGTTCAAACTTTTCTCATAGAAACAATATCATATTATTTCCCCTATCATAAATCACAGTATAGTAATAATTATTCAAGCTTTCGAACGAACGAAACAGGAATCATTAATCTTCAGACTGAATTTCGTTTGACCAAGTGCATACTTTGGTGGCATAATAATAATAATAATAATAATAATCATTGACAAAATTCTAGGCAGAAGTTACCACGGTAAATAACAATTATCATGGATTAACGTTGTAAGCAATAAATAGTGGTGGATTCATGATTGTACCGTGCTCGCATCAGCCGTTAATATCGCATAAATTTCGCTCGACTACAAATTGCCATTTTATTTTTGCCCACTGATTATACCGTGAGCATTATAATGTCAATGATTGTTGACCACCTATGCGACTATAGATTGTGCTGATGATTGCCAAAATCCCGGCAGAACGTACGATGAAGTATATGTTATATACAGGCGTATAAATTGTGCCAATGTTTCTGCGTTACTATGTATGTATGTATATGTGTGTGCGTGTTACCTGCAATGTGATACACGAGTATAGGAGAGATCGAGATGCGTGTTACGTTTCCTCTAGGGAAATTTTCATGGTGGATTGTGTAAACTCCGGAGGCCCTTCCCTAGCGTAGTGACCGCTGCTTGAAAGGTTAATATCAGTTCCCGATATTGCCCATTAAAATCCGTCGTTGCTCGTGAAAAGTAAATTTACTTTTACGCGAATCACCCTAATTAAGAACTTACCGGCCGTGTGTTGCCCTACGGGAATATTGCGCGGGAAATATTTAACGGATAGAATCTAATCGTGGGCATTCTTACCAACGACACATACATATACACAAACACACACAAGCGAAACTTAATTTACCTTCCTTTGTAACGCGCGACGATTACCCGTTCGTTTCACTTCTAAAAAAGATACGTTTATCGGTAGTTATACACGCGAGTGAGATTTAAAATTTTTCTTCTCCCAAACTCCGATATAATATAATTTCACAATTTTATAGTACAGACAACAGAATCACGTAGAATTCGTTCTTCAAAAAGAAAAATAGAAAATTGGTGGTTTAATTCGAACACCGTGAATACCCGACATAGAAATTTTATTTTCACGATGCCACGTTCCAATTGCGATAGACGTCAATGTTACAGTGCTAACAATCGCAATTTAACCGTAATAAAGTTATCCCTATAAAAATGCGACACTCGCGGCTCGTTCGTAAGGGAGACATAACGCGAGCCAGTAACTTTTCACGACTTTCAACTCGCCGACGATTTATCCCGAAACTTAAATTGACGATTCAGCAGGTTGGCTCTCTGATGCGTAAGCGGCACACGACCAGGTAATCCAATAAAGCGGCACTTCCGGTCCATTATTCTCGTTCCACTCGCACGTCCGTGCTCGCGCGGAAATCGTTGACCTATCTATCCAGTCGTTATAAATCGGTGTAAGGACGGGGCCCTTTACCTAGCTGGTAACGTAACGTAACCAGCAGCTGGACGATATCGCGTCTCATGGTGGAACTAATCCGCGTGCACGTGAAATTTATGCTTTTATTTTAACTACCACCCCCTCGGCGCACAAAGTGCCGCGGCATACTGTAATTATGATATATCCGCATATATTTATACGTTTCGGTACGGTTTATATTTATGCATGCATGCATGCCGTCCACGAGTCATGGAACACGTACAGATTTTATGGACACTTGGAAGGACTGACTTTCTAATGATAATTTAGAAATTCTGGGAGTGGGAAATTCTCTGGTGAAGTTTGTCAACTTGCGACAATTTTCGGCTGTCAAAGAATTCAAGGCGTTGAGTTTAAAAAAAAAATGCCCGTGTGTCAGAAATTCCGAGATATATCGTATATTTTTGAGTGACCAAAATTTCAAGGTGTAGACATTACAAGGCGTATAATATTAATACAAAGACATTTCCGGATGTCAATGATTTTAAACGTATCAAAATTGTTGGGACTGAGTAGTTCGAAATTGATGAATTTCCACACGTGGATATTTTTGACCAAGCAGGAATTTCCGGGCGCCGTAAGTTTCAAAGCTCCGAAATTTCCGGGCGTCCGGAGGCTTCAAAGTGCAAAAATTTCCGGCGCTACACAAGTTTCAAAGCTCTGTAATTTCAAACAGCGGGTATTTTGAAGTTTAAATTAAATACCGTAAACAGCGGTTTCCTTGAGATCGTAATGACGTAATAAATTTCAATCGTCGTTCGCGTTGATCCGCGAGTGTCCCATGACATTTTCGTCCATGTACGTTAATTAATTAAAACGATATACGAATTCATTAAGAACTCGAAGAATTTTATTAAAGTGTCACGATCAACGGAATTGCGATATTTCTTTGAAACACTGTCATTTAAATTATTAAATTTCGAAATACGAGTTCGATCGGAAGTATCTTCAAAGGAGTGTATTTACGAACATCCGGATATTGAAAAGAGCGATCTCCATCAATAGAACAAAGTAATCGTGCCACGGTTCCCTACAGCAGGAAGCTCGATACTCTTGAGAGAATATTTTTCAAGAGGTAAGACGAGTTGACCGGCTATCCTCTTGATGGCAAACAACGCGTACAGAAGCTTTTATTTCCTTATAATGGCGTACTCGCATGAAAGGGAGGGCTTTCGTATCGTTCGTTTAGAAAAGCAGGCCCGGCTACTCGAAAATATTGCACGCAAAGCGTTCCCGGCCCCTTAATACAGAGAAAGTGCCACGTAATTGTCTTGAAGTGTTTCACCCTGGTACACGTGGTTGGTAGAAATTTTTTTATTTCGCACACCTATACCTAAGTTATTCGAACAAATCCATTTGTTTTTTATCCCATAGAATAGAAAGCCCGAGTCGTAATTAAAAATCGAATATATTTCCACGTATCAAATATAATATTCATTCGTCTCTAAATGACTTTATTAATTGGTAAAACGATACTACAATCTTCGTACAGGATAATTAAATTATTACGGTAAACACTTCACCTATCTCCAAGTGTCTTTATTAACCGGAAAAACGACGGTACAGATTTTCTATGGGACGAGAAACAAATCATTCCGATAATTAATAATTCATCCGTTCGTACGTACATTTCGCGTGGAAAAGTTTGTTTTCTTTCATCGAAACAAAAGGAGAACACAAACAACAACGAACAACGAGTCGCGTAGCTAAAACCCGGACGGATATAAGAGAATGAAAATTTCCCTGCTTGCGTCGTTAACGACACGGATCTCGAGTATCTTTTTTTTTTCTTTTTTTCATTTCACCGAGTCCCGCGACTCGTTATCGTCGCAACTTCCGGCATCGTGGCGGCGAACTTTCGTTTCCCACCAACCCCTTCTTCCCTCTCCCCCGCCCTTCCCCGCATATTTGCCACGGGGAATCACGGGCAATCCTCGAGATGAGCGGTCGGATTAAGTGTACTTGTTCGAATGTTTGTCAACGGCGCAATCTTTCTCCCGTCCGCGGGATCGGGGGCGAACGGGGCAAGGAAACTCCCGGCCACGTTTGGAAACAAATAACGGGACGAAGAAAATTCTGCTCCGGAACGAGATTGTCGATACGGAAGACCGACAGTCTCCGAGCACGGCTTAAAGGATCGTTAGCGTTGTCGTACACGGTATACCGGAGGCACGAGTTGCAGCCATAACTTCTCCATTATCCGACTTGCCAACTTTCCGCCAACAGTCACTCCGCACCACCCTTCGCGTCTCAGCCTTTCGCGGTGGTGTATCTCTCCCTCTCTCTCTCTCTCTCTCCTCTCTCTCTCTGTCTGTCTGTCTCTTCATCTCTGGCTTCATCCACCAGCGCAACCTCTTTGCGTAGTTTACTTTGTCACTGTCTCGTTTCTACTCTTTCTTTTCAATGTTCTTTTTCTGTGTTTTCTTTGGGGGCTTGACGTAACGATATCAATGGACGAGAGTTAGAATATATGTATGTATTTATATAATTTTAATAGAATCAATAGAAATGTATATTATATTTTTTTTACAAAAGGGATTGTATCTGGATTGGTGATGGTTTTCGGACTAACATTTTTTATTTTTTCATCGTCTTTTTTCATGTATTATGGATTTGAGAAAAGGGCCTCGTAATTACGATACATCCTGAATATATGGGTGTATATGTTTATTTCACATGTCGGATAAAAGTGTAGCGCCGAATAATTGTAGTACATGTATGTATTATACGGTAATTGGTATTCGTGGGTAGGTTTATCGCGGCATATCATGAAGCCTACAGGGATCGAGGTGACGAATAACGATACGTGGCTCGGATATTCTAATGCCTCGAGATGGCGCAGTCATTTCGTTCCAGGCTTACGTTGATGGATCTTTTAACCAGCATCGTATAATTCTTCAATTTATTTTCGAGTGAGTTTTTCCTTGATTACATCGAACATCTGTATAAGTCAGCTTTATAAGTGTGTATATATCTAATTAGAATACAAATTTCACAGAAATTTCTTTGCCGACAGTTTTAACAATTTTTTATCTAGCAGGAAACAAATCTCTTAGACACTTCTTCTCTTTTTTTTCTAACAAAATTGCAAACGGTCTTTCCTTCTCGAGAAACCTTCTATCATTCAACAGCCTCCCTCGCAGCCGTCTTCTTGAGATGTTACTTTCAACCCTGCAGGCTTCCACGTAACGAGCCCTCCACGAAAAAGGGACCGCGAATCTCATGATAAGACAAACTTTCGTTGACGTCTGGAACGATAACGGGCCGCGAGAGCGGATCCGAGAGAACGGGGCTTATCGTGGTCTTCTCTCACAGCTCCGGGCCGATGTTTTTCGGGTTTCCCTTATCGGCCTGGATCTTCCGCCTCTCCGGTTCAATTAACCGCGATGTTATACGGTCCGCCGCGTGCTGCTTCCGAGATGGCGAACCGAATCACGCCGGGGAACATCGATATATTATTTTCGTCACTTTTCATAATGCATTTATTGTACCGTGAAACTTGCAGAAATGACGACGAGTTTTTGGAAAATTAAAATCTTTTACATTTATGGGAATAATTTAAACCGCAGAAGTGTTCTGCTTTGTGAAAGAAAGTATTAATACAATATATCAACTTTACTTTTCGGTAGAGATTAAAGGAAGATATACTACAGAAATGATCCTGTGAAGTATGATTGTAGAGTGGTTATCGAAAGAAACTTTGATTATCGTAATGAAGAAATATTTCTACTGTGCTAAAATCAAAAGGCCGTTGGATAATGTATTAACTGGTGACTTAGTACAGCTTTCTGCTTTGGCACTTTCGTCGTAACATGTATCTGTGTTTAGATAAAATTTAAAACTGATTTATGTGGTTCCTGCAAAATTACTCAAAATGAATCTTGATTGTCCCCCAACCCACTAATCCTTTTTCGCGGAAACTGACACATCAATTTCCCAAGTTTCCGCGTGAAATTTCCTTTCATTCGTAATCATAAATTCTCAGATTCCCTGTCCACGTGTGTGCTCTAATCCAATTCTCTTCGTTAGCATCGTAAGCGGTTCGTCTTCTCCCGTTCGTTCTTCCGGTATCTAAACAACAATCGAAAACGAAGGGGTCGCCGGGCCGTGGAACGGAATCCAGCGGTAGATCGACACTCTAACGAACCGCGATACCTAATCAGCAGCATCGGGGAACGAAGGAGCGAAACAGATGTCAAAGTGGCAATCTTCAATCGGCAGCCAGGCGAGGCGTGTTCCCTTTTCAACGGAACGTGCGTCGCCGACGGCAAAGCTTAACGCGTTTCCGGCCGTGCGACGAATCGTTCTCAGATTCTATCCTCGGCGGCAATAAGAGGCGCGATATAGACGATATCAAACGAACTGCTGGTACGTTTCGTGCCCGTTACAAAGGGGAACCACGAGATTGCTCCAGGAAAAAGAAATTTCGCGGCCGATTAGATCCGTCGGTGTAAACGAGATTCTGGTTGGAAACGAACGCCGCCGGGCGAACGATTCAAAATCGAGAAAGCATAAAACGAGAGAAAAAGAAAATACCTACCGACGTTTCCAGCCCGTTCGGAACGCTCGAAAAAGAAATTATTAATTAAACGAATACCGTTTCGTATGGTAATGTGAGTATGTACGCTGTTCGGTTCGATTACGATAAACAGAATAGATTTCTCTCTCCCCTTCTTTCCGCGAGTTTAGAGTAATTTGTATACGAAGAGATGTGGAAAATCAGATTATCCATTTTTCACTGAAGCCTTTGAGCCGGCCGACCGTTCGCGATATTATTACATTAGCATGTAATACAATTTCCGCTATAAATTATGGAATGGATATTCACTGACCTGAATGGATTCACGTTTCTGTACTGTGAGTAAGTTTATTTACCGTAGTGAAATTTAATATAATTATCTACGTGATTGTAAATTATTGAATTATTGTTACGGAACTCTTTGAATAATCAAAAAACGACTGACGTACGAACAATATGTAATCGATATAATTTAAGAATTAAACCACGGACTACTAGAAAAACAAAAAGACACTTTAACAATTTTCTATCCATATACAAATTTCAAAATACGTTGTACCAAAGAACTGAGACACGTTATTTCATAAAGTCGTCGATCGGTGAACATCAAACCCGACACTTCAGTCGTGTCATTAAAAAGAGGAGAAAAAAAAACGTGGAAAAGCTCAGCGACAGCCGTTGATGTGTTATTATCCTTTTAATCGTCAAATGTGTGTGTTCGCACGAGTGCCGTGTTATTACGCGGCGACACTATTTACAAGCACGAATAAAACGAGTAGTAACAACGACGTGTGTCGTACGTCCCCTTTTCCCATTCTTCGGACGTGTACGCTCGCAGATAATGAGTCAGATGTCGCAGAAACGAATGGCAAAAATATTTCACACTGACATACTTCCAGCGATGAGACGCAACGAATAAAAACTCGCTGTAACGTATGATTACATTAATCTTCTGCTCCGTGTGTACGTATATGTATACATGTATGCGTGGCGCACTTGCTGGAAGTGCTATGGTTACTAATGGGAGAAACAATCGCGAGAATGACGAACGAAAAAAAAAAAAAATTGTTCCGCGTTGCAAAATTACGTTGGCGGGCGATCAATGAAAAATTGCAAATATTACGGCGGAAATAGAGGGAAGTGGAAGTTGCAATTTGGCAATAACGCTTAATTGTGTGCTCGCATTGGTGAGATGTCAGATTAAATAGTTTCTAAAATGTTGAAAAGAATTTCTGGTGCATTTTTGATAATCCCTATTAAAAGGATAGCAAACCATTGGAATCTGAATATTTATATTATAAATCGCATTTTAATAGGAATTTTATTTAAACTTTGAAAAGAATGGGTTTGTTGGGCGCTTTTATAACTTTGTTTACCGCTTTGTTTACCGTAATCTTTCTATCGCAGATTATAAAATATATTTCTGTATCTATATTTTCTTTATTTGAAAAATATTTGTAAAAAATCCTCAAACTAAAAATATTAAGTCATTTAATTAAAATGAATTAGAAACGAGATCTCTATCTCCCGAGAGAAAGAAACATGCAAATAGCATAACTAACATGTGTGATAAAATTCATCACACACCCTTAAAACCGTATCACATATTTTCTCTGTCAAATGTCTGGGTTTCAATCGTAAAACACGGTTAAATACAACGTGACTCGTAGAGAGCAGTGATCCTTATGAAAATGTAACGAGAGCGCGGCACGTTTTTGATCCGAAACGAACGACGGACAGTCGAATTTACGAATGCGGCTCTGCCGTTCACATAATTTATTAATTACGCAGAATCACAGTACATGTTTGCACGAGCGAAATTAACGCTAGTCGAATTCGAAATGCGCGGACAAATGAACGAAACGAGCGGCGCAGTTAGCTCAAGCAACGACGTGTATGATTGTCGCATGACTCGAATGTGAACCGAAATTAACGGTAGTGCCGGAGCCATTCTAATGTAAAACGTTTGCATTATTAATCGGCACTACTTAATATTTGCAACAATGGCGTCGGCTCATCGATTTCTACCGTCGCGGTAATATCCTGACGAATCAGACTTTAATACAACCCGATACACATAATGCTAAATGTTAATTATCGTAATAGCAATTATTATATTATTATCGTTTTACCTCTATCGATACCGGTGCAGATGAATTACTGCTAATAGGATAGAACTTTCCTACGGAAATTCAATTACAAATGCATATACATATAGTAATAAAAGAAATGAAACGAGACCAAGAAATTGTGCGATTGATCGAAGCATCTGCTGTCCCAGTGAAATCCACGTCTCGTGGTTCGTACATTAATTCGATCAGTAAAAATGTACAGTAAAAATGCAGTAAAAAAAAAACAGTTATCTGCGAAACGTCGAGCATTGATCGACCGCGGTTGTTTTTATTTTTATGGTCAACGGAGACCAAACGTTGCTTTTGAAAACAAATCTTGATACCGCACCGAATACAAAAAAAAAACGTGATCCGTTTACCGGAGAAAAAAATCCCGTAGTGTACGTTGTCAAAAACAAAACGAAAAAGGATAGGGTGGAGAATGGACGCGGAAAAACCTATTTTCGTAGGAAGTCTATCACGCGAATTTTAAGGACAGCTGAAATAATTCTCGACAAATGACGTTCGAACAGCCCGTGACAGACGACGTTTTCGGATTTATAAAAAAAAACTCCGATAAAATAATGTCCCGCGGGGGCCTACGAAACTATTGGTTGTTTCGTCACTAAGGAATGACGCGTACGAATGGGGAAATTCTAAAACATTTATATACTGTCATGAACAGCGTCGCCGTTCAACTTTTACCGTTACTTTCGGGCGGTATTAAAAACATCCGTCGGCAATTCGTAATGTTTTTCAAACAATGCATTTTCTATCTATATGACCGGTACCATTGAAATTTTATGGGACAATTGCACGTCGGTTTCAAAGATATTTTATTCATCGTTTAACGAACATCGTTCGACAGAAATTCTTGAAAAGCACCAGCACTCACGGTAATACGGTCGATCGATTTTTAAACAGGCCGACAAGAGCCGATTAATTTTCTAGTAAAATGGTTATACCGAAATTTTCGAAATTTTGTAATGCATCGCGTGCCGCACCGGCGCTCGTTTAAATTTGAATAACCTTCCGCGTAATAATTAACTCAACGCTAGAACGATTTTACTAAAATACATACAATAAAGAATGCAGCAGCGGTAATTACAGTATCGGTTAACTTCGAATGTTCGTTTAAAAGTGTAATCAGCTCTCCGGTAAAATGATCGGCAAAACGACGGCGATACCGCAATTATTGATTATAAGTCTGGGGAATCCCGGATTAAACGAAGTATTTAAAAAAAAAAAATAAAATACGCGTACGCGCAGATCGCGCTTACTGCGAATAACTGCCCGAAATGAAACGAGCCATGGATTCATCATCCGTCGACATCAAAATGTCATCCTATTCAAAATATAAGCTGAAATTTCAACTACATTCTTCTATTCATACAGAATTCATTTCACGTAATAACGCGTGGTTATAAATGAAAATATTCCCACGTGATCCGTCGAGCGAAAGAACACAGGAAATTCCGAAATTTCCACGAAAACTTTAATTTTACAGAAATATAAAAGTACTTAAAATTCTTCTAAAAAAAAAAAAAATAATAATTACAATCACCGAACTGTCTTCAATTTCATTAAAATCGATTCACCAATTTAATTTACCAACCCATATATATCAAATTATCTTATATTCCCCAGAAAAAATTTAAGAATCTTTTATTTATTTTAATTATTAAACGTGTCACAAAGCTCTGCCATATCGACGTGTTAATTAAGCGTCAAACCGAAGGTCGGTGATTTATTTGCTTAATACAGCCCACGGTTCTTCCGCACGGTCAAACGGCGATACGTTTACACAGGTATGTACATACATACGTGACTTCACATGCTCGCGATCGTTATGTACAGGGTGCGTGCGAACGGCAGGGAGGCTCTCTTGAAAAACGATGGGGGTTTATTGCAGAGCGGAGCGGATTGAAATTGGGGAAACTGTGGGTCGTCCAGTGGCGAGCGCGCTACCGATACAGATTCATCAACTGTCGTTGCGTAAATGGCAGGAAAACCACCGATACCGATATGGGATCCGTATTCGGATGTGGGCTATGATCAAGTGTACGCTACATCGGCTCGGTAAGGGAAAACAACATTCATGGGTCACCGACAAAATAAATATTGTCGATTACACCAATTAACCGTTATAGTTTCATTACCGCGCGTATATTTTTTAATGTACTTATAACAACGTCATAGACTACCCGTTGACGACCGGATAAAAGTGAATCGTATTGTTATCGAAGTATTAAAAATATTTTTAAAAAGATAAATTCTAAGGTTTTCCATGTTTCTCTAACAAATATTGATATACTTAATTATAATTTAAATTCAATTCATTTATTTCAATAGTTAAAACAAAAAAATTGATTTTTAATCTCTAAACTATACAGGTCGCCTTATTGTTAATAAATTCGGTGAAATCTAAAGGATTAACCCTTTCAACGGGGCCGTGGAAAATATTCGTTCCTCCTAAAAAAAAATCAATAATCTACATTGGACGTCAGTGTGATCGTTTAATCCACTCACGCTTCTCCAGTTTAATAAGAAAACACACTTCGGAATGAAATGTCAATCCGTCCTTCGTATAGAAGAGGTGCGAAGAATTAAACGCAGACGTACGCATAGTGCCGTTGAAATAAAACGACGGCGGTAGTATAAAATTCGACGGGTCGTGCGTTTGCTATCGCGGCGTACATCATCGGTGTCGATTCATCGGGCCACCGTTGCGCAAATGATCCGAAAACCGCGAATATCGAGCCGGGTCGTGCATTCGAGCACTTGCCGCCGAGTTTTCCGCTTCATTCGATTCCGCGCGCGATAGAAACCTCATGCGGCGTTGCACCGCTTGATATTCCCATGATACGCGCACGCACCGTTCGATTTTCAACGTTTCGCGATACCCCGCCGAAGCCACTGTTCGTAAAAAAAAAAAAAAAGACTTTTATACGGGAGTCTTTTCCGCGGGAAATCGAGTCGCTTAACACCGTTATCACGGGTGTTATCGCGGAACGCTCGTGCGATTCAATTTCACTGCCGTTCGCGACATTTTGTTTTGCCGAGCGTCTGATAAATTTATCAGCGAACGAAATTTCGGTATGCAGGCGAGATATACGGTTCCGGAGGAAACTTGTTCGGATAATGGAGTTTCCGTTGCGTCGAAATAGCGCGGCGACGAGTCCTCTGGGAGGGATAAACCCCCCCCCACCCCCACACACACCCACCCTCTTTTTTTTTTTTCTCTCGCACACGTCGAACGTTTTTAGTCATTAATTGTACACACGTAGTCCGGCAGCCTCTAATTTCAAGCGACGAGATCGAATTAATGCTCCCGGAACGACGACGAATTAAAAAATTGATCGCGTTCGTTGCAACGGCTTTATTCCTTTTTATTTCGTCAAATTTGTAAAATCACACGCATTCACGACTGTCCGTACAAATTACACGACGATGGAATATAGACACAATTAGTTCTAATATCCGAAATAAAGTTCTTCTATTTACTAACTCCAATCTCTTACTCTCTATATTTTTAATTTTCTTTTTATATAAAAATTATTTTTTCAAAATTCATACTCGGAATGTATTAATATTATCCGCCACGTTTCTCCCGTATCCGTTTCAATCAAAGCGAAACCGAGAAATTCCGATAGGAATTGACGTTTCAAATACCCGAGGAGTTCCACTTTTCGGTTTCGCCCGAAGATCCCACGGTTCCGGGGTTTTACTTTTTCGACTGCTCAAGGAAACCTGAATGTATCCCGCGCCGTTTTCTTCGTCTTTTTAGCGAGCCCGAAGAAGAAGTAGGCCTGAAAACGACGACCCCGCCGGTCCATAGAACGTTTTCATGCGAGCCACGGAGCTGCAGCCAAGATGAATCAGCGCCCCGGCATAGTTTGTTACGCGCGTATTGTGGATTTTCTTCCACCCCTATTTCGTTCCCCGCTTCGCGTTGCTGCTTTATTTTTTTTTCTCTCTCTCTCTCTCTCTCTTTTTCTCTCTTTCTTCGTGTTCTTTTTCGTAGACGAGATGATGGAGGCGCCGTCGCTCCGAGCCCTCATTTCCTTCATCGCTACCTATAAATCCGCAGACGGTAATGGTCGACGCAGACGATCGCGATTGTTTGCGGTAATTTGTCGTTCCTCCCAATATCGGGAGTATCGCAACAGTCAATCGACCTTTCTCCAGTTTCCACCACTACCACCCTCCCCCCCACTCCTCTCGGACCCGCACAGATTTTCCGTATGCTTCGTTACTGATCATAGATAACGTACGGTAGAAGAATTTTCTTCGGTTATCGACGAGGGAAATAGTTGGATGAAATACAAGTGAATTGATCAAATCTGAAAATTTTGTTACGATTTCTGTGATTTTACGTACTTACACAGCGTTATTGTGAAATTAATTTGTTACAGTCCTCTGTAACAACTTCTCTACGTATACACAGTAGTAAAAATGAAATAAGTCCTCCCTACGATTTAGGACAGCGTAAAAATTGATTTTAAAAGTCATATAAAAGCCTATATTAATCATTCACAGATTCAACACCAACTTCCACGACTTCTCACCACTTCCCCCGTACATTACAAATACTATTATCCTCATCACACAATCTCCCAACAGATAAACCGTTAAACACCAGAAATCTGTTACGAAGTGCTGAATTCCACGGGCAATATTAATTTCAAATCCCTCATCTTTAAACATCAAACGGTCCACAGGGCGACTGTGTCCGAAATCACAGCGAAGCTCTCCGGTTTATTCTAATTGGTCCGTAACGAGCTTCCACCCCCCCCCTGGAAAGTGGGGAAAGGTGGAAAAAAACACACACACACACACACCCGCCCACATATACATCCCAAGCTCTGCACATTGGTAACGCAGGTTTACCGCAATGCATATGCGGTAAATCAGTGCAGATGAGCAGATATACCTACACGCCGGTGGTCAGTGGTCATCGGGCACCGGTCGGGTGGAAAAGGGTGGGTGCGGGCGTACACCCTGGGTGCACACCGACCGATAGTGGGACGGAGGAACACCGACGGACGCAACAACGTACCGTACACAGATTATATTCGCGTTTGCATATATGCAATCCGTGTACACGTCCCGATGGTCCGACTCCTGCATGGCTTATACCACTGCCACCTATCCGATGCGTCGGACTTTACGCCTGCTTATACTACTGTCGCCATTTCATGCACGGAAAGGTTTCTCGCCGCTCGTGAATATGCAGGAGCTTTCTCTTTCTGCCGCCGGCAGAATTGAAAGTCCGACGGGTAATTCGGTTGCTAGATGAACGCCTGTGTTACGTAGTTGTCCAGTTTGCTCGATGGTTGAGCTTCGTTATGTTTTATGTTCGATGATCGGTGGAACGATGGTATTGTTGGGTGAAAGTAACATGGTGTTTTAACGTGAGGAACAGTTGGGATATACAGGGTGTAACGTATCATCGGGGATATTTTTTTTTAGAATCGATAGGACGCACCAAAAGGTGTAAAATGGACCGAGAAAGTTATGTCCGAAAATCACCCCCTAACGGGTTACAACCCCATTTGTAAAAAATTTTTAAAAAATCATATCTCCGAAATGGTACGTCGTAGAAGACCCGTTTTGATTGCAATATAACCGGAGACGATTAAAGATAACAGAAAAAAATATAATTGCTGCGGTTATTGCTGTTAAATAGCATTTATTCTTGTTTAATCCAAACAACGTCGATTACCTATATCGTAGCAGGTTTGTAACAACTTGGGAAACATTAAGGACATTCACTAAATCTTCCTTTGCGTAGATAGTGATATTTTTTTTCGTAAACTTTGGTCTCTTCCGGTTATACTGTAATCAAAATCGGTCCTCTACGACGTACCATTTCGGAGATATGATTTTTTTAAAAATGTTTACAAAAGGGGTTGTATCTCGATAGGGGGTGGTTTTTAGACAAAACTTTATAGACTTTTTTTTCATCTTTTGGTGCGTACTATCGATTCTGAAAAAAGGTCCCCGATGATATGTTACACCCTGTATTGTGTTTCGTTCGGAGGATTGAAAAGGGAATGAATACGGTGCAATGGTATTTAATCGGGCAGCGTGATTGTGAGATGGGAAACGGAAATCAAATGGTTACTTTAATTTCTGATAACCGGTACCGCGAGAGATACTTTCTACGTAATTGAATTGAGTGATTAAACGTGTTATTGATATTTCGAAATGTTTATAATCACTTATCGCCAATTAGAATTTATTTAATATTCCATTTCCCCGTGACATTGAGCGAAAGAAAATAAGTCCAGCGTACTCCATTTCGGTTCTCGAAATTCACGAACGATATTATTGATTCCGCGCAAAAACCAACGAAAATCAAAACTGTTCCCGGACGTAGCAAGTTGAATCAAATAAAATTGTCCTCGTTTCACCAGCGAACACCACTGACACGATTAATCGTTAATAGACACCTATATACCTGTTACAATTTCCATTTCTCACCATCTGAAACCATATCCCTCACGTTTCTCCCCCCCCCCCCTCCCCCCCCCCCCCCGGTGAATATACAATACGTGGTATATCGTGCGTAAGATTGATTTCCAAACAAGGTGGCATTTCGTCGAGTTACAATCGTAACAATGATACAAGGTATTTATGTCGGACGCGTGGATACACGCAGACGTCCGGATTCGCTGAATTAATAGTGCGTGGATAATACGCACACGGGTGCAACCGGCTATAAACTAAGTTGCTCCATAAACCGGGGCGCGAATATGCATGAGGAAGGTGTGGCACGCGTTGTTGTTGCACCCAGAGGGGCTGATTTCGGAAACGTTATAAGTCGGCCGCGAGTGCATCATGCACGTGCACCACATTTGCAAAGCAAAACACGAGGACAGGCGCTCAGCTTGTGTGAGATTAGCCGAAGCTTTGTCGTTGTTTCAAGGAATATCCCTTCGTCATTCTATACCCCCCTCCCTTCCTCCTCCTGTCCCCCTATAGCACTTGGTACATGAAGTTAGGCAGTCGATACTCGAGAAAACTTATACTTTCTGCTAAACAGTTCGATTTACACATTTCGCGTTCGATCGAACCGAATTTACGAGAAGATTTGCGTGGATTGAGAGGCAACAGCGAGTAAAGTAGAAGATTAATGGGTATTTAATAGAGAAATGAAAATGGAGGAGGGAAAATAACGAGCGGAATGAATTTTAGGTGATTTCATAGGAATCACGGAAATATATTTTTATATTTGAGGAATTATATTTTATGTTAATTTACTTAACTTTGGTGTGTTTAGGTTCTAGTATCAGTGTTTGTGTAATGAATGTTGTAACACTAAATTATTTTGTACGTTCCAAACATCACATAACAATTTTTAGACGTTGATATCAAACGCTTAAATAAACCCGTATCATCACCTATTCAAGATATCAGAAAGCAAATCTATAAGAATAAGAATCAAATTTATAAACATACAATCCAATCCATTTATACCTTTAAAATCCAAGAATATAAATTTTCCCGTATCTCACTCTTACACCCCATCAAAGACCCTCATTAATCATTATATAATACTATAATAATATAAACATAATAATATAAAAAACCAGCAATCAACAAAAAGCTGCCGTGTCCCCCGCGGTCCTGGAAAAATACCGAAAAGCCATGGCCACTTTCAAATCTGCCATTCTTTCCGTCAATTCCGCACGTTTAATGGAGAGGCGGTTTTTCTCCTTTCAACGGCACACGCTCGGGCATCGGCGCTTGTGGCCGCCGTCGCGACGCGGCGCAATTTGTTTAAGTTAAGGGTTGACGAGATTCCGTAATGAATACAAAGTTCCACGAAACGTAGCCGGCATTTCGGCGGCGAGCTTCCCAGCCGGGAAAGAAGAAAGCCGGCTTCGGGGATGGGCGGAAGCGAAATTGGAAGAAAGAAATATTTGCCCCGAAATTGGTACATCAGAGACGGTTTCGTCGGATGGACGAGTCGAGCGAACTTTTCCCAGGGATAATATCTCAAAGACACTTTAACCAGGATTTGGCCCCGACCCTTCCAACCTTGAATTAGCGGAGCACATTACTGGCAAAAGAGCAGTAGCCTTCGCGACAGACGCGCGCAGAGTATCCGACTAACGTGAAAAGGGGGGAAAAACTGTACGACGGAAGTTTCATTATCAAGTTTCTTCGTGTAATTTTTAGCTTCCGGTCGGTTTTGATGGATTTCTATTTAATCGTCCCTTTTATTATAATTATGGTAAGTGTGATACTTCGATATCCAATATATTGATATTCTAAGAAATTAATAACATTTATCTGGCAAACCCGATCAATATAACTAAAAGAGTTACAGTTGATCGGGTTTGCCAGGTAAATGTTATTAATTTCTTACATTATTACACGATCGATAAATTTAGATAGTTATTATATTGATATTCTTATCCTTCTACGAATATTTAAGGAGGAATCGTAACTACGTTGTTAGTTTTGAATCGGACGCGAATTGTAGGAAGATTAAAAAGATCCTCGACGTTGAAATATACGCAACATTGATTCACGATAAAAGCAGAAAACGCGACGTCTTTATTTCGTCGAATTACTTGCGGTCTCTTACATTTGCATCGAAAGGCCGACCAACGCTCTGAATCGATAAGAAGGACTCCGTCTTAAGGAGTCCTTGTAAGAAATCTGAAATGTCTTCGATAATCTTTCCTTAGTGAATTATTGCCGGGGACGATGATAGAACACCGATACCGCGCATTGTATCTGCAGCGAAAATTCACAACAAAGGAGGAATACGAATGCGCCTGACAATATACCGATGCAGGCTGAATGAATGATTTTGAATAAGAAATTCCTTTGTCCGTCGAAGACGTCTCGTTAAATTCGAAATTGTCCACGGCATTCGGTTTCATTCGTACGGAAGATAATGTTACGTTACTTCTTAATTGATTTACAATGATAATTGCGAGGGTCTTCCCACCGTTTCATCTCGTTGGTAAAACCAAGGACTATTATATTCGCAAACAATTAGAATTATAGAGATTTATTCATAATTTGAATCTGACGGTGATTATCTTTTTCTACGCTATTCTAGTTGTAAATGTATAGAATGTGTCAAACTGTTACATAGTAAAATAACATATTCGGATGATTCTTTCAAATGTTATTGGTTCATTTTAGAAAATTGTTTCGTCAGAACTGATACATTATAAATTCATTGAAAACTATCCCACTGTAGAATATAAATGAAACACTAATGACATAATTAATGATATTCTTTTAAAATACATTCGAGTAGATCGATCGGGGAGTAAATTTACAGAAAGAAATGTTTAGGAAAACTGAAACACTCGATAAAACTGATCGATCTAATTCAACGTAATTAAATGCAATTAGTGAAATTAGACGTGAAGATGGAGTACCGACGGAAGGTTTAAATAATTTAAATATAATTTATCGAAGTCCTTTCTGCCCTTTCATGAACGAAGTCTAGAGAGAAACGTGCTAAAAGGCTTTAAATTCTGCAAAGAAAGCCGTAAGTGCGATGTAATCGCAGATGCAATTCGTTCCCTCGGAACGGACGATGTTTCAGGGCAGATCAAAGTCTCTTCGTGGAAGATGAAGGATACTTGAAAACGACCACGCCTACCCTAATTCCGCGCTTCCACTATCGACGGTTCCCTTTGAACCTTTCATCGATTGACACCACCTTTCCACTTTCCACTTTCGACTTTCTCCATCTTGTTCCTTTTTCTCAGGTCGTTTCTGCCGTCTAATTTCATTCGGTCGACTTGATAGTCGTCGTTCACGGTCACAGAGGTTCCCCGAAATTTCCTCGTCCTTCTATCACTATTCACAATAAATTTCTTGGACTCTTTTGCATAAAATTATTCGCTGGAATTTTTCAATAATATTGAACATTATTGTCGAATTCAATATAGGGAATATATCAGGCACTTTCTCATAGTCAGTTGAAATAAAGACACTAAATTTCGACAAATATAGTTCAATCATACGGAACGATTTAGAAAACCGTTCAATGGTAAATTATATTTTCTGTAACGATAAATAGTAAAAAGAATATCGTTGAAAAGATACGAACGATAGAGCGTGAAATATTTTGTTTGCCATTGCTGTATCGATAACAATGGCGTCGGTATAAATTAAGTAAGAGACTAACAAGAGAGGGACGTTTACAAAATATCGGCATTCATTCATGGGATTTACGTAACCATAGCGAAACTATACAGGATGTCCAATGACAAGTGTTCCTAAAATTTAGGATTCTGTAAAACTACATCGGAAACGATAAAAAATGAATAAATCATATTGTTTAAGTGTCACCCCCCCCCCCGCAAATAAAATATGTATACATCCATAATATTCAGCAAGGGTGATATCGAATATTTTCGTAATCAAACAACACGATAAAATAATCCTTTGAAATTATCTACATACCTTTATAAATTCATCATTATTAGACTCGTTTGACGATTTTTCGACTTAAATTTCTCCCTCACCTATTTCTATCTATATCAAACAGCCCCGTTGAATTCGACGAATTTTTCCAAAGTAACCGACGAAATTAAAACAGATATACATATAAACGTATCGGGTTGGCGGATCTCTTATCGGATATTTCGGATTGCGGTGAGTTAGACCGTCCTCTTTAAATTTCGCTTTCCCAGGGGTGATCTGCGGGCCACGCTTCAATTGACTTTGGAAATTGATCGGAACGAGGTAATGCTGTAACGAACCTCCCCCTTTTTTTTCTGGGACACCGTCGCGAGCAGTCGCATGAATATAAATACCGTCGACCGAGCAGTGTCCCTTTTTTATCCGTGAATTTGCATACGTACGCCCGATACGGTTCGTCAGTTTCCTGGAAAGAACGGTAAAAATCCACCGTTTCTTTCTTTTTCCTCGCGCATGACGGAACAAGCCTAAATTTGTTCGGGTTACACAACTGCTAGAGGGAAAAGACCGTGTCACTTAACGACGGGAAAATAAGCATCTCGGGGAAAGTGGAAAATCGGTGACCAGTATGTATGTATTTATGTAATTTTCTTCTTCGATGCAAATCAATCTCCGGCTAATTTAAGAATACCGTGACTGTTTTACTGAACCGCTAAGTCTAAAATTATTTACGTACCACCGGAGGTTTTACGTTGAATATTTTACACTGTTTAGATTTACGTTATGATAAGCGTGTTTTGCGATACTAGAGCTTCGAGTACAAGTTGGTAGAAAAAGTGTTGTGCCCTGGAAAGCATGTGTACAGGGATACCAGAAATTAAGTACAAACACTTAAGTTCGTTAAAGTGTCTAGTTTGACCTCAACGTAATCACCCTAGTATTTTTAATTCCATAACCCTTGCAAACTATTATCTTCGTTATAAAATTCGAACTGTAGAAATGTATAACTTTCTTGGCAGACTGTGCATACAAATTCTTCTTTTCATTGATTTCATTCCAATTAAAAAATATACCTCCGATATCTCGCATTATTAGAAACACTATTTAATTATCACACGTTTCATTTAAAAAAAAATACAGGTCAGGAACGTTTTTCTAAAAATGCAGCCCACATTTCGTTGAAACCTTACACCACTGGCATCATCCTGGAGGAATAATCAAGTGGTTGGCAGATGATAGGGTTAGGGGAAATCCTCATTCCTCGAAGGTTGCACCTCGGAACGCAGGGATAATAACGTGTGGGGTCCATCAAGTCGCTTGTGAGAGAAGTCCCGTAGGAACGCGTGGACGAACGGGTTCTCTTCCATGGCAGATAGCTCGAACCTGTCACTCCTTGACCGTACGGTCGTTTGTCTAGATCACTCCCGTTTTGCGACCCCTGAGATCTTCGTTACTCCGGTCTGTTCGATTTTATCCTTCTCCCGGCCAATGGCGTAACCACTACGCGAACCCTGAAATCCCGTTAAGTCGCCCATCTCAACGGTATCGGACAATTTGGACATCTTCCTCGCTGATCGTTTAATGACAATAGAATTTCGAAATATTGCGTGAAACGCGATAAAGATAATTTAGCGACGTCGATTGATTCTACGCCATTTGGTTCTTTATTTGATGTTTGTCGATCGATTACTTAACACTAGGATTACGAAGGCAGTCAAAATGACCGGTTCGGAGTTTCTAATAAAAATCCTTTAAATTTCTAAAACTGGGATTTCTAAAATACTAAATAACGATGTTTCTATACGTAGATAATTAAATCGATCGATTTACTATTCTCCTTTATTTCTTTCTTTCAAACGCAGTTTTCCAGCGATTTAAAATATAACGAATTAATCCTCGGTAGTTCTAGTGTTAATAGTTTTGCGTAATAATGTGCCACGGTTGTTTTTTTTACACGCGTTAATGCACGTTATGAATTGAATTTAAGTGCAGTTTATATACCACGAGCAATATGTTTGTCATTCCTTTGTCACGTATTTTACTCTCTGAACGAAAACAAAAAATGGGTTACGGCGAGTTAAATCGATTAAATACGGAACTTTCCGGAAATTCACCCGTCGAAATCGTTCTCCCCCGTTCTGGAGGAATCGTTTGGTAATTTCGCAAGTGTTCCGGTTCCCATTATTATACACTCCCAGTGTTCGAATGGACAATAACAACCTACCCCCGTAAGCTACGAACAGTTTAACATAATGCCGATATTGGAAAAGCATTTTAAATACCGGTAGCGCAATATACGCGGCCGGTGAATCGGCTTTAAAAACTAATTTCGATTAAAGTCACGATACCCTCCGCCTTCGCCGTATACATAGAAGTATCCACGGTCCTCGTAAATTAAATTTTACGCGGGGGAACAATAATAGAATTGTTTGCTCGTCGTGGCACCGTCGTTCGTGAGTGTGTACGTGTGAGAGAGAAAAACAACGAGAGAGAGAGAGAAAGAAAAATAGCTAGAGAGAGGGGGAGAGAAAAAAAGACTATAGACCGATTTCAGACGCAATATGTATGCACAACCGGCGGGAGACGATTTCCAGAACACACGAGAGGGTCGCCCTGTAAAAAGTCGTGCCGCCACAGGAGTCTGAAGTAGGCATTCAAATAAACCACCTAGGCGCTGGCTTCCACTTTCTGTTATCCAGCAGCGTGGAAGCAACCCTCTTAGAATACTTCCGACGCGAGCAGTATATTCCATCGAGGCACCGACGTTTCTACTCTTCTCCGTTCATCCTGCCGGTGGTGTCTTTTATTTTTTTTTCTCCCTTGCTCTTTTTCTTCTTATTTTGTTTTCAACGAGAAATGTCTCCCCGGCTCGACTAAGATTCGAGTGGCCGAACCAGGGTATCGCTTTTCACCCCCCTCACCCCCACCTTTTTTCTCGTTCTTCTTCTTCTTCTTCTTCTTCTTCTTCTTCTTCTACTAGTATTTTTACTTCGCGTTCATCTTCCATCTTTTTTTTTTCGTCCTAATTCTTTTTTGATTATTTTTCCGTTTGCTTCCTCCCGCGTTTCCGGTGTACGCGTTGCCATAGTAACTACGGTTTAGCCATCGTTTTATTTTGGTAAATTAAGTCGTTGCCGTAACGATTTTTGTTTCGTCTTATTCGCGAAATTAAGTCGGCCGCTGTAAGAGAGCGCAGCTGCTACACGGAATTTCGTGGATCGGGGCTCCCTGACGAGGTTATCGGTCCTGCGTTTCCTTTTCTTCGCCCCCAACCACCCCCTCCCCCCTTCTTCTCGTCCTCCTTCTTGGGAGTCACCCTTTGTTGGTCTTAGCGGGGAAATTAAGTAAATGCTGTTGCTTCTGGGTAAGTTTCACTCGTTTTAAGACGAGCAGATTTAATAGCTCGTCATTATTTACCGTAAGGTTTTCCCGTATTATTTACAACTATCTGGAATGACATAATATTAAACCACGTTCTAATTGCGACGTTCAAATCTCGGTCACGACGAGCAAACGGACCGTACAAACACATGAGCAATGGAAGTTGATATTTCAGTAGGAATTTCCGAACTTTTGTATATATGTATAAGGGGACGAAACGTTTGAAAATGAGATAGGTATCCCGTGAATTTCGAATTTCTACCATAAGTAACTTCGGATCGTCCCACTTACGAATCCGTCGTCGTTGGCGTTTTAATTAAAATCTACCGTTCGACGGTTCAATCCGTGCGTCCCAGGTTATTTACTTTAACAACGTATCACGGGATTACGTAGCCGACGTGACTTCCGGTTGCATTTTTCCGGTATCATAAATCATGAATTATTCCCGACGTTCGCAGGTGCTGGCGATCAAATATTCAGAAGCAGAATCGCGTGTATATTTTATTTCGACCAAGGAATAACGAGCGGGAAAAATCCAAGGATCCGCGAGGAAACACGTGTACGTGTTAAATCTGGCCCGCGATCTCGTAATTTCGAAGCCACCGAGGAGTCGGCGGCAGCTTCTCCGTTTAAACTCTGTTTGCTCTCTAACGCGTTGCAGCAGAATTCAATAATGACCTAATACCATAGCGCCGTAAATTAACGGGGAAACGTGCGAGCTGGCAATACCTACCGGCCACTATTTATTGTTCGCGATCGATAAAATCTCCCGGCTCCGCGAGACGACGATATTGCCAATCTGTTTTGAACGATTATCGAGAAAAAAATTGCGCACCGCTCCTTCTGACCCTCTTACGGGCGCACTCGAATTTTTCGCAATCAATTTCACGCTGTATATTCCGCACGTTTTGTTAGTCACCACTTTTGAAAACGAAAATCTAATTAAAATATACGTGTATATATGTATATATGTATGTATGTAGGGTATGTACACTTGGATACAATATCCTTTCATTTCCTTTTTAAAGTAACGAATAATTCTAATGAATAGATTTTGTATTTTATAGTGAGAGTTTTTTTTTTTATTTATTTAACACATTGATTTTATGTTATAAGAATTTCTATTTTATTTATGTGATTCTACGACGAAGTACTGGTAATTTTAATACTGTCAACGGTAACCAAGACCACGGTGATGAAGGATTAATGCGCGGTTGAGTTGGTCGTATTGCAGTAATAAGACGTTATTAATATCGATCAGACGTTTACTTTACAATGTTCACGCATACTGTTCCGACTAAATTGAAGACCGTATTGGCTTGATATTGACGTATAGTATTAGTACTCCTGTGAGTATATATGCTTAAACAATTTCTCCCGATATTGCGTCGCCTTTATTACTATTCCGCGGTTCCTCAGACGTTAGAGAATAAAACATTCCAGCTTTTGGATAAATATTTCAATTTCTATTGAAATTAGAACAAATTACAATTTGTACGGGAATCATTAGTTTGTATTACGAGTTTCTTGAAATGTACTCACGTTTAGTGTGAATTTGTATTTAATTGATGGAAACGTACTGCCTCTTATCATTAACAATGAAACGGAAGTGCCACATACCTGAAACAGACAAATTATAAAATTAATTATTGTTAACAGCTGATATGTATAATGTATTTAATGTGAATGGGAACAGATTTTTGTTCTCTTCAAAAACGTAAGTTTCTTCGTACTAATTTAGTTATGCTACGAAAACATAATTTTTTGTTAAGATTTATAATTATCCCAATTAAAAATTGATAATGCTTAACACTTTACGATGCATAAACAATTATCAAATTTTTAAGGGATTCGGAGTGGTTACTATATTAAGTGCTGGATTTTCTATGGATCGAACCACAAGCAGTTTTTGTTCAATTATCACATTAAAAATCGCATGCAAGTTACATCGAACGCTGATGAATAACCGATACCATTGATTCGTATCACAATTATTGGAAAGAACGATTTTACAAAACCCGCCGCGTTTCCGATAATTGGCTTATCCTTTGTATCGAAATTTTCAATCGAGTACCGGTACAAATGTTGGCAAAATAACTCGTTAAAAGTATCGGCTTTTTAATGTGCCTCTCAAACGAACCACTGATAATTAACCTTGCTTTGTAAACCCGTTGCTGATTTTTACGTTTTCAGTTTACGTAAACTCACTGCTGATTTTCAAATCGTGAATGTGTACATTCGTTACACGTCCCATTTTTTTTCCCTCCCCGTTTAAATCCATGGGCCGCTGATCCAACATGATTTTCTACCAGCTTTTTGCTCGCTATCTATTTTCCGACGTGCACGATGGTAAATCGATTTTCGAAACTTGGTAATTGTATATTCGTCTCGGCTGCGTAAAACAACGATAATCTACGAATATAAGAAACCAATTTCGCGTAGCTCGAATTTTTAAGAAAAAAAAAACACGCAGCGAATACCGTCAAACGGAAGCTAGGCAGCATTTAAATAAAAATGAAAGTCGTACCGACGGAAATTTCCATTTTATCCGAAAACTGTCAATATCCATAAATTCCCACGAACGGGTCGCCCGTGAACGGCAAAATACGAAGAAATACCATTTCATATAATCAAACTCCGTGAAAACATTATTCAAATTTACAATACGAAACCCTAAAGAAAATTCGTTTTCCCTACCGAGTCTACCGACAGCCAGGTAATAAGGTAAATTACAAAATTCCGTTATCCTTTCATACGAAAAGATCGAACCGGATGTTTACTAAAACGTCAATCACACACGTGGCAGCAAAAAGAAAAAGAAAAAAAAATAGTGGTAAAAAGACATAGTCGATATTCCGATTGCGTTCCGCGGAAATATAGTTATAAAATAATTTAACGATCGATGACGCGAGGTCGATCGTTGCTTTTATGTTTTATTATCACGTCGATATGTCTTTCCCCGGGTGAAATTTTTCGCTCGTTCGCCTCGACACTGTCTTTCCAACGGCTCGGACTTTCGCGCCGAGTAAAAAGATGGCCTCGTTCGGGATGCCGGACCATATGAGAATCATATCTTATCCGAATGTGGGTGGTGGCAAGTGTGACAAAGTACCGGCCGGCTTCAGCGACCTGTCCGGTTTCTACTTGACGTACGAACACGTATATTCGGTCGGCTGTCCGAAGCCGGAGGACACGAGTTACGGTTAGGACGACGAAATTACCCTAGAAATGAGCTGGCTCGACTGATAAAGTCAACCCGGACAGAACACTAGCCACCTTATATTTCCATTTACAACGGCTGAATATTCTGTCGATCATCATCGTCATCATCGTCATTATCCGGGAATATTCACGCCGGATAATAATTCGCGCTCTATGCGATATTAACCACCGTAACGAAGTATTCCATTGTGGACACCATTTATAAATCAGAGGATTAAAGTGTTGCGTTTAATTATAGATCGTATGACGAATTATAATAAATTATGTGTCTATCAACGTTGGTGGTGTGTAATTTGTTTGGGTTTAAATAATTATCAGGGAATTATAGGTGATATTTTTTAATGAAATAGAACCTGGGGGTGTGTATTTGTTATTTTTTAGTATTTTTTTTTGTTTGTTAAAAGCGTTTAGGATGATATATGGGGTTTATGAAATGTGTAAGGTTGTATATGGATAGGTTGAATTAAATTTCATAGCGGTCTGGATTGCACCGTAAATATTACACGAAGCTCGAGTGGCAATTTTGTCGTAATCCGAAGGAAATCGACGATATCCATTTTTCTACATTGCTTATTGCCCGGGAAAGTTTATTTTACAATCCTACTTCTACATAATTCCGTGTCCTGTGTATATTATAAACCCCGTCGCTTATAATCAGAGATTTAATGGTCTATTGAAACTCGCGATACCTAAAAAACTGGAATAATTAAACGGCTGAGAGTTCCCCGCTCACTACTTAAAAACTTTATTTCAATACCTTCAAACTTTCGGATAAAGATAGTTTCAGTTTGAACTCGCGAAATACCACGACGAAAGTATTTCTCTGGCGAGAAATAATTTATAATTACGGACAAAGATGTTTTTCATCCGGAAGACATTATTTTTTGAAAAACAACCCCTCATTATCGTATAATCCGCTAATTGATCGTCATTTATTCAGGGTAGCACCAATTATAATTAAAACATTACACAGAAAAACACTGAAAGTCCATTTTGAATAATTTCTAAAGAGTCGGGGGAATATCTTTTAAGTCTTCTTACCTCATAAAAACATGGCATCAAATAAAATACTAAATCACTATATACAGTCTATTTGCCATCGATAAAAAAATAAAACCCTATCATTTATACCACTCTTCAATTAAATTCCACTACAGTATATCAAACCTGAAACCTCAATTAAAAAACTAGTATCTAATCGTTACTCCCACCCTTCGATTAACACCAACACCATTAATTTTAAATATCAACACTCAAAAACACTCGCAGCACCGTGCAAATGTAAAACCTAAATTAACACTAGATTTACGGATGTTGATTATATACCTACTTTTACTGAAGTGTACTTTACTAATATACTAATATAATTAACTAAGCGTAAATTAACATTTACATATGTTTCATTACTTAACTAAAAACCAACGTATGTATTTCGAAAATAATATTAAAGTTTTATATATACATATATAGTACTCAAATTTTGAATGAGTCAAATTGGCTCGGTCCATAAATCTAGTGTTAATAAACTTGCAATCAAATAATAATAATTAATAATAATAATAATAATATTAATAATAATTATTATTCCCATCCTTCAATTAACATCCACCCCACTAATTCTATATACCAATACTGAAAAACAAAACTCGCGGCATCGGTGTGCCATCGAAACGTAATTCGCAATGGTGAATCGCGCAATCTAATCGCAATCCGGCGAGGAAATAATCCCGTAGACGTGGCCGGGCTCGATTTAAACTTCACGCGGATCTTAGGTGGGACCAATGCGCGATATCTCGTGCAAAATGGAAGAGCCGACGGCAAGAAGAGGAATTCGGGCTTCCACTCGAGCACTGTAAGACGTGGCAGGTGGTCTCGAGGGGCGACCCACTCGGCTAGAGAAGGCGTCACGCCTGCAGACGAGGGAGAGGCATTCACGGTCTTGATTTAACACCTTGGATTAATTACAGTCTGTGTACCCACCCACGCACGACACTGGCTGCGTGTGAGTGTGTGTGTGTGTGTGTGTGTGCACGTCCGAAGGCCGCACGTGGCTGCAAGAACTCGCTGCAGCTTCATGTGTATAGGAATCTACGTCGAAGGTATTTGTCTCGGAAACGGGAATCAGAATTTAGATCAGCGTCGTTCCCGTTTGGTTTCGATAAAAAATATCACCTGCAATTTCCTGATAAAATCAGAAATATGTGGAGTATTGCGTGTAGAAGTAAATGTTTTTCAATGAATTTTAGTTGTTTGTTATATTTATTCTTTGAGAGATGATTTATCGATAAATTACTGATTCATAATTTATGGAAACTAGCGAAGTGTTGTAGAAAACGATGGTGATTATTTTAATGATTAAGTTTTTTGTATGCTTGTTTGATAAAATTTTAATTTTTGCCAAAACATTAGAATGAATTTCATTCTACAGGTAAATATAAGGATAATGAACCTTGGTTCGGATTATTCATAGGTTTTAGTTAAATTAGGATCGCTTGTTTTTGAGAGCCCGAGATTTGGATGGAAATTAAATGCGGAAAGTTTGGTAATGAGTTAATTGAGTTGTGATTCCGGCAAAAATGTTTGGTATTATCTTTCATGGTGGAGTTAATTCATGTAACGGCGGAATATGCAAATCGTCGCCGCTATACAAGCGTGCTTAGGTTAAGTATTTAACGCCTCTTCGTGACTCGTGTCGTTATATAAAAGTAGCCGTCACGTTCAAATTAGTTTGGAAGGATCATAATCGGAAGTACTATACAATCTATGCATTATAGTGTGCTTAAAAATGCTAATGCAAACGATCTACTTTTAAACCTACATACACATACGCATACATACATACATATATACATTATAACGTGATTTAATAATTCAAAATCTCAAACTCGATACGCTTTATAAAAATGACCGACATTTATTTTCAGTTTTCTACGAATCTCACAATGTATTCATCGATTGAACGGTTTGATTGAAAAATAATGTCTTTTCCCTCGTTCTATCGTGAAAAATCGATATTTCTATCAGACTTTTTTTTTCCGAGAACGTACGTTACACGATGTGCCGAAACATTTTTCCATCGGCACTGTTACCCGATATACCACTTAGATTCATTTTTCACGTTCGAAATGACTCCGCGAACTTTTTGCGTTAAGAGAACCCACACAATGTTACGTTGTTCAGGCCACGTGAGTAACACTCGACGTGAAAATCTCTCTGAAAAAGAGAGCCGACTTTCATTCTCGTGTTTACTACGTTGTAGCACGTCTTAGACATTTTTCAATTCTCACGATAACTTCGCCCCTGCAGACTCCTGGATTTCCCGGATAAATACGGCTGCGCACTTCCAATATAATTCGAGCTATAATTCGTGGTAATAAGTTTAGCGAGTTTGCCGACCTGAATCAATGTTTGACGGTGGCATTTTTATTCGTACCTTCCTGCCATGGATTTCTAAATTCTTTTTCTCCCTTTAAGGATTTTCCCAAGCGTCCGAAAGTATGAGACAGTTTTCTGCTTTCAGATAAATTAGGGTGAATTGTTTATTAGTATATCAAGCGTACTGTTAAAACGAAGATTCTTCTACGAAACATTAAGATTTTTTAAATGATGGGAAAATAATTAGTTTCAGTTTTCACGTGTCTGTGCAGAAAAAATATTATCGCGAATTACAATAGCGATTCACGGGAATTTCGTTGACAGGTACGTTGTATTATTAATTAACTTCGACAAAAGGTACACGTGTATAAAAAAATTACTTTTACTTTCGTGTTCCCAGAGAAAAAAACCGGCCATTTTTCTTGAATGAAAACCTGTTGATCTACCTTGCATATGTATAGCGGATTTATTAATTCTGAATCGCTGATTTGATACGATTAAAATTCTTAAACACTTTCAATATTACCTACAATACTATCAGAATGTATATCAAAATCCGTATTTTTAAAATGATTGACGTGTATTCGTCTCGAAATGTTTTACACGTATTGTTTTACGTGTAGTAGTATAATAATTCCTCAAATATTTCTACGTCGCCAACTTTTATTACTAACAACGTTGTACAGAAACTTTCTACGAGATATGGAACTTTGAGAATTCAATGGGGCAAATCATCCTACGTCTGTGATTTCCATACTATAAAGTAGGATAATGGCGCTAATGACACTTAACGTTTAAGTGAAGTGCATCCACGCTGCACTTTATGGAGAACCCTTTAATTACTTGTCGATACGAGCCCTTCGTAGTGCTCGTCTTTGAAAGTTTCGATGGACATAGCGAAGAATTTATTGCGTTAACTCCCGTCAGATATTAATATGGTACACAACCAAATAGATTTTGCACGATAAAATAAAATTATTAACGTAGTTACAAAAAGTTCAAGACCCATAAAAACAAAACAATTAATCATTAACATCGTACATTAAATACCAGATCTCTTTCCCAAAAACCTAAATTTGATTTCTAAATTTCTAAACTTTATTCCTATATTAATTAATAATCAAATCAATTCCCAGGTCAATCACGATACATTTTCAACATTCCAATATATTAACAATCTTACCAACCACTTTCTATCTATCCCTTTTAAACTAACTATCCATCCATTACTTTTCACAGAATCGAACGAAGTGCCCCGTATAAATTTCAAATCGAAAATATGCATAATGTCCGTCCGTTACCATCGCGACCCGTTTCATTCCCGGGTTGTATCATTGTGCGATAGAATGATGGAAGTAATATGGAATTGCTCGTAAATAAACCAAACTATCTGACCGCCGTCTAAACTCTTCCCGGTTATCTGAATTTCAGCTGCGATGTGTGTGGCCATCATGTTTAGCTGTATTCGTGTCGCGTCACACGCCGGACATTTTTCACCAGTCACTTTGTATATGACGTGACGTATGTATGTATGTACATACACACATACATACACACAGCTCTATAAAACCAGCCGGAAAATCGTATGCTTACGTGCGCGGCGGTTGCCACGGTGAAATTTCCACGGTGAAACTTGTCCGAAAGTTTCCACCGACCGATAAACTTCTGCTCTACGTGCACGATACTATTATCAACGGATAACGTCACCGCGTCGCGGTTAATCCACGCTGACCACGGACAGGCGTCATACGAAATAGTTGAGCGTTATTTTATCCGGCGGCGAAACCCTGCGAATGAAGCTGTGTTTTATGCGCGAACATAGATTGCAATATCCGCGGGAGGAATAAAGGCGGCAACGGTAGACGGGATAACATATTATACTGTGAATTCCTATTCGCGTGTATAACAATCAAATTTTCATTTCTACCGGAACGTTTCGACAATTTTTCGCCACGTTAAAGTTTCCGGAATATTACAGGCTTGATACTTTGCATATCATACGTGAAAACAGGGTACATATATTTTTTCGAGTACCGGAGCGAAATTTTTCGCATCGTGTTTTCGAATAGAAGGATTACAGAATCGTGGGGATTTCGAAAATAAATATGTTTCATGTATTTCATCGAGGAATTAAGTACGATTTCATGTGTATATAGTTTTGTGAAGGTTCGGAATCGATTTTCGGAAAGTTTTCCGACGCGCATCCGTTACATTTTGCTTAAGACACTTAAAGTTGGATACACTGTGTTCGGTCTAGACGGGCTTTTCTCCCCGGGTTCTTTATCGTATTTCTCGGTCTGGCTGCGGCTTTCCGACTACGCTGACCAAATCTGATTTTTTACCTTTCTTTCAATCCCGTAGGAAAAGGTTGTCTAAATACGTTCCGCGTTTCTGGATCTTGCCCGATCAAACGGTGCCGGCCGGGGTATCAAAGAAATTCAATCTCGCTTTACCTTTGCGAATTATTCGCTCAAAGGGTAGAACGTAGGGCCCGACGTTTCTTTCGATCGTGGAAAGAAAGATGGAGATGTGTGCGGTATTTAAAGAATCAATCGGCCTTCTGGAATGTTCGCACACATCTTTCGCTTTGTGTCGCAATGAGAAACTCGACGAGACGTTGCGAATAAATTAAATAAGATCGAATCAAAATTTTCTAATACATTAAAAAAAATAGTGATTATTGAGATACGTTCGTTGAAATTCTAAATATAAATATCTTGAAGATCGTTGGGATTAATATGTGTAGGAGAAATAGGAATGGACGGAAACATCGACCGGGAAACTGTTAATTGGTTTGCGTAAAGCATACGGCGTAATTAAAATGATTCTCGTTACTGTACCGCAAAATGAGGATTAAGCCAGTGGCGGCTCGCTTTATTGGGACTATGGTGTAGCCGTTATTAAACGAAGAATGTATAGGAATAATTAATGTTCACTTTCATGTTCCGCAGGGTGGCGCCTCGATTACACGTGGTTCCGTTGACTTAACGATTCTTTGCCGAACAATCTAACGTAATGAAATTTTGCACTAAATGCAACCAAATTGTCATTACGAATAAATGATCGTAATTCAATTCAATTTGTGTTTCGGTCGATCGATGACGTCACGATAAATGTATATTGGTCGAGATGGTATTAGTAAAGGTGTGTATCATTTTATTATAACAATCAATACGACGCGAATTCACTGTAAAAGGTTTTGCGTGCAATTTGGAATTTCTGATGAATACAATAGCAACCAGTTAGGATATTGTGTACTGAAATTTGTTATTGGTTTTATTGAGAATATGCGTGGTGTAAATAACAAACACACTAAACAACGCAATGGCTGTCATAGTAAATGAATTGTCTTTTTACTACGAAAACTTTTTAGTTTTCTATTTTTCTTCGTATATTCGATTATCTTTGTTAGCTGAAAAATTCGCAGAACAGTTACGTTAGAAAGTGATTTAGTCGGACGCAACGTAGGGACAAAAGTATATTTTCCTTAAATTAAAATTCATCAAGTTTCCCCGGAATTCATGTTTGTTAAATAAAGCTATATTGTTCTTAACTTTAAAATTATGAATAACCCATGAAATGGCGAGATATTCAGAACTTGAGTCGATCATTAATCTGACAAAGACCCCGGTAAACAGTTTAAATTCTAACGAGGAAAACGATAAAAAAAATCAAATAAAGAAATTTAAATTCACCCGTAACGGGGTATTTAAAAGATAAATCCAAATGGAAGGCTTGAGGCAGCGAGAACAAAATTGCTGCCCACAAAGGGTGAACATTGAATGAAAAATAAACGAGTCATAATTTATCATAAAATTCCTTTTCTTCGTCGTATTAAATGTTTCGACCGCAAGGAGATTCTCATTAACCATTTTCTTCCACAATTGAAAAAATAACGCAGACATTCGAATCTCCCGAAATAAACGATATACCCTCAACAATATCGAAATTTAACGAAACATCAAATTCCTGACTCGCAAATCTATAACAAACATTCCTATTAAGCTCGAACCGACGTTTTTCGAATTGTTTAATTCCAACGTCAGGAATTTCCATGCGATTCACCGGCACAGGTTACGGGAATCAAAAGGCGGGAGGGGAGGGGGGACAATGAAAAAACACCGTTGCCCGGAAAGTTAAACACAGGATTTGTCATACGACAACGGCGGATCGACAATTGAAAAACGATAATTGTATTTCACAAATGCCAGCACCGATCGGCGTGATTTCATTTCAACGTGTTCCCCGCTTTAATCCGATGATCCCACCGGAATGCGTGTAATTAATTCTTCCGGTATCCGTACACGTAAATAGTATTATATACATATATACATATATCCGTCAACTTTTACAGCCGTGAATGCCCGGCTATTATATACAAAATATACAATTCACGATACAGCCCGGGCGGGATTCTTGAATAGTAAAAAGCCCGGGGTACCTCTACGGAGGTTGAAAAACGGCGGAAATGAAAAAAAAAAAAGAGGAAAGAAGAAGCCCCGGTGTGCTCGGCGCGCTTCAGTGAAAATCAGTGAAACGGGCCGCTCTTTAGTCGGACGCGTTTCGGTGCAACAAAGCCCGGATTTGCTGCCGGTGGCCGATATTTCGGAGTCTAAAGACCTTAAATGGCGGACAATTAGGCAAATCGCATTCCGCGAGACGCGTCACATATTCCGTATTAAAGCGGCCGTACGCGCGGACAGACCGTGCCACGGTGAGCTTAATATGCGTACGTAATATGCAAAAGATGGGGCCGCTAATGGACGACGAGACTCGAGTCTAAACTAGCTGCCGTCTAATGTCCTCGTAAGTGGTAATGAACGCCGCTTATATCCGACCAACATTCATCCTTTGAGTTCAACGAGACACGGTTATGTAAAAAGGCTGGCGCACATGACTCACTTACGGGAACATGTGTATCCGACGGGATTTGTAAAGAAAAAAATATGAGAAATTAGTATAAGAACTACTAGGATTTAGTGGATCGTTATTATAATATTAGTGTGATAAGGTAACAGTACTGATTAGATAAATTTCAACGTAGATAACTTAAATGGAAATGAGAAAGAATTACTGGTAATTAAAATAGATTCTTTTATACGCTAATTAGAAATATTAACAGTCGGGTGATTTCTATTATTTAACCGAACCACTGTGGCAGATGGAAAATACCGCCAGTAAGTCGGTTGAAGTTCCATCAAAAGCGAAACAGGATTACCGAGAAAATTAGTTACTACGCATGAGATTATTCCTGTGTTTCAAAGTAGCTTACCCAGAAAGTATGATAAATTCGAAAGTCGCCGGTGTTTGATAATCGAGGTATAAGCTCCGTTTAGGAAACACCGGTACTAATGAATATAATCGGATCGTCGTAAGCAGGATACACTTCGGCGCGAATTATCGACGTAACGGGTGTGCCGAAAGTTCAGGGATGCGCCGACAACCGAATCACGCGTTCAGGACTGATCGTGCTAATTAAAACCGGCCGAACTCCGGGCCGGCTTGATCTGGAATTTATCATTTGAAACACACACCCGGACGGTTAACTTCGGCACTTCGCCGCACGGTAAGTAGCTACACGGCTGAAATTACAGAAACAAGCAGCTGGAAATAGTAGCTGGTTCTCCGGCAACTATAACCTCGGGCCCCGTATTGCCTGGAGAAACTAGTTTCTGAACTACACGAGCAACTAACGCGGTCCCGGTATCGTTCGTGAATTGAATTTTAACAAGGGACTTCGAACATCGGTTACATAATATGTATGTATGTATATGTATATACATATATCAGTGCATTGTTTCTCGAGCGTCCGATCGGCGATTCAAAGAAATTCACTCGGGCGTCTCCGTGATACGTTGGGAATTTACCACGCTGGATATTAAACGTAATTAAGCGTACTTGCATGCCAAGTAAAAAATAATATATAGCTGGACGTTTATAACTGTTCAGTATGCGAGATCCTGAATTTCACTACCGTTCCAACAGGATATCGCTGCGAATGAGTCGCCGGCACGACATCGATAAGATCGCGATATAAAAGCGACTGCTATCGGTTCGCTTGATTTCCGGAAAACCCTTCTGTCCTCGTCCTGCGGAACGACTGGCGAACCGGAAGTATTTGTTTTGTATGAAATTCTTCTAGGTAGAAAATAGAAAATTGGTGTGAAATAAATCTAAGTTTATACAAATATAGTTTCTAAAAGAAATTTCTTTTCCAATTCTCTTCACCTAATACATTCAAACAATTCCCCTATTCCCCATCTATTATCCTTTAAATCCTTAACCCAGAAAAATATATTATATCCACCTAAATATCCTCAGTCCATCTGAAAGTGACAAGGTGGATACACCATGTTGATTGTGTTCCTTAGAAGATTACGAAATAAAAAAAAACAGGAAAACGAAACGTTGGGTCGATGGCACATTAGAATTCCACATGATGTAAGCGGAAATACGAAGGCGGAATGGAGCTTGCAGGCCGCGACATAAAACCTCGCCGCAGCCGAGCGTAGAACAGGAACAAATCGCTTTAAAATTTTATGAGCGGTAACGTTTCTGCCTCTCCTTAAAAGCTTTTTCTTAAACTGGCCATTAAGGTTCCTGCAGATCTAGGCTGGATGTTACACTAATGTTCTTATCCACTTATTGCGCCATCACTTCGGGTACGAACGAACTCGACACCGAAGAAACTACGGGCTCGCTTTAACATAAAATCCATCGGGTGCTACGACGAAATCGACGCGTTTCCTTTTTACCCTTACGTAAAATAAGAAACTACTGTTTGCAAAGACCGAAAGGCTTTCCGTTTTTTTTTTAAAGCTCCGTATTTTTCCCTGGGAATTCTACTTCCATGAAACCGGGACACGGATTTCCTTCTTATTCCTCGATGGTTAAGATCACTTGAAAGCAAAGGAGTGTTGCATGAAAAATGAATCTTTCTGGAATTTTTAAAGTGTCTATTCAAACATTTATCGCTCTTCTTTCGCAGTGTTCTAATAAACTGCCAGAAGTATTATCAATTATACTTATCGAATTACCTGCGATCAACGAATTACTGATTGATAATATTATCACGAATGATTTAAAAAATCCGAATAAGTTCAGATTGAAATTCAACGAAACTAATTAAAAATAAAATGATCTCCCGTTGAATAGACGAAACCAAAAAGAAGCTAACTCATCTACGAATCAAACGTCAAAAAGCAATCCTTTTCCTATTTTCCCCGAAAACCTTTAATTCAATCATCCAATTCGAATCTAACAATCACACTCAACGATACTGATTCCCTCGTGAACGTAGGAATTTACACGTGCTTGCACACGTCTCGAATAAACATACGGTGAAGCAGGTGAAACAATGGAGGCGGCAATTCCCGATGAAATCGCCGGCAAACCCAGGCTGCCGCAAAACGGGCGCAAAGAGCGAAAGAGAGATACCGGGAGGCAAAATGAAAGAAAGTGGAAGAGAGCGTTTCCTTTATGAGGAAGCCCACTTTTTACTGGTGGAAGTACAAAGTGGAAGATGCTAGATAGTACTCGGCTTGCGCACTAAGCGGGCGTTGTGTCTGCAACCATCAGGACTTTACTGCCTTATGGGAGCCCGGAAGACATCGCTATATCTTCATCACGTCAACGCGGTAGCACCCCGGTCTCTTCCTCCTTGGGCTTGGTAATTGTAGTCAGAAAGGGGGGAGAGAATTTCGTTCCGCCATATTTTTATCTTCCGCGGTTTTGTCTTATTTACGTCGTTCCTTTTCCTTATGTTCCTGAAGGAACCAGATACCTGCCCGGCGAGCACTATAAAAGCGGAGATGAAAAGTTGACGATGAGAATTCCTCCGCGATCAGTTACGCCGCGACTTTAGAGTAACGATGATACACGGAGTTGTTTGTTTTATATTTTTACCATGTATTGTTAATCCTTTTTTCGTCTGCAAAGATACTATTTTTGAGGATAAATGATTTATTTTATTTTAGTAGACCATACGTAGTTGTGCAGTAATTTTAAAGCTATTTAAAGATTTGTAATTTCATTCATTTATTTTCATTATACATTGAAACCGAAGAATTAAATGACGTCACTCTACACGAATCAGTAATTAGAAACAAAATATTTAAACAGAGACAGTTTTGCCCTCGAATCGTCTATCTATAGTAATAAATTGTTGAAAAACTAAAAGGTAAGAGTGTCGACCACTAAGTTCATTCAATCGTCTCAACAGTCCACTCAAGTCCCACATTCCTCACCCTTTTTTTTCAATTTCTACGATTTGAAGATGATACTTCAGTGACAGAGCGAGAGATTGGAAAGTAAATTACCGAGTTTCGCTGTTCGTTTGGACGCCGGATTCCACGGCAGGGGAGACGGAGAATTTCGTCCTCATATTTTTATCTGTCCCGTCTCATTTACGTCGTTTTTCGTTCACCCTGGAAAGCTGGAATGCGCTACGGGCAAGAAGCCCACCCCCCACCGACGAAAGGAGAGTGGACGGCGGAAAAACTACCTTTACGATCCCGGTTTTAGAACAGACCGATTTTTCATTCCCCGCGGCTTTGCGTCGTTCATTTTCTCCGGATAATTAATACCTGCTTACCGCGAAAGCTGGTCATTGACGGGAAAGAGACGGAAGCGGACGACGAGAAGATTTCATCTGGCAGCTCGTCATCTGCCGGTGAAAGATATCGTCATATTTTTATTATCAAAGAAATTTCACTTTAATCCAGAGATTGAGTAGAAGATTTCTGCATGGCATCTGAATATAGGCGCGGTTCAAATTTCGAATTATCGTTCAATTAAAAAATTCTGATGAATACTCTATCATTTTTAATTTCATCGAGTTACTCTTGCTGATTTATAATACAATATTTCCGATTTTTATACGGAATAATTTAATAGAGAATGGTCATTAGAAATCTATTTCTCAGAGTTTATTATCTAGGAAATTTTCCGAGGGATTTGTAGGTCTTCCCACGTTCGAATAATATACACTTCTCTATTCGCACTCTTAATTCATATCTCACAAATTCCCTTCCCGCAATTTCAAATACTTACACCGAATTAAATTACACAAATCGCAGAACAAATTGCTAAATCTCCTCTCGGTTATTTACACGTTTTCACGCTGTCCCGTGTACTCTTATTCAAATCTTCACTCTCAACACTCTGATACGATAGCTTTTCACTCGTCGTCAAAGGGAAAAACAATCCCTTTTAACGACGATGATAATTGTCCAGCGACGGTGAACGAAGCGAAAACTTCTTTGTCTCGTTTCATCGTCGCTGTCCTTCTTATCACCAACCATCCCTTCCTCCCCCCCCATCCCCACTCCTTATCACTGAAACACTTCAGTACGAAGACAGGTAAATGTAAGGGCCACCCGAGAAGAAACGAATAAGGGAAGAAGAAGTAGATGTAGTGGAAGATGAAGACGAAGAAAAAGGAAGAAGACAGCGGGCTAGGTAACTCGATTTACCCCCGATGGACTCCACTTCCCTTTATTACCGTCTCAAAGCGATCTTATCACACGAGGAAGGGATACGGAGGGGTTACAGGACCGGGGAAACCAGCCACCCCCGTCTCTTTATGAGGAAAATAGGTTTCACGGGGGACAACCGTGGCAAGAGTCACTGCCTCGTAAGATGCCGGGTTACGATCGGCCTTCGCCCATACGAGACACCTTTAGTCGTTAAATCAGCACACATGGAGGAACGCTGCGCTGCCCCCTGTGTTGCGCAAACCTGCCGTCGTATCTATGTCACAGTCGTTATACGTTCGCTTAAATTCTGATCGTCTTCTGAAAAGAATCGCGGGGAACCTGTTATTTATAATTCATTTTATATGAATAATATTTATTTTTTATTACTTTCAATTTTAATTTAGTATTAGAGATTTTCGTTTTATTTATAAGTTTAGAATTTATTAGTTTTTATCGCCAAGACTCTCGATAGATATAATATGATAGTATGGACGTAATAATTACTGTAAGGAATGAAATAAGGAAATACTAGATTTCTTAATCGGACTGACAGCATAGTTTCTATTTTTACATTCCCCGTTGATCATGGGAATAAGAAGAATGATCGTAAAATATATAGGACGACGGGTTAAGTTACCTGCGATATGAAATGTAAATGGATGATCGTCATTATAAAACGACGTCTAAATGATTCGACGAATGTCACTCTACGGGATAATATTTATAACGTAATGCGAATAACTGTCTCGCTGCGAAACAAAATGAATAGTCAGCCGCGAATGATATCAACGCGATACGTAAAAACAGGTCAAGTTTCCTTCGACTCGGGAAATAAAGTAGCCGGTGTAGTTCTGCGGCAAGCCGGGGAAGAAGTAGTTTTCAAAGTTCGTAATACGAGGCCGGTAATGGTGGCTATCATCGCGGAAGTCAGCGACGTCTCCATAGAAATCAGTCCTACAATTATGCGATATTCGATTCTAAGCGTTTCGCCGTAAATTACGCGGAATAATATCGTTTGCGATAATGGGTGATAATCGAGTTATAGCGTGCGGGGTGACTATTGAATTACGAGACCGTTACATGGAATAATGGACGCTTCGCAAAATCCTACAACTTTGCCAACCTACTAAACGCGACGTATTGAAAGCACCTGTATATGCATTGACAAACAACGCCGCCGTCTGGACGCATACACTGTTGCGTCTACTTCTAGTTAACACGCCACGAGTCTTACAGCGACTCGTATGTATGTATGTATGTATTTACATACATTCCCATTAATTATATCCATACGAGTCGTTACGTGCTTGTCGTGCAAATTGTACAGTGTACTTGTTAATTCGCTGACTATGAAGTGAAAAGAAGTTTCGGCTTGTTTTCACGAAGGAATAACATAAGGAGGAAAGAAATAAATGTGGAGAACTTTAAAAGAGAGAGCGAGAGAGGGAGAGAGAGAGAGAGAAATATATGTGGAAGGACATTTACCGTGATCCAGAAATAATACTTACTTGACGATGGAATAATTTAACGTATATATTTGTTTTCCTGTGACCTTTAATTAAAATTTTTTGTCGCGTGCAACACAATGCGCGATACTGTCGCGTTCGTTAGAATGTTGTTTCAATAGAAAGCATTACGACGCTTTTGTCCCGTAATGCACAAAAGCTACGTTTCTAACTGTGTGAAATTCGCGTAATAAAAAAAAAAGCAAACGTACGATGGTTGAAACACGTACGAATATTTTCCACGTAGAAAATTGTAAAAGTTCAACGATTTTCCCCTATTTTTTTTTTTAGTTAATTACAACGATGAGTCGATTCCACTGACGTAGCGATGATATGAAGAGTAGTTTCATGCTGTTCGGCAGCATCGGTAAATATCGAATAATTCTCCGCAGTACGATTACACAAACAAACACTGTCGAATATTCGAGGGAAAAGTTAAACCCGATAAATTGTCAATTTAAACAGCAACCATTTTTTATTTTATCCGCTCGATCGGTCGAATGTGTCCTGGAGGACCGTGGTTGGTGTAAAAAAAAAAAAAGAAAAAAAATCAATAATTGCGAACCTTTCTAATTTCCCAAGTGTACGCTGAGCGAGCCAATTTCGCGCCAGATGTATATCTGTATAGGTGCAAATAAAAATACGCTTTATCCGTAACGGCGTGCGAACTGACGGAAAGTAACAACGAGAAAGATCAAGGGAAAAAAAGAAAAGTCGTGGGGACGTTGGATCTCCTCGCTGAGTTTCAATGACGGAACTTGGACTTAACTCCGGCGACCTCCGGGCGGAAATAGAAATTTCTCTGTCCTTTATTTCCTTGCGGAAAGGAGCCCTTGTCAGTTGCGAGATAAATACGAAAGTTTGTTTAATAAATAAACATTTTCGTTCGTGCTCCGGGACGACCAGAGAAAGCATCAGCGCCGTGGAAATAAGAAGCCGAGAAGAAAAGATCGCGAAGGTAAAACCGGTATACGGTGGGAAAAAAGGAATAGGTACCATTCAAAGCGATTTCTATTGACAGATGTTCGATGAAATTTATTTCCTTTCGTGGAAAAATAAAGTTCTTTCGTACGCTTCGGCCACGAATAATTCTTTTTCTGGCCGTTAAGTGAAATATATGATTTATTTTCGTACGAACTTGGCCGTTTTTTTTTGTTTTTTTCTTTTTTTTTTGGCCCTCGCTTTCAACGTTGTATTTTCCAAATATCAGAAGATACATTATTTTCAAAGATACAAAGATAATAAAAAGTAGTAAAAAGTGTCTAGTGAATGGAAGGTATAACTTTCCTTTACAGTGAGTTTCAGTTACGGAACTCCGACTTAACTTAGCTTCGTTCTATGCCCTGTTGGTTCCGATTCGGAAGTCGAAGAAATCTTTTCTCTTCTTTTTCTCGTGGGAAGAAGCAACTCTCTATCAATGGCTGTCCAAAGGTACAAATTTATTAGACTCTACGACCGGTGAATCCCTTCTCTGTTCTCTTTCAGAACGTCTCCAGAATTCCTATCCTTTGCCGGTGCTTTCGCTTTTCGACGTTTTAGAGGGATCGTCTTTGAAACTCGAGCCTGACTCCGAAAGGAAAAATCGCACATGACCTCGCTGGATACCGGAAGTTACGTCTGCATATCGAATATACGATGAAACTGACCTTAACTACATATACACGTTCGCTTTCGAATTCTAAAACGCCGAAGGAATCGATAAATCTATAAATAATTTAATACGATCTTTCATTTTATATATACATATATGTAATATAGTAGTAAGATCGAACATTCATTTTTAAAGGTGAATTTCTAAGTACTGCAAATAAGTATAATTAATTTTCCATATTCAGCTGAATGAATAATTATATTTACTTACTCATTTAATTCCCGGTGTAATTAAACGTATAAAAATCAATGTCACTGAAAAATTCCACGAACATGCAGGTGAATTTTAACCAAAATCGAAGTGTGTTTAATAAACTCCGAAGAGATAGAGATCTCGTCGTGGACATGGACGGAACCGTGGGAAAATCGGCTGACGGTTTATCGTATCATCGAATAAATTTGCGTTATCCCACGTTTTATGTCACGAGATTGCCCGAGATTTTCTGATCGTATACTTATACAAAAAAAATTACCCGATAAGTGGAAAGTCCGAGGAAAATCGTTGATTATATTCCTTTTACGAGGCTCCACAACTACAGTTCTCCAATACACGTTGACCAGGGTCGCTCGTTTATACATATACATATACGACGTATATGTACGTACTACATACATACTACATATATCTAGCTACTGTGAGAAGAAGTAGAGAGTAGAAAATGTCCCCGTGTGTATATGTATGTGTGTGTACGTTGAAAAAGATAGAAAGAGAGAGAGAGAGAGAGAGAGAGAGAAAGTGGAAAGGGAGAGGGTATGTAATAGACAGAGAGATTATAGAAGACAGAAAGGAGAGAAAACTCAATCCCGAAGCACAGGTCGCAGTTTCGCGATCCAATCTGGCAATTGGCCAGTCTAAAATGGAAACTTGGTAGACTTGATTCTATGGCTCCTCGGAAAAGTTCCCCGGAGTGCGTCCTAGCTGTCTGCAGCAATGCTACTGATTTCCCGAATTGTAAATAAAAAAAAATAACAACAAACAAACAAACAAAAACCAAAAAAAAAACAGAAAGAAAGAAAGTAACAAATAAACTGCAAACAACAGCAGCGTACCCTTAAGAATTTAAAGATCGTCACTGTTACAGGATGTCGTGTTCCTTCAATTTTTCAAACGGAAGCTACTTACAGCGGCGAAATTTCAATCTCAAATCCCGTCGAGTTCGCGTGGAACGCGAAACAAGCGTTGGGATACAACGCAATTTCGCGCTGAATTATCCCGTGTTTCCGCGATACCTAAGTATGTATGTATGTATGTATGTTGTAGACTGCCGGAACTATGAAACTTGGGAGCTAGCGACGAAAGACGTCGAATTCCGGCATCCACGTTTCCCGGGGCGAAACGTATTCGTCGGCGTCGCGGACGACGTCTCGGTTCTTGTCCGTCGACGCCGACACGAACCAGCGCCGCGTGTTCTCATCTCGTCTAATTTACGCTTAGGTAGGGACACTTTAATTTGGTCAGGTGGACCCGGCACCCGTGGTGGCGAACTTCGCCTCTAATTTACCTTCACTGCATTGCCGGAAGTACCGTCGCCGCGAAGTCCAACCGGCTGGCTAATATGTTTCGCCGGCGAACGTACTCGAGGACTAGCGTGCGAAATATCACGTTGCGGATGGATCCAGAAGAATGGAAAGTATCGTTGAACAGCCCTGTATATGGTCCACGTTGGAAAACCACGCACGTGTTAACGCTAGATTTACGGATGTTGATTATATATAGCTACTTTTACTGAAGTGTACTTTACTAATATACTAATATAATTTACTAAGTGTAAATTAACATTTACATATGTTTCATTACTTAACTAAAAACCAACGTATGTATTTCGAAAATAATATTAAAGTTTTATATATATATAGTAATAAAATTTTGAATGAGTCAAATTGACTCGGTCCGTAAATCTAGTGTTAAAATCTGTACGTAGAATTCTAGCGAAGGTAGAACTTGGGGGAAGTGTAGCGAAGGAGGGAGAATGTGTTTGCGAATATACGCTGGGTAAAGGATTTGCATTCCCTGTTTTGTAAATAAATAAACTCATAATGTGAGAATATAATGGATGTAGATATATTTTAATAGGGAATATTCGTGGTTTGTGTTTTGGTAAAGTTTTGATAAATATTTTGGTTATTAGAATATGTGTAATGGTATTAAGTGTGTTAATTAATGTTTGGTAATATACAAGTTTATTCGGTATTGTGAAGTCTTTTTAATTCACTATGGTGAATTGTAACGGTGAGACTAAGCTTATGGATAATGAATTCGGATAGAGCTGTGCAAATGTAACGCATAATTCACGAAAAGCCCGATGACAAACACTAGCTTTGGGCACCCAGCTGCTACCGTGACTAATTAAACTTTACATGAGACACGCAGAGTTAATTAATGTATATCGGACGAAGGCTATCGACTATCCGAACAAACAGTTAGTAATTAATAATTCCGGCCGCACGCAGTTGCCGACCGATGAAAAAAATTTTGAATACGTATGACCTCTGTTATATTCGCTCCGCCAATTTTGCGAAAATGAACGAGATCTAAAGGTCCCTTGAAGTTTATAAAACAGTTCTGTATTCAAAATATAAAAAAAGAGAAATTAAGAATATCCTCTTTATCCACAATCTGTCGTTTCGTAGATCCGATTATTTTTAATATTTTCAGAATCACGTTTCAAAAGCAAATCTCTACTATTACCTTGATCTGCCATAGCACAAAAAATTCTAGAACCTCTAAAAGTTAGTTCGAATAATATTATTTCAAGGTAAAGAACAACGTATTAAATTTTTCACAAAAAACCACTAACACCTGGGGTGAAATACTTCATGTTGCTTGTTAGCGTCATTTTTAGTTTACAATTAATTACAGAAATGCATTCATTGATTACATACGGAGAATCCGGCAAAACAAACGTGACGGAATTACGCAAAGTTCTGCTATGAAACGTCAGAAGCGTTCAGAAACATTCTGAAGCTGCATGTACGAGTAGTTTCTAAAGTCAATAACAGAATGAGGATGGGACATAAAAGCTGTGTGTGTGCCTGGTGCGATGTGTAAACTAACCTTTACACCAATTTCCCTGGATTCCGAGGCATTAGTTATCCGATTACGCTGGTATGAAAAAGTTTACATCGCTTTTTTCCTTTTTTTCTGATCGCACAGTGTGTCGAGTGGAAAACATGGTAAGTAAAGGCTATATTTTCAACAAAATTCATTTCCAGAGCCTTCACATATAATTTTAAGATTTTTCTATACACAATACGTAAAGAATCAATAATCACCAAATTTTTAATTCAACAAATCCATAATCAATGAAATTACCTAACACTCTTCTTTCTATCGAATAACACACACCAGTATCAACAGACATATACATATATCTCCCTCCCCCCTAAATATTCCAAACTGAACACAACAATTCATTCAAATTCCTTATCACAATTCCCAAAAAAAAAATCAATGAATCCTTCCCAATGTCCATTACATTCCCAGGTACGAGACTTTTCCACGTAACCGATCGATTCCAATTAATCGAAATCAAAGGTGGATCGAAAATCCGCCAACACCTTTCACCGGCAACGCCGTTCACCAATACCACCGTTCCGCGGGTAACACCGAGTATCAGACCGACAGGGAACTCGCATTAGCGATCTGTCTGGATGTAACATATTTGTATTTTCCCGGTAATTACGGGATCCTCGTCTATTCGATCATCAGCGCAGACAGCGGTGGCGTCAGACGAGGGTAAACAGATGCGTTCGGAGTCGCATAGACCGTGGTGCCCGGAATTGCGGAGACGCGTCGCACCTGCACTTGTCGGCTATCGATAATTTAATTGGATCCTTTTATTTGTTCGGGCAGAGACGAGCATCGGGGAGAAAAAGGACGCGACCCGATAACGAGGAAACCAGGCTGATTTCACGACGATCGTCAAAGGCACCAGGTGGCAGCGTGGTATACTTGCGATATATATTTTTTTACGTAGCGTCGATTGTTTTTCGTTAATTGGACCTCGGGCACCTATCCGTCTTCTCCATTTCCCCCGTAATTTTCCGTTGCCTCTTTTTTCTTGTTTTTCTCTCGTTTTTTTTTTTCGTTGTTTTTCCTGTCCTGCCTTAATGCACTCTAGACGACGATTGAAACAATTTACCGTCGCTACGTTTAACGAGAAAATTATTATCGAATCTTCGATGACGGTCGAGCGTGGAAGTGGATGCGATTTATGTGTCGTTTTTTGTTTGTTTGTTTATGTGACAATAAATGTCTGCTTAATGGTTTAATGATGGGAGTAACATTTCTATGTTTTTTTTTCGGTGTATTATAGCGATGACTGGTAAACATAATATCAGAGTGTTGTTACGATGCGGTAACGAAATATTAGATATTTCACTGGCGAACATTGCGCGTGTGTGTGTGTGTGTGTGTACGTGTGTATCCTAAATTCTGCAGAAACCGTTGAATGGATCACGATGAAATTTATATGCAAAATGATGCATGGGTAGAGGAAGTGAAACTAATATGTAAAAGTCCGCGGCTATTGTAGTAGTTTCCAAGCGACGGACGCTTTTAATATGGAAAGATGTCACACGTTTAACAGTTTCCTAAACGAAGTCTGTTAAATCTTACATATTGTATTACGAACGATCGAGATCAACAATTTCGTTTCTTTTTCCGTGAGTGACAAAATACTACCGATTTTTATTTTTCTATATCGAGGCACCACAAGATCGCATTTTACTTCTATAAAACATTTTCCGCAACTGTACACACCGTACAGCTTCATGAAAACTGTCGTTAAATCTTTAATCCCACAGTATGTCTATTTTAAATTTATAGCATAGAGATGGGTACGTTTACATTAGATTTATACCGGTTTGCGGGCTAACAATTTTTCGTTGCGGAACGATTTCAACAAGCGGTTTTCCCGAACAACATTTCCCGCCCCGGAAAAAAATAGAAAAAAAAATAAAAAAAAAGTAGTAAAAAAAACCCTCCCGTTTATACAGTGTTAACGTTTAATCCGGTACGCGGAAACGGATTTAGGCCAACATCAAAGCGCCTATCTGCGAATATCTGCGCGCGGATGAAGCGTGGAAAATTCTGCGATTTCGTAAACGGTATTTCATTATTATATTCGCCCGCCCAGAGGTGTGCAATAACCGCTCTTAGCCGTTTACGTACACCTGTACGTACTCTACGTAGTACATGCATACGTGTACGTAGGTGGAAATTTACGATCGATAAGACAGTACAAAAGCAACGGGAAAACACGTACGAAATATCCGCACGCGGCGGAAAGCATCTGATGCCGAGGGATTCTTTTTTTTGTTTTTTTTTTTTTGTTTTGTCGACGGCGAGAAAGAAAGGGATAAAATTCAATTCACATTTCGACCGGCAGGGCCGGCGCGGTGTACGGGTTACGGTAAAAACGAGAACGCCCGGTATAGAAGGGTGCATGTACGGGATCGCAATAAAATATTTATATCTCTATTTGCATTTTAAAAGCCGGCGCTAGCTCCCGCGTTCCGCTCCGGTTTTTAATTGTGAAGGCACCCAACGGTCCTCGCGCGTTATCATTCGTCCTGTTCCCTGTACATCGATTATAAATCTTTCTCTTTTTTTTTCGGGTTATCGCACCTCATACACCCTGAACGGCTTGTGTCGGGGCCCCGTGAACCCGATTAAAATAACCCTGTACGAATATATTTCAACTTTCCGTGGGCCCTGTCCCTCGTAATTACATGTTCGAATCTAGTTTTACACGTTTACTGTATATTTATTTGGGATTTTGAACGCAACATTTTATGTTTGTGATATTTTTCGACGTACCAGTGTTCGATACTATTGTTATCAGTAAATATGTATAATATAAAATATACAAGTTGGAATGAACGGCGAGAGGCGAAAACTTTGCGAAAAGTAAAAAAAACAAGTAATTCAAAGTCGGAATCATCGTGGTCTGAAGTGTGTACTTCTTGAAATGATGACCCAGTTTCCGGAAAGCGTCTTTGATCCTAGAACTCCGGTAACTTTCGGTGTGCCGAATCTTATTTTTAAGGGCGTGGTATTCGACTTCGAGGTATTACCAGAATTAAAATACTTCCGCCGGGTCTAAAAACATTTTGCTGATACGTTTCCGAAATCGACGTAGCCAGACATTTTTAACGAAAATACGTTCGCCATTATTTACCCAGTAATTTACAATGGTATATCGTTCCCGACTATCGCGGGCAACACTTCGCGAACGGGATAAAAATACCAAGTACTACGGAAACAAGCCTGTTTATAAACAAAACAAGAAGTCGTTGCTTCGAAAGTTGTACAAACTCGACGGGACAAACCCTATAATAACTCACGTGTTGTCAGTTCACGTATCGTCGGATACATCTGGTATATTTTATAAGTAAAGGTACATGTTTTTTTGCAAGCTATATTTTCCCATGTTACGCGAGATCGATGTCCGAAGCACAACTCGAACGTGAAAATTTTCATAGTTATTGCAAACATTTGCCAAACAGCGTAACGTAGTTTTCCAATATGATTCATGGTGAATTTAAATAATAAACGAAAGATAACAAAAAACGAACTTTCCGGATAAATAAGTAGATGTGTGTACACGGAAGCTCAGTGTAAATTGTGTACGTGATCGTACAATACAATACTGTCGGGCAATCGGTTTTCGGTTTAACGGCGGAAACAATTAATCGATCTTATCTCTTCATTCTCAGCTTCTTCGTGTTTAAAGGTTTAAAACTACCTCATTGTGCGGTTCATCTGTATACGTTACGTACGAACTATGTTTAAGCTAAACGTGAATGTGTAGCTTAAACAGAACTTCTAGCATTTTAATCTTCACGCGAGAGTGGAAACAGTTTTTAATGGAAGTCAAGCCAGCACCTTTTGGAAAATTCACGATCTATTAATATTTCGCTGGACTCCCCGATGGTTTAGAGAGAAAGTCGTACGATTTTGAAGTTCGAAGACTATTTAATATCGCGAAGCAAGTGGAGGAAAAGCGAAACGGTGAAATTTTGAACGAGATCGATTTAATCAATTAGAAAAGAAATATTCCAGAAAAGAAAAAGAATCGAGTCGATCTCATTCGTCTTATCAAACGGCACCCAGCGACAGTCTCCCCGGGGATACCTTAATTATTCGTTATAAAAAGTGGATTGACTTTCGAGGATGAAGATTTAAAGAAATTTAAAGAATCAATGTCTCTCAGGAAGATCAACGAAAGAAGGGCGAAAGAAAAAGGGAGTCCAACAAATGAGGGGTAGAGGACGTCTTTAGTATTCCAAGCGTAATCCAAGAGTTCGACAGACTCCAAAGTTCCCGGCAAGTTTTGATTGCTTTCGCAATGAGCTTTGTTAAATGTTAAATAGGATGATACGTCATTGGCCGAGGCGACGGTTATACTTGAGAACTACCCATCTATGTATTATTCCCGTCCCGATCTTCGCTATTTACGTTTATTCGAACAGATGTGTCTCAGAACGTATTCTCGAATTATGTATACATCACATCACATAGAGGAAACAACAGTCTGTAAGTGTGAAAAATTAACAATCGTACTAGAAACCCGCGGCAGTATGTATGTATTATATTATATATGTGTATACATATGTACATATTTTATGGGGATATCGTACGGCGTGACACAAAGTGAACTATTTTAATTAAAACTTGTTTAACGAAAACAGAAATATCATATAACTGTAAGATTAAATGAATCCGCAATTAAAATTCAGTCGTAACCACTAACGTTGGACTCGTAATTATTACATTTAAAGCTGTCGTTCCTGAAAAGACAGGTGAAACCAGTGGAAAAGAAATTATTCATATTTTCTTGTATAATACATTCTGCATCCCCGAATGCTGGAAAAGCGAATGGTATTTTATAACCGAAATACACGTGTCGAACGTTAAAACTACCGAGTGTGAAAGAAATCATGATTTGTTTATAAAAAGTTGCGCGGCTTTTTATATATATTTTACAGGATCGTTTGATCGTTCTTATTCACTGTAGATTTTACCATCGAGCATTTTGTGAAATCAAGAAATTCAATCAACCTGGCCGTACAAACGAGAGTGCTCGTATTCGTGAAAACGTCAAATTATCGTGAATTATAATCCCACAACGTGTTCGCGTGATTCGAAACTTTTAATACTCGTGCCAACGCGTTAAACTCGAAAGCAAAGCAAACTTCGGCCACCCGGCGTAATTGTAACACTCATTGATTTCGTAGTCGGCAGGATCATTAGAATCGCGTGAAGTTCTATCGAAATTCCGTAAAAAACTGTTCCTGCATTTTTTAACCCATCTCAGATTCCCTGGAGATCGTCCAAAATGAATTCAACTACCACTCGGACACGATAAGAAAACTTTTTTAAATTAATATCTGATCTAAAATTACACAGTTAATTTCATAACCAATGTCACGAAGAATCATTTTCATTTTTATATACAACAATTTCTGCAAACTATTCAATGATTTAAATACACATAGACCCTCATGGTACTTTTAAAATAAATATTCTTTAAAAGATCTAATTATACAGCAAACTGATGTTTCTATTAATCCGATAGAACACTTTTGAATTATCGTGAAAATATCAAATATGAATTCATGATGAATATAAATTCCAATAAGAGATTTTCACTTTTATTTGTACGAAGACACTTTAGTGCTATTTACCATAAAAACGATCACTCTTTTCACCTGATCACGGAATACTGTATACGTGGTTCCATGACTTCTGGGCGACGGTGTAAGTTGAGCAAGACGGTCATCGACCGGAGGCTGATACGACCATAGTATTGGGCAGCGGCGGTCACTGGCTATTGAATCCCGAGGATATTGGTTTAATACACAAAGGCGAACGTTATGGATTTTGGATAGCAGCCTTTGGCAGAGTCAAGTGACCTCGTAGCGTATCCCAGGGAAATCGATGTCTCCTTTCAAAAAGGCTCTCCTCTATTTTTGTTCCGTAAGATCTCGTGAAAGATTGAATATCTTTTATAGGAGAACGCTACGATATAGTTGCCTTGTTGGTAAAAAAAAAAAAAAAGGAGGAGGAAAAATATCGTGGCTCCATTCATGGTAATAAAATAATCTTAATACCGTCGATTTAATTCCGATGAAATTCATTTGAGTATCTCGATAATCGACGGAATGAAAATTAATTTTTATAGAGAACGCGTGATAAGGCGTCTTATTAAATATTAATGTACGAAAGTGTTACAATTTGCAGCGGCACTTTTGATAGTAATGCTCGACACGTGACGCCACATACCTACGTTGGTGTTCTTTTTTTCTCCTTCACAGTGCCATTACGTATGTCGGACGCGCGGTCGACGTATAATCTTGTCACGATTTCGAGAAGCACGACGTTATAAAATCGCAGGTACCGCCAACTGTCCGCCATTTAAACACAACGTGAATAATTAATAGCAGCCCGTTGGCCCCATTTCGTCGGGTATACGCATCGTGCTTTTACGTCGAGATGACACGTGAGTGAACTCGCAATTTATTCTGTTTTTTTTTTTACTGCCTCGTAAAAAAAAAACATATTGTATTTATATATACATACATATAACTAGGTACATCTCTATATACAGTCACACCATACTATATCAATACATGTATACGTATCCTTTCATTTTCGCATCTACCTGCATCTGCGGCGGGAAATGCGTTTTCGTCGTTTTTCCATATCGACGACGCGCCGTCGATCGCTTAATACTCGTCTACGAAAGAAGAAAAAAAAAACACTCGATTTACGGCCATGGGGACGATTTTATCGCGAACCGGCAATATGCTATGAAATAGACGCGTAATGGGGCCCCGTATAAAAAAAAATGAGGGGAAACGAAGAAAACTCTCCTGTTTCCTGGCCGGGGCGTCAATACCCTGTGTACCTGAATACACGGGTTCGTGTATTTACGAGAGCGATAATTTCGTACGAAACGCACACCGTTCCAGCGCAGATTCGACGACTCGATAGTTATCGTACATTTACGAGGCTATCATACGGAGTGCTTTATTTTTAAACTACTTTGTAAGGACTTTATTCTAATAGTATAGCGACGGGATTGAATTCTACATCGAAAGAATATTTCATATCGACGCGACGGGAGGCGTAATATCGAAACCATTACATGGAATGCTTTTAAATACAACGCGGGGAGAATGTTTAATAACGCGAGAATATCTGGTAGATAACATCTCTTTTTTCCATTTACGGATGATGAACATTTTACATTCTGGATATCACGTTATGAAAAATCTGCGGAAACTGTAAATTAGAATTCGTGGGACATATTTTTCTTTTAATTACATAAGACGAAGTTTAACGCTATAGAAAAACACAGTCAATATATTATTTACTGGAATACTTGCTTTTCTTTTATTTAATTTATATCCATTCTGAAGTATAAGTGAACACTTTACGAAATTGTGGATAACAAAAAACAAAGGAAAAAGTACACGTTATTGATTGTTTAACCTTTTAGATACGGCAGAACTTTACGCGTGGCTATTTCCCTGGACGGCAGAGTCTGACGTGAACAGTGTAAAAACGTTACAGCACTGCAAAGTGTAATGAGCAATGCCATTTTGTGCAAGAATATATTCAAATGAAGTATTTGATGATAAAATAATAATTTTAAAAAAATATATAGGCAATACGTATTCCATATTGCCACGTCAAGTAGATGGATAAAATTTCTTGTACCATTTCAAAGTTGACAAAGTGTTCAAATATGACATCCGCGAAAGCCACTATAGTGGCTCCTCGTCCAGAGAGGTGACATACACGAAAGCCACTATAGTGGTGCGTCGTCCTGAAAGATGGTATCCGCGAAAGCCACTATAATGGCGTTTAGTATCTAAAAGGTTAAGAAGGCCAATAATTCAATAAATGGAAAATAGTATTCCAAGATTTAAAAAACGATAGCCACTTGAAACTACAAGGAAGTTCCACCAGAATTCTCCACGATAATTTCAATAAACGTGTTCAAGCTAGAACAACTGTGGCTCTTATCTTGGAATTTTAATAATTAGAAGTTGCGAACGGATTGGAAACAATTTCTCTATTCAAATGAACCACGCCGTGATATACGAGTAGGTTGTATTTCAACGAAAGTTAACCCCGTTTCAGTATCGTTACATCAGTTACGGCAGATACATTTTGAGGGCTGCATAAAATCAGTTTAACTACTGCACGTTGTGGCCATAGGTTACTATTTCCTGAACTGCAGTGCCTATACCTTAAATAGCTCATAATTTCAGTTATTTTCTACAGCAAGTGTAATCAAACACATTGAGAAATTTCCCCCTTGGAATACTAAAATATCAGGGCAGATTGAAATGAGATACCTTCGCATAAAAGTTAAATAAGAATTTTTCAATAAAAATTAAACTGATACAAATTGTAAAAGTTTCTTTCCAAAATTAATATAAATGATTTTTAAAAATTACGTTCTTGTAAAGAACTAAATACTCTTCATCCGTAATAATATATCCCATTCATCTTTTCCCCAAAAACAAAGAAATTATTGCAATAAGAGTATCTACATTAAGTCTATTCTAATAATATAATCGGTAGCACAACAGTTAATTAATTTATATGTTTGCCCAATATTGGTACACTAATATCGGGTTATTAACGATCAGCGTTTGACGTTTCAAGAGTTAATCACGTCTGACTACGTCGGTGTGTTACTACTGCATCTCGAGCTCAATTACGAGCAGCAGTTATGCGCGCGAATCAAATTATCGGGCCGCAAGTTTGAAATTAAATCGAGGGGATTTCGAGTGGCCCAAGCACACCCCGGAATTCCTCGATTACTCAAGACGCGAATTCTTCGAGAATCATCGAAAGCCGCTGGTCCAGAATATTTCGACAGGTTCTTTATTCGAGCGCTGGCAAAAGTTTCTCGGATTGTCGCTCGCAAAGTGTATACGGCAACAGAAACAAAACGAGTCGAGTCAAAAATATGAAAAATCTTTCCGCTGATCGCGGGACAACGATTTCTCGCAGAAAAACTTTTCCCAGTCGGCACATTACGGCTTACTAACTTTTCTCATGGTGCTATTTTACATGGCGGTATTCCCATGGCACGACTTCCACGGCGAGAATCCAGGTTACGAATCGGGTAGCAGTTCCCGGTTGTTTCGATATATTTAGTTCATGAGCGTGTTTCGTACACGCGAGAATCGACTTGTTGCCACTGCGACGCAATTTTCTCCGTGCGACGGAAAAGTTCGACGTGACGGTAAAGTGGAAACGATAGCGTAAAGAATAAATCTGTCGCGTTATTGCTTTTTCAATCGGAGCAGGTTGACTTTATTCTTCATCGAATTCCAGAAGTCTTTTTTTAACCTTTTGATAAACTTACTACGATATTTACCACGTTGTTTTTGCATTCCATTTCTAGGTATTTTGGAAATTAGTGACAATTCACTGTAAACAAATATTTTCATACTGTGACAGATAAATTGTAATAAATAATTTGCAAATGGACGAACAATAATTTACGGTTAAGTATATAATATGAGCAGTGGGTGTAGAAGGTTCATGGTCGTCTGACGAATGATTTAGTAAATCCTGATATAACATGTATAATTTAGCTATAATATTCCAGTGGTATTTTTTTTTAATATTAGAGTACTTAAGGAAAGTTCTGGTCCTTGTAGTAGTTACTTTAAATTCAATATGCATCGTTAGAAAACAATTGCACGCCATGGCGCCTTTAATTTGACTTCGAGGAAAAGGATGCGGTGTGCTTGTCGCATAAAATTGCAATAAAGCATATTAATGAGAGCGTGATGGCCCGACTCGATACCGTGCGACAACGTTCTCGGCGCGACACATTATAATTTGTAAATTGGACGGCCAATTCGCAATCAAGATCCCTGAAATTGTCTCACCTTAGGTTTATTTTGCATTAATATTTCATGAGACAGTTCAAACGTTATTGCGACGATCAAATATCTCTCACTGTTCACATTGACAAGTAGATCTAACATAGAAATCTTCAAACTGATCACAATGTCTAATATTTAATTTATTTTTTAGACTATTAATCGTATTTATTTCTCGTTTATATTTCACAAAATAATTGATCCCAAGTTTTACATTGAAAATTGTAAAACATAACGGTACCGATCCATCAAAGATATTCCCTGTACATGGGTAATTTGTCACTCGGAGGGATTATTTATTTTAGAAGGGAGATAAACAATCTAAGCAGGGGCGAAACGTGTTCGGAAAGTCACGCGAGTGTCGCGGTCTCCGGCGATACAAGTAATTTTACAACGCACGGAATGTCGTGGTGTAATCGAACGAAGTTCAAAATCTCTTCCTATTTTCGGTCGACTAACGCGTCCCGTCCGAATTTGTCCGCGGCCTTTCGATTCGCTACCGAACGAGTCATGCGTGGTCACCGGGCCAATCGGATTGCCTTTTGCCGTATGGAAAATAAAAGGGATAATGTTATTGCCGAACTGCAAAACAATTCGCGTCAATGACGACTCGCTGTTGAGTCAAACAAACGACGCCGTCGTTCAACCGATGCGTCGAGAGAGGGTCAAGGGGTGACGGGTGCTTTTAACGTCAACCACGTCCCATGAAAAGCGCAGTGCGTTCAATTACCCCATAATTTTTCGGTTCGCATTGATTCCCAACGAGGCAAACAAAAAAAAAACAGGAGAAAAAAAATTCGAAAAATTCGTGCATACTACATTCTAAAGGTCATCGATGCAAAATACATACGAGCCTGAATTTTACTTTATGTTATTCGACCATGCCACCATGCATCAAACACACGACTCGGCTTTCGAACAGACATACCTCGTACTTGATAAATATCTGGAATGTCGTGATTTTCGAAAAATATTTCAAGATTTATCGAACACTTTAAATATCGGAATTTTACGGAATTTTCAAATCCGACGGAAATGATTAAATCACGCGAAATTCTTGGGATTTCGAAGGTAAGGATTTTAGGTATTCCGATCACGAGTTTTCTAATTTACAACGAAGAAACGGAAAATTTGGTGGAACACGTAAGGACGTTACGGAAATACAACTTCCGTACGTAAGTTCGGGCGTTCTTCTTTCTTTCTTGGTGGAAAAACAACTGCCAGCAAGCCGAAGGGAATGAGTACGAACGGGCGAAAGGTATCCTTGATCTGTGGCTTTTAACTTTCCGGAAATCACTTTCCTCCATTATTTCCTAACGCTCTTTCCTTCCAAACGCCTTCGGTAAGTCTCGACCAGGAGTTTAAACGATCTAGTGGCTATTATTTACAGCACGATGCATTCGTGGATTTTTCTAATCAATTATTTCTCCATCTAAAACTTCTGTAAACGTAATTATAAAACTATAAAATATTGTTTCAAACAGAACGTTTCATACACAAACCATTTTTCTATTTTCCTTAGTTAGAACAATTTTCACAGTTTCTTATAGACCACAGAAATAAAAATTTTAATTAAATTAAAAATTACAAGTTAAATGAAATTTTGTTTAAACTGAAGAATCATTATCAACTTATCAGAAGTAAAATTGACGTAAATTTCTCGATAACCGTCAGAACGACGTTCAGCAACGGAAACGCAATCGAAGACGTTCCTTACGAACACCGGAAGTATCGCGAGTATCGTTGACCTCTGTCGCGGTATTCGTCGTAGGTCAATCGAATCGCGGTAGTTTCGAGATAAGTTTCGCGAGTGCGAGAAGAACTGCTCGCGACGAAAGTTTAAATAATCCGCTGCTTTTAGCCTCTTTCATGTCCAGGTATCTCTGCTCGTGGCAACATTTTTCTTCGACGAAACCCATGAAGTTTCTATTTCATTATCGAATACGACGGAGATTGCCGGCTGGAAACGTAAGCCGTTGTGCATGGAAGCAACTTTGTTATTTTTTATCATTCCAACTACGAATACGGTGAGATGAAAGGAGGGGGAGGGGGGTAGAGAAAGCTTTTACCTGCACTCATGCGCCAGTTCTTTTTTTCCTAACGCTTTAATTAGTACCACAATATAAAGTAGCTTTTGCTTTTCTCGAATGGATCGTTCAACCTTTTCCTATCCGTTATTGTGAAACAACATTCCATCGACGGTGTTTCTTCGACTTTTTATAGAATAGCTACAAGTACCAATACCTATTCGTACGAGGAGTTTTGTGCAAGTACTTCAATAAATTGTGTATACATATACATATATATTTTCATAGTCCGCGTAACGTATCGGTTAGAAATGTTTTCCTGTTTTCTGAATTTTCGCGATATCGATCATTAAATTGTCATTTAATGTATAATAACCAGACGAAATATTTTTCATGAATGGCTGGCGGTACAGTGACTCGTGCTTGATGATGTACTATTACGATTGAAAGCTCGTATACGTGCAGAGCCACAAATTGAGGTCCCCCATTGCGGTTGAGTGGCGTATTGTATTTCGATAGAATCGGTCGTCATACTTGCTTCCGCTTTCCAGTCCTGCAGTAGTACACTATATCGGGACGAAAGAGATTTATTGTGCGTTCGTATACACGGCGCACGGGTATACACCATTTTTTTTTCCTCCCTCTGCCGCGGACCGAACACGTGATAGAAAGGGCTCGCAACGATCACAAATGTTTTTATCAAAGCCAGGTTGATTTTGGTTCGTACGTACGTTTGCATTCCTCCGCCTCTGCTTTCAAAGTGGCGTAAAAATTTGAAATTTTAATACCTCGTTAAAACAGGGGTGGAATCGTCCCGTAGAGTCGCGGCAGCCAGCGCGATATTAAAATCGATATTGGCTGAGAATCTGGATTGTAAAATCTCCCATTAGTAAATTCATTTATTCAGAGCACGTAAGGCGACAGCTGGACTTATGTTTGTTGATAAACGACACCGGCTAATTTTATTACCAAATGTCCGACTCGCCGGTGAAATTGATTTCTCGATAACAGTTTTAGATCTAACGTTCCAACTTTCGGTGAAAAACAAACGAGTCCGAGGAAAATCCGTTATCATGTCCCAGAAAGAATTTTTATGATATTGAAAATGACAATCTTCGATCACTCTAGAAATGTATTCTCAGAAAATTCGAACAAAATTGTCAAAAAATTCGTGACGAATAAAAATCGACTATTTTATAATCGAATCCAAACACCAGTAGACTTTTCCTCCGTTTTACTAGACCATTGTCGTAAATGTTAACGAGCTCTTCAAAACACAAAACGCGACGCACAGACACTATACCCACCGTAACACCGCAAAAGGTTAAAACTATGGGAAGCAAGAAGTGGGTAATTAAACACGTTAAAATTCAGCGGTACGAGTGCAATATTAAAATGTATTAAGTAAGTGTTCCACGGTAACGTTACCCGTAAAACGTGGCAACTTGAAACTTGCTCGCTATCAAGCCACTAAGTTTCAACGATACTACGTCGTCTTAATTGATTCCTTTCCCGGTTCCGTGCGATCTCGAGAGATGGTACCTACACGTACAGGGGGATACACAAAAAGACAGATTCTTTCAACTTATTGTAATAACCGAGCATACTTTACGGTCACATTTAAGAGGCGGGCTTGCATAAACAGCCGGTCGCAGGTGGACTCCCGTAGAAACGACCAATGAATTCTTCCGGGGAAATTGCTTGCCGCGCACGAAAATGTTCATGGACACTTTCTTCGTCGTGGCGGCGTAAAAGTCGGCTGGAAATTCTTTCCGACCTCGAGTTGTAAAACAGTTATTGACGGGCTGTAGACGAAACTTTCAAGTGTAAAGCAATTCGAACGTTACTCATCCTTCGATTAGAGAATTTATTCCGTTCCGAGGATGATCAGAAGGATTTCTAGATGAATATCGCGGTTAAACGGTGTTATCGTAGACTTTGTAGAAATGGAAAATAAAAATGTTCGACGTGGTTATTTCACTGGATCTTGGAAGTAGAGATTTTTACGCGGACACCTTTACGGTTCTTAACGACTTTTTCAATGTACCAATTTTCCGAGATAATGAAAACGGAAGTAAGAAAACTTAAGAAGAAGATTTTTACCAAATTAGGAAGAAACTTACGGGAAATTCGTGCGACTGATAAGGTTTTTTCAAACTTTTAATTAACGATTCTATTATCTTAAAATTACCAAATATGATGGCTGTATCGAAGGTAAAGAAAAAAGGAACGTAAAAAAGAAAGAAATTTGTGTATCACTTTCGTATGCATTCGCCGCGGAACCGGCTATGAAGTCTACGCGAAATTTGAATTTTCCCACTACGCGGATAGTATTATCAATTTTAAATAACTAATTAAACTTGCAAACTCTCTATAACGTAGCTATAGCTAGCTCGGTGTTTCTGGAAATTTGCCACGTTGTACCGGAATTTCTGCACGTTCCACGTCTCACAAATTATTCCAAAAAAAAAAGAAATAAAAAAACACCAACAAAAGAAAACAAAGAGTACCAAAAGAATCCGACGAATAATAATAAAAAACAAAACGCAAGGAACGACGACAATGTCTAAAAATCAGGACAACGAGCTCTCGCACACGGAGCGTTTGTTTTAAGAGGACGGAGAGGTGCCGGTTGAATGGATTTAAACGGGGCGTCATCGCAACCCTCTCCCGTCATCCGTTTCCACCCCTCTCTGTCCTGACAATCACGGGAACTTTCGCGAGCCGGCAGTTCGTCCGTACAAGAGCTTTTAACTTAATCACGTGGGCACGAAAGCCGCCGGGCGGGTTTTACCCTGGAAGCAGCAGTTAAGCCCGAGGAAGACGGGGAATTGCGAAGAATTCCAATATCGGAAAAAGCGTAGGCAAACTTTTGAGATACTCGGTTTCTTCCGGTTGTTTTCTTTTTCGTTATCTCTTCTCTCCCCTCTCTACTTATCCCTTTTCCACCTTCTCTTCCCCTCCTCCTCCTCCTCCTTCTTCTTCTATCCGCGTCTGTTTTTCTTCGTTTTCTTTCTTTCTTTATTTTCTAACGCCCGGCCGACGTCGACGACGACGACGACGACGACGACGACGTCGCGACGCCTCGCGGATGTTTCCACGACTTTTCAGCGGTTCGAGAGGATTGCTGGTGCCGCCTTTCATCGGATGATCAAAGTTTTCCGCGTTCGTGTATATTGTTATGATTAAAGTTCGCGGATTTTTACGTGCTCCTTAAGTGCATTCTTATGTTATGCGTCGCTACTCCACGGAACAGAGGGAAACCGGTGGAAGAGGGGATGGGGGGATGGGGAGGAACTGCATTCACTCAATGGAACTCTTTTTCACTGTGAATTAGAGAGCTTCGCTGGGTTGGCCATTAAGCGCGTCTTATGGTTCTCTCGTTAACCCATTAAATTCGTAAATATTTTTCTAACTTTTGCTTTAGCGTTTTAATGGAAAAGTTAGCTTATCGCTTAACGGAATTGATATATGTATGTAACGTTGATCCTCTTACTTAAATAAACGTTTTATTTAAATACGCGCTCTTCCATGAAATATGTTAAATATATATATGTATATATAAATACATATCACGGAATATTTGTTATGTATTATTTAGTCGGGAATAAATCATTATATATTATTTTATCCGATTCCGTTTCTAATAATGAATTCGATAATTATATTACGTATTTGAAATTTTGCAAAATCTCATCCCGTACTTATACGTCCTGTACATACGCGAATCTGTTCGATTTAAAATATGTGAAATATTCTATGCCACCGTATATGTGTACACGTACGGAACAACGTGAAATTTCAACAAAATTGTGAGTAATACCAAAATAAAAAATACATCATCGTTGGAACGAAAAATATTAGTAAAAATACAACGAGTTACCCCGTTGAATAACAGTTGTGCGATGAATCTTCTCCAAGTATAAAGTTTCGCGTGCGAACAGGTTTCATCAAATACATACGTACGGGGAACATAAAACACGATATCAAATGGGTATCGAAGTTTACCTCAAAAAAAAAAAAAAATAATTCGAACGCTATCGAAATCGAAAGCTCACGTTTCCCGGATGTCTGGCAACGTTACGGGATTATCCGATGGATTTGGCCGGATATCGGCCGTCGCTAAATTTCATCTTACAGGATGTAACGTTCGAGATAGACAGAAGAAGTGTCCCGTAGTATTTAGAGGTTTAACGTGCCCTCGAACAGGACAGGAAATAACTTGCGACAGTTTTATCCCACCGCGAAATACACCTGTCCGTTATCAGACGAAAGATAGAAGATTACGGGGGAATGAGAAATTATTTTTCTTATCGTTATCCGCGATACGAACTTCGCATAGCAATAATGTCACTCTGTTTCGACGTTCAACTATCCGATGGAAATACGTGAAAAAAAAAACGAACGTGTCAGATAAGTGATAAAAATACCGACCGTTTTATCGGGCGTGAGAAACGTACACTGATGTATCGACAGTATGAAATAAAAAAAAAATAAAAATAAACGTTGATGGGATTCAACAAATTTCTAAATCGCAACGGCAATATTGTCTCGCGATAGTGAAACTATTCTTTCTCTCTGAAACTGCGTGTCACGTTGTTTAATTTATATATTGTTTAATAATCTCGATTTAACGATTCAGTCGTATATTACTCCTCGATTCGGATATAATAAACATTTCACAAAATTTCTTGAAAATCTTGTGTATTCGATCTGTTCACGTGCGCACATATAAAATTGTATTCCATCCGGAAGAAATTCTGTGGTATAGGAAGTTTCTTTGTCGGTTTTTGATATACGGCAGGCTTAATAGAGCCAATACGGAATCTCAATTTTCAATGAGAGACTCGTGCACGGTTTGATAAAACATGCGACGGAATGCAGATTTGACGACAATGTCGACGGTCGGGAGTCGACACACGCCTTCTTCGCGGTGGAAAAACCGCCCCGTAATTCGTCTGCGGAATGGATACGACACGAAATGGAATTAAACGTCGGTGCTAGCCATGAACGATGAGTCGTGACTTGGTTATTGAAATCAGCCGCAGGACGATGCAAAATCCGCGAGGAGTTTTACAAATATTCCCCGGGAATATAGTAAATTAATGCCGGGAATCTACCGCGCACGTGTGTTTTTTTTTTATTCGCAAAGACAATAAATGAGTGCACGTTAATTTAAATCGAGGAATATTAAAATCTGTCTGTTGGAAATGCAGCGATTTTAACGAAATTTTCTGCATTCACGTGTAATTCGAATTTTGAAGGATATTAATAATTAATTAACTTGCCGTTGGATTAACCAAAAAGTGCATAGCGTTTGTTAAAACAAAGCTGCCCAGTAAATGGTATTACCTTAAATTTTATTTGAATTAATCTCACACTTATGAGATTGAAATTATACTGGGATTTCTCGTAGAAATTGCTCGGTTTAGAGTTTAAGAAAAAAATTGGTTGTGCTCTACGAATTATTCGGACGAATCTATTGTATTATTATACTTTATGCTTTATATTAAATTTCACATGGAATCGCCCAATGATGGGATTTTTTGAATCTTTTATTAACCCATTGACAGTCGGTGGCTAGCTGTTATTTAACAATAAAGTGATTTCAAATTATCGAAAATATAGATTTTGACGGAGTAGATATAATAACGGATTTATGCCCGTGATGTTCGACGTACAATACGAAATTATTCATGAAAATCATACTGACGAGTTCTTTATACCTAAATCCCACAAGATCCTTTTGTATGAAAGCAAATGCTTCACAAAATTATTGTAAAAAATTATTAAATTTCATTTCCGTGAAAAAGCATTGGACCCACTTGTTCAAAAATATATTTAACGAATATTAAAATTATTTTCGTATTATATCATTCCCAATAATAATAAATTTGGCAATTTCTCTTTATGATTCATATCCCATACCATATAATCAATTTCATATGACAGATAATTACGAGCATCATATTTTCCAGCAAATTACATAATGTTCATTTCTCTTTTATCGACAACGACGTACACGGCAACAAGCCCTTAAGGTCCTGCGGTGTAATTTCCACTGCGAAAGTACTAATGGCTCTCACGATAACGCTCCAGTGCAAATACTGCGAATTCAACGAGCCTTAATTTCCCCCCGAAAATTTCGGACATTGTACAGAGCGAAAATTATGTACAAGCGACCAAACGAAAGGAACGAATGAACGGCGCTGATATGATTGATGACGGATTTCGTCGGGGAATCAGCAGGTGCCTCGTGCGAGAGCATGCTGAGTAATTCATCGCGTGTTCTTTCAGCTGAGTAGCAAGGGGATGGGTCGAAAGAAGGACAAAGGGGCAATAATTAATTGCCTGGAGGATCGGCCTCTTTTTCCAGGCAACTTCTACGTCAACAACGTCAAAACATTGCGACGAGTATATTCACTCGGAATTAAAATAAAAAAGAAACGGGGGAAAAATAAAAAACAAGTACCATTCCTACTTTGCAATTCTCTTTTAAATACTTGAGAACGCAAGTACTATTTTTTTTTGTCTGTACTTCATAGATCTACCTTACGATGGTAACACTTTTTTTTTTATTTTTGTTCAGGTAACTAAAAAGTATATACACTTTCCTTTTTCCGTAGACCATTGTCGAGGATACTTTCCCCTCAAAAACTCTCCGCAATACAAACATTGAAATTACAACATCCAACATTTACCAACTTTCTACACTTAATACTCGTGAAATATACAAAATCTAACTACTTCAACAATATACATCAATGTTTCCAACTATTCTCAGACAGATTATCCATGCTGAGTAAATAACACCAACTTAGGGGGGGGGGAGGTATATTTTAAGTACACAGTCGTCATAATTTACACGCAAAACTCGATCGACCGGAGTCCAGCAATTCCGTCCCGTCTTCGCTAATCCGTGTTAGCCTGGTTCTCGTCATTATCATCCCGGTCGCGGTCGGTAGCGAGAAAACCACGTTGCCAGAGCAAAACGATCTCTTTCACGAGAGACAGGAAGAGGTAGCCGCAGAACGGAAGTTCTCCCGGTGGGTCATTAATCGCGAAGATAGCGGATTGAGGGTGGCTCCGGTAGAACCGAAACGTTCGCAGGGGGTGGAGTGGCGGTAGGACACGCGGTGGCAAGGGATTAAAGGAACTCGTTGGTGGTGTGGGGCTGTCATTGATAGTTGTGATTAATGTGCGATACGTCGCCACGATAACTTGATTATGCGGGTGGACCGATCTCTCTCTCTCTCTCCCTTTCTCTCTCTGTCTCTCTCGCTCTCTCTCTCTGTCTCTTTGAATCGCAGCTTTTCCGCGATACGTCTCTCTCGCACATGGCGCACACACATAGATTCTTTATCTGTGTATCAGAATCTCGTTTGCGCGGGAAACGTATCGACGTACATATTACCGGGTCACCTTTATGTTATTTTTAACTTTTACCGTGGGCGTTATTACGCCGACACCGAATCAACCGAGCGGATATTACTTATCTGCGATAAGGGACGAAAGTGGTGATGGTGAAATCATTTATTTCTATCAAATATGTGTTTCATGAACACTCGCGAGAGGTGCGAAGAGAATTTCGATGGAATTTTTTTACTCGGAACGAGCGATTCGAATGTGTTGGAAATATAAAGTGTCTGCGTGGGATCGAGAGAATTAAAACGATGATTGAATTCTATAAAAAAGAAGTTAAAACCCAAATCCTTTTGTGCAAAATCATTTTTCATTGATATAATGAGTATAATTATTCTTGACCGTTCTGTGTTGTATAAATTGGAGAAAATCGCGTATAACAGACTCTGTCGATTTAAAAGACAAATGTTCGTCAAATATTTCATCAAATTCCGGGTTCGAACTCGGTTCCTGGTTTCGGCGGAAAATATTTTTTCCTTTGTCGATACGGATTACGGATTCTCCGTTACGTCACTGTGTGTATCTGGTCGCACACACATACACACACACACATGTTTTCCCGTTCGAACGTAGACTTCCCAATGTTTCCTTATGGTCCATTACATCGGAATAAGCGGTCACCGTGCAATTTTCGGGACGAGAAACGAGTTCAGCGACAAATTCGTGAAAATTATTTGGCAGGACGAGCGAGGTACCAGTGAAGCCGTGGCACTGATTTCATTTCCGCCTTTTCAGAGGAACGGTAACGGAAATGCTACACATTGTGCACCTCAGTGTCTTCGTAAACCAATTTATCACTCCACGATCAAAGAAGTTATTCTACAAAACGTCAAAATATATTGTTCCCACTAATTCAATACAACACCGTAAAACCTCTTATCAACCATAACAAAAGAATTGTATGACAATGTTTTCAAAGAGAAAAAAAAATTCACCATTACACATATACCACAATAATTATAATATAACCTAATCAACGTTCCACTTAAACGAATATAAGCGAATAACCGTGCTACGTAATGATAAAAAAATGTCCCGCCGGTTGTGTTCAAAGAAATCGTTCGTTTCCAATCGTTCCCTGCATATCGATTCGAAGGAAGTCCTTCTCTCGAAAGCAAATTCCTTTCCATTCGAATCCGATGTCGCGGGCTTCGTGAGCACCGAGCGCTACTGCAATTTGGTGTATCGTCCACGGTCAATTAGACCGGAATAAGGGAGTCGGGAACGGGTAGTCGGTGTTTCGGTCGAGTAGACCGTCGCCGGGGCCGGCGGCGTGGAAATCATTGGCCGCGGTGCAGGAATCAACAGGGGGAACGTGTTCGTTGCTCTTCCCGAAAGCACAACAATAGAGTCTCTAATGGTCAATCGAAACTTGCCGATCCACTAACGAGATCGCGTCGATGCCGCGAGACTTTCGAATCTGCCTTTCAATTGCTCTCGCGCGTGTCGCTGGACGATTTTATAATAAATAGTACAAACATTGCGAAGAATAGTCTGAGAACAGTGATCAAGGATGAAGATCAAATAGCGTTGTGAATATAATATTTAAGTAAATGAAATTATTAAATGTATATTATTATAGAAATGTATTGTGAAATGTGAAATATATTTGTATAATAATTTACATTTATTAATTGAAAAAGAATGCTTAACGATGGGAGAATAATTTAAAATTGGTTAATACCTATAGTCTCTATACCTAAATATAAATAAACGGAAAAAGTATACATTCAGTAATTACAGTTATTACACAAAACTTGTTGACTCGTGTACCTATTGACATCACCCTTTCAAGAGAGACACTTCAAAAAGTAAATTTTACACGTGAACAAAACACACATACAGCGTATTCCTAAACGATCAGAAATCAGTTACACAAATTCGAGGATTCACACCGTTTTAGGAACGACCCGAGCAATTAGCGTTACATCAGCATGCACGAACGTATACGTAAATTCAATCGTCGGGGAATATTAATTATTTCTGCGATCGCTTTGGGATCGTTAGGTGGACATTAAGCGTGCCACGGATTATTCCAGGTAATAGCCGGCGTCCATTATTGCCAGGCCAGGTACCTGGCCAAGTCGTAAAGCTGCGATCGGGGACCTCGCAGACTCTGACAATGACGTCGCCGTATTTCTTGAAAACCGTCGGAGACGACGACGACGACGACGCTACCTAGAATCGTCCCGGTTCGAACCGAAATATCGTCCAGGAAGTGAAACACTTGCGTGCGAGAATCGACGGGTACAGAACGAATGGAAAGCACCGCATCAGGAATCAGACATTTTCGAAACGAGCTTGCTCGAGGTCAGGCAATTCCTGCACACGGGATATTTCGATCGGAGATAGGATGAACCGTGGAAAAACAGCAGCGTGCTACGAGTTTCGATGTCTTTCTTGGTGGACGGATCGTGAAATCCGGCGGCACTCGAAACTTCCAACGATACGGAGGATTCTCCGCTATTTACAGATGGACGCCCGAATCGTCGTCGAGCGAAAACTTTTCCTACCCGGGTTTCGAGCTTATAGATATATATTTTTGACGTTGCCCGTCGATCCATCGTCTTTTTTTTTTTTATCGATGATACCACGCTAGTGAAACGAAAGTCCGAAATGTATTCTCTGTATCCGGGGATGAATTTCTCGGTGGACATTTAATTTAGAGAATCGATTAATTAGAAAAGTAAGATAGATTTGATAAAATAGAGAATGTTTGTTTCTTTTTGTAAATTATTATATTCCATCAGTCTCATCGCATTTGCGTTACGTAATGGTGAAAGTGTACGCGTTTAATATGTTTTCGTTGGAAGATGCGGATGCGATCGTCGCGTACGCGTGTGCAATTTATCGTTTCGCCGTGTGTAATTATCCGTGTCATTAAATAACTGCCGGAAACCGGTGATACACGTCGACCGAAAATATTTGAAAATAATTGCCGAGGTGCGAAAGCGTTGCAAAGCCGCGAATAAAATATCGTAACGGGACACCCGGACTAATCCGTAATTTAACGTACCGCGTTCCGGTGATAATTAATTAATTACAGGACCTTGTTTGCCGTCGTAAATCGGCGTAATCGGTGTCGCTTTTCCGTACGCCACGAGTCAGAATCGAGCTACGTTTTCATACCCCGACGTTCTATTTTCGATTGTTATTGTTGTTGTTGTTGTTGTTATTGTTGTCGACCCGCCGCCTACACGTGGGAATAAAGTTTAATTAAATGCTTCATTATACACCATCGTTGATATTCGCCCGGAGAACTTTCGGCATATAAACGTTGCATAACGTTACAAACCATGGGCAATGATAGCACGCGAGTGACCTATCCGACGTACCGAATGAAATGGCAAATTAATTTCTAAAATCCATTGTTGTCTTTCGCCGCGGTCGAATATCATCGAAAATTTATACGTCGGCGAACTTTCGCTGATAAACGGCACCGGTTGTAACGCAACCGGGAACGTTCCCGGCGTTACATACATACATTCGGAAACGATATTTCACTTCTATTAAATTCATAACGTTCCGGTAAATACGTTAACCGAACTGACGGGTGCGAAACGTTAACGTTTCGACGGATTCGAACCGCGACGACGACGACGTCGACGACGACGATGACGAGGAACGTAGCTGGATAACCGGGCCACACGGAATGGAAAATAAAAAGGACGTTACAGAAACGAGTGATTGAAACTAGCGTTCCGTTGATCGGATTTCGCTGACAGAATGTCCTCCTAGTTACGTCATCCGGAATAACGTTGAGCTAGGAGAAATGACGCACGAAATCCTGCCTAATTAGAAAGGATAAATCCGTAGCATCGAACCCCCTACCCTCTCCTCTCTCATTCACCCCCTCCACCCCTCCCACCGTTAGGACATTGATTTTCACATTTTTATTTCATAAAAAACCGCGTTTCATCTAAAGCAGATACATTTCGTAAGAGAAATTGATTTTTATCGACGAATGTCAATTAAAATGTTCTTTGTTGGGTTTTTTCTTCTTTCGTTTGGAGTATATTAAATGTATGCGGTATATGCGACTGGGTTTAATAAGAAAAATCATTGGAAATACGCGAGCGAACAGAATGACGATACCGTGATTGCATAATTCGATGGGAACTCCTTCAACCGGATCGGAATAGTTGAGATTTATAGAAAGTATGAGGAGAAAGTGACGGAGTATTCGGAAAATTTAATAATGCATTCACCTCAGCTATCGACAGAGTATTCGGATGAAATTTTAAGAATTTTTATATCAGAATCATAGTACAGAATAGAATGCCGTATTTACAGGTGAACACTGCATTGCTGCATAAAATATGATAGATCCTCGTCATTCTTCCTACGTTTTAATCAAATATTAAGATATCGAAAGGTCTTTGTTCTAGTGTTCAATGAAAACTGATGAAAAAACCTACATTTAATTTTATATTTAAAACGAATAAGAAATATGATGTACATTTTATTGTTTAATGTTACAAGTTTCATTGAATCCAAATATTTGAGTTCTTTATGTTAATGGTTACTAAAGTCAAAAGGTCAAACGCGGTCACCGTGAAATCAGCAAGGATTTCCAGCAATAAGCAGCTCGTCTCGGTCCATCAGAGAAATTAATAGTAAAGTTGGGATCGCCTAATTTGCTTGGAATCCCGCTTCGCTCAGTATCCTAATCATGTTCGACCTCTCGGGAGTCTATGAAGTAATTAAATGCAGAGTAACGAGAACACGATCAGATAATTTTCCCTCGCCCTGGATGTTCCGGCAGCGATATAATGATGGGAAAATGAAAATCGTTAATTTAATTATCGAAGTATAATAAATCACACGGTAATATACATTTATGAACTGCGTTAGGAGGATCATTCTTATCGAGAGACTTTATTATCAACGACATATATTAAAACATTGAGAAAATGCTGCTGTAAATTTTTATTAAAGAAAGTGAAAGAAATTATCTGTGACCTTTGATCGGGCGACTTAATGATATTAATAAGCCAACTAGTATAATGGAAAACATCCAGTAATTAGGGTGAGTAGAACTTTCGAATCACTTTCGGATGTTTAATTGTTTAAGTAGCTCTTAGTCTCAGTAATTATGTTAAACTATATTAACAATGGAATCCGTACGGGTACGTTGAACTTTACTTTTGATTTACGCGGAAATTCCGAAAGTTTCGGTGTACCGGCTATCGCGTTACAGTATCCATTAATAAGTTAAAATATTCAATTACTTGCGCAATTAAACTGTCCAACTTTCTTCAACCGAGTGTATGCAACGTACATAATATATATTTATAATATAACCTTCAGTTTCATGCAGATCGCTCTATGAAACGTTCAATTGGCAATATATATATTTCTAGAAAATATTCAATTCCATTCGCCCACAGTAGAATTGTACAAACGGTATCGATCCATCCACACAAATCACGTTACACTATAATATCACGGTTATCATAGCCGCGAATCAGCCACCGCGTGTGAATATAAAGCTTTGTGAAAATTAGCCGCTAATCGATACTCTCCTTCCGCGCGATTAATAACGAAACGAATTCCGCGATCAGAAACAACGTTAACGGAACGAACGCCGGACACGTGATGGTGGATGAGAAACGCTTGGCCGTAACCGAGAAAAGCTTCGAACGAGGGGTAACAGCAAAAAGCTCGTCGAACGGAAAGTAAGGATAATTAGAGAGTGCCCTCGGACGCGTGCACAGGAAGCCTTATTCCGAGCGATACTCGTTAAAACAACCGTTACGTACTGATAGCGGCTCATTAACGGAAGTTTCGGTTCTACGATTCAATTACCGCGAGGGTTTTAATTGCGCTAGCCTATCCCGTCGCGGCCGTTTTACTCTTTTAGTTTCGGTTGTCCGGAAATTCTGCCGGATTCGAGGGACGACTACGGAATTATTCCGCAGGGGGAAAAAAAAATCTTTGCCGCGAAAACGGAGCCTAGTGATAATAGGGAAACCAGATATACGACGCGTGTGCCCCAGGTTTTCGCGTCGGCCATCGGTGCGGAACGCTAATTCACAGTCACACTATACCATGCCCTTTGTGCCGCGACGCGGAAATTACACCGTTTGATAATTGTTACTTCCATCGTATCGAACGGGTATCCGTGGCACGAATGTAATCGTACGCATCGCGGGGGACCACTTCCGGCACGTGGACGGAATTCAAAAGGTTTCGATGGCGTAAATGTGACTCCGTTGGAAGTTGCAAACCGCCGGGATTCACCGAACTATTTCACAATTTCATCGGCAGAGAGACATCACGTGACTGTCTAACTATTTTAATAATCAAACATAAAAAAAAGAATCTCAGGAAAATTGAACCGGTGAATCAATGATTTTCTAAAACAACCTTATCTAATTAATTAGATATAAATAAATAGACACATTATTCGTAGATTACAAGCCGTGAAATACCGTTTGAACAGATACCGACTTATCAGGGGGTAAATTAAAATCAATGAGTCCTCGTTACAGAGCTTGTCGCCCCTCGCAAAGTGTTTGGGAGTTAAGAACAGGGCTTCAGTATAATTAGATGGGATAATTAAGCAATTTACCACGGTGGCGCCAGCTTAACAAAAACGAAACTCACGGGACGCTTAAATTCTTTATTTCTTTCGCTCCATTGCTTGCCGTACGTACGGACAATAAAGTGTACCATGTTTCTGCTGACTTGCGTCATATCCAATTCCGTTTTCTCTCTCTGTCCCTCTCTCTCTCTCTTTCTCTCTCCCCGTTACATCCCTACCTTCCTTTACCGGTCGGTGGATTATTTGAGCGATAACCTCAATAATGAGACCAATTTGTTACACGAAAGGTCAACCGGCATAAAAAAAAAGGACTTCCTCCTTCCGGCGGTTTCTTCGACAGTGAAAACGAGCAAAGGATATCTTCCGTAATGGAGAGAAATTAAATCATCCGCGGAGGAAGAAGTTCCACGCGAATAAAGTTCAGTTCCATCGAGACAGGAAGATCCCGACTTGATCGAAATTGACGACTCAAGGGCCCACGGTTCTCTTCTCGTTGCAATTACTTCGCCGGGAATCGAAGCAGCTAATGAATAATTAACGAGACAGAGTAATGCACTTAAGATCTGTACGCCGTGTAATCGCGAGAATTACTCATGTATGTACGAGGGTGGATTGAAAACTTCGCAGCCTAACGGCGAGACTTTTTTTGCGAAACGAGATTCACACGTGCGGATATTGAAACACAGGGTATCGAAGTTCATTATGGTGGGGTTGATAATTTAAATGTTTGATAGTGGATGAATTTATTAAGAATTTTGTACCGTTTTAAATTTCGACGATTGTTTCATCGATACTGAAAAGCCATAATCCGATATAATTACTCGGAAAAAAGATAAATACTTCGTTTCGTCTGGCGCACATCGTTCGAACGGTAATTGATATCTTTAATTTTAATTTATCATTGTATCACGAATTTGTTTCGATGTTGAGCTGAATTCGTGGGGGAAAAAAAACAATCTCATCGGAATCCACCCGAGGCTCGAATATCAGGTCGCTAAATTTAATCAGACTGCGATCGTGGCATTGCGATTAATGGATTTAAGTCTAGACATTTTTAAATGGGACTATATTAAAAATAATACGCAAAAAGTGTTTAATAAACTGCCGCCGCGTTTGTTCGCGATGCGAAGCTTTCGATCCGCCCGCGTGCGTAAACACGTATTTGCCGGGGGAACATTAATCAGGATTAAATTTCAATTTAGCAAAACTAGTCGGCAACGATATTCATCCGTCAATATTCGCAAGTGGACGGAGCGGTAGTTCTTTTCCAGTGATTTGTCGCGCGCAACGAACGAACGTTCTCGAGTTTAGAAATTCAACGCGCCTTTTGTACGGCACTCCGTGTACACGGACAAGTAAACTAATGAAAGCGTAATTAATGGCGCAGTAGTTACAGTCGGTGCCAAGGGTCGTTTGCGGCCATTTGCATAGATATTATTCTTTTAAACAAATGCAACTCGCGCGACCCCGCGGAATTATTTCTGAACAATGTTTCCTCACGCCCCCGTCTGTGTGTGTGTGTGTGTGTGTGTGTGTGTTCGCGTGTGCGAACGTGTATTTCAGGATGCTCGCGTGTAGTCTGTAAATAATTGATAGGCTGTAAAACGAACGAGTGCATTGTTCGACAAAAACGACCACCTTTATTGCTGTTCGCCGAGAATTACGACGATATTTCGCGCCGCGATGACGTCGCTAAACGTTCATACTTTCGCACGTGATTCTTTCCGGGTTTTTTTCGGGACAAATCTAGGACAGGTTGATACGCTTGAAGATTCGCGAACATAATTATATTATCTCGAGTCGTTCTCTTTTATCTCCCTCTCTGGGTATCTACTTAATTTTATTTAGCGTAGATTAAAACTTTGCGATAATTAAAAAATGTCGAATAATTCTTTGTAAATGAGAGAGGCACGTATTAAATATTATTTTTAAGGAAATCTGAAAATAATGAGACAATGATTAAAGATTGTGCGAATCTTAAGAGAGAATTTAAATTTCAATTTACACTAGTAAGAAAACGAATTTTATTCTTAAGGAACACGTATTATCTGGAGGATAGCTTCGTTACATTCGAAGCTCTCCGGAAACACGATCTTACAGCACGTTCGCGGGTGTTTTCTAAGACAATATCCGATATTTCCCGCGATCCTCCGCCCATATTCAATATTTATTCGCGCAATTAAGTCGCCACGCCGTTTGTATCTCCATCGTGCTCACCCGTTGACATAATGTCCGGTTGTTTGTACTTAAGTTACGTGTTTCCGCATCGTCTCTGTCTTAATCTGCAACCTCGCGCGCGTGTGTGTCTAATAGTACCACCAAGTGATACAGAAGACAAGTACCACCGTGGAATGCACGTAAAACCTTATCGCAACGCTTAAAGAAAAAAGAAATCCAACATACGACACACGCCATAAGTATCAAGAATAAAAAAACACACAATTACAAGGGACGAGAATCGATACGACAAGGGTGAGAATAATAAAGTTAACATAAAAAGTTCGTACAGTGACGTAACGAATACGAGAAGTAACGTGGAAAATTTGAAAAGCTCGTCACTTCGTTGTAAACGAGGGAGAGGAAGAAAAAAAAAGGGAAACGGATAAAAGGGAACATAAAACAAGAAAAAAAAGAAGAAAAAGAGAAAAAAAACACACGAGAAACGCGGATGAACGAAGAACAAAGATGTCAACAAGGATTGTCATCGACGTGTGGGGTGAGGTTTAAATTTTCCATACAAATAAGGAAGAGGGTCGTAGATGTAACATAAAGGGATGGGCTCGATGGTATCCAGGAGGTTCTTACGCGCACGGTCGAATACACGTGCGCGAGCGAGGGTGGCTAATTAGTAAAATCAATATGAAAATCCTGTGTATAAACGGAGCCGCTGTGACAACGGTGCTGTGCACCGGCGTGTACCTAATAAAAGCACTCCCGTGCACCTCGAAATCCGTTGGCATAACGATAGCTAGCGCCGCGACTGTGCATCTGCCAGGAAAACCTCGAGGACCGTGTAATTTCTAACTCAACGGAGACGCCTCGTAACCGCACGACCAACGGGAAACGTGTAGAGAGAAAAAATAAATTCGTATTGCCGAAAAATGTTCGCTCGTTCTCTTCCGCGGAGCTCCCTCTCTCTCTCTGTGCTTTTATCAAACGACCGTATTTCAAAGTGAATGGTGGGTTAATTAATTTCTTTCCCATGGTATCGGATATATCGGTAACGAACGTATTTTAAACGCTCCTCTAGTATTACCGCGGATACAAATCGTCCCCCGATTTTTTCGCTAAATGACGAAGTCTAATAGAGTGTAAACGTATAAAATTGCCGTCAATCGATATTGAATTTAGATGGGAATTCTATGGTGTAGAATTTGTTATATGTATTGGTTAATAAATCGTTCGAACTGCGAAATATTATCCGGATTAATGATGGAACTGTTAGTATATTAACTTATATAGCACTTTCTAAGTTTTCCGAGTACCATCGAAAAATACCTTAGAAAACGTAAGATTATCGACGTATGAAATGAAAATATTTTGACGTTCTCCACTTCAGTGTAAAACCTACATAGTCTTACGCTAAAGAAACATAATAATATTGCTTTCCGTATAACTGTTATTACACCTTGTGTAAATTATACATATAACATACAAGATACCGTGTATATCGATCCAAAGGTACAAAAACGGGTTGAAACACCAATTACAAATTTTATTTAAAAACGCTAATGGAAATTCAATTCATCCAGAGTCTCGATTAGGAGCAGAAAAACGTCTCCATTGTTTTATTTAACACCCCTGTCGATGGTCATTATTTTATCGGAGTTATGAGAGGTATCTCGAGCAAGTTCCACAGGGTGAAAGGGAGGAAGAAGAATAAGGGAGGTAAAGGGGGTTGCAGGTGTACGCTGCGGTGTGCGGTCAGCATTACCCACCCGAGCTCTGTCAGCACCTCCCCTAATCGCCGTTTTTGTCGCCGCACCAACCATTTCTCTTCCTTCAACCTCTTCCGACCCCTTTCAACCCCCATCCATTCCTCTCTCGTATTCCCTGGGTTTCTCGTATTCGTGTTTATGCTCCAGTCACCAGGAAATTTTCGTTCGTTCCCGTGACCACTGTTTTCCCTGCACGTCCCTATTCACCACCCTTTTGCTATCGCCACCCCCTCTTGGTCTTATTTCTAAATTTTTTTTTTCTTTCTTTCTTTCTCTCTCCCTTAGAAACGCAGTTTAAGAGACCGGACCGTCGTGTTTCGGCGGGCGTAATTCAAGCACGCCCGACTGCGAACGGCAATTTAAAATCGGATCTAAGAATCCGGCGGAACGCCGTAACGATTTACGATCGCGAGAACGAAACGCAATTACGTTTTTGATGGTAGCGCCGCGCGAACACACCCCCGTGTATCGAAATTAAAACTATTGTCCGTCGTAAATCAAGAAACAATCGCTATTTCGTCTCTCCGCGGCAATCTCGTCGCAGTAGTATGTCGCCGCTAATTCAAACGCGAATACAAATAATATGACCGGCGTTATCACGCGGGACCGTAGGGTTCGGCGCGGGGGAGGCGAAATCCGCGTGCGTTTCGGCGTAAATAAATCACTGTCCCATAAATTATTAACCTCGATTCCCAGGTTAGAAACGAACTGAAGAATTCACGGGCATAATGGGCCCGGCGTTATCCGAAATCCGAGCGAAACGGCCGGATGATAAACGACGTTATTAACTTATGTACATACATACATACATACGTACATACATACATATATGTATACATACATACATGTGTTCCGGTGATCCACGGTACGGGCCATCGAAAAAGAGGAAATCGGATAGAATATACAGGTATACTACTCAGCCAACCGAGTGAAACGGAATCGTTACCGGAGATAGGGAGGTTGAGGGATGGGTGGGGGGGGGGGGGGAGTAAACAATATAGAATTCACCACCTGCGCCAGTGGGGGTTTTCCGGATCCCAGGAGCCGTCTTTCTCTTGCACAAGTAGAGACCGGTAGCTTACCTGAAACAGAAAGGAAGCCGAAATATTAATGGCGCTCGTAAAGGTTAGTGGCAGCGTCATGTCCTGGCACTTGACCTTATAAATCTTGTTGTATCTATGCCATCCCCTTTTGCCCGCAACAACAACAATAACCGAGGGGCAACGCGGACGATCCCCGATAGCGACGAAACGGTACGAAATCACCTATACACACTAAACGGTCTGTATCGTAATAGTTGTCGCGATAACATAACAAATACACAACGGTCGTTCTTAATCGTCGAGTGTAAAGTTTAACGGCGTACCGAGGAATTTATTCTGGCACGGTTTAAATAAGAATTTATCATGCTACGAATACAGTCGGCCATAACGTGTTAATATTTCATCGCTGTCTCGTGCAATTTTTATCACGTTGTTTGCGTTAAATATGACAGTAATGTTTCAATCCGTACATCCATTCTCCGTCGTATAGTATTTCATAATTCATGTAGCGTTTTTATGCTCGGTTATAGAACGATTATATTTTTACACGTTTAACCATTCATTTCTGTAGTTAACTGTCATTCTATCTATGTATATATGTATATATTATACATACACATATTCGCATTAGTCACAGTGAAATTGTACATTCGCTACAAACGTAAGACAATTATACTATCCCAAATAATGACAATACCAAAACGTTTCGATTATACGTGAAAAATGTCACATCAAATCGAGGGTTAGGTTCGAATACGAGTGACGAAGATTTAAGGAATGCGTTGCTGCAACGTTGGAAACGGGAATGGACCATTTGACAGCGAGAGGTACCGACTTCCGGGTCTTCGGGGGAGGAAGGAGCCGCGAAATCGGAAGTCGGACGTCCGGGTGGTCCTCGAGAATTAGAGCTCGTCGAAGGAAGGAAGTGTTGGTGGAAATGTGGCCTTGCAATGCAAATCACCCCGGCCGGGGGACTTGCACCGCGAAATTGCGGAAACCCTTCAGCGATTCCTTCGTCGGTCGTGCGCTGTCGGGAATTGCAAATTCGCCCTGAAAAGTAGCGGCTACCAATCGATGCCGCTGTGGATCGCCATCCGCGGTTACTTTGAACAACTCTGCATGCAACTGGCAGTGTGAAGTATGCTGTAACCGTCGTTGCCCTTTACCTGCTACCTGACTAGCCGACTTAAGTTGATTCTATTTTCTGGCAACGCGATCCTACAGGTATACAGGGTCGTCCAAAATCGGTGGTGACGTCGTGGAGAGGATAATTTTTTGGGAAAAAATATTTGAACGTTTTAGAACGAAATGTGTTTGTGAAAGACTTTGGTATGGAAAAGTTGAAAAGTTAAAAAAGGGGATTATTAATGGAAGATTGGAAAAATGACAAAAGTGCTTTTTATATAAAGTGGACATCGTATAGGATTCGAATTAATATAACGTTAAAGTACGGATAGGATCTACTCGACGTCGTTTTATCGTTCGTCAAGGGCTATCGATTTATTTTTAAAGTAGACACTCTAAAAAAAAATACAAACCCATTCCGTATTTTCTACTTGTTCTTTCGTCGAGGACCAACCTGTTCCCGATGGTACAGGCGAATTCGATATCACCCGGCATGCAAATATTGTTTGCATCGACGATCCGTTAGTTTAGTCAGCACGTCGTAACGTTTCCAATTGAAATACACGTATATAAATCGGATACATTACACGGACAAAGTAACGATGTTACTCCCTATTAAAAGTCAATTACAAATGCATGAATAATTTTCATCCACAAATTTTTTTTAAAGATCACTCTCAATATTCATGCGAGTCAGACGGTTTCGGAGGCAATGTTTATTTCATGAAAATGCAAACCGACGATAAGTGACCTCTCCTCTTTTTTTCTTTGCCATTTAACTAAAAACCAAAAACGGCAACATTTGTACACCCGATCCAGAGAGAAGAAAGCCGACGAACGACGGCATGATTTTCCTATCTGACCAGAAAAAAAAAATAAAAAAAATAAAACGGAAAGCCTCCACTCGACGCTTCTCGGCTCGTTATTAACGCAGCGCGCCTTCGCTTTTTCGTTTCTGGAAAGCACTCCACCTCTTTCCAACCCCCTTTCCATCGTTTCCAGATCCGAGTGGCGGACGTTGCCGACCCTCAAAAAGAAGAGGAGATTTCCCTGTATTAGCGTGCGTACCACTTTGTGTCTGTTGCCGTCCTCGTTCGTGTGTCTGTCTGTTTGCAGCGTTGGTAAAAGGTTTCGCGGGGGTGCAAGATTCACTTGAACTGTTGTTTCCGCTTGGCCCTTCGCTTTGCTTGCAGCCTCGGTCTTTGGTAAATTGGAAGAGAAAGAGCTCCTCGAACGACGAATCACGGGGCGGACTTTCAACGGGAACGTAATTATTTTCCGGTGAATTCCTAGCACCGGGCGGTCCGTGCGGCGGTTTATCTCATTACAAGACGGATCACGGCTTGACGTCTCGTGGAACGGAATTGTCAGGTAGATTCCATATTCTGAGGTGTAAAATTCCTGATTAACGCTGTGAACGATCCTGATTGGTTGGCTAATCAAAACCACCGCAGGATGAAATTATCACACCTCGTGTATGTGCTCTAATTATCGTATATATTAATTTTTTTAAATATTCTTTGTTATTACCTGTATCATTATCAACTCTGTTCAAATCATTTAATTCGATGGGCAGATTGTATGTTTATGTGATAATTGTTACTTATCGTTTAAAGAATTGACAAATTTATTAATAATATTAATAGATCACTATTTTACAATGCTTTCTCGACACTTGCTATATTCTTCGGCGCGGTGATTACAAAGTTTCGGGACAACCCACGTATTTTCGGCGAAAAATCGCGGAAAGTTAGAGCGTGCAGTTCCAAACTACGAAGCTATACGGTATATCGAAGAGTTCGCGAAAAGGATGGCGATCCTTGTAAGATCAGGAACGGTTCGAACGAAATTACACGAACTCATAAATCTCGGGACATAATGCGACGAAATAATAATGACAATGGAAACTTTCAACAATAAGCCGCGCGGGGACAATCGTATTGAAAGCGGAGAGGGTGGTTTACAATGGTGGCTGTCTTACGTGAACCCCCACGATTAATTATTGGCCACCCGGGTAAACGAGGTTGCGGTTTAAGGGCGGCGTTCTCTTTGGACAAAATTTTAACAATAGCGTTGTTTACCGTCTTATTTTGCGGATGAATGCGTGTTGTCTAAAGGATCGCCATTCTCACCTGAAACTTTCGGACGACTCTTAAGGAATTTGTTTGTCACGTCACCGAGTGACATACTTTGCCGCTCGGAATCGTCGGAATGTAAACTTATCGGGGAAACATGTTTTTATGAAACGAGAAACGATGAAAAGGAAGTACGTACACTGTGCTACGATTAAAACACTTCGTTATACGTTATCGAGTGAAACTGTTATTCAATCGAAATTGTGTTTACGCGATAATTATGATAATCCTGCCTTATGACACCGTTAACGAGCTTTTTATTCCAACGAATTAATATTGTTATAACGTACAAACGAGCGCTGATTAACGAACGCAAACGGCACACGTAATTGCGTCACACATAGGATAACAAAGCCTACGATGAACGGGAACGAAGAATATTCGGAATTTGAATTCGTGACTTCGCCCCTGAATAATCGAACGTTTACAAAATACGGAAATCAAACGACGAATGAACAATAATCGTACATTAAAAGTACTAATAAAATCTGGTTGAAAAACAACGGTGAACAAAATAAGGACGAGAAATTTAATCAAACATAATGTCTCGAAGAAGAAAAAACGTATTCCCAAGAGAAAACCTGGGCCTTCGTCGACAATTGAATACCGTGGAATTGTATAAATTTACCTGCAGAGTAAAGTCGTTAATTCATAATGCTGAACGTATGCCCTCATTTACTTTTAATTACAATTAAATTAAAACTACGGCGCCTAATCTTTTCTTGCCGGGGCAGCCTGGCGCAGACACATTTAATGATACCCTTTGTTGTGTCTGGCACAATGAATTGTTCGAAACACCAGCTTGTACTTCGTTAGAGAATGAAAGTAATATTTCGTAAAATAATGGCCGACCCGTTAGAGGCCGTCAGCTCCTTCTAGGATCCAATTATTATTATCTTTTCCTGGCTTCTTTTTGTTTTTTTTTTTATTATTTTTTTTTTCCTTCATCGTCCGTTCGCCCTTCGCCAGTCACGACCACTGGAATTCAATGGGGGTATTATCTATGCGGACGTTGGAAAAATATCAATTCTCTCGTTTGTCCGTAACACCGGTCCGGCTTGAACAATGCGGCCCGAGAAACGATTCAATGCAGATTCAGACGAATTGCATCCGGCCAAGTCAGGGCCGATCGAGGCCTCTGGATATTTTCGACGGGACCGAGGAAATTTCTTTCGACAGTCTTCTCGCCGCCGAACGACATCCAGACTTCCACCGTGTCGGGCTGAGCGGACTTTTTTAATAAGGTTTTTCACCGATCTCACGTTGCTCCGGGGTTAATTCAATTTTCCTGCTAATTCACGCTTACAAATCGATATGATTTTAACCAACATATTAGTTCGTTAACTAATTTTTCTAAAGTTCTATACATATATTTAATACTTTTTAGCGAAATGATTTTTCTACACTAGTTTCTATAATATTATTATTAGAATCATTTTGTATAAGCGTTCTCGGAAACGTTTCGATTATTGGACAGTTTCCACGGTCGCGGAATGTGAGAACGGTTAGATCAAAACTTTGTGTACACGATTCAAGTCAGCTGCACAGGGATATAACGGGTTGTTAATTGGTTATATAAACGTTATCGATTTGTTATCGGAACTGCTATTACGAATTTACTTGTTCTCCAAGTAGCTAAATCTGGACGTTCTCGTCGGATTGTCCGCGGCCCCTCGGTTACGTGTCGATACAATAATCGAATTTGTCCATCATTTGCGTACGAATTGTTCGAAAAGTGGTTTGAATAGCGGCACTAACCATCGCGGCTGGCAGACATTAGAGCGAGAACAGCACTTAGCGGTTATTATTCCAGGTAATCTCGGCGATTAAAATAAATTTAGTGAGGGCATTAATTACACCGTATGAGCTCCGCGGTTATTTCCATTGAAGAGCGCTTACATAGGGTGCGTTGCATTAGGCGCGGCTCATGTGCACAAATTCACCTATAAATTTTCCAAGAAGCACAGCCGTTTAGTATACGCTGGATTCCCGTTAAGCTGCATTCACACTTAAGGGGCCTCACCACCAGCGGCATTGCAAGGGTTTAGCTCATATATTGTAGCGTTCGCATTTTTCATCGGATTTTAATAAACTTGGGATCATTTTAAAGATAAAGGATGAATGCACGAGATGATAGAACAGTTTTTCGAAATTCGGTTTCTTTCTATACGAAAAAATGTTTTGAAAATCAGTAATTTTCTCGGTTCATTTTCATATAGAAAGAAACTGAATTTCGAAAATCTGTTCTATCATCTCGTGCATTCATCCTTTATCTTTAAAATGGCCCCAAGTTTTTTAAAATCGGATGAAAAATACGAACGCTACAATATATGAGCTAACGCGTGTTTTTGACGATTTTCCCAAATAATACTTATGGCGCAGTGCTGCCCCTTGGAAATCGCGTCAAAATGGTCGAAGCTTGACCCCCCACCACGACCATACACACACAGGAATGAGTCGGTGTGCGTTTTCCTTTTTGGAAGTACCTGACCAATTCTGACCGTAAGGGAACCCTTCGCTCTTGGCTTACATTGTAAGCCTTGCAAGTGAAAATCTTGAAAAGGAACACCGACTCTTGTTATGAAATGCACAAACATCGGAAAGGAGGAATATTAGCCTCGACGCATTGCAAGGGTTTAGTTCATGCATCATATCTTACGCATTTTTCATCCGATTTTAATAAACTTGGGGCTATTTTAAAGATAAAGGATGAATGCACGAGATGATAGAACAGATTTTCGAAATTCGGTTTCCTTATCAATGAAAATGAGCGGAGAAAATTACTAATTTTCGAAACATTTTTTCATATAGAAAGAAACCGAATTTCGAAAAACTGTTCTATCATCTCGTGTATTCATCCTTTATCTTTAAAATGACCCCAAGTTAATTAAAATCGGATGAAAAATGCGTAAGATATGATATATGAGCTGAACCCTTGCAATGTTCCGGGTTGAGAAAGTAAGGCATTTTCCATGCGACTGGTAACCTGCAGTCGGGCTAATTAGTCGGATATTCAAAACATTTTTTCGTATAGAAAGAAACCGAATTTCGAAAAACTGTTCTATCATCTCGTGTATTCATCCTTTATCTTTAAAATGACCCCAAGTTAATTAAAATCGGATGAAAAATGCGTAAGATATGATATATGAGCTGAACCCTTGCAATGTTCCGGGTTGAGAAAGTAAGGCATTTTCCATGCGACTGGTAACCTGCAGTCGGGCTAATTAGTCGGATAATAAGTATTTTTTATCCGATTTTAATAAACTCGGGGCTATTTTAAAGATAAAGGATGAATGCACGAGATGATAGAACAGATTTTCGAAATTCAGTTTCTTTCTATATGAAAATGAACCGAGAAAATTACTGATTTTCAAAACATTTTTTCGTATAGAAAGAAACCGAATTTCGAAAAACTGTTCTATCATCTCGTGCATTCATCCTTTATCTTTAAAATGGTCCTAAGTTTATTAAAATCGGATGAAAAATGCGTACGCTACGATATATGAACTAAATCCGTGCAATGTTCCGGGAGGAGAAAGTAAGGTAGAAATTCGACAAATTCAACCAGGGGTGACCGAATGCCGTGAAAGGGTTTGCAATGTATTCTTCGCAGGAAATAGGTTCCCCGTAATAATTGACGTATCATAAACTACCTTGACCGCACCGCTCTAGTCATCGGTAACTACCGATGATGTATACGGTCGAGGAAAAAAGGTTTTAGCAAATAATGTCAATAGCTTGCAAATTCCTGGTATCTAGTATTGTTTCTCAATACTTCTTTACGCTAAAAAATATTATATAACAATCCATATATTCTGCATATATGTTTACAGAACATACGATACATACCATACAGAAATCAGCACTGAAATAATTTGAATCAGTTTTTTATATAATTTTAAGAGGGCAAGATTGAACAACAATATTGTTTACAATATTTATGTTCACAACTTTTATAATTATTTTTATTGGTATCATGTTTCAAAATTAAATGTGTTAAATTTTGTAACACCATAAGTCAAAAGGTTATAACAATTTTGAAAATTCGGTGCGTCGCACATTTGGCGCGCCGCAGCTAACATTGCAATCCCCGAATTACTTTTGACACGACGAACCGTACGAAACGTGAAAAAGGTTACATCTCGATCCCTCAAGTCCCGACTGACCGTGAGAGGGGAATAGCTCGACTACACGGATACACACAACTTTGTCTAGGTACGGCGTGGGGACTGTCTTCCCCTACAGTCCCTGTAGTTCATATTTTTTCCGTTCCTGTCGCTGAAGTCACACACGACTCGAGCTCGAGGTGGTGAGGCCCCTTAACGTGTCTGTTTTACGTGTAAGTAAAATTATCATTTATCAAACTCACTGTGAAATCGGTTTAATATTGTTTAAGTCATTATTAATCTTGTGTTACTCGAATATATATATATATATAATTATCGATAAAATGTTTAATTCTTCGATAAAAAAAAAATGAATTTTCTATATTTCTCGTCGAATGATTTCGATAAATGAAAATATTCTCATCTATCAAGTACTATATCGTTGATAATAATAATAATAATCGATTCACGGTAAAAATGTGTAAACTCATCCGACAGAAATCTCGTTCGATTTAATATCAGAAATAAAAAAGGGTAAACAGAACGGCTGAGCTCTTTACTAAAAGCCTTGACTTTCGTTCCCCACGGAGATGGAATTCCCGCGAGACACACGTTCCGCATGCAATTTCTTTTCCTCGGCCTGGTGCGAACTCGCGCCGATATTTATCTCCTGGCATCGGGAGAAAAGAGTGGCGCAATAAATGTCAGCTCGTAAAACGTTGCCGTAGATTCCTTTGGCGCCGAACTAAAGGCGCTCCTATTTTCAATGTATCTCACGAGTATTGTATTATCATAGAAACCTTCGAGAAAACACGATAAAATTCGGCTTCTTATTACAACAGAGAATATCCGGCAGATCGAATCCATTGCCAAAAATATTCGTATCTGACGTGTGTAAAATAAAATTCTCAAATAAATGTGTTATTATACAGTACCATACGTAGACGATCAAATTATTTATTTATTTTTCCGAACGGATAGTTCGTTGTTTTGGTAAAAAGTCAAATCGATATACCGTAGAATCAAATATTTCCATCAATTTCGTTGATAAATCACTAGACAAACATCGTTGGAATTTGACAATTCAATCAGTAGGTCAGGTAAATCAAGTTTTCACATATTTCTCCGTCATTCTGTTAATTTGCCCACCCTTGCGGTTTTCTTATTCGGATAAATCGGCATGTTCTCTTTGCAGTGGCGTGAAAAAAATAAAACACGCGAGCTTTTACACGGTGCTAAAAAAAATATCGGCCCGAGGATCGTAAAAACTAGGTCGCTCTGTATGCTCTTCGAAAATATTTTTTTTTCTCCCCACTCCGCCCCTTCCCGTTAAAGCCCGCGGGGTGACGTTAAAGTTTCCGCGCGAAGGATATGAATTCCGAGAGTCGACGAGGATAGGTGTTCATGCTCGACGCGTATCGCTCGACGTTTTCCAACTTTACGCCAATATGGCCAGGTGCCGACAGTCATTTTGCGCTTGTTTGCACCTCGTCGCGAGGTTACACCTACGTATCCCGCGTGCAAACGGCTGCAAGCCACTTTGGAAAACCGCAGGCTGCGTAAATGCGTTTGCCGTACGCCTGCGGCGAAGTTTACGTGTTGCCAATTTTTGCAAGAAAAATATTTACTTGCCCGCGAAGCATTCCCGAGATTTTCCATTTTCAGACCCGGCGAAATATCGCGGAACAAAAATTCGTACGGTTTTTTTTTTCATTTGTATTTTTTGGTTCCGGCGTGTTTTATTTTCAATTAACGCTTCGAGTCGAATTAAACGGAACGCAACGCAGATGAGTAATTTACGTCATTTTGTTGAGTGCGTGTGTACGCATTGTGAGGGGTCGCACGTTTTTTTTTATTGATTTCCTATTGGATGACAAACTGAAAACTCGGTAGGGATTGACGCGGGGATTCTGTAAATAAACCGGTATAGTGATTAAATGGAATAACGTTTACGGCTGGTAATAAAAATTTAATTTCACGTTTGCAGAGGAGATCCGCTGTTTAAATACAACGCGACGTATCACCGTCTACGGTTCCCCGGGATGAAATAAACATTTTTATCCGCCGGTGAAACGCATTTGCGAGAAAAAAAAAACACTCTAATCGCGTTAAATATGATACGATTCTTTTTTTTTTTTGGTTCGTACCACCCCAAAAACAGAATATGACCGACATCTAATCTACACCGACGAGATGAAACTCGTATACCGCGGAAAGTATCGAACAAAATTCTATTAAAAACAAACGTATAAAAAATTAAAGCACACGAATTACGAGATTTCCGCCATTTAAACTAAAAAGCACCAGAGATGCTTAACACGTGTCTCCTCGACTGAAAGCTACGAAACGAGTTAAAAGCATCGTTTTCAATACCATCACCCGTACGAAACATCTACACACACACACACACACAGGTGACAGGGAAAAAGACGAAAAAAAAACCAAGAAGAAGAAGAAGAAGAAGACCAGTGAAAGATAAGTGGAGGAAGCGACGAGGGAATAAACGACAGTAACAACGGGCGTAGTACTAAAAGAATATGAACCCCGAAGCTTATAAGACGGCGAACTCGTGTAGAGGGCGAACAGCCGTTAAGAGGACAAAAAGACTAGCAGTACCTTCCGAGAGAGCCGAAGGAAAGCAGCAGAAGAAGAAGAAGAAGAAGAAGTAGGAGAAAGGAGGTCGAGGCAGGAGTGCACGGCCACACGGTGGAAAATTGAAAGTGTGAGTCGGAGGAAGTTTCATTAACAGCAGCAGAGGGTGTCGCCCTACAGCGAGGCTTGCCAACTTTTAAATTACGTTTCGGCGGGAAAGTGGCGTTAAGACTGCACGAGACGCCTTGCCGACCATCCTTCTTCCTCCCCCACCCCCTCTTTCGTATTTTTTTTCTTACCCCCTTAGTTTCATCTTCTTCTCCTTTCATTCTGTGTCTCTGTCTTTGCTTTCTCACCACGATCGGTGTTTTCTTAGATGCCGCTCTCAACGGTTCTCTCCTCTGGAAGTATCGATTCTCGTTTCTGCTTACACGGGAATTCATCACGGATCGTTTTATGCCCTTCATCAATCGGGAACAAGCCGGTAAAGCACCGGGCGTGTCTTAAATCGTACGATCTATCGGCTACGTTTCGAGCGTTCGCGATAAACTTTGTGACAGCGATAATAATCGACCGTTGCGTAGGGCTAACGCGTGGGTTGATTGGAAATATTTTTGCGACTTCGTGGAGAAAGGGGTTGGGGGAGTTCTTAGGGTTTTTGTGTTATTTTTTAATCTGGTTTCTTTTGAAAATATCGTAATAATCCCGGTGTGACGGAATCGTTCGTCCTGATTTGTAGAAACGAAAATACTACGTTATAGCTACCGCAGTTTCTTCATTTTCATCAAATTGTAGCCCGGGAGAAAAAATTTAATCACATCGCCATCAATGGGTACAGAATCGATAATCCAACTGTACGAATTTCACGAGGAACTACTTTGAAAGATACTGTGCAAAACAAATTGTTAATAAAATCCGATGTTAGACCAATATCATGCAAATAACAAATTTGAATATACAAATCATTAAAAACTCCATCTCGAGGCCACATTTCTTGTTCGTTAACGATATATTTAACAATGCTACTTAACTTTCACCGCGTAACGGGAGTGTTACGCGATTAAACTGTTTTCAAATAAAATTGCCGTATTAATTCTACCCACGGTTATCGCTTCCCGTTGTAACTCAGCAATTTTATGATTAAAAGTTCATAAGCAGGTCATACGAGTGCTTCGTTTAAGTATAAAACTTTTTGCATGGAAGTGTTTCGCGGCTCCACAAATACCTAATATTTTACCCGTTCCACCCTGGAGAGCGGAGTATTTATGCATAAACTTTTTACCACCGGACCGACCCGGCAAAGAACCGACTTTCGTCCCGGTGCGTTTCCACCAGGTTCACCGACGGAGGAGGCCGAGCGTCGCCCGGTAAAATTGAATTATTACTACGCACTTAATAGCAATCGAATCACCTTTCCTAACGGCGTAGACTCGTGCTACGTGTCCCGAAGTGCGGGGACCAGGGCATCGATAAACTAATTACTTAACGAGAACGCTGCGTGCTTCGATCCGGAAATTGTAGCGTCGCGTTACGGATCGAAACGAATAATTCACTTTGTCACGTCGTTACGCAATATTATCGGGAATGAAATTAATCCGTTTGTCTGTTGTCTGCCTCCGTCGGGAAATTAACCGCGTTGAAAAAGATTGCCGGGATTATACGCGGTTTCATATACATATTTTTAATATTTCAGACGCGATCGTTATACAGTGTATAGTATACAGGGTGGTCTGTAGAAGATGTTCTAACACGAATTGTTTTATAGAAAAAGGCTGGAGATATCGATTTGAATTTTTGTACATTAATTGAGACAGGGGAAGCGACTACCCGCTGTGTAATAATGTTTTTCTGGGGGGATCTTATCAGTTCGTTAGAAAAAATGTGACGGAGGTCTTCTATATTCCCTCGTGACCCTTTCAGACATATTTTTTATACGATGAATAATCAGTCTCTTGTAGCGTTTAATTTAAATAAAGTCAAGTCGATTATAATTCTTATGTCATCTTGCATATGTATAGAATTTATGACACTGGCCAAAGTTTGTTGGCTTTTTTAAATATTCCCCACAAGATTGCCAATTACTTTACCTAATTAGAATATAACATCAAATATTCAAAACAATCTTAATGTTCACCATTTGTTCTTTTAATCACACGAAATTTCTTCTCGTGAAATTGCTGTCATTCGTAGTTCGATGAACCGGGAATCAATGACCGCTGGTAAGTAAAAAAAAAATTGAGGTAATTTATCTATCGTCGTTTAAATGGTGATCGATTCATGGACGACGTGATCCAGAGGCAACGAAACTGTCGTCCCGGCGATTCGTCACGCACGACATCCTGAGAAACAACGGACACCGCCGTCGAAACGTGGATTACGATTTTACTCTGCTTCTTTCTTAATCGTTTCACGGTTCAACTACTACGATGGCGATTTGTTCGTACACGTGTACACAGTCGAACGGTTTTGTGTGTGCGCAACGCCTGTACGAGAAACTAGAAACACCACTCGTAAGCCTCGAGTGGTCATGGCCGTCAACGACTGTGGGATCCACGATAGATACGGCGATTAAGCGCCATTAAAGATGGCAATCTCAACAGGTGCGCATGGTCAGCCATCCTTAAAACAGGATGCCCCGTGATGAGAAGATAATGGGTTAATGGAACATCGATCACTCGAAGAAACATTTGCGATCGACATTAATGTTCTACTGTTAACGAAACGTGTAATTAACGCGATTCATTAGGCAGGCATTTAAATTGAAATAAATATTATACTGCTAATGAAACTGTGTAATTAAAATATTGCCATCGATGGACATTAAATTTCATGGTATTTATTTAAAATACTTTTGAAAAATATATATACGTTTTCAAAGCACCCACTATATGTATTAAAGTATCACGTGTATACATATAAGTATAGCAAATTGTTTCAATGGAGTATATCAATTTTATTTACCGAATGTTCTGTTATATGTGAAAAGTACTTGAAGGATAGATTTAGAATTTGAAAATAATACGAGTGGTTCGAGTTTACTTGTCTTCTGGCAGACTGTATCTGTTCATCCTGACAAGAACCGTTCACACTTGCTACCTTGCAACTCAATGCATGTTTGTAGACGTTCGACCATTGATCTTCCCGCGCGTTTCTATACGTCCATTTATTGCACGGATTTTCTGGGGAACCTCGTGCAATTCTTTCGCGTAGTATTTCAATACTGTCAATAGGTATTCCGTGGGTAATGGATTTAACATAACTCCGTAAAGTAAAAATCCAATAGATTTAGTACGAGCGAACGAGCAGACCGGGCAAAAGGGACCACCGGGACCGAACAATTTATTTGAAAATCGGTCGTTCAAAAATTGCCTGGTTACTCTTGTGAAACGTCGCGTGGAAACAATGACAAATAGAACATATGCTTCTACGAAACGTTCAGATTATTTCCAAGTGTCGAATCGATCCTTCGAATGGTATTAAACCATTACAGGATATCTCGTATGTATCAAAACTTTCAAACGGTTCAAGTGTACCGCGAAACAAACTCTATCGTATCTCTCTATTGTTGTTCCGCAACAACATTACATTTCGCCGGAAAATATCGAAACCCATGGAAATCGTAAGATAACGATCGGCTGAAAAACCGCCAGGGTATCGCGGGATACGGATTACCGACGGGAACGTAAATCATTTCTGTTTTTTTTTCGACAAACAGGCTCTTGTCTATGCAAATAAGTTTACAGACAGCCGGTCCGCGCTAAGAGAAATGAATTTCAAAATTTTCCGCGAAATGAAACGAGGTCCCCCCCTCCCCCTCCCCCCCTATGTACACGACACACAGGCACACTTTGCACTCTCCCGTCGGTCTCAACTTTCCTCTCGAATAACCCGGAGTTCCCCGCGGGACGAAATACATAACTCGCTTATGTACGTACGTGAGTTTCCCCCAAGTGGTCATAAAATTGCATATTCATATTACACGACTGCAGCATCTAGCGCGGTAATGAAATGGCGCGAATAAGACATTTCAAATAAGACAACAACTGATAAACCAAATACATATACATACATATATACACATGGCTAACAATACGCTCGGACTGGGGCGCGAAATTTTTGCATACCATTCGCGCCGTTTCACCGGCCAGTTTCTGAAACGCTCGCCCCGTGGAGGAAATTCCGGGGTTACCCGGAGGAAGCCGTGGAAACAAGTATGTAATACAACGTCGGGCTACGTTTCTCTCGTTTAACGGAGCGGTCTTTGCGGGGACACTTTCCGATTTCGTTTATTTGTTAAAACCGGGCGACCTTATAGAACCGGGAGTACGTTTTGGTCGCTCAGGTATTTCAATTCTCCGTTGTGTTAATGAAATTTTAGAGCCCCGAAAAAATTACGCGTCCCGTAAAGAAGTCGTTGGAATAAATTGTCATTGTTTTACCTGTATAAACAATTCAATTTGCTTAGGTCCGGGAGTTAATGAAATTTTCTTCCCTAATGCTGCGCGAAATATGCAGATACGAATCTGAATATACGAACGGTTAATCTGTGTGTGTGTAGTTTGAATTTCATTGTCGCAAAAATTAATAATTATGATCGTAATTGCTGTATGACGTTAATCCAAACGATTACCACGTTGGCTGTCGATTGAAAACTAAGATTTAATTGCGCTGTATAATATTATACATTCATTGTTCTACCTCATAACACCTCAACCGTTCTGAATTTTATTAATATCAAATCTATCGATAATAAATTCATATATGTCTACTCCCATTTCTACCGTACCAATCGTTCGGAGTTTCATCAGAATTAAATCAATAACAATATGTACAAACAATAAAATAATGTTTACATTCTAATTTTAATGAAAACTAAAAGCCACAGTGGATTCAATATTAAACACCACTTACTTATCACAAGTATTTCCAACAAACCTGATAAAAGCTTCGATAAAACGAATACGAACACGAGAAACAATAATCCAACCGATTTCTCTTTCTCCTAACGCGATAACACCAGAAGACACTAAAACAATGCGACAACGTACACAAGTTTTCACGGCAAGTGCTTTTTGCGAAACCGATATCCGTGTACACGTTGCGCGGATACGCGTCTCCGTACATTTAAAGCGGATCATCCGTTCGAGTATGACGTCCCAGAAAAATTTAATAGACATCCCACGGTACGTCGGGCATAAAGTTCACCGGTGGTATTCCATACGCGATATTGTACTTATTCAAGGCAGGCCTATAAAATGTGAAATACAGCGACGCCGGTTTCTTCGACTGCAAGGAGGACCGACGCGGACTACAGAGACGCCTCGGGATACATAAGAAAGAAACAAATATTACGTGACGTTACTACGAGTTGCCTCTACGAAGGTAGAAAATGTTAGTGCAACCGCTTGCAATATGCATCCCGGCTACGGTAGAGTCTGCAGGTGTTTCGTCGATAAATCTAATTCGTTCGATGTACAAAGAGTACATTTACCGAGAGAGAGAGAGAGAGAAAGAGAGAGAGAGAGAGCTGGCCGGACCTGCATTCTAACGACCTAACCGATTTATGGAATGTCCATGAATATGCATTCGTATTATTAGAACTAGTGTAAAACCTGTGTTCTTGGAGCGGATTCCGCGTGACGGTGGCCACTGGAGGGTGCCCGAGTTTTTGCGACAAATTTTTTTTTACGCGAATAGAATTAATTCGGAATACGATTAAGTCTTACGAGTTGTTGGAGATAAAACGTTGGTGAAAATTGAAAATGTTTTTATGTAGAAATAGTTAATGCTGTGCGTGAGTGTTAGCATTTTAGTTTTCTTTTTTGGTTTTTGCCGACATTTCGAGGGGAAATTTTGTGAAAGAAATAGAAGAGAGAAAGGGGAGAGGTAAAGAAAATAGAGATGGATAGCATTAAAGGTGGCTAACGTATACGTTTGATTTTCTATTGGACCTAGATTGGTATGATATTAATATGGATGAATATTAGCCGATGTAAAAATCCCAGATACGATCTCTTTGTATTGTAATTCTTCGACTGTGACTAATGCTATTGTTTTCATGTGACTGTATTCCTCGTACGAATTTTTCTTTTGAATAAAACACGCGGGAAACTGAAACACCGAGCGCGGAAAGGTGAACGGAAACTGTATCAAGTATCTAGAAAATAATGTATATAATTATCACGCGGTAACAACGTAGGAAGATAATAATTAATCGTTTTTTTTTTTTTTAATTGGACTTTCGATACCCCTGGACGAGCGAAGAACTAGTATCGTTTTCGCGGAATGCAAGTTTGCACGGTTTAGATACATGAAAACGCGATTTCGTCCTGTTGTAATCAAGCCCATTGTCTTTTACTACGAGCCCAATGATCGTCAAAACGTAACAATGCTCATTGAAACGACCATAATTACGATGGAGCAGCATAATCACGACCCGTCAGCCCGCATATGTCAATGTTTGCGCGTTTACGGTTAGCGTATCTGCTAAGAATATCGCTAAAGCGCTAATTGACGTTCTACAAACTATCTATCGGTCTAACGAATATAAAACCAATTATCTCTATTTTCGAATCGATTGAAACGATGCAATTCCGGGTCAGCCGTTCTCAAATAAAGCACGTCGACAATCGGTACAAATGAAAATAAATTTGTGTGTTTTATAGACAAATTTAGAATACTTGAATGAATATTGAAACGCAGATTATTTGCAATAAAAATAAATTCACACCATACACTAACATCAACCAATAAAATATGTAATCAAGATAAAATTTTTAAAAACACCGTGACATCCAATATAAGTGTCAAAAGTTTTATCACCTGCATAGGTAATTATGAAAACTAATAATATCTAGGTACAATGAAGTTTGTCATTTATTTTACGTCACATCCATAAAATATGTAATATAATATAGTGTCGTCTTTTTGTTACGAAAAATATATGACTCTTTTGTAATCACCAGTACCTATATGGTTAAAAAATGTACATAGCTGATGTATAGCTGATGAGTTTTTCGGTGGAATGCTATAAAAACAAGTTCCATAGAGCTAATTGTCATCGGGGCGGAACGGTTGCTTGTCAAAACGTAACAATGCTCATTGAGACGGCATAATTACAGAGCCTACCGGCACACGTCAATGTTTGCGCGGCGCATGTGTGGGTAACGTCTGTCAGGGTACCCCCTGATGTAACACAACCCTTGTTTCGCGTACGACGGAACAATCGACGCGGGTTAGGGGCAAGGATCATGCATGATGCCAAGCGTAAACATCTATTATACGTTCACCGATATTGCGCGGTCAAATGGCAAGAAACAACCCAATCATTGTTATACAACGTGTTTCCCGACTTAATCTAATGCAGATTGAAAGACGCGATTGATAAAGTACACAAAAAGGATAATTCTATCTTGCTGTAGAACATTAATCATTTATGTACGTACAAACATATGTATATGTATGTATAAGAGTAGATCAAATGAGAGATACGTTGAAAAATAGATGTATATAAGTATGGGTCAAGTATAATAGATTATTAATTAATTAGAAAATGATGAAAAGTAAATAAAAATTAATTTTCTAATTTTTATTGATATGTTTTAAGGTATTTCACGGATTCCCAATGTACGTAAAATATTTTCTAGATGATTAATTTATTTACAGAGAAACTGCTTCAACAGTTTCTTTTACGTTAATTAAAAATTCTGGCGTGTAAATGTGGTAGATCTTATTTATTAGAGTAAGGCAAGGGTTACTTTCTATGTAGCAAATCATAATTTTTTATCGATACGTCGTCCATTGTGCCGCGAAAGGGGCGCAAGGAGCTACACAGGGATCGGAGAACGCGAAAACTATGGCTCGTCGATATAAATGGCTCACATTGAATTGCAAATATAATACATTTCCGGTTTGACGGTAATGATATCGTTGCCGTGGAAGACGCTTCCTATCGGACATGCCACTCCAAGGCTGCTCTTCTGCCAGACACTTCAAAACTTCGACTTTGAGTGTGTGTTTTATATTTTCTACTTTTAAAAAATGTGTTCTTTTAAGGCGACAAAATGTTACGCCTCTGTGATGAAATGAAATTTCTATTAAAATTTTGCGCAACCAGAGGACAATGGACGCGATGATTTATGGCATTTAAATTTCTTGCTTTAATAAATTTAACATGGTTAACAAAATATTCAAAATTGAAAATGTAAAATATCAATGAGACCGGCATTGTTACTCCGTCGGGGAGCAATCCATTGTGGAATTTGCGTGCTCATACCGGTTATTGTTAAATAGACTATTCATATTTTCAATCAACGATGGGAATCAATTTTTAACGATATCTTTTCATCTTTTTCGCGAATAAACGAATATATTTGTAAATGTTTCTTAAATTCGAACACCAGTAAACGCGCCGTACCTGACAGACGAATTTCATATAGCTATATGATTTTTAATCGCGTCGTGAAACAACTTTATTTTATTATTTAATGGTTTTCATTAAAAACTTTATATGGGAAAAAAGGTGAACTTTTTTAAATCCAATTTCTCTCATTGGTCTGTAAAAATGAGACGCGTGTACCGGCTTATTATACCTTTTATTGTGGAAGTCTTCCACTGTCATCCCTCGTTTCACTATAGTTTGAATCGCACTCAAAAACGTTATAACGACCAGTAGCGACATACTATAGATATCATTCGGGCAAAACGCAATAACGTCATGAATACGATACTTGGAAAGTTTTGCATTACACGTTTCACTGTATCTGTTAAAAAATATTTAAAAAAAAACACACAATATTCGCGTCGCGTCAATTTTAACACAACAAAAACGCGTCGCGTCACTTTTAATACAATTACACAACACACGCGACTCGGCCATTTGCTTTTACTCCTTCCTCCCTTCCCTGTGTTACCAGACCGAACAGCAATACAAAACTAACTCGACCGAAAGTCCAGCCAAAGTTTATTTCGGTATATATTTTAAGGTCAAATCGACATGACCGTAAACCTTTCGAAGCAGCGCGCAGTAATGTAAATAATCCGAATAGTCAGTGCGTGTCAATAAAAGTCCTTTTACAGCCGGGAACTTCAGTAATTTAAACTTTTCACCACAGCGGCAAAGAATGTTTCGCGAGCATTCGCCAGATTTTTTTTCCAGACGAAATTATCACGAACCGCCGATTTTTCATTTCTATACCGTTAATTACGAAAGTGGGAAATTAAAGGATAATATTTTACGAGCGAACGATCAAATATCGTGCCGCTTGTTTAAAATGTCTCGCTCTCCACGTTTGTTTATTAACGATAAACTTATTATCATGATCGTTAACTATAAATCAACAGTATGTATACAGTACATCCCTGATATCTTTCCAAAATATATTTCTCAATAAGAAAAGAAACCGAAAACTGAAAGAACTCGTCAGCAAATCGACTCGAGTGACGAAGAACAATTAGAAATTCGAAATTACCGATATGAATGTATAAAAATTTTTAATTTTATACTATGAGATTAATTTTTACTTGTACATTTCAAAACGATACAACGACTGGCAGCATCCTGCCGGGGCTCCAAGAGATGATTGCGGATAGACGGATCCTGTTTTCGCGGTTCCGACGGTAAACCGGTAACAACAGCTCGAGGGTATCGTTGAGATTCGATGTAAACACTTGCAGCTTCTCGGGACACTCGACAGGGTAAACAGTGCGGTGCAAGTGGCTTATTCATGCAAATTTATCACGGTACACCCTTTGCCTTCAAAGAGGCAACTGCAAGACGCGACAGTTGTTTCATAACGTTGCCTACTCGGACCTGACCTGTGTTGGTTCAACGATTTTGTCCTGTAATAACAGTGATTCAGAAACAGAGTATGCACCATTCTGACAATAACAGGATTTCACTCACTTTGCCCACGGAAATGAATTATTGTAGAGTGATGCACTTAAGACAAGTTAAATCTAAAGCTTAATGTATTGATCTTTCCCATAATCAACACTCGAACATTGAGATTCTAAAAACGAGGACGTGTATTCCTTGTACAAATTTATTATTTTCATTATATACTATCCATAATTTTAAAAACTCTTTAAAAAAGTGTCATCAAGTTTGTAGAGTAGCTTATTATTAAATCTTCAACCTACGATTGTGTACAATTATCAATTATATCCCATCTCTCCCTGTTTACAGTATATATTTCATATTTTAACACTTCGTCACATGTATAATTCTATAGTACACCCATATATATGTATAAATCCAACCAGTTTTCGGTGTGAGATCTAACAGGATATCTGCGTCGCACAGTACCGTGACGGGGAACTTATCGCGTGGTCCAGCAGACGAGAGTACACTAGAAACGGTTCAGCGCTGATCGTTCGCGAGTTTCATTCCGACAAAGTCCGACGCCAGAAGTTTCGATTCCAAGCTGCGTGAGCCACGCGAGCTGGCGGCTCGCAATGCACGCGTGTATGTGATAAAACGATGGAAATTACCGAGCCGAACCACGAACGGTTCGCGACAAAGGAGCACCTGAAACTACCTTGAAACTGCTTTTAATAGTAATGGGCAACTATGTGGCAACTTGGCCCCGAAATGGCAAAGCTCGGATGTTCGACTCCCAGGAACGTGCATACCGTTCTGCTACTGATTGCCCTAGTTGATCGCCGAAGCTGCCTGCAGATTCAATTTAATCTTACGACCGGATCAACCGGCGAGTTTAGATTGCACCCAATGCCAGCCTCCGTGGCCGCAGAAATCTCTGACAGTACTGCGAGGCATCTTATAATTAGATTGTTTCGAAGTGAAACCGGCCGGAAAGATTGATGCCTGTACGAACGTCGGGAACGGTATGTGAAAATGATGGAATTTTGGAAATAGAACGGGGACCTTAGAAAGAATCACGACGACAGATGTATTTGGACGGTGATAAGCGAAATAGGGATAGAGTGTGTTCGTTATCAGAGTTGGAAAACTTAAATACACCAAAGTCTTTGAATATAAAATTTTTGCAGGAAATAAACAGGAAAATGATAATTGTAAATATTATAAATTGAAATTACTGATATTTATTTCTGGAACATACCGTAGAATTCTATTAATATCTTAGAATGATGGTATGTTGATATAAAAGTAAAATTTCCACGGAAGCAGGTGTGAAGGTAATGAACAATTTTTTAAGTGCAAACGTAAGAAAAGATGTCTCCGCTGCTTTAGCGATAAAATCTTTGTCTTCGTTTGATGAAAAATCCGCTATTGACGAACTTCAGGTGTTTCACCTGTCGGAGTAACACGTTAATCTTCGAAGTAGCATTCTCCGGACACGGGAAATCCTGGAGAAAACTTTTCGAAGAACCTTTGAAATTTCCCCTTTACAAAATGCTTCGGACTGTACGCCATGTCTTTTCAATGACGCAGTGCTCCCGATTCACGAGTTTTTGACCCAGAAAAAATATTCTACCGCTCGCCCGTCTCCCGTATTCATTGGCATCGCGATATTTTTTTTTCCCTTGCGCTCGGTGACAAGTTTCTCGGGAGCACAGTTACCGTTGACGATTTCATTTTGACGAAGTGATTTCGGTCGGTTACTTTTAATTTCGATAGTAAAGGAACAGAATTCAGTCGGTCCCCGAGACATCGAATGGAGTAGAGACGAAGCTTTTAAAATCTCTCGACTCGAGTTTTACGAGCAAAGGGGTTGAAATCATAGTGTCGCCGAAGAAGCGCCGATATCCTTTAAATAGCCGTAAAACGTTAAGTAGGTATTAAGTAGACAGTAAGCGAAGAATGGTCGTAGATTAACGATCACATTAAGCAGGTTAAATCGCCACGGTTACAGCCAATTATGTTCGACAGTAAAATCCGCACCACCCAGAAACGACTTTTACTTACTTATACATATATATATATCGGTGCGTGATACACGCGATCCCGATTTCCTATGATTTTGATCGACGAGCTTTTTATACCCTGTTCCGCGGACGAAAAGAAAATTTTCGATATCTTATCCAATAAAATCTTCCTCGACTCGTTATAACTTTCTAATATCCTTCATGCAAATATGATTCGTCCTATACCCCTGGTCGTCTACCACGTTAATTTCTAGCACTCTTCGGCGAGTTCGATCGTACGACATTATCCGCCGGAATAAGATTTCATCTCGTCGATAGTACAGATTTTATGTTAATAACGTCGTTTAATTAAAACCGAATGAACCGCAGACAGAATTATTATTACATAAAAAAAGACGTTCGTTTCATTAATATATTTCATATGTACTATGTACTTTAAGTTAAACAAAAAAAAAACAATTATATTCATCATATACACTATATATTCTCTAACGAAGAAAGATATTTTTATAAAACAAGTACGTCTTTTCACGTAAAAATCTTTTCATTCGTCATCATAAAACTCGTATCGGTCCGTCAATGAAATTAACGCTCGACTCGTCCGCGAACGGGGCAAATGGGCAACATTTTCGGAAGTATCCCCCGTCAATCGGTCTCTGTCATTCCATTCGTTGCTCTTCAATCCAACGAGACCTCTCCGTCGCTTCTATTCTTCTTATTTTCCTTCATCCTCCTCGTCGTCGTCGTCGTCTGCTGCTGGCCGGGTCGTCGACTATTTTCCACTTTCTTTCGTTTCGAGCCTCATTTATTATTCTGCCAGGTTGTGTTATTTGCGTGCTTTCAACCCCTCCGCACGGGCTTCCATTCTCCCTTACCCCTTTTCCCTTGGCCGCTTTCTTCTTCCTTGTAGGCAGGCTTATCCGTAGACAACTCCTCCACGGGCTTGTGATCGATATAGCGACCGAGAAACGAGAGCTGCCACGGTTCCTGGCCTAGCTGGTGAACGTTGTGTCAGCACCGCGCCGGGGGAAAATTGTGGCGGCGTACGAAGTTTGTTCTCGTTACGTTACAAGATCGGTGATACGTAGGGTAGGTGGGTTAGGTGGGTTGCCTACTTGGCTCACCCTTTGGAAAAAGTTCACTCGCGAGGTTTCAACCGGCTTTCCCATCTACCGGCTTTAGATTAAGCTGACGTGACTGTGAATTATTAAAAATATTCGCGTTGTACTACGTCCGCACTTTCGAAACTCGTGAACGGGAAATATTGGGTGTAACGGGTAGACCTGGAATGCTATGTGCGTGTGTGTGTGTGTTTTTTAAAAAAAAATATGTTATCACTGGTATTTACGCACCTTTGAGAGTTTTTAGAGAATTCCATTTTTTCCCCGTGGTACGTGAAAATTATATTTGTGAATTTTCGCGGGATCACGTGATTCGTATTGTATTTTCGAATTGCGGAAATTTATACGAATATTCGAGCGTTATCTAATGTCACTGGAGAATAAGAGGATGAGGATTATAACGAAATTTAGAGGAAGGATAAAAATTTTAATCGTATAGAGTATGAGGACTAAATGTAGTACGTACATGTGTATGTATATTGTGCATACGCACGAAACTCGAGATATTTTTTTCACGAGATATAAGTTGGATTAATTTAACATCTCTTTGCCCGACAACGATGGTATCGCGGAGAAATAATATCCCGGAAATTCCTGATCTGTGGAATTAGTAATTTCTTTTCGCCAACGTTCGGCCTATTCGTGACCCACTGTTTTTCCGGTTATAAAAAATGAAAAGATAGGAGGTGATGAACGTAGCTCGAGCTTTTCCTGTCAAAACTTTTTACGTTATCTTCGAATTACCGCTATAAAACACTGGAGAACTTGGACGAAATTTCAAGGGAATCACGACCGCTGAAATTTTCATAAGAAAGAAAGAAAGAAAGCTGGGAGTTGGTTATCTTGCGCCTGCGTTTAATCACGAGTACAATTTTTTATAGGTGTTATTTTATATTCAATTTTTCATAAATATCTGACCGCGTTAACAAACGTAGAAGAACCAGGGATCGAGATTTATCGAATAAATACTCTATCAAAATGAAATATTTGCGTAACGAAAAGAAATTAGAATCCCCTTTGGATTATTTCGCGATTCGTAAATATCTTTTCGCGAGATCGAACGAAATATTCTGTTGAAACGTAAAGTTTTCCGCTTCGATGCTGCGATTAAGTCATAAAAATCCGTCACGCAATTTCTCAGAGACACGTTTGCGCGCGTAGAAACAGAGATATCTACATTTACACGGAGCGCATGGCTCGATAATGTGCGGCTCGACGGCACGATAAAATAATCCCATAAATTCACATTACGCTCTTCGGCGTGGGAAGTTGAAAAATCGCTCCCCTGTATCCTTGAAAGGTTTTTCATTTCTGCACAACGTACCCGTTGGGAAAAAGTTCACATATTGCGAAACGATAAAATCTTTCGACCAGCTTCCATTCATACGTCTCGTATTGTGCGGTTATTTTTTTTCTCACCGCGGTACTTTCTGACCCTGTACCACGATTTTTGAAGTTTTCATTTTCATACCGACGCTCGATAATTACTGTATTAATTTATCGAAACAATGTTTCATTTCTTTATTATACTAGAATAATTCGTTTATTAAACAGCATAAAATAAAGTCACTGTATTACCGTGTAGTGAATTAATTATTTAGGTGTTACGTTGGTTCGTTTCACAACGAAAAAAGAAAATATACAGGATGTATTTAAATTTGACTACGGTTCTATAGCGACAACGACGATAATCATCGTCGTTCTTTTCATTTCTTTTTAATTTTGCACGAGGTGCACTTATCTGTAGGACTCTCGCGAAAGTATAAAGAGAAGTGCAAATGTTCTCAGTTTCAGCAGTCTACCTCATTTCCTATCTAATTTCCGGTCTTTTGCAGGGATTATATCTTTGAAGTACCATGCGAGCTTTTAGCAGATCTGTCCAGTATTCCAAGATATTAAGTAAAATTTCCCTTTGATACGAACAACGTGATTCGCGTGAAGCAGAGACACCCCGCCGGGCTACTTTCGACGAGTCGGGTCTCGTTGAAAAATAAAATAGCGGAAACACGTAACGAACGTCCGGAATCGCGTTAGCTCCGTCAACACGTCAGAGGTGGATACATAGTGACGATGGGAATTAAATTACACACGCGTGCGGGTATGTAAATTCTGATGATCGTACAGCAAACCGTGAGGATTCTAATTCAAACGATAGAAATCACGACCGAAATTTCTACGCAGGTTAATTCGTGCAGAACCGTCTCTACGTGCTACCGTTATACCAGATATTCCAGTTTATATAATGAAAGTTCTGTTTTACCACGCGATAACGTTACCCGCTACCATACACACACACACACACACATGAAATTAAATTTCAAATTTCTCTTAAAACTACCAACGTTATAGAAAAAGTGTTATAGTATAAAACCAACGTGATGAACGAAATTCCAATGTTAATGAAACGTTGATTAATTAGCATACGAACGTTTGGAATCTAGGAAACGGTAAAAATTATTACAAGATCAACTTCGTACCACACTTCCGTGTTATCCTCTGTAATCGAACGTAACGAGTTATTAATTAGCTTTATCCATTACCCTCAATTATTTCCTTACCGCGTAAACACGGCCAGCAACTGAAAGGAACAGGAACAATGTTTCCTACGTAAATCAAAAGAACCTCGAAGGTCTACCCCGCAAGAACACTAGTTAATGGCGTCGGGGAAGTTCTATTTGAGGAATATCGAGTTTCACCCTGAATCAATCGACTTTGTTCGACTTGGTCGACACCAGACGAATCCGTCCCGGGGAATAACTGACTCTCCCGTGGAAGTTAACGACTTTCTTCAAGACCGAATTTTCCGATAACGAAGTTTCCCTCCCCGCGACTTTTCTTTACCACCAGCGACTCACCTTTCCCCGGTCGGTCCACCGGCTTTCAACTTTCCTTTCTTTGCGATCATATTTGCTTCCGAGGCGAATTCTTGATAAATCGAGCCGCCGAAAAGCAACGAAGTAACTAGAACTTGAAACGGACGATGGAAAAAAGTGAACGAGGACCAATAGTTTTATTTTTTAAGTGGATATCTTTTAATATAGAGAATTCATTCTTTTTCTTTTACGTTTTTCTCTTATAATCTTCGAATGTTTATAATTATATTTGGTGTGAATTGAATGATATTTTAAAATGATACTTTATTTGATTGTCAGGTTACGTTCGTGTTATTTGATTCACGAAGAATGAAACCGTATTAAATGCTCGATTAGTCGTTACAAATACGTTTGTTAGTGATACATTTATTCGCGGTGCTACTCTGCCGGATTTAATAAAGGGCGTTCGCGTGCGCAGCATCCATCATGATCAGTTTCTTGCCGGCACTCCATTAAATTTCATTTTTTTCATAAGGGTTTATTACCACCCGCGATCAGATTACGAACACTGTATAAAAGGGACTTCGAAATCGCGGGAAATAGACTGTAGAGGACCGTTTTAAAAATAATTCTCATGAATATAAATTGTTGGATCGTCGAGACGGGTGGCAGGACGGGAACAAAAAAAAAAGAAGAAGAAGTGTCTTTCTCTTCTTCTCGTTTCCGTGTAACTTCGGAGTTTAAAATCGATTTCTTTCCTACGCAATCGTGCCTCGAATAGGTATAATTTTAATAGTAAGTTTCGAATTGAACTTCTACTATTTCACTTAAAAAAAAAGAAAGAAAAAGACACTTTCCCGTTTCGAAAACACTAGTTTCGATGTCGTACTGAATTTCATTTTCGCTTTCCCATCCGTATCTCTTCGAAAAAGTTTCGTCGCCATGCGTGTCTCATTCAATCGATGAATTTTCCAAACGGGAAAGTACGTCTGCGATGCAAACCACTCGTTGCCGCGTTCGAAAACTCACCGCGACGTTCTTATTCAATTTCCGTCAGCATTCTATGCCTCGTGCGAACGATTCGTCCGCGAAATATTAAAATTTCACCGCTCGAACTACGAGCAATTAACGTTCACCCCAACGACAACCGTGGAACCGGAATCGACGGTCTCTAAATCGGTGTGTTTTACAATTCCTTCTGTCGTTTGGTTGCGGGTTGCGTGAATGATGAAAAAAATTTCACCGTCGTCGCGAGGGACGCGGTGGTAATTTGTCATAAAGCGTCGGATAATCGAAAACGTTCGTTCGACGAGTCGTTCGTCGAGTGTAGCCGAGACACACGTGGACAAGAGAGGCTCACCTTTGATGTGTTATTAAGTGTTCTTGTGCGAGACGTTATATGTATTTTATATCCTTATTAACGTCCACGGCGCACGTGTAACACATGAGGGTGACACGAGGGGTGTTTTTTTTTTTTTTGCCGAAGCAATAAAGAAGATACAACGTCGAGAGGAACGAGGCTGATCCACGCATATGAAATTCTCAATTTATTCCGCACGTCCCCAGGTGGGCGGAAGAATTTTATTTAGGGTTATTCGTCTCGTAGCCGCGAAAGCTGACCTTATTTCTGATACCGTCTTCTTGTTCCGCCTTGTACGGAAAACCATCGGAATTTTTCCCACGGAATTTCCCAGGAATTCGCAAAAGGGGTTGCCTGTTTATTCGCGAGATACCGCGTGCCGTTGGAACATACTGTAATACATTTATGTATGTGTCGCGTGAATATACATGACGCGTATTGTTTAATTTAAATACAAACTCTATTTGCCGGATCGATCGAAATTATTGAAACACAACCGAACTACCCATGTGAAATACATTGAAATCAAAGCCGGAAGAAATTGATTAATTCCCCGCTACGGTATTATATTAATTCTAACAAACAATCTTCCTTGGAAATGGAGAACATCATTCGGAAATTATATTTCAATCTATCGAACAACTACAGCTACGTATACATACATACATATACCTCTTAGTCAAATAATCTTAATTTTTTCCCTAATTTCTCCAATTCACCACTACGAGACAACAATATTAATACGAAAATAATACCCGAGTAAATAATAATCCACGCGAACGTATCCACCACTATGAAGCTCAAGCACCGAACCGTGATTCCACAGGAACTATTTCACGAACACAGAGGACGTCACTCGGAACTAGTCATGTTCCTCGTGCAATAAACTTTGGTCTCCATTTCTCGCCGGTGGTAAAGCCGACGCTACCCCTTATCAGCGAACCAAATCACCAAACATAATGGGTCCTCGATGACGACGCTCAGAAGGAATATCTCGATAGCGGCGGTGCGATGATAGGGACGCGAGGGGCATGGGAGGGAGGGTGGGGAGGGGTTAGAGGGTTTGAAAAGGTGGCTGTCGTATGTAAATAGGAAGGTCTCGGGCATTGGCTGGCGAATGAGGTGGCAACGATCTCTCCCCCGGGAGCTGTTCGAGTGGCAGCCAGCTCCGGGACGTTCCTAAGACCCGGTTCGGCGAGTTAAGATGCCCGGGCCAAGGGCCTCGATACCGTCTAAGGGTGGCCTGGCGAAAAATCGAGGGAGAAGCACCCCGAAGCGCCTCCGGAATGTGGATTACCCTTGGGCGCTGACTCGAATATCGAGATTCTCGAGTCACACGTTGCTTGTCTGGCTCGATCTCGATCATCATCCCCGTTAAAGATCGAAATTGGCGGCAATCGGTAGAAAGAAAAATTGTGATTCGCGGTTTCCACGGTTGGAGGTGGAGCAGAAGGGGAACGGAGGGGGTTGAAGGTAATTTTTTTTTTTCAGGGTGGAATGGCATTAGAATGACGTGGGAGGAGAATCGAAATAAAGATAGAGATCGAAATGGTCGCGTACTGGTTTTTTACGATCTACAGATCACTTCAATTGGGATGTTTTTTTTTCTTTTACTGGTCGCTTTGAAATTGCCCGTTGGTTTGGTTTTCCTGCTATTATGTCACAGGTTAGGATGTATTGTATGTAGGTATGTATGTATGTACGAGGAAGTAATGTAATTACATAATTCTACTGGGTAATGAAACATTTTGTCACGTGTAAATATAGACGGTGGGTAGGTAACGCAGGAACGAAGAACGTTTCAAGTTCTACACGCATAATTATCTTCCATTACAGAATGAAAGCGTCCATTTCGGATATTACGTTTTATCTTGTATCTCTGCGTGTCGGACTATAATATTGCCGAGAACGAGTTCCGTACAGGTATGTTTAAAAATTTCACGTGGATCTACGACGAATTAATTACATACGTCGACGTATGAGTAACCTCTTCTCCCCCCCCCCCCCCTCCATCCACCCTCCTGATAACTTTCAGTGACACGTACATATTTTTCCCACAGCGTAGATACGATCTCCGTGGATCTGCTCGCCACGAAAATAAAAAAAAAAAATAGACGTAATCTATGTTAGTAGTCGTACGTTTCCGTGTTCGAGTTGAGGTGACCGCCAGAACGGAAACGCGGTGGGGCTAATCAAAAACTAGAATATTATCTCCGGATCGCGGAGGACAAGAGTTATACCGCGTGGCAGTTGAAACACTGGCCTGCCAACTGTCGGGCTTAACAGAGTTACTAACATAATGCCTTGAATAACGGTGAGCTGACACTGGTCAGAGGGTCGGAACTGGGTTAATTTAAAGTATTTGATACACCGGACGTGGCGAAGAGACGGGGGAAAACGATGGTACTATCGCCTGAATACGGTGCAGTTTACGTCGCAACTTGTTCTATATTTGATTTTCTAAACGACCATCGGTAATCATTGTTATACTCTGTACACGGGACTTTTTTTTTTATAAATTTGTTCAGCGGTACGCATGTGCGAATATCTGGCTTGTTGGATGGAATTTTTGTTTACAAAGGAGTAACAAATATTTTTGTTACAAAATCGCCAAATGAGATACGGACAAATTGTTCTCGACGGTGTGTTATTAAAAGTCATTGTACATAATTCACGTGTTTTTACGGAAAATTGATTTCCGTTCACGTTTCATGTTGTTGTATTTTTCGTGGATTTTAATCGGAATCGTAATGTTGTAATCGGTATCGGAAAAATATTTGTATTTACAATTAGTCATTCTAAGTAAAAATTTGTAATTTTTATTCCGAACACTTCAAGTGTTTTAATTGAAATTTTCCCGACTTTAAGTGACACTAATAAAAAAAGAGAAGGTTTGTATTCGACACACGTTTACGGAGAATAGTTGTCTCTCTTGTTCCGTTAATTAGACCAGCGATAAGTCTTTAAAGCAAGCATATTTGTCGGTGTCGTGCACGAAATTGATGTAGTTTCAGGGAAAATTTTCTTCACTCCGGAGATTGCGAACGTGTATCGACGTTTCGCCAGTGTCAATAGTAGTTACGAAGATAGTTGAGCTTTGACTTTCCCGTTTTCTAATTTCCTACCACACCGCAATTTCTTCGTCGTCGGAAATATTTACCGTCGCGGTGAACCAATCGACGATGACAGAAATGTGAGTTTTTGATTAACGTTATACTTGTCTCTCGTCCTTCTATCCGATAAACTCGAATCAATCAAATTTTCTATACCGAGTAATTAACGTTAATTAACATTACCATAATAATAGCGTGCCCGAGTTCGAGTATAATTGCAGCCTAGTTTAATACAAAACATTTAATCTCTCGACGATGCGGCCATAAGTAGATGACTAATTTTATTTTATTTGTTATACGATAAAAAAAGAACATAATTTTCGACGATGGAAATATACTAACGATCACGTGAACGAACTATTGGAAATTACTCGACGTCAACTTCTTCATTAAGATGAACGTTTATATCCCGAGCCATCCAATCGAAACTATTTCAGGCTTCCGCTCTCTAATTTAACTAATCGACTATAGGAAACGCTTTTACACCCGGTTTTCTAATGGACCGTTTGTAATTGTTCGGAAATAAACCGAGAACGTGTGCCACACCCGGGAGAAAGAACTTTCGCTTCCATGCATCATTAATTTTGTTTCCCCGAGTTTACTAGCGTCGGCAGTCTGTACCATGCTTATCTCCGCGAGTTCTTCGAAACTTTGTCTGAAAAATTTCCCCCGATTGTCCGGGAAGTCCTCTACAATGAAATTACTAAGACAATTTATAGTGACACAAATTTGTCGTTTATTTATTTATACCAGTTTTATCCCACACACCTTTCCGTCGAACTGTATATAATTCGTACGACAAGTTCGAACTTACTTTTCGTTACTTCAACTTGAGTGGAAACGGGATTACTACTTAGTCGGGTGAAATGTGCAATTTCTGAAATTCGTATTAAGTAAACTATTTCGCGTATGTATATATGTATATACGTGTATATACAAATATATTTGATCCGTTATATTCGTCGATCTATCGCAAACATCGTTTGACTGCACGTGTACACGTATTAATAAACGCCGTTAAACAACATTGGTGGCGAGGTGCCACGATTTCAATTAACCTCTCCAATTCCTCGCGAGACATCTGGAGTTGAAAATGCACCTTGAGCAAACACGCTTGGCGGCACGTATCCTTCCGTGTATCTGATAAACTCGACCCGAAGAGTCGCTCGGCAAACGAGAAACAGTTCCACGCCACGGCGAAAATTCTAAAACGAACTTTGACACGTGCGTATATACTTTCCTCTTCACGCCCTATAACGCGAATTATACGAGTTTCATTATCGGAATTGATACCACCGCGCATTCGCACCTGTTTCTCATCCGCGTCGATTCGAAAATTAAATTACATTTTGCGTTCGTAGCGCGGAATTTTAATCGTACGAATAGCCCTTCTATTTCACAAAAACATTTGTATTTCTAAATTCAAAAAAAAAAAACGTACTGATCGATCGTATAACTTGTCGATTTAATTCTCATGGTATAAGATAGATAGAAAAGTTTTTCTATCGAAATCAAACGAACGAAGGTAAATCCGGGCCAGTCGTATCATTGAAATGGAACTGCGAACAAACCTATATTAAATGGCAAACCCCGGTTGTCCGTTTTAAAGTGTTTGTTTACGCCGGTGATTAGCTTTTCAATTCCGGCCGATCGTGTTATTTATTATTTGTCGCTGGAATCCCCGGGCGAAAATGCGAACGCATTTTTGGGGGAGGGGGGGGGGGGGGCCGCGGAATATTTGCTGGAAACACTAACGACGCGTAATTCAGATTAACTCGTACACGTGACGCGCGATTTGCGCGGCGATTTGCCGGGCGCTGCGGTGTCGCGGAATGGAACGTCGAAATTGGCGATACTCAAAAATCAAATAACGCATTGCATTTAGCGTGCACCGTCACGTTCCCGTGTCCTGCGGCGTTACAAATTAACCGCCGCGTATTTTCCGTGTCTCCATACATTAAGCGACCGTGGGTAATAGCATTGCCCCCGAATAATTTATATATAATTCACCGGACGTTTCGGTTTTCGTAATACAGTCGGCAGCGTCGTATATATAATGTATATACACATATACATACGATACAACGCTATTGTGTTTAGGATAATGTGACAGAACACGTCGAAGAAATATTTTTCCTGGACCGCTTCTCTCGTTTTTTTTTTTGTAGTTTTAATAACGACACCATTCTAATGGTGTTTCTTTTTCATTCGCACTGGATAAACTATGCGAGTAATTAAGTACGTTCATTCTTTTTATTTTTCTTATTTTTATTGTGATTATTTTCCTAGTTCTTTCGGTCTCGACGGTTTTTCCTTTTCTCCCCGCGTTCGGATTATCTTGTCTCTCGTTATGATCGTGAAATGATGTTTCGTTGATGTCGCGGGACGAAAGAAATTAAGTAGGAATAATTAAAGCGCGTCTAATCGTTCGCCGTGAGTTTGCGCAATTAATTATACCTGTTTGCATAGGTTTACCCGGGATAGAAAGTGCGAGACGTCTTTTCTTTCCCGGCGGATTGTCAAGGTCTATATTTCTTGCTTTAGTACCCGTTTTTTTTTGTGCGTGGTACAGCGACACGATTGTAGCGTGACTTTCCACGCTGTAGAATCCACAGCGTGGAATTTACTTTGCTCGTCGCTTTATCCCCCGGGGTAAACGCCCATCTTAATAGACACGTGTGTTCATCAGTGGCGTCGTTTAAGCCGCGCCTTCGCTTTCCGAATGAATTAAGTAAATGAACGAACGGTGAGCAATCGGAATTTATCGTCCCGCAATGAAAAAAACCGGCGACGTATTCGCGTAAAACACGTAACGTTGAAAAACAAATCTATTATAACGTTTTCATTCAGAGAATTATTCGAATGTCGACACTCTGTTCGCGAATCGAGAGTAACAAAAATAACATTCCTACGAATAGCAAACAATTTATCATAGTTAATTCGATTATCAATGTATTTATGTTTATTATATGTGTTCATTAATATATACGTTACCATTGATGATCATTCCTACAGTCTCTTCATTTTCGAATATTAACACTTACCTGCAACAAAAGAATTTATCGTGTAAGTATCACGTAAAAAATATGAAAATTAAAGTAAATCATTGTTTAATAAGAATGTAAACACTCGTTTTAATTCCTTTCGATTACATTGTCGAGAGTAATGTTTCAAACGTCCCGTAAACAATTAACGGGAAAAATCCAAGTCAATAACAAAACGAAACACAGGAGGGTAGACGAAGCGGGGAAGGTGGATAGAATGAGTTTCTGTAAAACGATTTCTAGGAATACGGTTTGCGAAACGGCTTGGTGGGTCGGCAAATCGCATTACTCCCTGATAATAATACAGCAAATCTGCTAGCACGGGATGAGGTTACGTTCGTCGTATCGATCTTCCCTCTTTCTTCGTCTGCGAAGGATCTCTGTAGGATTGGCAAACGAAGACGATTTAAGAAAGGTCGAAATATCCTACGACTATGCTCCATTTAACTCGAAGAACTTTTATCCCAGCTATTAAATACCATCATAATCCGTACTTTAAGGGATTCCTGACACATATCCGTTATCTAAAGTGATTTTCCTAAACGACAAAGGTACTGCTACACGATAACAAAACGTCGTCATGAAGTTACTAAATTGTATAAATTTCCCGGTGGAAACGAATCGCGAGAAAGTAAGAGGATAGTGTTTCTGAACAGTGAAATTTAACCGTAAAGAAAATCTAATTGGTTCTCCTTATAGTACACACGATCTCTTCGAACCTTTAATGAAAGCCCCAATAAAAAAACACACTCAGACATTCCGCTATGCTATTCAAAACATTAAATAGTATCTAAATATATCGTGACATATACAATAATAAAAATGTCGCACAAAAGTGAAATTAATTATCAAAAAAGAACAAAAATATATAAGATATTTATCCAAACGTTAATTTCAACTCGACTGATATATCTCCAAGCGTCTATGTATCAATGTACACATGTATTCGTATAGATTCCGTTTTATTTATCCAACTCGATCATCCGTAACGAGATGCCACGGTACCGTCGGCGGGGACAAAGAAACAGAAGCACCTGCCTCCTCCATGTTTCCATCAACGGAAAATATCGAGACGTCGCGACGCATCGGCGCAGCGCAATTATATCGAGTAGAGCGGGACAAATTCGCAGCCGGCTTAATTCGTCGGAATCTGTCGACCTCTTCCGACAGCCTTGTTCTTCGACGGTAAATATACGGATTTCTCGTTCTACGGCAACGGCGCACCAGTATGCCGTTGGTACCTTGGCAATTTCCGGCTGGTATACACTGCCAAGATTTACTCTGACACGTTGCAATGTTTGTCGATAGACAGCGTCGGATATATAGAGCCTCTTCTACACGAGTGCTCGTCTATGCGACCAGGAAACGTCGATACGATGCCAGGCGACGGCGACGCCGACGACGACGACGACGACGTCGACGACGGCGATCCATCGGGAACGTGTACACGCGATAAATCACCAGATTTTACTTTATCCGGTACTCGCGTACCCGAGTGTTTTTCCCCCCTTTTCCCCCCTATTCGATGTAAAGAATAATCAGTCTATGAGTCAGGGTTTGATATAACCGTGAAAAGTAACGGAATGATTTCCTATTGATCGCAACAGGTATATTCACGTGTATTTATCGGGTTTACTGCAGGTAATCGCGGTTTGGTAAAAGTGTCTTTTCAGTTTTATAAAGGATCGTATTATACAATTGGTTCGTGAAATTGATGGGGTTATAAGGGTATCGAAAGGAGATCGATCGAGAAGAAGAAGAAGAAGAAGAAGAAGGTAAAAGGTAGACAAGAAAAATTGGTACTCATTTGTTTTCATTGCCGGGCGCAGACGGACGTTTCTACTGAAAAGGATTCCGCATTCCACAGTTCTCCGTGTTCCCTCCACGACTACCAATTGAATATTTCGTACAACGTGGTCTTCGTAACCTTGTATTTACTTTTCCCACGCATAAATTCCCGTGTTTCTCTCAATACATCCTACATCCCACAATAGAATGTCTATGATTCCAATCGATTATCTAATCAGATGTTATCGGAATGGATTGTGAGTGTATTATGTCAACCGTAAAAAAAAGCATATACAAAAAAGTAGAGTCCAAGCTTGACATTCCACATTAGACCAACGAACCAACGATCGAAAACAAAGATGAATTATATAGATAAATAATTCGTTGGATGTTTAATATTATAAACGAGCGCAACACGTTTATCGATATTCGTTAAATGGAATATTCGATTCGCCGGTGGACTCTCCTAACCGAATACAGAATTCCTTCGACGAATAGGTTTACCGTGCATGCACCACCTTCGCCCTGTTATCCCGCGGCCCGTGTGTAAACAAAATAGTCACGTCAACGTCGTAAACTCTGTTGAACTTCGCGGTCTAATTTCCGCGTGGGGTGCGCATCCCCATCCGCTTCAACCCCCATGGCCACGTTCCGGCTCTTCAGGCGTATCGGAACCCCTTCGCTGGTGGTTTTCACGAGTCTCTACGATAATACCTGCTTGTCGATGTTAACCCTTTTGTCTTCGACCGAATCACTCCGGGCTCGGTAGACACGCTCGAACGACGGCCGTGAAGATCGTTCTTCGACGTGTCTGACGAGTTTTCGCTTCGAGGACTTCGATGGGGATGGATAGATAAGGAAGAGACATGGTAGGTACGGAACGATTGTTTACGGGGAAAGATTATCAATGATAGCGCCGTGGAACTCGTGGAGTGTCATTGAGTATGATTGTATATATCGATGAATAATTATTATTTACGGGACGAGAGTTTGGAATTGTTTTTAATTAAATCACTTTGGTTGTGATTCAATCAGAGATAATAATAGACACTCGTTGTATAATAATAGAATGTTGGTAATTGTCCCTTCTTTGTGTGATATATTAGCAAAGTTATTAAAAGTTTCTCATGTATAAACATTAAATTTGAACTTCCTTCGTCTTGATAAGCAGAAGCAAATTTTATTAGTGTTCGATTATACTATACGGAAGGGGATGGGGGTATGATCAAAGGCGAAATGCCGACAATAAACGTTAATATCAACAGCGTAATAATTATTATGTCAGAGTAATTGTTGCGTCTGCCAAAGAGAGGAACCTCGTACCGGTTCGCTCGAGATTCATAAAAAAATTCTATCGCAAGATCCGCATTCAGCCCGGGAACTCGCGTATCCGAGCCTAGGGTACATCAAAGAAATTTCGAAAGTAATTATAAGTAAGGTATCGCGCGGAATTACTTTCTGCGACGCGGTGTTCATTACACTGAAAAATAGTGCCCTGGGAGAGAGAGAGAGAGAGAGAGTGAGATTGAGAGAGAGACTACTAGTAGCAGGTAGATATGGGTGGTGCGCCCTCGGGACGAGGTCGAACGATTAATTAAGTTGACGAAGTATCGCGGAATAATGCAAATTTTCGCGAAAAGGGGATAAATAAAAATTTTTCAATATCACGCCGACGCGGACGTCGCGGACGGTGGGTGGGAGGAGGTGGGGTTGGGGGAGGGGGTAATTTAATCCGGATGCAAAAGAAGAACGATAAGTGGAAAAATAAAACGTCATTTCGCAAACGGGAACGGGCACCACCGCCGGGGAAAATGAAAGATTAAAAGACAATAAAGCAACACGACATTTTATTAGCCCCGCGGCCGACGAGCAAGCGGAATAATGTACGGGAGTTGTAACACTGACATAAAAAAAAAAAAAAAAAAATGAAAAAAAAAAGGAGAAGTGTCCGGCTATTTTCTCGGTGAATATTCCGTAGCGTGAATAAATTAACATCTTAAAATCACTTCCGAGGCGTGCATTTAACGTTCCGCCAACGACACGGTCTACCACAGAGATCGGATACATTGTTCCACGTCGAGAAGGACGTAGCGAACGGCCGTTCGAAGTCGAGATTGTAACTTCGGCATTCAGGAAGACGGAGAAGAAAACGGGAGAAACGATCGACGTCGCGAGGCGACGGGCGTCTCTTTGGTTTTCATTCGAGACAACTTTCCGAGTTAAACGTTAATGAAACGTCAGACGGATTCCCTGGCTACGAATTCTATTATCTGCAAACCTGAAGGGACGATCTTACCGTCCGCTTTGTAACGGTAGTTCAACGACGGTTCGTAACTTCCGCGGCATTCTTGCCGGTTGTAAGCAATCGACCCGAAATGCTCTCTTTATCCGTTTGCAAACGTTCGCGGTACATGGAATTCTTTCGCGGGAAATCGTGATTACGATCGATCGAACCTCGGTGTGTATAAATAAATATACAATCTACAGAATGAAATGTCGAAACCAACAGGTTGCATTGTACGGTGTACACCCGAATACAAAATAAGCTTCTTTTTTTTTTATACGACTTAAAGTACACGAGATATATATATTATTAATATTATACGAATGCGATGTAATATTGAGTCAAAAGTATAATAAATAATTATTCCTTGTCACAATTATATATCCAAAATTACGCATAATTAATTTTTAACGAGTCTTCGTAACCCGCAAAGCGTACACTTTTACAACACTCACATCAAGAGTTAAGGTCTTGACTCGGGCCAAGTACAAGAGTTCCCGACTGGTAGACCTGAACTACTCTTTTCCGGAAGAATTAGATCGAGGTTTTCGGGGTATTCAAACGGCATTAAATACGCATATTTCTCCCAAACTATGGTGATATTCTTGTATGGGGCGTCCACCCGAGTAATTTAAGCCTAACTACGAGAAGATCCATCAAGCCAATCGCGAGATATTTTGATCTAAAAAGTCGAGGTTTTTGTAAGAAACGTCGTCTTCTTCCTCTCCTCCTTCTCCATCTCCATGTTCAGCCTGTCACGCAGTCCGGTGTCAAACCCTAACATACGTTTCATACCATGCGAGATAATTTTTCTGTCGATAACGTAGATTTTTCTATGTAATCTGAGACATGCCGGAAAAAAATCAAGAGACAAGGTTTTGTCTCGGACCAAATACAAGAGTCGCTTATTGGTATTCAGAAAATCTTCAAGGGTTATCAATAATTTATAAATTTAACATAGTGGTTTCTTAAATTGTAAAAGAAATGTATTTGATTTTGAAACTTAGGCTTAACAATATATCGCAACAATACGCTCAAAACAGATTAAACGCCGACTTTTTTTCAAATGAATAAGAAATAAATTAAGAAATATTGAAAATAAATATTACTTAAATGCCCGATAAAGTAATTAGAAATGTTTAAAATAAAATTAATGAGTGACCACGATTGACGAAGACGCACCGTTGCTCAGGGCTGTCGCTACGGCTGCGCTAGGAGTGCAAGCGTGACAGACAGAAGTAAAGAAAGAGAGGCCCTTATGCTAGAAAAATTCGAATCATGTTAAATTCCGCATTGCTTTGTCGTCAGCCGCGCTCTCACACATGCTTGCGTGGCCAAGTCGCGTCGCGTCGTTTGTTTGGCTAGTGCGAGCGCGACAGAGTGACGGAAAGATAGAGACAAAGAAGTCGGTGTCATTTGTTTATATCCGGAGACATAGTACGCCACATCGAGAACGAATTATTACGAAAAAGAGGGAAAGGTAGACACCTTCATGATGCACGCATTAGTACGTCATTCGGAAATTTTCAAAGTGTTATCAATAATTAATGTGTTTCATTTTTAAAACTTCGATACATGTCGAAGCGTATCTTCAAATTTCTACAAGCTCTTCTTTAGTACATAATCAAATTGTTCTATAAACAGGTCTTCCAAGAATAAGTAGGCAAATTATTTTTATCGGGTTATCCAGCACTGTTAAATAATCTTTGTTACATGCTTCGTATCGACACTTTACCATCTCGGCTATTGAATCTCCAAATTGTGCTTTATCTATTTGTAACAATGTTATGATATATAGTTAAAAACTATTTTTTGTTCAAACCCGTTGTTGAAATATACGTAAGATTAACGGACATGATGACGTTGTTATACGTAAATCGAAAAATGTTTACAAGGATATACATTTGACCATATTAAAGTTCTAAAGTTAAAAACATTTTTCAGCAATTCACACTAACCATTATTTTAAATTTACCCCGTTTTCATAAAACCATTTTGGCCACTTCTATGTTTATTATAATTTTCGAATTAAGAATTTAAAAACCAAAGGTACAAAATCGTCACTGTCTTGCAATAATTAAATGTTTATTATTTTGTTAATTCCTTAAAATGTGTTTTCTTTTTCAATATTACTGACAATATATGCAAGTCCTAGTACCTAGACTAAATGTTTACTGTCTCGGGAAGAGTCTCTGATTTTTTTATTCACGTCTTCAAAGAATTTTTTTAAATTTGAAAACACATAGTTCTGGTTACTATATTTTTTAAACATAAATAACATTTAAAGGATAATTTTTTACATTTTGCCACATCATGATTGCAAAATTATTATAATAATGAGATCTGTATATTCCTTTATTTTCCTGCATTCCCTGATTTCTTTATTTCCTTATTTCTTTAATAACAAGTATTTCAATAAAAAAAACATACTGTACTTTACATAATTCTACGAATCGAGTGAAATCCACAAAAAGCATCGAAAATGCAAAGCTATGGGCCAAGTACAAGAGAATGTTACATTGGAATAGGTTGCTCATTAACACAAACTGCATTTTACACAGGATTTGAAATCAATCAAATGTGAGCAAGTACAAATTATTGTAGAGCAACGACACAATACTATCGCTAAGTAAATATATACAATTAACTAAATTTCCCAAAATATGGTGTCTTCTCATTTAATGACTAAATCTGTTTACTGCTCTATTAAATGTACTTGGTGGCCCGCTTTTTACGAAGGTTCGATGGTAAAAAATACCTGTAGTATCAACTCCCCTAAGCTTAAATATTTGGGAATGTGTGACATTAAAAGAGAGTTGCTGAACCACAGTATAAAGTGGGCTTCTTACTGTTTAGAATGAAAGTCCTTTAAATATCTCACGTCGTTCCTTTTTAATTTATTTTAACATCAATTGTTGAAATACACTACAATATGCATATGTAATTTCCTCTCACACACATCCAGATTGTTAACATATTAAATTAGAAATGTTTGTTACGTTACGTTTTTGACATCAAGCTTCGTAAAAAGCGGGCCACCAAGTACATTTAATAGAGCAGTAAACAGATTTAGTCATTAAATGAGAAGACACCATATTTTGGGAAATTTAGTTAATTGTATATATTTACTTAGCGATAGTATTGTGTCGTTGCTCTACAATAATTTGTACTTGCTCACATTTGATTGATTTCAAATCCTGTGTAAAATGCAGTTTGTGTTAATGAGCAACCTATTCCAATGTAACATTCTCTTGTACTTGGCCCATAGCTTTGCATTTTCGATGCTTTTTGTGGATTATATTATCTGAAACTGATCGCGGCCGACGAAACGTTAACCGTCACGTTTGTCCGCGAAACATTTCGCGCATCAAGACGACGAGAAACGAATGGAGCCACTGTACATTGTCGCCGGGGCTGGATGTAAATCAAAATAGAAAATAAAAGATATTTACGGGGTGCGAGAGTGCAGATCAGGCGTGGCTTGATAAAGTGGAAAAATGCAAGCGAGAGGAGCGGTGAAAGCGGCTTTGTCGAAACAACGGGCCGGCCATCCCTCAAGCCCCCGAAACCCATCAGCTCGGTGCTTGCCCGGTTTTATCACGGCGCCGTTTATCACCGCTTGCCTAGACAATGCCGTTGTTGTTCCCATTGTGCACCGCACGGGGATGCCATCCTGACCCATATTCCCTTACCGAACAGATCCACATAGAAAATCGACCACGTCAGGCCGGGATCCTTTTCGTCTTCGAATAGTCGCCGTCCGTCGTTCGTTCAGTCACTGTATCGAACGGTGTCCCTTTCAATTTCCTCTCGTGTAGTGGTGAAACAACACCGTGAAAACGTCGGGATAGCTAAGGGTGTATTCGAGTGGAAACGTTCTTTCACGTTGTCGAGCCTCCGCGAAACGGAATTACGTGACATTCGGGAAATCTGCGCACTTTTTTTGGGGATTTTCGAACTGTTTGGTTGATTTATTAAATGATACCGATCACTGGTAATTAATGGTATAGAGAATATAGTTGGTATTATAGTTAAAATGGAAATTAGTCTTTTTGTATAGAAGAAGAGAAAGGGTCTTTGTTTGATGGTTATTGAATTTATTTGGTATTCAGAAAGAGCTGATTGTTTACTTATGTAAATAGTTACGCAATGCTGGTTCGCACTATGATTAATAATAATTATATAGCGTGTAATTCTATGTGCGATCGGACAATGGGTGACTCGTATTATTTTCTCAGAGACACTGTGTTTCCGGTGTGTACCGTAAGATCGTGCGACGAATCCGCGAATGATCGGTTCACATCATGCGAATGGTATTCGAATCGTCATCGGATTATATCATTACGCAGTGGGGTGAGCTCATTGTCATTTGATCGCACGTCATCGGAATAATCGAACAAATTCATTAAAAAAAAAAAGTTGATCGTTTATACTGATAATACTTTCGCCGATCGGCTTCTATTTTCAATATTTTCAACTGTATGGAAAAGCCTAGATTCCGATTTTACGCGAAAATATCCCGCGATGGCGAAGAAATTGGCTCCGCTGTACATCGTAGTTATTTTCTCGCGATTATCGTTACCGTAGCCGTAAAGAATTACGATACGATCGTACCGACCGATCGGTTATGTAATCTTTCCAGCGCGGCACTCGCGAAATCGCTGCAGTCTTCTCCTGGCATTAAATCGATTCACCCAAATTGCTCTCGTAAATTTGAAAACCCAGCGAGCGACTTTTCAGTCTCGTTATACCGATACGTGGTTAGTCGCGTGTGTTTTTCACGTCAAACACCTTTCAAACGCACTTTTTCGACCGCAACGATGCCCCCGGAGACGAAAATGAGATATTAATGTAAGGCGCTTGCGATAAATAGAGCTAATTTTCGATCATTAAATTTGAAACTTATTACATTCTGTCTTATTTCTCGTAGCATCTAAAGAGAGATTAATTTTGCATGCAAAATAAATTTGTACGTCCAACTATATCATATTTCTCTTTGAATAATTTGTCAATAAATTTGCGATAGAAAAGAGAACACATCTGTTTTTATTGTAAAATAATATAAGATATGTATGTGGAATATAGACATTTAAACAACGAAAATGTAAGTTTCCTTGTAAGGAGCACACACTCCAGATAAAGAAAAAATGTAGTAAATTAGAAAGATTTTATATCGCAATCTAATGAAGGAAACATATTTTTTTAAATCGATTAAATTCACAGGGTACTGAAAAACAAGTATGACCATTTTCAGGTACATACTGTGGGAAACAGGAAAGTTGTGAAAATTTAATTCTTTAAATGGCCATATTTGACCAACATTTCCGCATCGGAATTTTCCGTCTCTCATTTAGAACAATCTAACAAACTCAAATCCATAATATACTCTAGTCTCACGTTCGCACAGAAAAAATACTTACACAACAGTAATTACGACAAAAGGTGTTTATCTTACGGTAGAAAAGTTTCTCATCTGTTTGATGTTGTATAAAGAAAATTATTGTAGATAGATTCCACTAACAATAAAAACCCACGCATTATAATAGCACATTTTCCATTATACGTGTATGAAATTGTTCATATTTGTAATACCGAATAAAATGCTATATCATAACACGCAGAATGAAACGATACATATTTTGCAATTATAAACGTTACTTTATTTTATCCCGTACACGTGTTCGATATTTCCGATATCCTTCCTAAAATCCGATAATCAGCGGTAAATTGTGAAAAACCCACGAAATTTGTTTCCTTTATCCGAATTTAAATTCCCGGCGAAATAACATGTAACGCGTAACTCCTATGAATTTTATTCCAGAAATTCTTCACGCCCGAGCAACGTGTAAAATAAATTGAAACTCCACGGACGGGGTAATGCGTGCGAAAATATACGCTCCGAAGCGCCAACAGAATGCCGCGCGTTTGCATAATTGTTGCACGTTCTGTGCCGGATGCCGCCGATTCGAAGTAACAAATTATATAACAGTGTATTGTCAAAGAGAGACACGGAAAGTAGGAAGGAAATCGATACCGGAGGATATATAAATCAGCTGACAAGCGGAAGCTGGAGAATTTCGTTGCGGTTTATTAATAACTCTATTTAACGTTTCGTTCCATCGTTGGGATTTCTACCTCGAGCGAGAAATAGAAAAATTGTTAATAAAGAAACAAGAATACCGATTATCAACGTTCACGATATTCAATTTAAATATAATTTGAAATTTCGTACTACATTGATGTAATTAAAAATTCAGTAATTGATATTAATTAGGAGCTGAACGAAAAGTTACGAAGAAATCCTCGTATCAAGTGTTGACCGGGAACGACTCGGAAGTTTTAGCGAAAAAATATGGTCGGAAATGTGTTTCCCAAATTTAGTCGTGAATAATGATGATCACCAGCGCGCGAGTTATTCCCTTCATAATATTAGTTTTCCCGGCGTTATGTTTCATTCTCGTGAAATACTTGGCACACCCGGGATTGCAAATAACTGTGCGTCGACCATATTAATTTTCCAGAGTGCAGTTTCAAAATTTCGTTTTTAATTACGACGCCAAAATCCATCGCGGATTACATCAATTTTTATTCCATGCGGTTCAAATAGTCCACTCGTTTCCCGTTCTACCGGGTGCTAATGAAATTTCATTCGGTTCAATATTATTTAACTGCGGTAACAACGCGTTAACACTGAAATAAATTATACGCTGTCCCGTGAACGATCGTTTCCTCATATTTCCCGTTAAAACAACCGGACGTATCTCTCCTTCGTGACAATGTTTTTTCTTCGTATAAAAAACCACGTTGATAGCGGTTGATTCAATAACGACGAGGAAAAACAACGCGACAGACGGGAATCAATAATGATCGATTCCATCCCGAAAAACATAGTCCTTTTAATTGAACAGAAAAACTGTAACGTCGTTAGAAGGATCGCGGCTGGCAAAGAAGAAAACAAAAATGGGAACAAGCAAACGCGAGGGAAAGTGAGAAAACGTATTGAAAGAGAAACGTGTGCCAGAACTACGGTCACTTAATTGCCTCTTCGAGAAAACTAATAAAAAGTGTCTCACGCGGCGGTGTCGATCGTTCAGAGAGGATGCCACCCCCCCGCACGTTTCCGCGGAACAATGCAATGCTTTTTAGTCGTGGTCTCGAACCGCCAGTGGATATCGGGAAACATTCGAGCAGCAAGAATGGAATGGAAGTCGCTAACACCGGCTCTTCGATATTGCAGTTTCCTTTATTACAATTCGCAACCATGTTCCCCCAACTTTCGATTAAGCCTCAATAGATTCTCAACTTTTTTTTTGTTATCCGATACACAGGTTTAATGTACTTTGAACGATAAAGGCCCCCCCCCCCCCGCCAGGGGAATTAGACCACGTACGCCACACTATCTAAACAAAGTACGAACACCTATTATTCGATATATTTCAGTAGGTCAGAGGAACAGGTGACTCGGAATTGCAGCTATTCCTGATTCTCTAATAATTGATTATTATAAATATATATATTAGACTCTAATAATTTTAACTATTAATCTGATTCTATATAAGCCAGCTGCAGCACTCGATAAGTTTCCACTCTCTAGAATTTTCTCACTTCCTTTCTTCAGCGAAATATACATTTCTTATATCTATAATTATTCAATAAAACCGTGTTATTCATCGGAAAAGAAACGAAATTTCTTTTATCAGAGTATAGAGTCCAATATTATTAGCGTATCAATATTTTCCCAGTATAAATAATTTCTCGTTGACACTCTATATTAGTCTCGACGACACGACGGGACGAAAACCACTCGGTTCGACGTAGACACCGATCGAATACTCGCGGGATGACGAACGATCCGCGGATTAAGTCTGCTACGTCGCGGCAAGATAGATACAGAGAGATTTAAACGGAAGTGGTAGAGGTGTTCCGGGGCATATGTCTCCAACCGACGCAAGATTGCAGTACATTCACGATAAATCTTGCCCGCTTGAATTTCGCGCACTCCTTGAAATCCTCTTACCATCCTCCTTTTTCCCGGTAGCTGCGCCCTTTACAGATTGTAAGCACCTTATGCCCTCTGATTATACGTTCGATCGTACGAAGGTGGAGCCGCTACGTGCTCAGTGTCGTGTATGCATATGACATTACGAATTCCTTTGACGAGATCCAGTTACGCTCCATTCAATCCGAATAACTTGAGGGACATTAGTCACTATGTTGGTATTGGTTAGTCAATTTTCCGAGCTGCTAGACGTTTAAAGAAATTCGTCGACAAATTCGAAATAGTCGAAATGCTGCGGTTAATCTGTCGTGTGTTCTATGGATCGTTGACTTGCGATAAGAATTATTTGAGAATCTTGAAAAGTAGGAGAAAGAATTTAGATTTTTTTTTCAGGGATCAATTTATTGAAACTATTTTAGCATAACGTCCTTAAACGTGATGTAAATGAGACATCTAAGAATAGTATCAGGTATGCTATCTCCTTGTAGTATTTTATATATTGGATAATTACTTAGTCATTTATTATTATGTGTGTAATTTCTTTGTAAATAATTTTTGAATTACAATACAAAATTACCACACTTAGGTACTACGTTCAATGTATCCTACATATACGTTCGATTCCTGCTAACTGGAGTGACTAGTCTGTACACCAATCCAGGTGACAGGGCTGTTAACAGGTTCAAGAGCCCCTATAGTACACCCATCGGTTCCCACCTGGACAGTTTCACTGTACACACCTGGTTACGGTACTCGCTGGATGTATGTCCGTGGTTCCGATTCGAGGTAACCGGACGCCTATGGGCTGCTAATTAATTCCAACCCCGACAATTAATTCGCCGTTTCCACCGCGGTAGAAAGTACACCGGATATTTGTTTCTTCCCCCCCCCCCCCCCGTTGGAATTCGCTCGAACTACGTAACAATGGTATCGCTTCGTTACATAATCGGAAACATTGTATCGTTAAAGTGGAAAATAGTCTGGTGAATAATACCGAGGCTTATCACGGAGTTCAGTGATTTATCTGGCGCGATTCAAGAGCGGTTCTCTTATTCTTAGAAAACGGTGCAGCTACCGTACCGCGAAATTAAACCAATTTGTCCTGGCGAGGACGTCAAGTACCAGGAAACCGCGGGTCATTTATAGGTTTCTAATTACATTTAAGTGTTACGATTTCTCAGGCTTAACGGAGTAAACGCAATTAAATGAGAACTGTTCGATTGCACGTCCGCGGATAATCTTGGGCTAATTTGAATTTACAGCCGATCCTTTCCCACTTTTCCCGCTACTTTCCCCGATCGTGACTCGCGTACGAACACCTACTGTACATACACCGGTGTGAAATAATTTTCAACCGTTGGACCTTCGATTACTGCCATGTTAGCCTGAATCTTTAATCAACGAACGAATACGATTGTTTCTGCGACTCGTCAGCCCGACTGGTCGATTCGGCGAGAAATAAAGAGCAATGATCGAATTTCTGTTATTAATCAAATTGAAATACGTGTATTATAATATTCGGATATTAAAATTCCGTGATGTAAGTAACGAACTTGGAGATAATTCGAGTTACTGTTACTTCGGAAAATAACATCATATTTTTCATATACTAATTACTTAATAAAGACCGATCGATAGAAGTAATAATACACGACTGTGAAATTCGATGGTAACCAGAAAAACAGGGACTTTTGTTTAATCAGTTTGTTTTCGCGGAATCGCGAATGTGTAATTAAGATAAGCGTAGTTTATTGTTTCCTCTGTGCATGGACAAAACATTGGCTTCGTAACATAAATAGGGGAAAACAAAATATGAGATTTCGACTATAGTTGATAATTTAATAAATCTCTGTCTGATACATGAAGATAACTACCTAAATTTATATCAATTTTTACAAAAGAAAACTTTTTATATCATTAACTTAGTTATCGTTGTTTTCCTATCAGGATTTTGACGTTGCAATCAATTTCGCAAAAACTGAATTGAAAATTCTTGCATTTTGCACCGCGAGAAAGAGAAGTTGCAAATCGCGAAAACGCGAACAAGAATGAACACTCGGGATACAAAGCAAACCAACTATGTCCAAGCTTTCAGCGGTTCACTCGCGAAATACACGGAAGTATTTCTACGTGGCTGGAACAAAATTAAGTGCGAAGATTGGATTACAGAACACGGTCTATCTACTTTTGCCGTGTTTCTTCGAATAACTGATTTCACGACGGTTGCTTGAGAATTTATTTAATAAAGGAACGGCGTGGCTTGCGGAATAATTAACTACGACAAGGTAGCATATTTTGCGTTTAAAGACGACCTTTCTACGTATTCTTTCAAGGATCGTTGTTTACTCTTTAAGGTCTCTTTTTGCTTGCCACTCGTATTGTTTCAGTTCAATCAATGCTTTCGAAAGTTATCAAAAAGCCATTAAAATATAGTAATTTTAAATATATCCTTAATTGTTATTTTATTTTTAAAATGGCAACATTTGTGAGATTTTGAACAAAAAAAAATTGTTTTGGGGAAATGAGTTTTCGATAAAATGGATTATACAATTTTGACTGTATTTTTTTCGTTCAACCAGGGCAGAAATTTTGCATTTCGACGTCGACCCACCGATTGGTAAAAAGCTAAATGAAATGTAACACTGAGAAAAAAAAAGCAGTTATCCAAAGAGACCGGTGACACATCGAAAGTGCATTTAAAGCGCACATTTCTGAATGGAGTTGTCGAATTGAAACGGCAACGGCGCGACACGTTCGTTAGAAATCGAAATTGAAATCACGCTGGATCAATCGGCGAATTCCGTGGATTATAATACACAGACGCGTATTGGTAATTGCGATTCGGCTGATTTGGCTACCGGGGCTTTACTGGTCGGTTCGTTGATTCCCAATCAACTCCAATTGCGCGACAAAAAATGTATCGTTGTGGATCGAATGTACTCCGTGACTTGTGTTGCGAAGCCGCTAATAGCAGCCGAACACGTTTCCCCTAATTTCCGCAATAGAAATCATTTTTATTAAGGGATTACAATTAGCAATACGCGATCTGAAAAAACTTTGCCACTCTCGTACATTCTCCTCGAAACATCCGTTCGGAAGCACCGCTATGTTACGATATGAAAACAAATTTTAAAAACGATGTAATTCCGACGAGCAGGTATATCGTTCAATATTTTCCACATATTTTGTCTTTGTTTTTATTTGACATAAAATAAACGAAATACGAACAGTTTCAAATACTACTTCAAATAAACATCTGTCGGGAAAAACAGTTTACCGTTATTGCAATAAATAAAATGTAATAAAAGGAAGAACAATATTGATGCTCGAGTGAAAAGAATTACATAATAATGGCTGACATAATTGATCAATTTTGTAATTTATTAATTATCACGTTTCTATTGTGATATACCCAGAAACAGTAATTTTCATCGTCAAGTTGGTAAATGTAAAATTTGTCCAAATTTCTAACTTCTTTATTACCGTTCACAATAATAAATCGAAGTTACCGAAGAAAAATTACTGAAAAGTTAAAGTTCCCCAAAAAACGGACGAGTACATTAAAAAAAAAACACGTCGTTCCAAAAAAAACAAAAAATATCTCGTGTAGAATTCGTGTCCGTCAGTTTATATTTGAAGTGATAAAATCCTAGGGACACTTAAAATTTCATGAAAATCCACCCGGTACTCTTCGCAACAAACAAACAAACAAACACTGAATTTTATTTAAACATGAGAATTATCCATTATACCACCAGTCTATGAGAGTTGGGTTTAAACAAACGCGCGGCAATATTTATGCAATAAATCAAACATTACATTCAGAAACGCGCGGCCCGTTTTCATTCGAATTTCGAACCACCACACTTCATATTCGCGGAGTCCTTCGCTGTCAAGTACGTCACGCGTGGAAATTGTTTGGACGTTTCGACAGGATGCCATTCATTTTTTCCAGCCTGTCGCATGTACCGCCTGTTTTCCCATCGTTAAAATACCAATCGACGTGAATCCACGGCACGTATTTTCGTTCCCGTACAACGAGTGCGTGTATAATACATCTTCGAAGGACAAGATTCAATGACTGATCGCGGGATTGATCGTGCCACCCTCGTTGCGGTCCGCACCGTGATCGACAAACGATGGAGATTGATCGCGGCGACACCACTCCAGGATCGCGAGATATATCAACGGCGATTATTCGTTTCAGCGACGCGTAATGATTCTTAGAATAACGTAATCTGTGACACCGACAATCCCCCTTATCGTCGTCTGCCTCCCCACCGCCCCACCCTTAACGCGGTGAAATCTCGAAATAACACGATGTGCAATTTAGATCGCTCCCCCCCCCTTGAAACGGTTCGTTAAATAAAACGGATCGGAGATTGTGATTAATGGTGAAATTAAAGGACTTAATTTATTTCGGAATATTTCATCGTTGGATAGAAACCTCACGGAAAGGTGTTAGAACATTAAATACAGTGTACTTTCGTTAAACAAGTAGTTCGAGTAAACGATAAGTGCAAATAAATATTTTAGTAGTCTAATTTTTCTGATTGGCGTACGTCAACATTTTAAATAGACATTATTAAAAATGTTGGGTCATCTCGTTATCATTTTACGTTTTATCATTGTACGTATATCCTTCAGTGGACCTTTATGTATCATTGATCAGACAAAGCATCCCCGTTTCCAGCTCCACCCTTCTGGAGCCACGTGTTCACGAGTAACACCAGCAGCAGCAGCAGCAGTTTTATTTATTTTTTTCTTCCTTTTTGTTAGATTGTACATTCAATTTCTCGCTATTGTCATCCGAGAGAGCGGGATGAAACTTTTGCTAAGCCGTTACAACACGTGGAACGAGTCGAATGAATGTTTTATGAATTCTCACACGTGCAAGAACAACGCCTCCCCCCCTTCCCCCCGGGGGAGATGTAGCCGTGTATTTCAAAAGATTCCAAACCATTCCATCGTCAGACATGGAAGCGTGTCACGTGGAAGTTCACATTTCACCGTGTTACCCGTTACCGTTGTTAACAATGTATAGAAGCCTTTCTTATGTAAACTGACACCGATAAATCGAGGGGGCGTCTGACAAACTCCCGTTTCGACAACTTTACGACTTGTTTCCGAGTACAAAGGATCGTATGCCAAACGCCTTTGTCTCCTGTCTCTTGAGAATTTGCAGATGCTTTTCAAACTACTTCCTTTGGACCTGGCGTCTCTCTACTTCGCGTTATCCAGATTCGTGTGTTTTCTCTCTATTTTGGAAATTCGATACGATCAATCTTCTTTGGCGCGGCGGTTAAGTGAAGGACGAATGTCTTTGGTAGAAAGAAGAATCTTCATCTTGGTTGTATTGTTTCGTTTTATTTTTTTTTGTGAACCATGATACAAGGGTTCTTTGCATAAATTAAAATGAAAATTGGGATAACTTTGCGATTGTCTGTACGTATGTCTACAGACACCTTAATGAAAAATAAGTTTAATTAAAAAAGTGACAACAGACTTACTATCATTCTTTGTGAATTTCTTTTAATTTAATTTAGAACTGCTGGAATACACTGTGGGAATAATTAGAGACCGCAAAGGGTTAGGAGGATAAAGTTATGAATTCGAGCGAGATTTTTCCGGAATAATCAAGGCGGAGTTTTAATTAACACCGGATAGTGATCGATAGATTGTCAGGAACAGGCGACGATACATCAAAGTTAAATTGGGATTATGTGTATATGCTTAATCACAGCAGCGGCGTATCAACAAAGCAAACGAGGAATCAACATAGTCAGTGATACGAACCAATGATTGAAGAAGCGGACGCAGGTGAATTCTCCTGCACAAAGACTATAGTTGTGCTACACATATGTACGTATACCGTTAAACTTCATGTAAATTACATGCTTCGTGCATGTGCGTTACCCATTTGTATTCCATAGTAGGTAGTCATCAGTCGCTAATTACTCTATTGACTAATTACTACCCAATCTACACACATTGGCTGCGATCATTTTCAAGCTAAAGAAAGTACGTAAATAAATAAACAATCTATTGTGATAAGATATGGTTTTCATAAAATTTCTATGTTACTTAACAGATGATGGTATAATAATAAAACTTTTAAACAATATACATATGTTACTATATGTAGAAAACTGTACGAAGACCAATATAGTTCGCAATTTTATTTTCATGCGCGAGATAGAGAGAAAATTTAAACGAACAACTTTATTTGTTAAGTTGAAAGCAGAAGTAGTTCCAATCCTGATAGCGAAACTAATCCTATAAGAAGTTCGATGCGAGTAAAGTGATCGGATCGCCGGAAGGGAAACTTTGTCGATCAGATTCACGTTTGCGTAAAAACAAAATTGGCGAAAATTGCGTGGTATACCCCACGGAATGTATGAATCTCTCTGTATATCTACCTTTCTCTCTCTCTCTCTCTTCAAACCAATCCAAGACTCACATTTTTATAGACGTTTAATTTAAGAAACATTTACCTGAAACAGAAAAAAAGAAAAATTCAATAGTAAAGAAATTTCATAAAATACAATAAATCGATCAATAATATAATAATGTTAAAACTTTTTAAAAAAAAGTGCCTTCCGTACAAACGATATATTTCAAATAATACTATCATTTTAAATGACGGGTACCGCAAAGTAATTTCACTTTAAACAATGTCTATCTAATTAATTTGCCTCCGCCGGAGACGAAACTTGAGATTCGCAGACCGCTCGGATATCACGGTTGATTATTGATTTACAGAGCTCTCGATGTTAATAAATACGGACGGCTCATAACAGGTTTTCACGAGCCCGTCAGCTTGGCTATTATTAACTTCGATAATAACGTCGTGCCGGATGGTATTTCGCGATATTACATTACCACTCTGGGATTAATTCGTCGATGCACATTGGTTTACTAACGCTGCAAATCGATGTACAGATCGAGATATCGGCATGAAAGTGGAGAAAACAGCGGGGGTTAAATGGAAGGTGGGGGGTAGGAGTGGGGGCGGGGGGGATAAGCTCAGTGACGCGGTAAAGAATCATCGAACCGTAAAAAACCCTTCGCACTGCAGCTTCGAGGAGATAATTTGTTGGTTCAGCGACTTCCTCCGTTCAGAGTCGGACGGCGTGATTTCAACTACGCTTCTTCTTTCTCCGTCACCGCGACCACGAAGAAAAAAAGGAGTGCGATAATATCCGCGCCGCCGGGAATCTCCTCCAATTATTGGTCTCCGATGAGGTTCTGTATTTAACCCCGAAAGCCGACTTTTTTTTTACCTGTCCTGTTTTCCCTTCTCTGTAGGTACCGCGGTCTGTGTCTTTCTTTCAATTAGTTATAGAGTCGACGGTTTTTCTTGTTTTTCTTTCGGAAAATTTGTAACTTTTATAGAATCGATTATATGTTCGGTTGTATTCGAAAGATTTAGACAGTTATTTGTGCTTTTTTCCTTGCAACGAGTGTTTTAGGTGATCCTCTTTAAGTAGGATTTTTCGAGGATTTTTTTGGAGGAGATTTTCCATGTAATTCTAGTGTGGCATTTTGATACGTAATTAGTTGGTCTACTATCTCTGCTGCCGTTATTACCATGATCACGGTTATCGTGGTCTTAATCCCTATTAAACCCTATGTAAACCTCGTATCTTCTATCGCTAATCTTCATCATAGTTCTCACGTTATAAGTCACGTAGTAAATCGAAAGGAACGGAACAAATGTTACAGCGATATTCTTTAACCTCTCGTATTTTTACAAGATATCAAACCATGTTTTTCTCAATCAACTAAGCCTCATCGAATATTTACATAATATAATTAATTAATATTTAATAATCACAAATAAAAGAAAACTAATGATTCAATAAAGTCATAAAATGGGCGACTAACACAACTGTGCAGAGTTTTACTTTAGTAGAAATTCGATTCAATTAATTAATATTAACATAGAGCAACTTTAGTGTCAAAAAAGAAGTTGTAAAGTAGAAATTTCGTTTTTCTCGCATTTTCCCCATTCGTTGGCCATTGTTCGACGACTAATCGTAATCCATATTTTCCTTTTCCACGTCACGTACTTCGAGAACGTACGTTGTGTTACAGAAGGTGGTAGAATAGACGATGGAAGCGGAGAGAGGCGGGTGAGAATGTGTTTTGCGGTTGCAGTGGGTGAGTGCAATGGTCAACCACCATCTAACCTGGGAAGTCTGGGACACTCACACACACACACACACGCACACATACACGTACGTAGGTTGAAAGAACTTCTCCTAAAGTAACTTCTCGAATTAAATGTACACTTCTTAAACAATCAGTACCCACCACCACCGCCAACTCCCACCGCGTTTCACTTTTCGTTTCACTTTAAATTCCAATTAACAAATTCACCCTATCCTGCTCTAAGAAATTTCTCCTCAATATTATTTCAATAAAAATCGAATAACTAATACACAGGACATTTATTCATCAACACGTTTCACACTGATAATTAGGAAATTCAATTAGAAAAACGAGAATTGAATCACTATTTACGAGATATGCGGACGTCGATGGAATTCGCATTGTTTCCCAATTTCGGTTGTTAAGCGAACCCAAAATCAGACATTGGCCCCGCGTGTGTGACTCTTTCTAGGGCTCTCACCCTTCGCGGGATGGGTATAGGTATTTCCCAAGGTGGGATAACGGAAGTACGTAAGGAATGCGAGACTGAAAGGAGAACGCTTAACGGGATTAGAATCGGTCGCGTACCAGGCATATCTTACCGATATTACGTAATTGCGCCGTCTGCACCTGTGTGGGTCGTCGCCGAGATGTAGCACGTGCGCGTATTCGCGCGAGTGAGGCTGCGAGTATGATCCACGCGACTACACACGTGCCTCGCAGACACGATTTCCTAGTTTCTGAACCGCAGAACGATTATAAAAGGAGAAAAAAAAACGAACGAAAAATCGTGAAACGTAATTGCAAGCACGAATGGGCGCCGATAGATCGCCGACGGTGAAACCGACTTCTGGGCGGTCTATTAACGGATGACACGGGTATCGGATCTCAATCCGGTTCCAATCTACCGTGTGTCCTTAAAAAATGTTATTTAAACGTGATCAATCTAAAGAAAGGTATATATAGTTTTCTATATCTATCTACGTATAGATGTATAGCAAGATATATGTACAGATATTTATACAATTTTTTTAAACTTAATAAATTAATTAAATAAAAAATTCCTGCAATAATAAAAATAAAAACTATAAAAATTAAAATTATTATATATATTAATTTATTTAAATTTTTTAATTGTATGCATATATGTATATATTTCTTATTGTATATGTAAACATATGTATGTATATAGGTATTTGTTTACATAAAATCGTATGTAACAATTAAGGGGAAACAGCGCCAAAGAATGGACAGATCGCGAAAAAATGCTATTGCAAACTA